>LR738709.1:148352179-148539355 GCA_902687465.1 Secale cereale
CCGTGGGCCTTCGCCGCGCCAGGTCCTAGGACCACATCGCCGAGGCCAGGCGCGGGCCCGTACTCCTTCGACGCCGCGCGTCGCTTCGACCGCGCGCCCCGGGCCCGAGGCCCGTACACCGCCAGCAGGCCGCCTCGCCAGTTCCCCTCACCTCCCCGCGCCGCGCCGTCCGCCTCAGATCTCCGGGCCGAGCGCCCGGCTGGGCCACCCCGCTTCGCCACCGACGCGCTCGCGCCGCCAGGCCCGTACCCCGCTGCCTAGGCCGCGCTGCCTCCGCAGCCGCCGAGCCGGCCCACCTCCCGCGCCTCCCGCGCCGCCGCACCGCCGCCTGGGCCGAGGCCTCCGCCGCGCCGGCCCGTGGAAGTTTTTTCCCAGATCTGAATCTGACTAAGGTTGACCCTTTTTCCCCACTAAGTCCCTGAGATCTAAATCTGTGATGCTATGTTTGATCATGCATAACTTTTACTGTGTTGCCTCGTTTTGCGCGTGTAATATGTCCAGACGTTCGTGGAGATGTGCTCTACGTTTCCTCTGTTGTTATCATGCATGTTAGAGATCATCTAGGTGCTTGTTTTGCTGTTGCAAGAGTGCATCATGATATAAACTGCTACTATGTGTTATTTTCATGCCACCTTTGCCATGTGATATCTTTTAGCTCGTTTGTCCGAATGATGCAAATGACATGTCCACGTGTTCGTCTTGCCACGAACTACGTGTTGCTTGTGATAGGTTGCATGGTAGATTTATTATTGCCTTGTTATCATCGTTGCAAAGTGCCATGTGGCTGTGATGTGTTTTCACTTGTTATGAAATGCCATCTTGTTGAGCTCGTTGCAATCGTTGTGTTCACCTCTATTATGCATGCTTGTGTGTTTCGGGATCACCTTCATGTGTACTTTGATGAGGTGCTTACCCTTTGCCATGTTTAGTTTCGAGGTGACTTAAACATGCTCTTTTATATGCCTTGATGTTATTGCTGTTTTAGGACTTAGTGATTTTTCACTAAGTCTGAAATCTGTAACGTTCCGATGCCATGTTCGTGTGTTGTTCTAGGACAAAGCATGATAGTTTTGGAGTGGATTTTGATTGTTCCTTGTAGTATATATTGTTGTCTTTCCATCCATGTCCTTACATGTCTATTTGAGTGGCTGTAGCATGTTTATCTTTTGCTCTAAAGTTTCAATAAAATTCTGCTGCCAGAATTTTATTGTCAAGTTCAATATGTCCAAGATCATTGCTATTGATCCGTGACTCCGTTGGGGGTGCACCTTGGACTTAGTTGCTGTACTATATGTCTAGTTTGTGTTCATGTCTTTTGCCATGCTTTTTGGGTGCTGTAGCTTAATTATTTTGAGCTCCGAAGATGCTATGTTGCTGTAATTTTCAGCTTTCGCTCAAATCTTGTTTCGGGCATAACTTTTAGCCCGTAACTCCGATTTCAGCGAATCTTATATCAAACTTGGTTGTTTTTCTGTGTAGATTAATAATATCAGATTTTTATCATGTTTTGAGGTGTTTTGCTTGAGTGATGTTTTACGTGCTCCGTGTGCATCCTTAGTGCATCCATCATGCATTCATGCTTTTCGAGTGCGCATTGCATCTTGTTGATTTGTGCTTGGTGTGATTGTTGTGTTTAGAGCCGGAAGCTGAGACCGGGTATGAAGTTGAGCACGAGGTTTCCAACGAGGTTGAGCACGAGGACCCTTCTTACGATCCGAACGACTTCTCTTCAGGCAAGATGACCGAACCCCGATAACATTACTATCTTTGCCTATTGCTAGTAGTCTCGATCTATAGTTTTTCCTCGATGCCCATGACCTTCTTGTCAGCCTCCTACTTGTAGCCAATTTCCATGTTTAACCAACCTACCTATGCAAACCGTTGCTTGGCTAAGTACGCTTCGCTCAGCCCTTCTTATAGCGTTGCTAGTTGCAGGTGAAGATCGAAGATGCTTTGCTTCTTGTTGAAGTTTGGTTGGGTTATATCACACTATATAAATGCTTAAAATGAAATCATCTATATATTGGCAAGGGTGGAAGGCTAAGCCTTTTGCTTGGTGATTTGTTCCACTCATGCCGTTAGGAACCGTATAAACCGGTGTTATGTTCCTTGATTATGCGTTCCTAACACGGTTGGGGTGTATGGGACCCCCTCGATAAACCGCTAAGTGCTAAGTCTTTTCCAGCAAGTCCCAACCTTGGTACTATTTGCCTAAACAACTAAAACTTTCCGAGGGAGTAATTAACCCGAGGCTTAATTAATTCAACCCCCTGGGCCAGTGCTCGACTTGAGTGTTGGCCCAAACTAGAGCCACTTGCGGATACCACCCGGTTCGCTGGGATCTTCGGTATCTGTACGTACTGCTCATCCGGACGTGTCCTGAGACCTAGATACGCGCGGCTACTATCAGGGTGTCGACACGCCGGGAGGATTTGCTGGATTAGCCTTACCTTAGCTCGGTATATCTTGAGCACGGGATTCCGAGGATACGCGGGTCTTCCCACTTTGGAGTTGCGACTCCGCGGATCGTGGGCTTGTAATGGGTCAAGTTGGAACACCCCTGCAGGGTTTGAACTTTCTAAAGCCGTGCCCGCGGTTATGTGGCAGATGGGAGCTTGTTAATTCCGGTTGTAGATAACTTGACACAATGTTACCAATACACTACCCGCGTGTGTTCCGTGACTGTCAGTTTCCGAATAGGGATTCGGGAGTTGAACACGGAGGGGTTATGTTTGTGGAGCTTGTAGCTAGGATCACTTCATGATCACTTCTCGCCGAGGCTTCTCTTCTCGCTCTCACTTACGTAAGCTAGATGCTAGTTGCTGCTGCAGACTTATTCTTTTCTTCAGCCTTTTCCTCACCCAAAGGCTTTGATAGTCTTGTTACCCGGAGACGGGATTGCTGATTCCTCTGTGGCTCACAGTTACTTCACACACCAGATGCAGGTCCAGCTGTGAGCTATCCCGGTGATGGCACCGAGCTGGATTGGGAGTACGACGAGGAGCGTAGTCGGTACTACGTGCGCTACCCGGACGATCAGTAGTGGAGTCTCTTACTAGGATTCGATCCGCCTGTGGTTTATTTATCTGAGTTCGGTACTTTGATTTTTGGCTTTTGCCCTTAGAGGGTTGTGATGTTCTTAATGTATGATGTTTGAGACTTGTACTGTAATTCTGTGACGTGGCGAGTGTAAGCCAACTATTTTCAGTTTACTATCCCCTCTTTTACATGAGTTGTGCAAAGATTACCGAACTTGAGATCATTCTAGGATGGATTTATGCCTTTAAGTCGTGCCTCGACACGTAGGAGGTATAACTCCATCCTGGGCATTACATCCAGGGCGCCCGCCTTGTAGAAGGCAGTGTTTGAAGGATGCTGTTTTTGACTAATTGTATCCGGATGTAAAGACTATGCTTATGAATCCAGTGTATATAACTTTTGCGCTATTATAATATTAGCATCTTTTACCTCCTGTGTAAGTGTTTATCTAAATCCGAAAGTTTCCAGTCGTCGGCTTTAGCCCCCATGTACATAGTACTGAGGTGTTCGGTCATATGCATGTACACTCTTTATCCAACGTCTTGGTCCGTATAGGAGGTGTATGCGGAGTGAACCAGACAATCAGACTATGCGGCGTTATTGCTTTCGCTTAGTCGTAGGAGTTTGACATGTGGGGCTAGGTACTAGCTCCTCATGCGGATATAATATTCCTTACTTAAGGCATCCAATTGCACCTGGCTGGGCGAAGAACCAGCCCTTCGTATAACACGGGGTAGATCTCTATCGATCGTAGTACAAAACTAAGTCACCGGATTACAGACCAGGTTATCGCTTATCATGACACACTACACCACGAACCCCTCTATAGCTACGCATGCGCTCCAACGAAATAACCATGCGCTGCTACGATTGAAGCCCCACTTCCCACGATTATTTTCCCATAACCACTCCATACAGACAAGTGCGTACTAGATTAAATAACTTTCCCTTAAACTCTTCATGAGATCACCGCTCACCGCTACCAAAAAAAAAAACAAGTGCAGGCCGCCGCTGCCGCCGCCGCCATATCACCGCACGCCACCTATGCCGCCCCCATATCACACCACGCAGCCATTCATGACTTTCGGCAAGCCCCGGTCCAGATTCCTTCCCATACGACGCCGCCGCTGTCGTGCAGCCGTTCAGGAGTTCGGGCAAACCAGATCTGGATTTCCTTAGTTCCCCTCCGTCCCCCACACCTGGGCCGCCTCAAGCCCCGCGACGCCGACACCATGGGTTTCACCATCACTCTACACTGACCGGGGATGAACGCCCTACATCGCTGACCACGGAAGGACACCATGCTTCTTCTACATCTCCAGAGCAGCCGCCATTTTCTTCGGCTATTTAGGTGTTTCAATCTCTTGTGCTACTCTCAATTTCTTGATTTATTTGATCTGTTCTTTCTTCGTTGAATCTCAGCCCGCGTCGGCCATTCCTCAACTATGGCCACTCTTTCATGGGTATGATGCCATCAGTTCCAGTCAACCACCGCCTCTACTGTTTGCATCCCCCTCAATGAAGGTAACTGCTCCCTTTTCCCAAATTAAACTACGTGTACCCCTGATTTCTACAACATTATTGACACTTTGGTGCTCGTAGATGTTTTGCAAATTCGAGCTTCCCATTTAGTTCATGTGTGAATTAATTAATTTTTGATTAACGTACGAGTATGTCCATCTATACTGATTCCAATAATAAATTCATAAATATCAGTACTGCCATGGTTACTTTTTTGCTAGAGTTCCTCTAATTAGTTCTCCAGAGTACAAATTTACTATGCAAACCTGGATAATTGTTTTTTATGTCAACTATATGCAACATCTGGGCCTGATTAGGGGTGTAGCTGAGTGTTTTTAAGCAAATCGGGAGGAGAGGACACTACCTTGTTATTAACATGAAATACAGTCAAGCTCCGGGAAGAGCAGAAACAATGGGGACTCGGGTACAGAAAACATGATACAAAAGAATGGGTAAGAAATGAGAACTAGTGCTGAACTAGCTCGGCCAAGCTTCTTATCCATTTCTGACCGAACTGACATCTTTCTTTTTTGCTCTGAACACCCATATTTTCACTAGCTCGACACATTGATTTACAGCAATTTCTGTAAGGACTCTAATGTTGTCTAACACTGTCCGGTTCCGGGCCAGCCAAACAGTCAATATAGTACTCCCTCTGTCCCATAATGTAAGACGTTTTTTCACACTACTGTAGTGTTAAAAAACGTCTTACATTATGGGACGGAGGGAGTAGCAATAATCACCATATTTCATGCCTCTTTGTTTATGTTGAGGGAGCTATCCTGAAGTTGCAGAAGATGTCGATCAGATCCAAAATTCTCGTAAACTGTTTATGTTGAGGAAGTAGCTGAATTGTTGCTTGGTTATAGAAACAAGAATGCTTGTGCAACATCAGTTTATTTCTTTGGCAAAACCATTCCTGGTCCATGGGGCAGCAAGATTTTTAATTTCATTACTCTCATAATGTTGCACAATTTGAGTTAATGTCTTCCCATGAGGTTGTCTGTTTCTTCTCATGAGGATAAGTTGCAGGTGCAGGCAGCTAAGAGGTGTTCGCTTCTTCCAAAAGTTGACATTGCCGAATAAACAATCTAGATTTTGTTCGCTCTTCATCAGGCATCTTTATATTGAAGTGGTGCGGCATTGTAGCAGCAGTGTGTCATGGTATGGCACGACACCCACTATTCACGCCTACATTATGTCCACACATACATAATTCTACAACGGACCTACCACAACATATTTGGCGCAATGCCTCTATTGGATCGATTTTACTTTAAGATTATGTAAATTATATGTTATGTAACATGTTATGTTGTACTTAAATATTTAGAATCTCTGAAGTTTATAATCTAAAAGAACATAGCTGGTGAAAGTTAATTTTCCCTCAGATTTGCAGAATGCTGAACCATGACGTTGGATCCTTAGACAAAGGTGGCAGCGCCAACATTCAGGAGAGGTAATGAATTGATACACCAATTACTCTATTATGTTGTCCATACATATCTCTTTACCATATAAGCTTGGAAAATTTATAACTTTAACCGAGCAAGGGAGAATTTTCTAATACCATTGCTATGATGGCGGATGGAGGTAAATAATTTATAAATCCAATCCATTTTAACATTTTCATTTCGGAGTACTGGAGGGCACTATTTTTTTATCTAAGAAAAACATAACGATAGCTAGCAGCACTCTTAGTAAGATATGCTTTTGAGTGTGAAGATGTAATGGCTAATTTTTTTGAAATTCTTTAGTTTTTTCTGTCTTTGTCGTACCTTCTAGGACATCTTGTATTGTAATTGAACCTTATAATATTTGGTACCAAACTAACACAATGCAGGCACATGTTTCAGTGAAATATGTCTAATGATCAAGCTATCTTCTTAGTTTCATGTCAGTTCTATTTTGTGCAATGATACTCATACGGTGCACATTGTATCAAGTCATTCATTCGATATACAAGGTGAAAAAATGTTGTTGGTTTATAACATGACACTTAATATATGCACAATGATCAATTATTTCTTGGCCATCAACCTTTGTATGTCGCTCCTCTAAATTTTATTGCCCTATTAACTTGATGTTGTCTACCTTAAGTTCCTGATCTCATTTCTTTGTTGTTGTAGATCGCCAAGATAAATTCATGATGCATGGCTTGGACGTTGATTGCAAGGCCGTGAATGGGCTACTACTAGATAGTTTCACATTATTTTTTAGAAAGTTATCCCTTAGGTCAATATTTCAAACATTATGTTATAGAATGCCGGAGGTGTTAATTGCAAGCTTGAAAATTGGCCTACTACTGATTGTTTCACATCTTGTAATCTTTGTATTGTGGTCAGTGTAATGCAATAGAATCAATTTAATATATGAGACCTTTGGGTTTATTATATTGTGGTCTTCTTATGCACTATCCACAATCACCTAATAATTTTTCATGCTATGAAGCAATGCTTCAGCATTGTAATAACCATTTATGTCCTTCTGATATCCAATTGTGGAGGGTAGTCACCAACGCATATGAAGTGTTGTTAGGCCCTAAGTCTATATGTTGCCATCTTACAACACTTATTGTTGTCGTTTACCAACGCGTGTATATACGTTGTTGTAGACCCTTCCAACGCCACCAACGGCAACGCATAATAATCCGTTGGTGTAGACCATAGCAACAGTTATATAGACCTATGACAACACATCGATGCGTTGCTAAAGGGGGCTTCCTGCTATAGTGACAGTCAGTTTTCGGCTTTCTCTACTGAGGTACTTGACCGGACTAGCCAAAAGTACAATCGCAGTAGTTCTCCCTTTACACCCTAGCCGAACAATCGAGAACATAGGGGTAAGCACAGGAGCCGGGCAACCCAACTATTAACCCAAGACATGATTCGGAACTGATGCATTGTCGGTGTATTTGGAACGACGCCTATGGGATCACAAGAATCCCTACTACGGTTGCGGGGCGCGGGGTTGAGAGAAGATTGGATCCAACAGTTATCACACGGTTCCTTTACCCAGGTTCGGGCCGCAAAGATGCGTAAAACCCTACTCCTGCTTTGGTGGATTATATGTTTGTGTTCTTCAGCTAGCCATGGGGCATGAGGAGCTCCAAAAAACCGAGTCGTGAGGAGTTCTAAACAGCCGAATCCTTCTCGTGGTCGCCTCGGGCCTCCTTTTATAGGGAAAAGGGGTTGCCACAGTGGCACACAGGAGGTGGAAAGGGTACAGTGATGCGAGGTTATCCCTCGCATTACATGACAAGGCGCATTTAATGCGCCTAGCTTAGGTGTCCTTGCTTTATCGGGGATGGGGGAGACATCCGTCTTGTCCGTTGCCGCTCCTTCTTGCGTCGACACGCGCCCTGGCCAGCGATGCCTGAGGTGCCATGTAGGTAGGCAGGCAGCTGAGGTGGCGCAATGGTGGGTCTTCCACAAAGATCTGCATGCCGCCACGCAGGTGCCTACCCAGCTGGTTGGGTCGGCAGCTGCATGGGGCGGTGGATGCGTAGTTGGTGCAGGCCTGATGGTGGCCCTGCGGGTGTCCTCGGCAAGGGCCTTACCGGGGCCCCGGCAAGGGTCTTGCCGCGGCGCCTGCTGTCATGCCCGAAAAGGTGCTTGCCGGAGGTCTTGTGGTCCTCCTTGGCTGGAATCTCGCCAAGGGTCTTCGTCTTCTCATTGTGTATCTGATCTTGAATGTCTTCACAAAGATCTGCATGCCACTACGGGGATGCCTCCCGAATCCTTGCCCCATGGGGGCAGTGGACTCAAGGGTGATCCGCTCCGTAGGCGTGGGGCGAGTTGTCGCGGCGAGGGTCTTGCCGGGGCTGCTAAAGCTGGCCCCGGCAAGGATCTTGCCGGGGCTGCTAAGACCGGCTCCCGGCAAGGACCTTGCCGGGGGATCCCGCTTTGTCCCTTTGCTCTTTGTGGTCTTGGCTTTGGGCTTCAGTCTCCATCGAGCTTTGGTCTTACCCTGGCTCACCTCCCTTGCCATGCTTGGTGTGGTGGTGCCCGTGGCTCAGACTGCCCGTGCACAGTCATAGGGGTACAAAAAGTGTACCCTTCTTTTTGTACACCGACAGGAGCCCCCGGGCCTGGGCCACACATAAGCGCGACGCGTTGTTGGGCTAGGCCCAGAACGGTGCGCGGGCAGGGGGGGCGGTTTTTACCGAGGTAAGATTTTCCGCGCGCTGCACCTCCCACGACCTGCGCGCATGGCGCGGGGTGGAGGGGCGTGCGTGACGTGGGCGGCATGCGTGGGGCGGTTTCCGCAGGCATGCGTCACGTTGCAGTAAACAGGCAGCCTCGCGCCTTCCCCATAACCGGGGGAAGGCATGGAGACGCGGCCCATTTACTGAATGGGGCCGAGGCGTGGTCCTCAAGGCGTCCACTCCCCACGATCACGGGGTGGGGAGAGGTCGCCTCACCCATCCCTTCGGTTCTGTACGTCTGCCACGTGCCGCCCATGCGCTTGGGGTGGCAAACGGTGGAGGCGGGAAACCGGGCCGTCGCTGGTTGGGGCGCCGGGTCGGTCCCGGCTCCCCGCGCCTTCTGCGCCTTGATTGGCCGAGCGGGGCGGTCGAGCCCCAGCCCCGCCCCTTTATAAAGAGCGGGAGGGGAGGGACGGCGCCCCGCACTCTTCCATCTTCTTTCTCCTTCAGCTTCTGCTCTTCTCTTCCGTTCGCCATGGAGAGAGGAAATCCCAGTCCTTCAACGGTGGCGGCGAGGGTCGCCGCTCGACAACGCGTCCCTCCTTCTCCTGCACTCGTGGTGGCAGAGCCGGCCACGAGGGGAAGGGGGAGGGGGCGAGGCCGTGGGCGAGGCCGGGGCGCTCGGGGGAGAGGAGGACGGGGTGGCCCGCCGGCCTCGCCCCCGCCAGCAGCTCCTCCTCCAGTGGAGGGCCATATTGGGGATGACCCTTGCAAGTTCTTCGTCAGGTTGCGGTGGCCGCCGCGCCGTCGCCTTCGCCTCCTGACACTTTTTGCGCGGGAGATGGAGCTGGATCCGCCGGAGTCGCTGCGGCTGCACATGAGGGGCTGCGGGATCAGTGGTACGCGGGTCCGCGTCGACTTCCCTGCTCCTCACGTGATGTATCTTCGCCAAGGATGGAAGACGTTTGCTCGTATCCACAGCCTGACGGATGGGCTCACTCTCCATTTCAAGTTGATGGAGGATGGCCACCTCTCCGTCAAGGTCTTCGGGCACTTCGGGACTCGTGCAAGGTGCTGCGTGGAGAGCTCCTCCAATGACGAAGACTCCTCCTCGAACGAGGGTGACGAGGAGGATAGCGGCAACGACGACGAGGGCGGTAGGCGGCAGGATGACGGGTCCGACTAGGTGTCGGGCGCCGCTCCCGGTGGCACCGACGACCCCATCATCCGCGTCGCCGGCTCCTTGAACTTCTCGGGGTCCTCCCCTTGGCGGCTGGCGTAGGGAGGCTGCGGAAGAGGAAGAGGAAGAAGGCGGGCGGCAAGGTCGTCATGTCGGAGTACGCGGGCACCGACGCCTTCGACGCGTACTGGCGTCCTGCTGCCTCGTCTTCGAGCTCTGCTTCCGGTGGCGCCATCACCATCCAGCCTTTGGGCAGCCACCAAGATGTTCTCTTGGTGTCTTCTGCCACCCGTAGCTCGCCTAGGCGCTCCTTTTGCCCTTCTCGCCTCCTTGACCTACCTCCTGAGGAGAGGGACAAGAAAGGCATTACGGGCATCTTATCTCTTTTTAGTTTGTAAGCCTTCGGGCTTCTATTAAATTTAAAACGTGTAATCCCCTTGTTCATGTTTTTCATTCCCTACGGACTGTACCTGAATGGAATGTTTTTAATGAAAAAGGGATGTTTGCCGGGTCATTTGCTTGCGGGTGAAACCCACGACAAGGAATAAATCCTTGATATCTTTTAAGATAAAAACTTTCTCGCCCGGAAACAGGCCTTGCCGTCTCCCTAGTTCGCTCGACCTTTCTCATGCCTTTGGCGGAGATAGGGATGAAGTGGGCTTAGGCTCCTCATTTCATCCTTTCGCTGCAGCGACTACGACGAAACTTAGTCCCAGGAACGAGCCCTAGGGCCTAGAGTTATGGGAGCACGGTAGCTTAAGGAAGAGAACAAGGTTTCACATACCTCAATCCATAATGGAATGCATGATAAGGGATGAAGAACTTATCTGAAGCTGCAGCCCCCCGGCAACCCTGGTTTGCCGTGGGTGAATCTTTGCTCTTGTAGCCCCCGGCAACACTAGCTTGCCGGGGCCTTGATGCTGATCTATTCCTTTTCTTTCCCCCCCAAGTGGTTTCGGCAAGGATACATGTGCATCCTTTGAACCAAAGGAGATAAAAGAAAGACAAAGGGACGCAAACTCGACCTCTAAGCTAGGGGTTATCCGCCGCTAAGCACTATCAACCCTAACCAAGGACGAGACTCGACTCAGCATGCATGCTATAACTTAGGGCGCCAGCGCTTCATTTATTTATGCTCAAGGTCTGCGCCTGGCTTTGTACAAAGGGTTACATGCCTTGCCGGCAAGGCTTGCACAAAAGGGTGGCTTGCCGGGGGGCCCGGCAAGCCGCGCCTTATGGGTAAAACTTGCGAAGATGCTCAATGTTCCAGGAATTGCTCACCGAAATGGCATTTTCGGTCTCCAGGCGGACTGCGCCAGGCCTAGTGACTCGTATTACCCGATAAGGGCCTTCCCACTTCGGCGTCAACTTGTTTGTATTCTTGGTCGATTGAACGCGCCGAAGAACAAGGTCGCCTTCCTCAAAGCTTTGGGCATGGACCTTGCGGCTATGGTAGCGGCGCAAGGCCTGCTGGTAGCATGCTGCTCTCACAGCCGCCCGAAGACGATCTTCCTCAAGGAGCATTGCGTCATCTTGCCGCAGTTGCTCTTGCTCAAGCTCATCATAAGCGAGCACTCGAGGTGACCCGTATATGAGTTCAGTGGGGAGAACTGCTTCTGCCCTGTATATCAGGGCAAAGGGTGTCTGGACGGTGGCTCGATTTGGCATCGTTCTGATCGACCAAAGAACCGCCGGCAACTCATCAATCCAGCGCCTTCCACTCTTGTGCAGCCTGTCAAAGGTCTTTGTCCGTAGGCCTCGCATCACTTCAGCGTTCTCCCTCTCAGCTTGACCATTGCTTCGGGGGTGAGCAACGGAAGCGAAACAGACTTTGATGCCTTGGTCTTGGGTGTATTGCATGAAGGTGCGGCTTGTGAACTGCGTGCCGTTGTCCGTGATGATCCTGTTGGGTACACCAAAACGGCACACTAGTCCCTTGAAGAACTTGACGGCTGACTGAGCTGTGACCTTCCTCACTGCCTCCACCTCCATCCACTTTGTGAACTTGTCGATTGCAACGTACAAGTACTCAAAGCCCTCGACAGCGCGGGGGAAAGGGCCCAGTATGTCGAGCCCCCAGACCGAGAAGGGCCAGGAGAGAGGAATGGTTTGAAGGGCTTGAGCTGGTTGATGAAGTTTCTCTGAATGGATCTGGCACGCTTCACACCTGGTGACCAGTGCCGTCGCATCCTGGAGGGCAGTGGGCCAGAAGAAGCCTTGCCGAAATGCCTTGCCGGCAAGGGCTCTTGACCCTATGTGGGATCCACATATGCCTCCATGTATCTCTGCCAACAGCCCCAGTCCTTCCTCTCGAGGGATACACTTCAATTTCACGTCGTTCGGTCTCTTTCTGTACAGGACGTCATCGACGAACTGGTACATAGCAGACCGACGGGCTACTTTTTCCGCTTCTTCCTGCTCCTCAGGAAGTTCCCCAGTTTGGAGGAATCAGACGGTATGCTGTGCCCACACTGGAGCCTGGGGCTCGACGGCGAGGACTAAAGGCATTTCCTCCGCGATAGGAGTGGCCGTCTTGTCGGCAAGAGCTTGACGCTCCGCTGGAGCTAGCCGTCCAGTGGTGGGCTCAGTGTCTCCAGCAACATCCTTGCCGGCGGCTCCGGGGAGCTCGACGGGAAAGTACTTGCCGGGCCCTGATTTCCTCCTCTTGTTCTGCTCTGTTGATGGATCAACGGATGGCTAAGAAAGCTGAAGCACAAAGGTACCTGGTTCCACAGGTAGCTTGAGGGCAGCGCGCTTTGACAGGTAATCGGCGATGTTGTTCTCCGCTCGGGGAACGTGCTCCGCCTGTATACCATCAAAGCGCTCTTCCAACTTTCTCACTTCATCGACGTAGGCCTTCATCAACGGGCTCTGGTAATCCTTGTTGACTTGTTTGACGACAAGCTGCGAGTCGCCCCTGGCAATGAGCTTCTTGATTCCGAGGTCTGCCGCGATCCTAAGACCAGCAAGCAGCCCCTCGTACTCAGTAGTGTTGTTCGTTGATACCTCCCTGGGGAAGTGCATCTGGACCACGTACTTGAGGTGCTCTCCAGTGGGCGCGACCAGCAGTACGCCAGCCCCGGCGCCCTGTAAGGAGAAAGCTCCATCAAAGTACATGATCCAGTTGCAACTCGCCTCTTTGCCGGGGAGAGCAGTTTCTTAGACTTCTTCATCAGGCGTCGCGGTCCATTCTGTAACGAACTCTGCCAGGACTCGGCTTTAAATCGTCGAGGTACTTTCAAACATGAGGCCAAAGCTGGACAGCTCCAGTGCCCACTCTACAATTCTTCCCGTTGCATCTGGATTGTGCAATATCCGTTGTAGAGGGAGGCGAGTGACGACAGTGATCTCGTGCGCCTGGAAGTTGTGACACAGCTTCCTCGAGGCCATAAGAAGGCCGAAGAGCAATTTCTGCACACCGGAGTACCTTGATCTAGCCCCTGCAAGAGCGAGCTAACGAAGTAGACCGGGTGCTGCATCATTTTCTTCTTTGGCTGCACTCCAACCGGCCGCGTTGTCTCTGCACCAGTGGCATCAGGCTCTGTCGCTGCTATCACCTCCTCATCAATTTCTCTCTGTGCCACTAGTGCGACGCTGACCACCTGGTTTGTTGCCGCCAAGTATAGCAGCAACGGTTCTTGTGGCCTAGGCGCAACTAGTATTGGCGTGGAGGAAAGGTACCTCTTCAAATCTTGTAATGCTGCTTCAGCTTCTAGCGTCCATTCCATTGGGCCCGCCTTTTTCAAAATCTTGAAAAAGGGAAGGGTGCACTCGGCAGACTTGGAAATGAATCTGCTCATGGCGGCGACGCAGCTGGCAAGCCGACGCACATCCTTGACCCGTTTGGGTGCTTCAATCTGCTCTATAGCTTTGATCTTGTCCGGATTGGCCTCTATCCCATGCTGCGACACAAAGAACCCGAGAAGCTTGCCGGACGGGACGCCGAAGACGCACTTCTCAGGGTTCAGCTTGAGGTTGATCTTGCGTAGGTTGACAAATGTATCTTGTAAATCCGGTATAAGGGATGCCCTATTATTGGTTTTGACCACTATATCATCCATATAAGCCTCCATATTTCTATGGAGCTGGGGTTCAAAACCAATCTAGACTGCCCTTGCAAATGTCGAGCCAACACTGTTCAACCCGAAAGGCATTCGTACGAAACAGTACGTACCACATGGGGTGATGAATGATGTCTTCTCTTCGTATTCTCTTGCCATGAAGATCTGATGGTAGCCGGAGTAGGCATCGAGGAATGACAACAGGTCACACCCAGCCGTGGAGTCAACAATCTGGTCGATGCGCGGCAACGGGAAGGGGTCCTTGGGACAAGCTTTATTGATATCTGTGTAATCAATACACAGCCTCCACTTCCCATTTGCCTTGCGAACTACCACTGGATTGGCCAACCACGTTGGATGGAGCACTCCTCTTACCAAACCCACAACTTCCAATTTCCGGATCTCCTTTGTGATGAACTCTTGCCGTTCCAAAGCTTGCTTCCTGACCTTCTGCTTGACGGGCCGCGCATGAGGACAGACAACAAGGTGGTGCTCAATCACCTCCCTGGGAACGCCGAGGATGTCAGATGCTTGCCATGCAAACACGTCGACATTCGCCCGCAGGAAGGTGACGAGCGCGTCTTCCTATTTATCGTCAAGGGAGGAGCTTATGGTGAAAGCCCCTCCTGTGCCGTCCTCCTTGACGGAAACCTTCTTGGTTCCCGGCGGCGTGGCCCTGGACCTCTTGTTTCTGCCGGTGGAGCTCTCTGGCATGTCCTCGACGAGAGCGCGACACTACGAAGAGGTGCGCTTGCCAAAGTGGGTGTCCGAGGTCTCACAGGTCTTCTTCTTTTCGGTGGAGCTCTCTGGCACGTCCTCGACGGGAGCACAACACTCTGAAGAGGTGCACTTGCCGGAGTGGGTGTCTGAGGTCTCACCGGTCTTCTTCTTCTTCCCTCCTGGGGCTCCAGTGGCAGGAGCAAGTGCCCTCGTAGCGGCAGCTGCTGCAACTGCTTGCTGGTATAGTTGGTCAGCGCAAATCAGCGCATCTTTCTTATCGGAGGGGATGGTGATGATCGTCACAGGCCCTGGCATCTTTAGGGTGTTGTAGGCGTAGTGTGACGCTGCCATGAACTTGGCCAGCGCTGGGCGGCCAAGGATCCCGTTGTAAGGCAAGGGGATCTTGGCAACATCGAACACGATCCTCTCTGTCCTGTAGTTCAGATCACTCCCAAAAGTCACGGGCAGTGTGACTTTCCCCTTTGGTTGGCTTCTCCCCGGGTTGACCCCCTGGAATGTGCCCGTCTCTTCGAGGTCTCCATCAGGAACTTGCAGCTTCTCGATCACGGTGGGCGAGAGTAGGTTCAGACCAGCCCCGCCATCGACTAGCATCTTTGTCACCTTGAGGTTGCATATTGTCAGTGAAACCAACAATGGCAAGCACCCGATCGCAGTGGTGCGATCAGGGTGATCCTCAGCGTAAAAAATGATAGGTGTGCTGGACCATTTCATCGGCTTTTGGGCACCGGACGACGGCTCCGCCGCTGTAATCTCACGCGCCCACTGTTTAAGTTGGCGGTGAGAAGTATGCAGTGAGGCACCGCCATCGACGCACATGGCCTCCGTAGCCTTTTGAAATTCTTGGTCACCGGACTCATCGTCCTCCTCGTGATCGTCGTCTTCGGGCCTTCTATCACGGCCCCGGGCGGGCCTCTCCTGCTGTTTATCCTTGCCGCGACGGCCTGCTTGGCCATCACGCTTCTTGCCGGACCCTTCAGCACCATCCTGACCCTTCTCCTTGTCCCGCCTCCCATATTCAGCCCTCTGCTTCTCAGCAAGGAGCTCAACCTGCCGGCAGTCCTGGAGATCATGGCCCTTGGTGCGATGGATCTTGCAGTATCGCTTGCCGGAGTTTCCTGGCTTCTCGGCAGCCGCCAAGGCCCGGCAGGCGACACACCCGGCAATTTCCTTGCCGGGTTCACCTGCCTTGGTTTTCTTGGCGGAGCCGGTGTCATCAGAGCCCTCGACGGCAAGCACGGCTTTACCCTTGTGCTTCCTGTTGCGGCGCCGGCCTTTGTTTGCCGGGGCGGTAGTATCGTCATCTGAAGAGTTGGTTTCCGCGCCGGCATCTTTGCCGGGGTACTTCCTTCCCTCTTCAGCTCGGGCACATCTGTCAGCAAGAACATAGAGTTCTGCCACATCTTTCACCTTGGTCATCGCCAGTTCTTCACGCATCTTGCAGTTACGCACGTTCTGATGGAGCAAGCTGATGATGGCGGCAGGGTGAACATCGGGGATATTGTACTGTACCCGGCTGAACCTTTGTATGTACTTGCGCAGACTCTCGCCTTCCTTTGGGGTATGATGTGCAAGTCACTTGCATGGCCATGGGCTTGGTGACCTCCAGTAAAGGCGCCAACGAACTCATGGCACAAATCCGACCAGGAGGAAATAGAGTCTACCGGCAAGTGCATCAACCATGACATGGCGTTGGGTTTAAGAGCCAACGGAAAGTAGTTCACAAGCACTTTATCGTCGCGAGCTCCGGCAGCTTGCATCGCGATGGTGTAGATGTTGAGGAAATCCAACGGGTGGGTCTTGCCGTTGTACTTCTGGCCAACGTCAGGCTTGAAGGTGCGGTGAGAGGGCCACTGGAACTGCCACAGCTCACCGGTAAAAGCCGGACAGCCTACCTCGTAAGGTAGACCTCTAGGGCTCTCCGGTGCTGGGCGGTCCACAGCAGGCCCCGCTTGCCTGTCTGACTGGTGGCGCACTCCGCGCCGGTGCTCGATGGTGGTTTGAGCGTTTCATGAGCTCGCTCCTGAAGAACTTGACGCTGGTCGTCGTGGGTCCGTGGGTCGGACGACGCTATGGAGATGGCGTCGCCCGCGACGTCCCGATGAGTCGACACACACGGTACCGGGCGAGGGGGAGGCGAATGCACCGTAGCCACGGCGCTGCCGGTCCCCCTGCCACCGGTGCGTGGGACTCCATCGGAGCGTTGACCTGGGAGCTCTGCTGGATTTGGTTCATCCTTGTTGGCGACTGCGACAAGGCTTCGGATGGTGGCTCTCCATTTGTCGAGTTTCCCCGTAACGGGAGGAAAGTCGAGGAGCAACTACGTGCGTGCCAGGGCTTCGGCTGGGGTTAGCGGTAGCGAAACCTGCACGGACCGCGACGCGCTTCGACCCCTGACCGTGTCAGGAGGAGCTCCGTCACGATCCCGCGGTCGCACGCCGTTTCCACCAACGCTCCGGCGGGCGGGCATGTCTTCTACGTCCCGGGAGTGGCGCTCGGGGCTCTTCCCGTGGTGACGCCCGGGATCTTCGGCGTGCTGACGCCTCTCGTCGCGTGCTACTTGGGAGGAGCGTCTTGTGGGCGCCGGCGTGGGAGTCCTGGATGCCCTTGCGTCGCCTTCGGGTGATGCGGCAGCGACCTTGGAAGGCCCCACGCCACTCGCGGAGGGCCCGGCTCCATCCTTGGACCTGGCGGTGTGTGGCCCGTTACCGGGCGCACAAACATTGTCACCTCCCAAACTCCGGCTGCTGGGATGGCGTTGGTGTTCGCGAGCAGCGCCCTGGGTCCTTTCCGCGACCGGTCCGCTGCTCGCCCGCGTCGGGACGGGCTGTCCGTCCTCCGACTGGCCAACCGCCACCGTCGTCTTCTTCTTGGGCGCCATGATGATGAAGAAGCGTTGAACTGACTGCTAAAGCCGATTCTCACAACTGCGCCCCCTACCTGGCGCGCCAAAGATGTCGGCGTATTTGGAACGACACCTATGGGATCACAAGAATCCCTACTACGGTTGCGGGGCACGGGGTTGAGAGAAGAGCGGATCCAACAGTTAGCACACGGTTCCTTTACCCAGGTTCGGGCCGCAAAGATGCGTAAAACCCTACTCCTGCTTTGGTGGATTATATGTTTGTGTTCTTCAGCTAGCCATGGGGCATGAGGAGCTCCAAAAAGGCGAGTCGTGAGGAGTTCTAAAGAGCCGAATCCTTCTCCTGGTCGCTTCGGGCCTCCTTTTATAGGGAAAAGGGGTTGCCACAGTGGCACACAGGAGGTGGAAAGGGTACAATGATGCGAGGTTATCCCTCGCATTACTTGACAAGGCACATTTAATGCGCCTAGCTTAGGTGTCCTTGCTTTATCGGGGACGGGGGAGACATCCATCTTGTCCGTCGCCCTTCGTTCTTGTGTCGACACGCGCCCTGGCCAGCGATGCCTGAGGTGCCATGTAGGCAGGCAGACAGCTGAGGTGGGTCAATCGTGGGTCTTCGACGAAGATCTGCATGCCGCCACGCAGGTGCCTGCCCAGCTGGTTGGGTCGGCAGCTGCATGGGGCGGTGGATGCATAGTTGGTGCGGGCCTGATGGTGGCCGTGCGGGTGTCCTCGGCAAGGGTCTTGCTGCGGCGCATGTCATCCCTGCCAAGGTGCTTGCGGAGGTCTTGTGGTCCTCCTTGGCTGGAATCCCGCCAAGGGTCATCGTCTTCTCAGTGTGTATCTGATCTTGAATGTCTTCACAAAGATCTGCATGCCACTACGGGGATGCCTCCCGAATCCTTGCCCCATGGGGGCAGTGGACTCAAGGGTGATCCGCTCCGTAGGCGTGGGGCGAGTTGCCGCGGCGAGGGTCTTGCCGAGGCTGCTAAAGCTGGCCCCGGCAAGGATCTTGCCGGGGCTGCTAAGACCGGCTCCCGGCAAGGACCTTGCCCGGGGATCCCGCTTCGTCCCTTTGATCTTTGTGGTCTTGGCTTTGGGCTTCAGTCTCCACCGAGCTTCGGTCTTACCCTGGCTCACCTCCCTTGTCATGCTTGGTGTGGTGGTGCCCGTGGCTCAAACTGCCCGTGCACAGTCATAGGGGTACAAAAAGTGTACCCCTCTTTTTGTACACCGACATGCATATAAGGCAAACATCCAGGACGCCGGACACTCCCTATAGGTTTTCGGTCTTTTCGGCATATATCAGGGCTGAATACAACCCCTGGTAATAAACCGTTATTGACAAGGCACATATGGCAATCTGATGCGGGAAGAGAACATTTTATGGTGAGTGAATAAAACTCCAAGCACAATGCGAGTAAAGCTGTTCTATTAATATCCCTCTATAATACGGCGAGCCATAATCTTACAGACAATGCCGAGAAAACCTTTTTGGACATTTTACATGCCAAGAAGGTATATAACAAGAAAGAGAAAAAAGGTTTACACATGGTCTTAATCTAAAAAGAAACCTTAGTGCGGGTCCCTGCTGCACATCTGCGGCGTTTCCTCCTGTGTAATGTGTCCTTGAAGGGGTGGGAGTATGATAGCCATCTGAAAGAAAAAAGAAAAGAAAATAAACCTGGAAAAAGAATAAATCGATCCGGTTTGGCCATAGAAAGGTTGGTTCGTTTGATGAACCTAAAATAGCTTAGAGTCCGAATAGGGTCTAGCCAAACTATGGACTATGTGCAGGTGCCCCCGGTCGTCGCCCAAGGAATTTTTAAGGCATAATTATGTACTCGAGGCACATATGCTATCACCTTATGGGGCAGTCGATGGGGGCATAGATGTCAATCTTGCTCAGTGTCATCTGAGCTGCCGCACTGAGGCGTGTGCCGGACACGTTTAGTTGTGTTCGCTATTGATGGATTATCCGGCTTAAATAGGCCGCTTTGGACTTCGGCTGCTAAGGCCGCAGTGTCCTCCTCCATACGGAGAGAGCGCTCCATATTTCCATTGACCGTGATAACGCCACGTGGTCCAGGCATTTTAAGCTTTAGATAGGCATAATGCGGGACTGCATTAAAGAGGGCGAAGGTCGTTCTTCCGAGTAGAGCGTGATAGCCACTTCGGAACAGAGCTATGTCGAAGATTAGTTCTTCGCTTCGAAAGTTGTCGGGAGAACCGAATACAACTTCCAACGTTAAAGAGCATGTGCAGCGGGCTTCAACGCCCGGTATCACTCCTTTAAAGGTCGTGCTGCTTGGCTTGATTCTTGACGGGTCGATCCCCATCTTGTGGATAATATCCTAATATATCAGATTGAGACTTCTCCCGCCGCCCATAAGGACTCGGGTTAGATGGTATCCATCGATTATTTGGTCGAGCACTAGGGCAGCCGAACCCCAATGCCGAATACTAGTCGGATGATCCCTGCGATCAAAAGTGATCGTACAAGCTGACCATGGGTTGAATTTGGGGGCGACAAGCTCAACGGCGTAGACATCTCGGAGTGCGCGCTTGCGCTCCCTCTTTGGGATATGAGTGGCATATATCATGTTCACTGTTTTAAACTCCGGTGAAAATTTCTTCTGCCCCCCTATATTCGGCTGGCGAGGTTCATCCTCGTCTTTGCTCTGAGGCTCCTTCCCTTTGTGTTCGGTGTTTAGCTTGCCGGCCTTCTTGAAGACCCAACAGTTGCGGTTGGTATGGTTGGCAGGTTTCTTTGGGGTGCCATGAATTTGGCAGGGCCTATCTAAAATTCTGTTCAAACTTGATGGACCATCTTTGTTGCCTTTAAATGGCTTCTTCCGCTGACCGGGTCTGGAGCCACTGAATCCGGCATTTACCGCTGTATCATATGGGCTTCTAGAATTGTTTCGACGTTTGTTTTTGTTACGTCGTGGCTTTCCATTGCCATCCCTGACTTCAGATGTTCCAGGGTCACTGGTACTGCTACGAGCTAACCAGCTATCCTCACCCGCACAAAAGCGAGTCATGAGTGTATTTAAGGCTGCCATTGTCCTTGGCTTTTCCCGTCCAAGGTGTCTGGCTAGCCATTCGTCCCGGATACTTTGCTTAAATGTCGCTAAGGCTTCAGCGTCCGGACATTCCATGATTTGTTTCTTCTTGGTAAGAAACCGATTCCAAAGCTTGCGGGCTGACTCCCCAGGTTGCTGGATGATGTGACTTAGATCGTTAGTGTACGGGGACCGGACATAAGTCCCTTGAAAATTGGCTCGAAAAGCATCCTCAAGTTCTTCTCAACTCCCAATGGAGTTCTCTGGGAGGCTGTTTAGCCAGTGCTGAGCTGGTCCTTTCAGTTTGAGGGGTAAGTATTTGATGGCGTGGAGATCATCTCCTCGAGCCATGTGGATGTGAAGAATAAAGTCTTCTGTCCAGACGGCGGGATCCGTTGTTCCATCGTACGCTTCGATGTTCACGGGTTTAAACCCTTCACCTCATCGGTGAAGCACAGAGGGTGTGCAGATCCTCTGTATCTTGCTATGTCGTGGCGTATGTCCGATGGTTGTGGTGTTCAGTATTGACCCCGAACTAGTATGTCACCGGCGCGATTGGCTTGATAGCCGCCGTCCCGTGCGGGAGCCCGGTCTCTAGGTCCGTATATAGACCTGGTCTTGCTAGCTTTTTTGTTCAGGTCCTCACGCAGATCATGTTTTCGGACTTAAGCCGCACCCTCCTTTCCTTTATGGAGTGGTGGTGCGGGCTTGTGTACGCCATTGCTACCGACTCTGTCCCGTCCGTGAGGTGGTCGGTCCGGCTTGTCAGCGGTGTTATTCTTCGGCGGGACGGGCGCAGCGGCCTCGTCGTCGAATTCGGGCAGCAGTTTATGCTTGGGATAGCCTTTGGTTTGGCCGTTATAGCCACGTTTCTGCTCGGCGTCTAGCACCTCATTCCATCTATCATTGAGCGTGTCCTGTGCGGCTTGAAGCCGTCTTTGCTGCTTTTTCAGGGTCCTTGCGGTGGCAATAAGCCTCCGGTGGAAGCACTTTTGTTCTGAGGGTTCTTCCGGGATGATGAATTCATCGTCGCCCATGCTATCTTCTTCTTCGGAGACCGGTTCATAAGTACCATCTTCGGCATCGCTTTCATCGGACTACGGCTTTGGACTCTGTTTGCCGTCCTCTTGCTCCTCCTGCTCCATCGCTGGGTCTGCGGGGTCTTCGGCTTGTTTCGGAATATCACCGTCATTAGTCACAGTGTTGCTATCCTTTCCTTTACGGGATTTAGTTCGGCGTTTTTGACGTCGACGTTTGGGAGATTCTTTGGTGGGCTTGTCCTCTACGGGATTGTTTTCGTCGTCGCCCTCCGCCTCTTTGGGTGTATCCACCATGTACATGTCGTACGAAGACGTGGCTGTCCAACACCCGGTTACGGGCCGGCCTTGATCCAGATCCGCTTTAGTTTCGAGGTCCATCCCTTCAAAGTCTTCGGAAGCATAGTCAAGTAGATCAGTTAGATCTTCGACCGTGCCTATCAAGTGGGTGGTGGGTGGGGAACGAAATTCTCCATCAGCCTCCAGTTTGAATTGGATACAATGCGGCTGTGTGTCCTCTTCTAGGGAGAGGTATCTTAACGACTTTAACATGTCGCCAAAGGGTGAGTGCTGGAAGATATCCGCAGCACTAAATTCGGCGATAGACGCCTGATCGGGTTTGAAGGGCGCGGATGCGCGTGATTCGGAATCAGAGGCCGGAGTTGAGTCCGGGGATCCGGTAACACAGACCTTGCTTGTAGTTGGGTTCGTGTGCGGCTCCAACGCCATAGAGTCTGTGGCTCCCGTGGTGGGGTTGAGCTTCCTGTCCTCGGCTGACACGATCTGTTCTAGATCTAGGGCCAGAACAGTTGCAGGTGCTATTTCCAGATCCGATGACAGAGTTAGGTCATGCTCATCATGGTGGCAGAGAGAAGTTGCCGCTGGCTCGAATCCGGCGAAGATCAAGTCTCCGCGGATATCAGCAACATAGTTTAAGCTTCCTAATCTGACTTGATGGCCATGGGCGTAGTTCTCGATCTGCTCAAGGTGGTCTTTGGTGTTGGCACGGAGCGCGAAGCCGCCGAACATGAAAAGATGGCTTGGAGAGAAAATTACCTCGGTGTCGCCGTTGAGGTTGATGACGTGATCCATCGGTCCTTCCGTCGACGACATAGTGGAACTCTCAATGAAAGCACCAATGTCGGTGTCAAAACCGGCGGATCTCGGGTAGGGGGTCCCGAACTATGCGCCTGAGGATCGATGGTAACAGGAGACTGGGGACATGATGTTTACCCAGATTCAGGCCCTATCGATCGAGGTAATACCCTACTCCGTGCTATATTAGTATGGATGAATATGAATACAAGAGTCGATCTACCTCGAGATCGTAATGGCTAAACCCTAAGTCTAGCCTATGAGGATATTGTGATTCTCTTCCAGCCTCCACAGACTAAACCCTCCGGCTTATATACACACAGGAGGGGCCTAGGGTTTGTACATGTCATCTTGCAGAGGAAGGAAAATCTACACCCGAACCTAAAACTTGCCATTACAGGAATACATGAGTCCTATCCGGATACGAGAGATGATCTTCTATTATAATCTTGACGGCTCATCAGTCCGGCCCACCAGGAGTTTATCCGGCCACATGAGTACCCCTCGATCCAGGACTCCCTCACCCATGTCCGTCGTCTTCAACCTCCGTCTAGAGAGGACGACGAGCTCACCGGTGGTGATTTCGGGCACGACGAGGCAAGCAGGTGCAACCGACGTGTTCAGCGTTGAAGTGCACGTCGGGTCGAGGTGGTGACGGTGGCCGGGGAGCAGTGTTCACCAGTGAGAAAGTAGCCAATGGCGAGGCTTCGGGAGGTGGATGGATAGCTCGCCCCGGGCTGCAATCGAAGAGGGGAGGAGGGGAATGAGTCAGTGGGATCTTGTGGCTCCAGATCGAGGGAAAAATGAGGCAAAGGAGGCCTATACCCCTGGATCGATGACGACCCAAGGCGGTGGAGCTCGAGCTTAATCTCAAGCTCGGGCGTCTCTGGGGATGAACTGGTCGTTCATGTGGTCTATTAGGAGTGGTAGAGGGCGAGCAGGTGCGAGAGGAGGGCTCGGGATGCCCTTATATAGCATGGGCGAGGCTCACCATGGACGGTGTTCATGGTGACCCGCGAGATTCACTCCGGTGGTCGTGGGAAGGAGCTGGGGCTGCTCTGCTGTGCTAGTAGGAGTGGATTAGGTCGCTGGGGAGAGATATGAGAGGAGCGGTAGGGATCTGGTGCTTGCACGTGCGAGTCCATGCATTGGCTGAGACGGGCGGCGTCGGGCACGCGCACCCGGGTCAGAGGGAGGAGGGGAGCGGAGGGGTCTGACATGGTAGTGTGTCCCGGACGCCGAGGCGCCTCGACTAGCCCAAGAGGGATGCTCGAGGTGGTCGGGCGCGCGAAGTCAATCCCTTGGCGCGCAGCTGCATGCTCCAGAGCACGTATTTAACCGGCATGGCAGAAATTTTGGCGTGCTCTGGCGCGTCCACTAGTGTCAATGGTCCGCAAGGGGATTAAACAATAGGGAGGGAGGCCGTGGATGCCCTAGAGCTGGCTAGGAGTGAGAGACGGAGGTCAAAGAGTGGGAAAAGTGGCTGTCCAGGGAGGAAAATGGTGCTCTGCTCCCCTGACATCATTGCCCGTCAGGCCAGAAAGCTTGTAGGAGGTGTAAGGGGTCTAGGAGGGGTTGGGATAAAAAGTGTGGCTCAAGGAGATTAGTAGAAGTGGTCCAAATGGTCGTTTTGGCAAAATGCCAGGAGGTATTTGATTGAAGTTTGGGCAAGCAAGTGCATTCTCCTTGCCTTGAGATTTAACAGGATCAAATGGCATATATAAATGAGGTTGTTCACCAAGTTTGTGCTCATTTGAAGAAAGTTGCGAATGTAACTTTGGCAAACCCTATAAATCAATAAAATGGGTTTTCCAAGATTTAGTCACGCAAATCTTTTCTCCTTCACGCACCACTTGGTGTAGTGTCATTATTGAAGGATTTGAGCATGTCCACAAAGTTTGGGATGAAAAGGAGAAAGTTGGCAATGTAGAGTTGTTTAAACTTGGTTCTGGACAGAGAGGGTTTTGTGGCACTTTGATCAAGTTATCCTTCTCTCCAACTTGTGCCATTTGGTATAGATGAATAATTAGACCATTTGAGAAGGTGTAAAAAGTTTGAGAGCATTTGGACATGTTTGGCAATGTAAAGTTGCTCAAACTTCAAAATGGACACAAATAGCTTTGAGGGGTTTTGGTGATGTTACCTTATTCTCCAAGACATGAGACTTGGCAAGATCACCATATAGGGAATTTATGACATCCTAGAATTTTCTGGGAATTTATAGAGAATATTCCCTTTGCAGATATTTCAATCCTAAAAGTGTTCTTGATGGATTTGAACATATTTTGAACATGACCATGTGTTGAAACTCTTATATATGGACAATATATGTCCAATGAGCTTCCCTAAAAAATTTCAAATATTTTTGAAACATTAAAATAATTTTAAACTATTAAAGACCATTTCTGGCCTTAAGAAAAATCATTTAAACTAGCAAAAAAGCCCGTGCGTTGCAACGGGTGAAAAAAAAATATGCTAATGTATTTTTTGAAGCAAATGCATGATTTCAGATCATAGCATGTTTCATAACGTAAAAAGAGCAGTCCTTTTAAGAACATGTTGTTCTAAGATCACCAGGCATGCCGCTAGTAAGTCAAAGAATAGTACAAGATTATTTTTATATGTTCTTCTTGCTTTCTTAGGAAAACTCACATTTTGTGTGGTATGGAAGATACCTTTATTTGTCCAAGATAACTGTGAAATAGGAACCTATAACGGTGACAAATAAGCGTACGAAGGCTTGAGATGCCTTTTGCCCTTTTGGGTAAGACATCTCGGATTAAGTAGGAAATTATTGGATCTATGAAAACAAAATGTGGTATGAATTCATCAAATTGTAACCTACTCAAATGAACCAAGTATACAAAATATGTCTAAGTTTGAACTTGTCTTAAACAGAACCTGACTATGTATCTTCTATATAAAAGATAGTGACATTCGTGGGCATTTCGTTATAATTTCTTAATTTCCATACAAATCCATTACTTCCTAATCATGTGCACTATATTTTTTTGAATTTCTCGTCAACCCATTAATTTCTTCTTTCTTTTTCTGGCTTCTTCATTAATTCATAATCCTATGCACTAATTTCTTTTCTTTGGATGTCTCGCCAACCCATTAATTTCTTCCTTTTTTTCTTGGCCTCTTCTCATCATCCCACCATGCATCCACATGAATCACCAATCCCGTGTCTCTCCTTCTCAAAAACATTTCTTATTGATTCTTGAGTTGGCTTACCGAGTTCAACTCGCATATGTATTTAAATTGGTCGAATTTTGTGCAAGGGGGCGAGGTGGGACTAAATATATACGAACCATCTTTTCTTTTTATATGGTGTATGCCAGTTTGACAAACGTATAAGTAGGGCCGACAACTAATTTGTATCAAAAACAATAAGCTAGCCCACTGATTCACCGCTAGTCTTTAGAGGGCAGATCTTGTGCTCGAATCTCAGCTAGAGCATATTTGTTTCAGCGTGGTATTTCTTACACATGATTGCGGGTTGAATACCGGGAACGACAGGGGTGTTTATGAAAAAACAAAACATTTTCCTATTTGGAACACTTACACATGGCTGCGGGTTGAATACCTGGAAGGACAGTGGCGTTTATGCAAAAATGAAACGTTTTCTGGAACACTTGAAAATGTGCTGCGGGTTGATTTCATGTATACCAAGGGGCTTTTTTGCAAAATCACTACCGACGACCAAGGAGTAGTAAATATGCCCGTACGTTGCACCGGGAGAACAAAACACCTCGCACCCACCATTTTGTCTTTAAAAACTGCATGTTCGCACTCAAGGCTCATCGAGATCGATATCTTGTGGTACAGTCTAGTTCAACTAATAAACATATAACACTAATTTTATAGAGCGCAATGTTGCATAACCTCACAAATATTTCATATTTCATGTAGTCTTTTTGTCTTCATGTAAAGGTCATTTTCACATCCAAAGCCTGGTTCAACTATCCAGTGGTATAATGTTTCAAACCCAACCTCATGTGACACATCTAAAATATACAGCTTTGTCAAGTTATGAAGCAAGAAATACGATATGCAAAAATTAAGTCTTCCATTATCAATTAAACGTATCAAATCACAAGATGACCGTGCACATGAAAACATAAATAGAGATGTAAACCGCTGCTCTAAAATTACGCTGATTCTTAAACCATACACTTTCAAAGATGTCACACCCTTTGAAAAAGATCTGAAAACCAACAAAAATAAAGCAAAGTGTAGTACAACAACACAAGGCTACCAGCACGACCATATCACAAATATTACTTTGCTGAGCTTGTGCAAGATCTAGAAAGCATCTAAACTAATACACCATCTTCAGGCACTAATCTCCCTATTGGTAAGAAGAAACAATTCTTCAAAAAGCACTGATTCTACCAACAGAAATGAAAATAGAGCAAACATAAGTTTCTCGGGCGTTCAAATCTTCAGCCAATTACAATTTCTTGTTGTTATAGTGAGATGTATATATAGGCATTTTAATTTGGTAGCGTAAAGACCCATTGAAACCCACACCAGGCAGGGCTCCAAAAGAATTCCCTTTGCGGCTAGTTACAATTTCTTGTTGTTACAGTGAGATGTATATATACGCATATTAATTTGCTAGCGCAAAGACCCATTGAAACCCACACCAGGCAGGGCTCCAAAAGAATTCCCTTTGCGTCACGATACCAGAGCCATCCTCGGGATGCTCCATCTCTACCCAAGGACAGAGCCATCCTCGAGAAGCTCCAGCTCTACCCAAGGACAGAGCCATCCTCCGCAACATCACACAAATACAAGAGGTACGACAAAGCGCACCGAGCTACCACGGCCTCCAAAATAGGTATAACGGCCGAAACGAACGCACACATCCTGCTGACACGTAAGAACGAAATATAATAAAGCACATGACACCCGGCCATGTCCGGAATATACATGGAAATGATTAGGAGCCCATAATTTGCTTTACAATATGATTAGAGAAAATTATAACACAAAGAAAAATAAAATAGAATGATGAATCACCTAAAGCATTTGCCATGTGGCGTGGATGATAATATTGCATATAAAAACGTGTGAAGCGAAGCAATAAGGCAAAGGACGTAGTTGACATATTTCTTTCCTTGAATTTGAGAATATATCTCTAAATGTAGCATACAAAGGTATTGACTTTTCATATAGTTTCAACATGGGTTGTTCTGCATAGCCAATCCGACATAACAATACATAGTCTAAAACAATGCTATATGAAGTCTTCTTATGCAGAGCATAAGCTGCCAAGCATATCTTCAGCAATCAGCAGAAATATCATATATGGCCAGAAACCACGGCAGGAAGATAGGCACAGATGAGAGTAGCAAACCTTGACGAGTAGAACAGAGACAGCAAGAAGCAGAACGGAGATGCTGCCCCCGACAAGATCGACTCTGCAATGGTCAAGATCGAACAACCTACAAAAAAGGGCATCCTGGTGCATGTAGCTCCCGCCTACACAGGGTCCGGGGAAGGGTCCGACCAAAATAGACAAAAAAATCAGTAGAAAACAATAGTATGCAGCTGCAACACATACGAAAGCAAGAAGGTGCTGCTGGTCAGAGAAGCAAAAAAAACATTAGCAGCATGCACCACAAACAGGAACAGTTTCATATTCTCAGGAAAGGGAGATGGATTCACGACTTTGTGCTTAGTATCACCAATCAAAACCAAAAAGGAAGTAACCATAAAGAAGTAAGGTCGCGTTCCTGGTGTTCCTGCAACTTGATCACTTATATTGCTCCCAGCCTTCTGAAATGTCTGCCTCTTGGCCAAGATCGTGATGATATTCAGACCTTCACCAAAAGGAACTTCCTCAGTTCTGACCCATGAGCACATATATATCTAAAACCCAAAACCAAAAGGAAGTAACTTCATGAGTTCTGACCTATGAGCAGATACATATATCAATAGGAGCTGAAAAGAATTCACTCTCTGAAGATTTTTACCATATGTATCCCAGCTAGACATCTTTGCTTCAAGCAAATCTTTGAGTCCTTTAGTCGCCATCACAACTTCTTCAATTTTTTATTGTAAAACCTACGTGGTGCAGGCAAGCATAACTACCAAGTTATTGGAAGCAACAAGAAGAAAATACCAGGTGTGTCGATGCTAAATTAATAGACTATTTAGACTTTGTTTCTAAATTTAATATATATTTATTTAAGTATAATAATCTACCTAATTTTCTCTCTCCTACCACTTATCCTCATCTCTTCTATGGGCATGTACAATGGTGCTATCTTAGCAGTGCCACGTAGGATAAGTGATGAGTTGGAGGAGAGAGAACTCTTAAGAAAAGGCTTGCCTTCTCTTATTTAAGAGAAGGCAAGAGATGATCTCTTAGCACAATATGTCTCACCACGTTTTTAGGAATGACAAGTTATTGAAGATAAGGCTAAGAAATGACCCATTGTAGACAAAATATTTTGTCATCTCTAAATTGCATGCAAGACTTAAGATAAGACTACCTTATCAACCATTGTACATGCCCTATTCCTCTTCTGCACAATCCACACCCCATGTCCCTGAACTCCTCTCTCCTCTGTCCCAATTCCCACCACCAACTCCCTGAACATATCCCAGTAAATGGTTTGAGGAGATACATTCATTGCCTTACACACTACTACACATGTATAACTGATAAATGGATGCTTAAGACCCAGCTGCTCGGAATTTCCTCCAGAACATCATGTTTCTTTTAGTGCTCGCATGAACCTAATGAATGGGTGGTCTGAACCTTGCATTTTTTTCAGAACATAAATAGTCAAGCTCGATTGATACATACACTATGAGAGATCAACCTTGCCAACTTTGATGCTCGGATTATCTTATTATAGCTCTGAAAAACTTTCACCTGCGAAGGTCCTCATCACCACTTTGCAGGTGTACCTCACCATTCTCGGCTATTAATGCCTGCTTTCTTCAACCTCATCCCGCCACTCCAATATGAAGAAAAATGCCTGACAAATCTAGTGCAGTTGAGAACGTAGTTCAAGTAATCAAGACTTACATGTGGATGTCAGTAAATATGACCAGATTTTCAGAAAGCACCCATATCCCTATGCATGTCCTTACTCATTAATGATCTCAGGCCATGATCGTATTAGCATCCAATTGTATCAGAAAAATATCAAACTACTTGATCAGATTGTTGCAGTTATCAATTTTGAAATGACAAAAATATCAAACTATTTGATGGGATGAGTTACCAGAAAATATAGGAAGAACTCAAATTGAAGCTATTCACATACAGTTCAGCAGTGTTAATAAACAACATGACCTAGATGCATGCCAAGCAATGTGAAAATGAATCTTATTTGTGAAAACATTTCTTCAACTTCAGTATGTAGCGAATATGCCTTTCCCTATGATATCAATAAAATTGAACTGTTGTTGTGACATCTCTGACAGATTTTCCCGGTGATATGCCGAGGACAGCATAATGGATTTTTTAGATAAAGAAAGGACATCACACACATAATATGTTTTTCTAGATAAAGATGCAGATAATATGCAAGGAAATACTAACAAAGAACATGGCATAGGGCTGAGCTGAAACTTTACAAAACCTAATGAATGAGAATATATGAGATAGTACATGAATAGTAGGGCCAAGCTGCATAGCTGCAAGTTTCACTAAAGATACAGTCTGGATGATATCTCTACACCAAGAGCATCTACTGACAGAAAGAGGCTATAAAACTTACCTCCAGCAGCCATGCGGGCTGAGAAGAGCCTGTAGCACCCTGATCGCAGTGAACCAGCTGTTTGGCCATGCCAGCATGTCCCAGCCTCCCAAGTCACCACCCCATGTGGTACCTCACGTACTGTACTGAGAAGCACACAACGATGTACCTGTCACACTCAAATCGAGCACACAGACTTACTAAAATTATTGATGCACATCTCTTCAAACATCTCGACAGTATGAGGCTTACAGGAATGCCATGTGCTGGGTGAGGAAGAAAGGATGTTGCGTCCTCATACAGTGGTTCATCCGGCAAAATATATATTGTGAAATTTAAGAAGAAACTCAATATGTATTTGTGCTATTTCTAGTTCAGTGCATAAACTAATTTGGGTTTAATATCTTAAATAAAACAAATGATTAATTGTATGAAACAACATTTAGATAGAAAACATTATATCTCAAACATTGTACCAATTTGTGGTTTAATAGATCAATCAAACCAATGGTATATGATGGTTCCCCTATGCACCAGTATCACATTGCTAAAGGGACAAATTACTCACTGATAACACACTCTGTACCGGACAACAATGGTATTCAGAAAAGTCCTTTGCCTTCATGCGTGTGCAGCACATGACATATGTGCGATCTGTTCCCATCATGCTCCAAGGATCAACATGATTTTCAGACTAAAAGGAATGCAACTTCTTTTTTCATCTAGGAACTGAATATATGTTAGACACTGTGATTTCTTCTAATGGAATGGAGAGGGAGCTCTCTTTATCAAAAAAAAAAAAAAAGGAACTGAATATCTGTCAATTCTAGAGCCTAAATTTGCCGCTTGTAATTACTTTGTTCCCCATGAAAACCATTGTAAAACTATACCCTTTTAAACCTTCACTTCTCCTATTTGGATAGAGTGCTCCATATCTTGGGAGTTCATCCAAACTTGAAACTTGTATGTACGCAATTAGCCAGAGCATGCTTACCTGCCGTCCAGTGGCTGTTGCTACAATAGTCTGGTGGCCTGCGAGCATGGAGGAGAACCAGAAGTGTTATCTACAGCGCCAAAGCACGTACATCAAAGCAAACACGTATGGCCTCCTCGCGACCCAAGCACCGCAACGACGACAGAGAGAAGAACGCCCGCGCTTACCTGACGAAGATGGACGGTGACCCCTGCGTCGGCGCACCTATGGACGGGTTGGAGGTCTCCCGCCGCACTGCCGGCGAGGCTTGTCTAGAGGGCGCAGCCGGCCTCAACTCCCGTCTTGGGTCGAATCCCTCCTCCTCCCGTCGTGCGCTGCACCAGGAGGGGAGCATCGCACCCCATCTCCACTTCATCGAGCTGCCTCCTGCCCCGAGCTCACTGCGCCCCACCGAAGGCCGGCCTTGATCCGGTGTGCCCCAATCGATCCCTCGGCCGCAGACTCCGCAATGAAGGCGTGGTGCGCCCGCTCGTCCGTGGGAAGATGGAGGGGATCCTACGGCCGCAGACTCCGCGAGGAAGGCGGCGGCGGCGGTGGCGGCGCGTCCGCTCGTTCATGGGGAAGAGGAAGGGGATCTGGCGTGATGTGTTTGTTTAAAGGACTGCGGCTTCAATACGCTAAACTACATGGACGTTTTTGCAAAAATGAAACGTTACCTCACATAGGCAGTTAAAAAAGGACTGCGGGTTGATTCTTCAAAACATAAGGCACTTTTCTGCGAAAAAGCCAATGACGTACGACCAGAAGCACTAAACGCTTTATTAGTAGGTAAAGATAAAATAGAAAATTAACTTTTAAAATAATATGTTTGTGGTTTTAGGGAGTCCTATATCTAATAGGATTCAAATATAAGTTTTGAAAGATTTTTGACATTCCAAATTAAGTACTTGTAGTTCCAGCCTTGACTCAAAGGTTTTTGGAAAACCTAATTTAGAAAATACTTTTTGGCCAAATTATTTTTGTAAGAAAATACTTTTATGTCCTATACACATGGCATGATCATTGCGCAAAGTTTCAGATCAGGGGAAAGAAGTATAGGAGTAGGAGGATTTATTTGATTTTTAGAGCACTAGCAAACAACAGACAAAAATCCAATCAAGCAAAGTCCAAAGCACTCAAAAGTTTTTGTCAAAGGAAATTTTATCATGATTGTTAGATTTAAGTGTCGTGTATGAAAATCAGGGTGTGACAGACCTACCCCCTTACAAGAATCTCGTCCCCGAGATTCCCAAACTAGGCGCGGAAAGGAATACGGAAACTTGGATCCCAGGTTGTCTTCACGTCCTCATACTGCTTCTGCTTTCAAGTGGTGACCAATTAATATTTGAAGTACTTGATGGTGTAGCTTCGTGTACAACGTTCTTCTTAATCCAGGTTGCAAATGGGTCTCTCGTTGTAGGTCAGATCGGTTGGGGGTCGATGGCTTGGTGATCAATGTCCTTATTAGTGATCAGGCAAGTTAGGAAGTCAGAAACACTTGTGGAGTTGTGTCGCGTGGAAAATGTTGTGCATAGTGGGTAACTCAGGTGGTAACTCCAGCTGGTAGCCGTCTACTCTTCGTCTTGCAGTGATCTTGAAGGGGGCGATAAAGCTTGGTGTGAGCTTTCCTTTGACATGGAAATGCTTGGTTCCTTTGAGAGGTGTGGCTTGCGGATACACATGATCCTCGACGCGGAAGTTTACTTCTTGACGATGATGGTTGGTATAGTTCTCCCTCCTTGACATGGCGGTCTTCAGGTGTTCCCTAACCAGCTGAACGACTCTTCTTCCGTCTTCGGGTAGACAAGTAGGTCACCAATTAAAGATGACAACCAACTTGTCCAAGTAATCTAGGAGGACTTGCTTATGGGGTACATAAAGTAGGCTAGGGTACTGGTGGTGGTCATGGTTGATTATTGTCCAAGGTATTCTTGACCTAGAGCCAAAGCCCATTGTCATGGTCCGACCATGCATGTTGTGGGTTGGTAGGGTTTAAGGGTTTCAAAGATTCTAGTGTGCGTGTGAACGTTTACCATCTTACCCTTAAGCGTGTTTTCTGAGCTGCCAATAGTTCTATCTAGTCCTCTAAACAAATCACTTTATATTACCGAAAGAATCATCTCATATAGGTCAACTCCAATCATCACTCATGCTATTCATAACCTCATCACTTGCCGAGAGGAGGTCTAACAAAATCATACATGACAACCATCCCCAAAGCATATCTATCCAGAAATCCATGGGTAGAACATACAAGCTGCTAAGCTTGAATTAAACATCACAATCCAAGTATTCAGCTTATTCATCCAAGGTCCAAGATAATGCATCTATTTCCTAAGGAAACATGTCGTATGCCACTCTAAGATCGTGTTTCCTTCCTATGAATCAACTCCAATGGCCCATTAACTTCCATCAATAACTACACAATTCATTAATTCTACAAATCCAATGTCTATGGTGTTCCACATGACCTTCTAATGTCCTATAATCCTCAAATACTTGAAAGGGCTATCTCTACTATAGTAATTCCGCCAATTTGCATTATCGGGGTCAAGTAACTTCCAACGTCAAGCTTATATAGATTCCCTAAATCAACTCCGACAATTAATCCAATCTCCTAGTTTATCGTCCACCAAGAAACATGGTATCATGATCGAGATCATCAACCTAAAATCCAGTTTACTCTGAACCATGTAGACTTACTCAACACCTATACTCCACTAGGATCACCTATTCAATCCAAATCTCACGCCCAAGAGAATCTTACATGTTCCCCCCAAGTCATAATTGTAACACCGACTATCTCGTGTCAATATCCCCTAGCTAAGTCAAATCCTCATACTTTCAAGAATTTCAGCTTGCGAAAATAATTATCCTACTAAATCCAATTTACTTAGGGGTTAATGAAAGCTATGCTACTCTATTAATATGATCCCACCAAGTTCATCTACCAATATGAAAGCCTCATAATCCACCAAAGAGTCTCAAATATTTCCTCAAGGTTACTTTCATCAAGTCAATTGCCCTCTATTCCTATATCCTCAAATTTGTCTTTCCTATGACATCACCAGTTTTGGTGCTATCTTAAGAAGATAACGTGCTCGTTCACTATGTCCACTAGTTCCACGATGAACCAAGTGATGTGCAAGGTTACAGAGGCTTAACTGGTTCTCTTGCAATTATGTGGGTTAAGCACATGGTTAAGGATTCGAGATGGGGTATCTCGTGAAGTCTCAAAGGGTCTGGGGATGGGTTCCTAATCTTGAAGGTAAAACATAACTCTACGGGGTTGCACTTGGTCGAGGAGGCGGTAGCAAAAGTCTTCAGTCCTATTTGGTTGCTAAAGTAGAATCCTTGGTGTATCTTGTCTTCTCAGTCTTCAGTTGAGGAGAGAGATGAGAGGGAAAAGTAGCATAGACGGGGGATGCCTATAGGGGATTCTATGGTGCAAGTGCAAACAAACAAGTGCCGTAAAGGCCACACAAAATTTCATTAAAATAAGATAGGTGATATAGTCGTGTACATACTGCCCAAGGAAAAAAGTGAGACTTATATCGAAACACAAACAGATAAGAACAAGCAACACACAACATGGTTGGCATAGGTGGTCCAACAAAGAACCAGCTCTGGGGTGAGGTCTGGCAGGTACAATCACCTTGGCGTAGAACACTGTTTTGAACTCATCATTTTGTAGTTCATGCATGGTGTACATCGGCTCCGAAGGATAGTGACATTGTTGGAGGCAGTCCCTTATGAGTGGTGGAAATCCGGTCATGAGGAGTCTTATGGGGGCAACAACCATCTACAAGGTGGTCAGAGAGGGATTAATATGACGAGAAAGGGTACGGCAAGTGTGAAAGGTTTTTAATAGTTTGGCTAGATCAAAAGAGGAGGGAAGTCTAATGAGTCTCGCAAGTGATTTGAGGTCTGGGGTCTAGTTCTTGTCCTAACTAACGTCATGCTAACAAAGGCTTCCTACAGTTAGGATGGCTTTGATACCAGCTCTGTGGGGACACCGACTCATAAGTCATGATCACCGAATGCACGTGTACAGTGATCCGAGAGTCAAGGTGGCAACGGGGACGGGGATGACCGGGGATGACTCCACCATCCCCGCCCCGATCCCCGCCAATCCCCATACACGCGATCCCCGTGAAGCTTCGCGGGGACAAAATGCCCCCATCCCCTTTAATAGCGGGTACCCGGTACCCGTCGGGTATCCATGGGGATTTCGAAGCTGACTGAGATAGGTGAGATTGGAGAAGACATGGTTGTTGGGAGAGGTGGAGAAAAATAATTGTGTGAAATATCTAGGTATTAATCTATATGTTCTGCATTTATAGTATGAACGACATAGTTTCTGGGTATCCATGGAGTCCCCACGGGAGGATTTTGTACCCATCCCCGCCCCGCGAGACTAACGGGTACCCACCAAACAATACCCATGGGAATAATTTGCCCCCATCCCGCTCCATGACGGGTAAATCCCCGTGGGTACCCATCCCCACGAGGAATATTGCCATCTTGATCCGAGAGATCAATGCTCACTGAACATACAGAAGCTGAATAACAAGAGTCTTACATCCATACATACCGTCTTGCACAAGTAGGACCATTATGGTCAAATCCTGAGTATATCATCGCAACGGAAATCTTCAATGAGAACTTGAACCCATGCCATCTACCTTAACACTATAGGCATTTTGACTGGGAAGTGTCCTAGCTTGCATGTTCGTCTCTAAGGTACTCTTCATTATATCATGTTCTTTCATGCCTGGCCAATAAAATAACCAGTGGCAAGCCAATGAGTATTTTGAATGTACTCGCAAGCAACCCAAGCATGACGACGGAATAATTATGCAAGGCTCTATTGCTAAATTGGCATTTTTGCAGAAAGCTAGTTTTTCTCATGCAACTATGATGAACATTTATCAAGGACATGGATGCGTCTGGAACAAGTATCAGGAGGTTACAGGCATGACCATCGAGAAAGAGTTATGAACAACTCATGCTCAAGCTCATCGTGACTTCCTCACGAATCATATCAACGATATTTCCAAACCATGTTGTTCGTCAAAAACATATGGACATAGTCTAAGAAGCACAACCCAACTGTCCTTGACCATGGACACGACTATTCGAATAGTTTGACACTCTACAGAGGTTGTACACTGATATGTCTCCAACGTATCTATAATTTTTTATTGTTCCATGTTGTTATATTATCATTCTTGGATTCTTTGTAATCATTTTATATAATTTTTGGTACTAACCTATTGACATAGTGACAAGTGTCAGTTCCTGTTTTTTTCATGTTTTTTACATCGCAGGAAATCAATACCAAACAGAGTCCAAACGCAGTGAAACTTTTGTGGATTTTTTTGGACCAGAAGACATCCAGTGGGCCGGAGAAACGCCTGGGGGTGCTCCGAGGGGAGCACAACCCACCAGGGCGTGCCCGGACCGCCTCTTTGATCTATAAATACCCCAATATTCTAGAAACCCTAAGAGAGTCGATGAAAATCAATTCCAGTCGCCGCAAGCTCCAAAACCTCCAGATCCAATCTAGACACCATCATGGAGGGGTGCATCATGTCCATTGATGCCTCTCCGATGATGTGTGAGTAGTTCTTTGTAGACCTACGGGTCCATGGTTAGTAGCTAGATTGCTTCCTCTCTCTCGTTTGATTCTCAATACAATGGTCTCTTGGAGATCCATATGATGTTACTCTTTTTGCGGTGTGTTTCCTCGGATCCGATGAACTTTGAGTTTATGATCAGATCTATCTTTTCATCCATGAAAGTTATTTGAGTCTTCTTTGATCTCTTATATGCATGATTGCTTATAGCCTTGTATTTCTTATCCAATATTTGGGTTTTGTTTGGCCAAGTTTATCTATTTATCTGGAAATGGGAAGAGGTGCTTTGTGATGGGTTCGATCTTACGGTGCTAGATCCCAGTGACCGATCGGGAACCGACACATATGTATCGTTGCCATTAAGGATAACAAGATGGGGTCTATTTCTACATAAATATATCTTGTCTACATCATGTCATCGTTCTTATTGCATTACTCCATTTTTCCATGAACTTAATACACTAGATGCATGCTGGATAGCGGTTGATGTGTGGAGTAATAGTAGTAGATGCAGGCAGGAGTCGGTATACTAATCTTGGACGTGATGCCTATATAATGATCATTGCCTGGATATCGTCATGATTATTTGAATTTCTATCAATTGCCCAACATAATATGTTCACCCAATGTTTTCTATTTTTCTCGAGAGAAGCCATGAGTGAAACCTACGACCCCCGGGTCTCTTCTTTATTATATTTGCATTTGCGATCTATTTTCCTTTGCTTTTATTTTCAGATCTATTAAAACAAAAATACAAAAATACCTTGCTACACTTTATTTTATTTGGCGTTCGGTCTATCAATATTTACAACTCTCTCACGTCTGTTTGTCTATTTTTGGCACCGTTACCCAGAAGGGATTGACAACCCGTTTAACACGTCGGGTTGCGAGTGTTTGTTATTTGTGTGCATGTGTTGTTCACGTACTGTTGCGTGGTTCTCCTACTGGTTCAATAACCTTGGTCCCATCACTGAAGGAAATACCTATTGTTGTTGTGCTGCATCATCCCTTCCTCTCTAGGGAAATACCGATGTAGTTCAAGCAAACATCAAAAGGAATTTTTGGCACCGTTTCCGGGAAGACATCATCAACATCTACCAGGTTCCTAATCACAAATCTCATCTACTCACAATTTACATTATTTTTCATTTGCCTCTCATTTTCCTATCCCCCACTTCACAAAAATTTGCCGTTTTATTCGCCATCTTTCTCGTTCACCATTTTCTTGTCAGATCTATCCTTTGCTTGCAATCTTGTTTACTATATTTGCTTGTGTTGCCATGTGCGTTCTATTTGCTTGCATCTTTGCTTGCTAAAAATCTATTGATATGGATCCTCATCTACTTGCAAATCTTTTCAAAAGACCCGATTATGTTGAACCAATTGCTAGTGAGTTGAGTGCACTAGATTATATTTATGAAGTTTTGCTTGAGATTCATGAATCTGAAAATTGTGATGAAGTGATAAAAGAAGAAATTTGTGAAGTGATTCATGATAGTTCCTTGTATGAAAAGCATAATTGCAATGATGTTATTATAAATTCTATTAATATCAGTTGTGCTAATGATATGCAAAACCCCAAGCTTGGGGATGCTAATTTTGCTATGTCTACTACTTGTTGCAATGATCATGATTGGGGTCATTTGTCTTATGATCTTGAAAATTTATTTAAGCTTTATGATGAATATGGTTTCAATGATATTTAAAGTGCATTTGGAGAGGTCATGACTTTATTTGTTGATAGTCCCACTATTTTGGAAGAGTGTCAACTTTTTATGCATGTGGGTCATGAAGAGAAAATTTTATATGGTAGCTATATTATTGAATTTGAGTATGATCCTACATGCAATTATTATGAGAGAGGAAAATATGGTTGTACAATTTTTCATGTTACTAATTTACCCCTCGTTATGTTGAGATTGCCAATGTTTTATTCTTCTCCCTTGCATATGCTAGATATTTCTTGTCTTGATAATTTGATTGCCTACAAAATGCCTATGCATATGAAGTATGTTAGACTTAAATGTGTTTGTCACATGTTTTATGATGCTCTCTTTGTGCTTCAATTCTTGTCTTTCATGTGAGCGTCATTTAAATCTCAAGCCTATCTTAATGGGTATAATGATAGCGCTCGTTGGGAGGCAACCCAACTTGTATCTTTTTGCTTTTTGGTTTTCTTACAGTTTTCAATAATACACCCAATTAATACCTCTGTTTAAATGTGTTTTTATGGTTTTAATAAATATTGTTCCAAGAAAATCCTTTAGGATCATGTTGGGTGATAGTAGATTTGATCTTGCTGAAAAACAAAAACTTCTGCGCTCACGAAAATAATTCTCATTTTTAACAGAAGAGTTTTTTTGAGTTGCTTCTTCTTGAAGAAGATTAATATACAAATTGTTCACGTGGTCCTAATTTTTCACAATTTTTAGAGTTACAGAAGTAATCGAAATATCCAGATTGATACAAACTGTTCTGTTTTTGATAGATTCTGTTTTCTTTGCGTTTTGTGCTTGTTTTGATGATTATATGGTTTTTTTGACGAGTTTTTGCCATAGAAAAGTTGGAATACAGTAGATATAATGCAAGAATAAAATATGTATTGGCTTGCTACAATACTTGTAGTAGTGACTTGTTTTCTTATACTAATGGATCTCACGAAGGTTTTGTTGAGTTTTGTGTGATTGATGTTTTCAAGTTTTGAGTAATGCTACAATGGATGAAGGAATAAGGAGTAAGAAGAGCCTAAGCTTGGGGATGCCCATGGCATCCCAAGGTATTATCCAAAGAGAAGCAAGCAACTAAGCTTGGGGATGCCTCGAGTGGCATTCACTCTTTCTTCTAACGAATATCGGTATTTTACTCGAAGCTATATTTTTATTCGTCACATACTATGAGTTTTGCTTGGAGCGACTTGTATGATATGAGTCTTTCCTTATTTTTCTCTTTAATTTTCAATAAATTTCCTTGCTGGACACACCTATTTGAGAGAGCCAAAATTATGCCATGACTTGTTAGAATTGCTCTATATGCTTCACTTAAATTTTTATGAGCTATGGAATTGCTCTAGTGCTTCACTTATATCTTTTTGAGCACAGTGTGCTTTAGTATTTTTGAATAAATGCTCTCTTGCTTCACTTAGATTTGTTTGAGAGTTAGTATTTTTTAAATAAATTATCTCTTGCTTCACTCAAATTAATTTGAGAGAAAGAAATATTATGCTCATGATCTTCACTTATATTTATTTGAGCTTATTAAAAGCAATACTTGAAAATTAGTTCCAAAGTGATAGATATCCAAGAAGGATATAATAAAAACTTTCATGAAGATCATTGGACAAAATAAACTTGATTCCTTGTAATAGTTTTGAGATATGATGATGTGATATGTGAGTCATGTTGATGAGTAATTGTGCTATAGTAAGAATGTTGGTGTTAATGTTTGTGATTCCCTATGCAAACACGAAAGTCAATAGTCATGCAATGAAATTACATCCTACGTGTGTTGGATTGCTCGATGTTAGTTACGTTTAATGATCTCTTATGATGGTTTTCGTTCCTTGGTTGGTCGCTTCTCAACTTCTTGCTAGCATCCACCTTGTACTAAGTAGAAATACTACTTGTGCATCCAATCCCTAAAATCCAAGTTGTGCCAAATGAGCCCACCATCTATACCTATTAATAAAATAAATAGGTATTCTTAGTCTGTGTCGGTGTACTAAGATAGGGGTACCTTAGTACCCCAACTTGTGCACGGGCAGTGGCAGCTTCCCGCGGCAGGGTCCACCACGTGCTTGCCGGAAACCTCTCTGATCCTTATTTAAGCCATTCAAAAACAAAGTATACAAGACAGAAGATCAAGGCCCCGGCAAGTGGAGCTTGCCGGGAAGGCCATCCCAGGCTCAAGACTATGTCATCAACACAAGGCCCTGGCAAGAGGAGCTTGCCAGGAAGACCAGAAGACTGTATCTAGAAGACAAGCCCCGGCGCACTCTGCGCCCCGGCAAGACCCGGGGAGCGACAAGCTTCCCGGCCCGACAAGATCAAGCCCCCGGCAAGGTGCTTGCCCGGGGAAGTCTCCACTGTGTGCCCGCGCTCTAGCTCATCGACCCACGCATCGCCCTGGGGCCCTTCCAGGGACGCGTGGCGGATGGCTGTGCAGCCTGGGGGGACACGGTGGCACTTCACGGTGACGAGTCTATCGCCGTGGCGAACGGAGACACAAGGGCGGGCGCTTTTGGGGTCGACGGCGACGGGCATTTAATGCTCTTGTCCCCCACTGTCAAAGTAGGTGATGACCACTGTTCATCCACTGTTCCCGCACTGTTACAACTACCACCGCAGTTACATTTTTGCCCCTTTCTTCTACGTTGACACCTGTCGGTGACCCCTTGAGCTATAAAAGGAGGCCCATGCACAACGTAGAAGGGGTTCGGAACCTAGATCGCCCATTCGCTCGGTGTAGCTAGTTCTTCAAGCTCCCGAGCTCCAACACTCAATACAATCTAAGCAGGAGTAGGGTTTTACGCGTCCATCGCGGCCCGAACCTGGGTAAACTGCCTGCGTGAGCTCTACGATCTGCTCTTTGTGCTCCCTCCGCTCCCTTACCGCACGAACAAGGGGCTCCGGTCCCATAGGTGCTCGTGGTGGACAGTTTCCCCCGACATCTTTGGCGCGCCAGGTAGGGGGCGTCGAGGTTGTGCGAACCTGATCCGGCGTTCACGCGGGCGCATTCTTCATCAACCTCTCCAACTTCGTTAGCTTCATCAGCAACAGCAACATGGCCCCGAAGAAGAAGGCCTCGGAGGTCGCAGGCCCGTCTGCGTCTGTTCCACCGCCACCAGAACCCACGGTGGGTGGAGGAGACGCCGGCGGAAGGGTGGTTGCCGGTGAGGAGACTCACGGCACCGCTAAATCCAAGGACAAGACGGACGGCCGGACCAACTCCAAGGCCTCGGTCTCCGTAGATGCGCCACGTCCATCCCACCAGACGACAGGCCCGCAGCGCCATGGCACAGGAGGTGCCATCCGCTTGCTGGGCCAAGGGCAAACCGGAGGCTCGCGGGATGCTCCGGGCCATCGTCCTGGCACGAGGAAGGCGCGGTCGCCGGGGCGGGACCCTGCTCCTTCTAACCCTGTTAGGAGTCCGAGCATATCCCGCTCCTCGCACCGCTCGCCCCCGCTCCCCTCCTCTCCAGCAGAAGCGCTCGCAAGAGCGCAACTGCTCCTCGACTTCCCTCCAGCGGCAGACAAGGCCGAGGACTGGAGGGCAACAATCCAGAGCCTAATCGCCTTCGCCAACAACGACACGCCGCAGCAGCCGGCGACCTCGCGGCCACGGCAAGTCGAGAAGACGAAGGCCGACGGCGACAAGACCGCCGGGGGTGCAACTATGGTGCACTCCCCGCCGCGGAAGCAGAAGACGCCGCCCCGCCGGATCAACGTCGACGACGACTCCACGGCGTCGTCGGATCCGCGGGCTCGTCGGGACCAGCGCCAAGTCCTCGACGACCGGCGACAAGAAGACGCTCGAACGACGATCGAGCGCCGCCGAGAAGCTCGGCGACAATCAGATCAGCGAGCTGGGACCGCTGTAGACACACACGCGCCCGGTGAGCCAGGCGACTTGCCGTATGCGGCAGGTTGCCCTGCGTTTACCCGTGAGCTGCGGCGTGTCAAGTGGCCCAGCATGAAGAACTTCAAGCCCGACGTACCGGAGAAGTACGACGGCAAGACGCACCCCTCGGAATTCCTCAGCATTTACACCATCGCAGTGCAGGCTGCCGGGGGGCGCGACGAGAAGATACTGGCGAACTACTTCCCGCTAGTGCTTAAGCCAAACGTCCGTTCTTGGCTTATGCACTTGCCGGAAGGCTCCATTTCTTCTTGGGCAGATCTTTGCCACCAGTTTGTTGGCGCCTTCACGGGCGGCCACAAACCCCACGGCCAGGAGAGTGATCTCCACATCTTGGCCCAGAAGGAAGGAGAACCCCTGCGCAAGTACATCCAGCGCTTCAGCCGCGTGCAGCACAACATCCCCGACGTCCACCCTGCTGCGGTTATCAGTGCGTTTCACCAGAACATACGTAACCGCCGCATGCGTGAGGAGATGGCCATGACCAAGATACGGGATGTCAGCGAGCTCTATGCTCTAGCTGATAAGTGCGCGCGCGCCGAAGAGGGGAGGAGACTCCCCGGAGAGGATGCTGGCGCAGGGGGAAGCGACAGCGACGACGCCGCCCCGGCAAAGAAGAGCCGGCGGCGGAACAATAGAAGAAAGAAGAACAAGGAAGTGCTTGCCGTCGAGAAGTCCGGCAAGGAGGCTCCCGCCAAGCAAGCACAGGCTGGAGGCTCCGGCAAGGGGCCTGCCCCTGTAGCGGCAGCCGACAAGCAGGACGGCTCCGACAAGCAATACTGCAAGATCCACCACACCAAGGGCCACGACCTCTCCAACTGCAAACGCGTCGAGTACCTCGTCGAGCAGCAGAAAGCTGAGTACGAGCGGCGCGACAAGGAGAAGGCCCAAGGTGGCGGAGGAGAGCCAAGCAAGAAGCGGCCATTCAATGGCCGGGGAGGACGCCGCGGCAAGGCCAAGCAGCGGCAAGGTGACCGACCTCCCCGGGGCCGCGACAAGGACGAAGAGGACAACGACGACGACATGGAGGAAGAGGATAACAGCGAGCAGGAGTTCCAGAAGGCCACGGAAGTCCTGTGCGTCGACGGCGGCGCCTCTCTGCACACTTCCCACCGCCAACTCAAATAGTGGGTGCGTGAAGTAAATGCAAAAGACCCGCCCGTGGAGTCGCGCAGGCTCCTCAAATGGTCCAGCACGCTCATCATTTTTGATCTTGAGGATCACCCTGACCGCACCACTGCGGTCGGGTGCTTGCCGATGTTGGTCTCACCAACTATCCGCAACCTCAAGGTCACCAAAATGTTGGTTGACGGCGGGGCCGGCCTGAACTTGATCTCCTCGGCTGTGATCAAGAAACTCCAAATCCCAGATGGCGAGCTCGAAGAGACCGGTTCGTTCCAAGGAATAAACCCGGGAAGGAGCAAGCCCAAGGGGAAGATCACTCTGCCAGTGACCTTTGGCGGGGAGCTGAACTTCAGGACGGAGAGGATAACCTTTGACGTGGCCGATATCCCATTGCCATACAATGGGATACTTGGACGTCCTGCCCTTGCCAAGTTCATGGCAGCTTCCCACTACGCCTACAACGTACTCAAGATGCCGGGGCCGATAAGCGTCATCTCTATCCATGGCGACAAGAAGGACGTGCTTATCTGCGCCGACAAGATATACCGGGATGCAGCAGCCGCAGCGGAGAAGGACACACTTGCCGCTGAAGCTCCCGGGGGGAAGAAGACCAAGACCAAGTCCGGCAAGTGCTCTAGGGCCCACTCCGGCAACCGCACCTCTTCGGAGTGCTGCGCTGCCGTCGAGGACATTCCATCGAGCTCCACCGGCAAGTGCAAGAAGGGAATGGCCACTCCACCGGCAACCAAGAAGGTGTCCGCCAAGGAGGACGGCACTGGTGGTACCTTCACCATCAGTGCTACACTTGACAGCAAATAGGAAAGCGCGCTCGTTGCCTTCCTGCAGGTGAATGTCGATGTGTTTGCCTGGCAACCATCTGACATCCCCGGTGTTCCCAGGAAGGTAATTGAGCACAAGCTTGCTGTGTGTCCTCATGCGCGCCCCATCAAGCAGAAGGTCAGAAAGCAAGCCATGGAGCGCCAAGAATTCATTGCCGAGGAAATCAAAAAGTTAGAAGCAGCGGGCCTAGTTAGAGGCGTGATCCATCCGACGTGGTTAGCGAATCCAGTTGTCGTGCGTAAGGCCAACGGGAAGTGGAGACTGTGTATAGATTTCACTGATGTGAATAAAGCATGTCCCAAGGATCCATTTCCTTTGCCGCGCATTGACCAGATTGTTGACTCCACTGCTGGATGTGAGCTGCTCTCTTTCCTTGATGCATATTCAGGCTACCACCAGATTTTCATGGCTGAAGAAGATGAAGAGAAGACTGCATTTATCACTCCATGTGGCACATACTGCTTCATACGCATGCCCTTTGGATTGAAGAATGCAGGCTCCACATTTGCAAGGGTAGTATACACTGCTTTTGAGCCACAGATCCACAGAAATATAGAGGCTTACATGGATGATATCGTGGTCAAGAGCAAGAGCAAGGATACACTGATCCAAGATTTAGAAGAGACATTTGAGAACCTGCGCAAGATCCAGCTTAAGTTGAACCCCGAGAAGTGCGTCTTCGGAGTTCCCTCCGGCAAGCTTCTCGGGTTCTTTGTGTCACAGAGGGGGATTGAAGCCAACCCCGACAAGATAAAAGCAATCGAGCAGATCGAAGCCCCGAAGCGCGTCAAGGACGTAAGGAGGCTTGCAGGTTGTGTAGCTGCCCTCAGTAGGTTCATTTCGAAGTCTGCAGAACACGCCATGCCTTTCTTCAAGATCTTGAAGAAGGCAGGTCCTATGAAATGGACTCCGGAAGCGGAGGCAGCGCTGCAAGACTTGAAACGGTACCTATCCTCCACTCCAATACTTGTCGCACCTAGGCCACAGGAAAAGTTGCTGCTGTACCTAGCGGCAACCAACCAGGTGGTTAGTGCTGCGTTAGTAGCGGAGAGGGAGGCCGACGAGGAGTCTACACCACCGGCAAGCGAATCCAGCGACAAGCAGGGGGCTGCTCCGACAAGCTCTGGCCCCGACAAGGACAACTCTGCGCAGGAACAAGGAGAAGTGCGGAAGAAGATGGTGCAGCGCCCAGTGTATTTTGTAAGCTCCCTCTTACAAGGGGCTAGATCAAGATACTCTGGGGTGCAAAAGTTGCTTTTCGGCCTCCTTATGGCCTCGAGAAAGCTGCGCCATTACTTCCAAGCACATGAGATAACAGTGGTCACTCGCTTTCCGTTGAAGAGGATATTGCACAATCCAGAGGCAACAGGCAGGATCGTCGAGTGGGCACTTGAGCTGTCAAGCTTTGGTCTCAAGTTTGAGAGTACCTCAACTATCCAGAGCCGAGCTTTGGCGGAATTCATAGCTGAATGGACCCCGACGCCCGATGAGGAAGTTCCAGAAACAAGTGTACCCGTGCAAGAAGCGATAAGTGAATGGGTAATGTACTTTGATGGTGCCTTCTCGCTGCAAGGCGCTGGAGCCGGTGTGGTACTCATAGCACCCACCGGAGAACACCTCAAGTATGTTATCCAGATGCACTTTCCCAGGGAACAAGCGACAAACAATACTGCTGAGTATGAAGGTCTGCTTGCCGGCCTCAGAATTGCAGCTGAACTTGGGATCAGGAAGCTGATTGTGCGGGGAGATTCTCAGTTGGTGGTCCGACAAGTCAACAAGAGTTACCAGAGCCCTTTGATGGAAGCTTATGTAGATGAAGTGAGGAAGCTTGAAGAACACTTTGAAGGTCTGCAAATGGAGCACGTTCCGAGAGCTCAGAATGAAATCGCAGATGGCCTTTCAAAGTGTGCTGCAATGAAGGAACCAGGGACCTTCCTGCTCAAGCTGACTCAGCCATCCGTTACACCATCAATTGGGCGAAGTAAGAAAAGAAAGTTGGTCTCCGGCGGCTACTTGCCGGCGGATCTCCCCGAGGCCGCCGCCAAATTCCCCAAGATCAACGAACAGAACGCTGAGGAACAGTTTGCTCCTGAAGACCCTAGGGTCTGTACAGTTGAAGCAAGCGTTCCCGACAAGTCTCGCCCCAGCGAGCTTGCCGGGGAACCATCAGCTCCGGCGGAACTAGAGGTTCTTGCCGTAGAAGCTGGGGTTCCCGCAGCAGCCCTCATGCCTTTAGCCCTTGCCGTTGAGCCTCGGGCTCCGGCATGGGCGCAGCAGATCGTCCGTTTTCTGCAAACTGGAGAACTTCCCGATGACCCGGCAGAGATAGAGAAGATAACTAGGCAGTCAAGTATGTACCAGTTCGTGGATAACGAGCTGTACAGAAGAAGACTCAATGGTGTCAGGTTGAAGTGCATCTCCAGGGAAGATGGACAGAAGCTGTTGGCAGAGATACACGGAGGCATATGCGGCCACCACATTGGCGCAAGGGCGCTTGCCGGGAAAGCTTTCCGGCAAGGGTTTTTCTGGCCAGAAGCCCTCCAAGATGCGACTGCACTAGTAACCAAGTGTGAAGCGTGCCAGTTCCATGCCAAGCAAATTCATCAGCCAGCTCAAGCTCTCCAGACAATCCCTTTGTCCTGGCCCTTCTCGGTCTGGGGGCTTGATATCCTCGGCCCCTTCCCCCGTGCTATCGGGGGCTTTGAGTACTTGTACGTTGCAATCGACAAGTTCACAAAGTGGCCAGAAGTGGAACCAGTGAGAAAGGTGACAGCACAGTCAGCGGTCAGGTTCTTCAGATCGATTGTTTGCCGTTTCGGGATCCCTAACAGGATCATCACCGACAACGGTACACAATTTACTAGTCGCACCTTCATGCAGTACGTCCAAGACCTTGGCGCCAAGGTCTGCTTCGCTTCTGTTGCTCACCCGAGGAGCAACGGTCAAGCAGAGAGGGCAAATGCTGAAGTGCTGCGCGGACTCAAGACAAGGACCTTTGACAGGCTGCGCAAGTGCGGAAGAAACTGGATAGAGGAGTTGCCGGCGGCTCTTTGGTCGATCAGAACGACACCAAATCGAGCCACCGGACAGACACCCTTTGCTCTTATCTATGGAGCAGAGGCAGTTCTCCCCACGGAACTCGTATACCCAAGTGATGTTCAAGAAAGAAAAGCTTAGCTTACCGGAGAACGAACAGACTATGAAAGCTAAGTTACCAGAATTTGAGCAATTCAAATTTTAAATTTTAGTTATCTTCCTTGAACAACCACACTTTGTATGGAAAACCTGTGTGCGGACGAACCTACCCGTAGCTAGCCGCACCCTTATCTTGTTTTCGAGTACGCTCAACGACTTAAGTGAGCTGCGACAAATGTCGCGCCCTTGCCTCGTTTTCGAGCTCGCTCAGCAAGCTAAGTGTGTTGCGACTAGCTGCGGCAAGGTTGCTTGTCGGTAAGCCCTTTGCCAGCAGGCTGCTCAGAGTCCAGCACTCAGCGCTCGCGGCAAGGGCCCCTTGCCGGCAAGTTCCCTGGAAGCGTGGGGTTGAAGGCATACAAAGTAGAGGACCAAAACAAGGGAGATAACGCTGCATCGATTGCTCAAAATAAGATAATATATTACAAGGGATAACTTGTCGCAATCACTAATAGATTCGTGTCCATGGCACACTTTGCAGTAACAAAGGAAATAAAAAGGAAGAAGCCTAATCTACGCGGTCGCCTTCACGCCTGGAGATCTTGTTCACCTTGGCGATAATGTGGGCGACCTGCGCCTTCAGCGCCTCCATATCCGCGTCGGCCGGCAAGCTGCGGAGAACGTTGACGAGATTTATACCAGGATTGCGGTACACTATCTTCGTCAGAACGCGCTCCAAAGTTCCCGCGCAGAGCTGGCGTGACTCCTCGGCCAGTTGCGCGGGGAGCTTCTTCTGAAGATTTGCGAGAGCTGGCGCGACCCCTCTGAAGAAGAGACTGAGCTTGGCGCTGTGGGGGAGGTTTGGATCCGGAGAGTATATGAGATGCTCAACCTTCAGCGCCATCAGCTCCTTGTCGATGCTAGCTGCGGAGGCCACCAGGTCATCGGTCCATACTTCGACGGTCCGGCGGAAGTTCTCAGCTGAAGTGGCGGCGCTCTCCACCAGGCCTCGCTCCTTGCGGAGCTCGTCCTTCAGCTTGGTTTCGCGGCCCCGGACGGCGTCGAGCGAATCCTTCAGCGTAGAGACTTTCAGCTCCAAATATGCAATTGAGTCCTTGGCGGCCTTCAGCTCGTCGTCTTGCTTGGAGAGGCGTACCTGGAGTTCAGAATTGGTGTGGGCGTCCTTCTCGCGCTCTATGTTGAGCGCGGTGACCCTCTCCGAGCTCGCCTTCAGGTACTCCTCCAGCTGCAACACCTTAGCCTCGAGGTCCTTCTTGGCGGTCTCCGCGGTAGCTGCGGTGGCCTTCGCTTCCTTCAGCTCTCCGCCAAGGGCCTGCTCCCGGGCGGCAAGGTCGTCCTCGTGAGAGTCGAGGTCGACCTTCCGCTGGTTGAGCGCTCCTTCTCGCTGGGACATCGCTTCTCCGGCGAGTCGCTGCTGCTCCTCGGCCTCAGCCTTCTCCAGGAGCCACTCCTGGTACTCTCCAGCAAGCCTCTCGCGCTCCTCCGCCAAGTTGCGGAGGGCCTCCTGATTGGCGGCGCGGAGCTCGGCGGCGCGTTTCTCCATATCAGCTGCGGCCTTGGCGGTGAGGGCCTCCCGAGACTCAAGTTTCGCCTGCCTGGCCCGGTAAAGGGCCAGGAGCCGATGGAGCAGCTTCTCCTCCTCGGGCTCATCGCTCCCGCCGGGCGCCTCGACGATCTTCAGCCCCGCGGAGGCGAGAACCTCCCCATCGAAGGTCTCTCCCTCCTCGGGGGCTTGCGACGAGGATCCCCACGGCACTTGGATGAAGACGCCGTTGGGAGCCTCAAGGTAGAAGCCCGACTGCTCCTTTCCGGCGGAGGGGTCGGCGGCCGGTGCAGCGCCCGACGCTCCTGCCGCCTCCGGACCGGCAGTGCGGTCGCCGTCCCCCTCCCCGGCCGCTGCGTCTGTGGTCGGGGCAGTCTCCTACGCGGCAGGCTCGGCGGCTCCCGCCATGTCTTCAACGACAGGGGCGTTGCCGCCGTCGCCCTGCGCGCCCTCCTCCTCGACGACGACCTCCGTTTCCATCTGCTCTGGGGGAGGAGGATCTAGAAGAAGAGGAAAAAGAAAAGATCAAGCAAATATCCAAAAAAGACAAGTCCAAGAAGACGAGGTCACAAGATTTACCTTGGCGGACTTCGTCGACGACAGGCTCCCTCGCCGGGGAGCTCTCCCTTGGCGGGGTGGCCGCCCTCGCCGGGCTGCTCGCCCTTGGCGGGGTACCCGCCCTTGGCGGAGTACCCGCCCTTGGCGGAGCGCTCTCCCTCACCGGAGAGTTCGTCCTTGGCGGGGACGGCGGGGCCTGCGGCTCCTCGGGAGTGGTCTCCGGGCGCTCTTGTGGCTGCGGCTCCACCTCTGCACAAGACAATCAAGACCAAACAGTGCAACAAGATGTTAGTACAAGACAAAAACTTCAGGCGCGCCCGACGAGCGGAAAGTTCAAGCCCAGACTTACGCTGGGGGCTGCTCCTCGGAGCAGCGCTTGGGTCCGGCAAGCTCGTTGCCGGCGCGTCCCCTGTCGCCGCGACGGGCGAGTCGTCCTCAACCTCGACTATGGGAACCTTGGCCTTCTTCGCTGCTCGCTGGGCCAGGGTCCTGAAATCAAAGCAAGAAGCAAGATCAGAATCATCAACGGAAGAATCAAGACAGAATTGAAGAAGCTACAGATTACAAGTCCTTACTCCTGTTCCTCGTCGTCGTCGTCGTCGCTCAGGGCGGAGAAGTCGAACTCCACCTGAGGCGCGTCCGCGCGAGGAGCAGGAGGAGAAGGCTCCCTCGGGCGCTTGGCGGTCCCCGGGGCTGGGGGCTGCGAAGACCCGGCCCCTGTGGACGCCGAGGCCCGGGGAGCAGGCGGAGCAGCCGCTCCGCTCTGAGAAGACCCTCCTCCACTTGGCGCTGACGTACGGGGCGCCTCCGCCGTAGCCTGTGTGCGGGGTGCCTCCGCCGCGGTTGGTGCGCCGGGCGCTCCCGTCGCGGCTTGGCTCCCCCGGGTAGCCCGCGCCGCCCGGCGAGCTGGTTGTTGTCGGGGCGCCTGCGCCCTCGTCGCCGTCGTCGCCTTGCGGAGGCGTTTCAGCGGAGATCGCCTGGGACTTGCCCGAGGCGGGGAGGTCTCCGATGACGAGGAGGCGTCGTCGTTGAGCCCCAGAGACCCACCGGAGTCCTCGCCGGCCCCGGCGTCCTCCTCCTCCTCCTCCTCCTCGGCCGGCCCGCTGGGCCCAGCGCCCTGCCCTGTGGTCGTGCTCCCTCCGGCGCCTCCGCTCCCTCCGGCGCCTCCGCTCCCTCCGGCACCTCTGCTTCCTCCGGCAACGTTGCCCCTCGCGGCGGCCTCGCTCACGATCCCGGGGATCCCAGCATACCTCAGAGAGGGGACCCCGGCGAGCTCGTCGGGCGGAAGCTTGAGCAGCCTGCGGATCTCCGCCTCCTCTGCTTGGCACGACGCTTCCGCAGCCTCTGCCTCTTCAACTGTAAACCCGAACTCTCCTGCCGCTGCAGCTGCGGCGACCTCTTCTACCCGGGAAGTAATATAAGCAATCTCCCGATCAGTGGTGGCCCAGGTGAGACCCTTGATCTCCTCCTTGTTCTTCGGCACCTCCACCGAGTTGTCGAAGAAGCTCATGATGGCATCCGGCTTGGGCGCTATCCATGTGGGGTCGACGCCATGCGAGTCACATGCGGGCATCATTGCGCGTAAGGGGTCCCGGGCCGTGCTGTTGCAAAGGGGCACCACTCCCCGGGGAGCTCTAAACCACTCTGGGTGGGCCGGGTCGTGCTTAAAAAGTTCCCGGACCATTCCCTTCAGCTCCAGCGACGTGAAGTTGAAGTTCAGCCCTGGGCGCAGTCTCATAATGTCCGCCGCATTGCCGTATTCCCATGCTGGCCTTTTCCTCTCCTGTAAAGGGGCAATGCGGCGGCAGAGGAAGTCTGCCCCTACTTCTCCGATGGACAACTTGGCTACCCGGAGACGAAGAATTCTGACAAGGGCGACGTTGAGCTTGATGTCGTCCGAGTCCAGTTCACTCCAGTCCCTGCCGCGCACTATAGCAGTTGTGCGCGGCGCGGTGAAAGGCTGCGGCTCGTCCTCTACTATCCAGCACCAATCCGCGCGCCACTCCTCCCACTTGCCACGGAGCTCCCCTTGCAGGTAGGATTCCTTCTTGTTCAAGCGGAAGACCCAAGAGATCCCCCCAGAGAGGGGAGCGCCGGCCTCTACTCTAGGCGTAAAGAAATGCCTAAAGAGCGCTACATTTGGATAGATCCCTATATAGTTTTCGCACAGATGTGCGAAAACCGCCATCGTAAGGATGGCGTTGGGGGTGAAGTCTAAGAGATGGAGGTTGTAGGTGTTCATGATATCACAGAAAAATTCAGAGAATGGAGGACAAAGGCCGTAGTGGAAGAAGACAGCAAAAAAGAAATACCCGCTGGGGTACAGATCCTTGGCGGCGGCCGGATAGACTCGGGTGCGGGGGTGCGCCTTGGTCTTCTTGGCCCAGAACAAATAGTACTTGTTCCAAAGCTCCCTTGCGCTCAGCCTCGGCGCGAAGACGACGTTCCTCTTCCGCAGAAGAGCAAGCTTCGCCGCCTGCTCGGATTTCTCTTTCTTGGCCTTCTCCGCCTTCGCCTTCTCGGTCTTCGGGGCCATGGCGGAGGCGGCGAGGGAAGGGGACGAGGAGTCCGGCGACGCCGCAGATGCGGAAGAGGGCGGAGGAGATGAGGAGGCGGGGCGCAGAGGGGATTTCTGGAGGTGGAAGAAGCAATGAAGACGAAGTAAGGTAACGGCCCCTGCTTCCTCTGCTTTTAAGGGGGAAGTGGGGGACGCTCCGCATCTCCCATTAAAGAACGTGGCCACGTTCTCTCCCACGACGCCGCAATCGACGCGTGCCGTTAGGGAGGGACGCGGCGGATGCGGAAGGGGAATTACGGCTCGCCGTGGGCCGCGCGTGCCCGTGCACTGTTTTGGGCCTGGCCCAACAGCGCTGGGCACCGTGTGTGGCCCAGGCCCGGGGGCTCCTGTCGGTGTACTAAGATAGGGGTACCTTAGTACCCCAACTTGTGCACGGGCAGTGGCAGCTTCCCGCGGCAGGGTCCACCACGTGCTTGCCGGAAACCTCTCTGATCCTTATTTAAGCCATTCAAAAACAAAGTATACAAGACAGAAGATCAAGGCCCCGGCAAGTGGAGCTTGCCGGGAAGGCCATCCCAGGCTCAAGACTATGTCATCAACACAAGGCCCTGGCAAGAGGAGCTTGCCAGGAAGACCAGAAGACTGTATCTAGAAGACAAGCCCCGGCGCACTCTGCGCCCCGGCAAGACCCGGGGAGCGACAAGCTTCCCGGCCCGACAAGATCAAGCCCCCGGCAAGGTGCTTGCCGGGAGAAGTCTGCACTGTGTGCCCGCGCTCCAGCTCATCGACCCACGCGTCGCCCTGGGGCCCTTCCAGGGACGCGTGGCGGATGGCTGTGCAGCCTGGGGGACACGGTGGCACTTCACGGTGACGAGGCTATCGCCGTGGCGAACGGAGACACAAGGGCGGGCGCTTTTGGGGTCGACGGCGACGGGCATTTAATGCTCTTGTCCCCCACTGTCAAAGTAGGTGATGACCACTGTTCATCCACTGTTCATCCACTGTTCCCGCACTGTTACAACTACCACCGCAGTTACATTTTTGCCCCTTTCTTCTACGTTGACACCTGTCGGTGACCCCTTGAGCTATAAAAGGAGGCCCATGCACAACGTAGAAGGGGTTCGGAACCTAGATTGCCCATTCGCTCGGTGTAGCTAGTTCTTCAAGCTCCCGAGCTCCAACACTCAATACAATCTAAGCAGGAGTAGGGTTTTACGCGTCCATCGCGGCCTGAACCTGGGTAAACTGCATGCGTGAGCTCTACGATCTGCTCTTTGTGCTCCCTCCGCTCCCTTACCGCACGAACAAGGGGCTCCGGTCCCATAGGTGCTCGTGGTGGACAGTTTCCCCCGACAGTCTGTCATGCTATTTTCTAAAAAAAACTTATGTTTATGACATTAAACCCGCAGTACATATCAAATGTATTTTAAAATACTCATATCTTCTGAACCGTAACTCCAAGTTTAACATGTTATATATGAAATTTGATTAGAAAAATATATAGAATGTGAATATGATGTTATTTTACCTGTTAACCATTAAAAAATACTATCTGGGTGCAATCTTAATCAACAGTGCATTATCCGTCTTTTTTCATATTGGTACTGATTCGAATTGTGAATGAACATCTCGGCAAAATCAGGATTGGAGAAGAAATTGAAGATCACTTGCCCGTTTCTTCGTACGTAATAAATCTACATGGAAGCCGCGTTTAAATAGAAGACATGTGAAATCTTGAACTTGCGCTTTTGTAGGCAAGAACGCCATCTTTGTTTGGGCCGTAGCTACAAATACTCAGATTATAAAGTATTTTTTTTTATAAATTAAGAGTGTGTGGTATTCTTTTCTCCCGTTGCAACGCACGGGCCCTTTTGCTAGTACCTACCTATATGCGGTATTTCCATGTCATTCTAAGCAAATTTGTATGTGCCAACTCTAATTTCAAAATAAATTTCTCTTTTGTGTGCCCGTACCACTCGCGAAGCGGCGAGGGGTGGCTAATTGTTTTCATGATGGATGTGTTATTCTCAAGCTGAGTGTTTATTCATTTGTCATTGCATGAGAGTATGGCAGTAATAGGGATTCCTAGTCCCGGAAATTTACTTTATGTTGTCAAATAATAAATTCCTTGGAAAGTGTTGGTATGGAGAGCACCCGTGGATACGAATAGCCATGGCTTGTGAAAGTTTGGTGGAAAAAGGAATAAAATTTATTTTATGTTTGGGTACCGCCTATGATGCATCTAGTGTGGAAAGTGTTGGGAACTCTAAGTCGTTCTCGTTGGTGGTAAAAGCATGCCATCCACAATAATTTTATCTCTCAATTTAAACTTTGAGCTCTAGCACCTCTATAAATCCCTACTTCCCTTTGCGAAGGGCCTATCTTTTACTTTATGCAATTTTTATTTTTATTTTGAGTCTCCATTTTCTCTTATAAAGCACCAACTACGGAACACTATTATCACACTTGAGCATTGGATGTAGCTAATATTTGGATGTGTTGCAAGAATGGATCAATGATTGAGCATGATGGGCTAGGGATAACTTGCTTTAGTATGGATATTTTGAAAGACATGGTTGCTTATTGATATGCTTGAGTATTTAAGTCTCATGTCAAAACTAGACTATTGCTTTGAACCATATAAAAATCCAAATGTCCATGCTATAAAGAAAAGAATATGAGATGACATGTTAGGCAGCACTCCACATAAAAAATTATGTTTTTTGTCATTTACCTACTCAAGGACGAGCAGGAATTAAGCTTGGGAATGCTGAAACGTCTCCACCGTATCTATAATTTTTGATAGTTCCATGTTGTTATATTATCATTATTGGATGTTTTATAATCATTTTATATCATTTTTTGGTACTAACCTATTGACATAGTGCCAAGTGCCAGTTGCTGTTTTTTGCATGTTTTTACATCGCAGGAAATCAATACCAAACAAAGGCCAAAAGCAGCGAGACTTTTTGTGGAGTTTTTTTGGACCAGAAGACATCCAGTGGGCCGGAGAAGCGCCTCGGGGGTGCTCCGAGGGGAGCACAACCCACCAGGGTGGTGCCCCCTAGACCGCCTCTTTACTCTATAAATACCCCAATATTCTAGAAACCCTAAGAGAGTCGACGAAAATCAATTCCAGCAGCTGCAAGTTCCAGAACCACCAGATCCAATCTAGGCACTATCACGGAGGGGTGCATCATGTCCATTGGTGCCTCTTCGATGATGCGTCAGTAGTTCTTTGTAGACCTACGGGTCCGTTGTTAGCAGCTAGATGGCTTCCTCTCTCTCGTTTTATTCTCAATACAATGGTCTCTTGGAGATCCATATGATGTAACTCCTTTTGCGGTGTGTTTGTTTGGACCGATGAACTTTGAGTTTATGATCAAATCTATCTTTTTATCCATGAAAGTTAGTTGAGTCTTCTTTGATCTCTTATATGCATGATTGCTTATAGCCTCGTATTTCTTCTCTGATATTTGGATTTTGTTTTACCAACTTGATCTATTTATCTTGCAATGGGAAGAGGAGCTTTGTGATGGGTTCGATCTTATGGTGCTTGATCCAAGTGACAGAAGGGGAACCGACATGTATGCATCGTTGCCATTAAGGATAACAAGATGGGGTCTATTTCTACATCAATAGATCTTGTCTATATCATGTCATCGTTCTTATTGCATTACTCCATTTTTTTCCATGAACTTAATACACTAGATGCATGCTGGATAGCAGTCGATGTGTGGAGTAATAGTAGTAGATGCACGCAAGAGTCGGTTTACTAATCTTGTACGTGATACCTATATAATGATCATTGCATGGATATCATCATGATTATTTGAAGTTCTGTCAATTTCCCAACAGTAATTCATTTACCCACCGTTTGCTATTTTTCTCGAGAGAAGCCACTAGTGAAATATACGGCCCCTGGTCTCTTCTTTATTATATTTGCCTTTGTGATATATTTTCCTTTGCTTTTATTTTCAGATCTATTAAACGAAAAATACAAAAATACCTTGCTGCACTTTATTTTATTTGGCGTTCAATCTATCAATATTTACAACTCTCTCACACCTGTTTGCCTATTTTTGGCACTGTTACCCGAAAGGGATTGACAACCCCTTTAACACGTCGGGTTGCGATTATTTGTTATTTGTGTGCAGGTGTTGTTCACGTAGTGTTGCGTGGTTCTCTCCTACTGGTTCGATAACCTTGGTCTCATCACTAAGGGAAATACCTACCGTTGTTGTGCTGCATCATCCCTTCCTCTTTGGGGAAATATCGACGTAGTTCAAGCAAACATCATACACTTTACCCACAAGAACCGGGGATCTTCCATGTCATCCACGAGCCACGGTACCTCAAGTACCCGGGGTAAGCACCCGATCACTACTTTTCCCTAGCCATGCCTAACACAGAGTCCACTCGATTGGTAGAAGCCCCCATGCCAAACATCGCCGCATAATAATTTTTGTGGAGCCACGCTCCCATATTCATCACATAACACAAGCACGGGGTACCAATGGTGTGTCTGGTGCCCTGTGAAAACAGTCATGGCCACCTATCCAAGCACGACCCCGTCCCGAGAGTGACCATGCCACTCCCGTCACTAGTAATGTGGGCATCATGCCAGCATCGGACTAGGTAATCAATAATACCCCATCCCATAAGGGGTAGTGTGGTTGTACATGTTTTGGTTGGGACGGTCGATAATCTCAAATCTAATCCATCTCTGTAAAAAACAAATTAATCATGCCTCGGTACACTACTTCTCCACCAAGTAGTGACCTAGTTCATCATCATCTCCCAGGGGCATTAGTGGTACGCACTTGGGTTATTTGCAAGTATGTCAAACCACACTTGTTTCTTTCCATGCATAACCCTGTCCCATTTTGTTTAGCCAACTACTATAGCATATTTCTACAACCCACCAACACAACTCTAAACAAGGATAGAGTCATGAACAATGCAAGTATCAACGGGGTATGCAACGGAGGCAAGCCTAGCAAGGTTGCCATTCAAGATATATCATGCACTCGATGAATCAACGAAAATGCTATTATGATGTAAAATGGTTCATCATGGTCAAAGGGTTGCTTGCCTGCCCAGCAAATCCTTCAACTCCTCTGGTCCTTCTCCAAGCATTCCATCTACTTCGTCAACTATTGTCAAAAGCAACCACGATAAGCAACATAACAAGGCAAAACTAAAAGTGCTCTAAAAATATGAATTTGACTTTTCTAGGACATCTGGTTATAGGAAAATAACCAAGTGGTTTCATTGGAATTGAATCAGTGGATATTTTTGCACATTTTAATGTGATGGAATCAAGGGATTTAATGGATCTGGAAGGAGTCTAACTAATAACTTTTTATAAAAATGAGTAAAAGTACCCGTTAAATCACGCATGATTTTATAAACATTTAGAAATTGGTTTAACTGGATTTGGAGTCTAAATGAATATCCTGTGGATGTTTGAAGTGGACTTATGTGGATAAATAAGCTTGTCAATGGATCCAGTGAAGATCAAGCACAGTAAAAATGTTCACTGAGACTCATTAAATAGCTCTTGATTTATGGAGTCTCTAGAAATTTGAATCATCAAATTTGGACTTTGTTTCAATCTTCTAGGGATTTTACAAGCTATCTGGAAAATAAAAAGGAAATGGGAAAGGGCTTTACCCTTATCCTGTGCACCGAGTAGGAGATAGCAGTGGGTCGGCCCAGCGGCTTGGCCACGCACGCAAAGGGGGTGACTTCGAAGGCGGCTTCATGGGAAGGCGCTTCCGCCACGGATATGCGGGAGTCACGCGGCCCGCCTCCACTTACGCGAGTGAGCCGGCGCGTGGTGGAGTTCTGAACCTAAAAGGCAGGGCCCCCTATCAGGGTGTGAGGCTGAATGTCGGGCCCCACGGCCATCGTTGTCAACCTCCGTCCAGAGAGGACAACCAGCTCACTGGTGGTGATTCCGGGCACGACAAGGCGACCAAGTGGCACCAACGTTTTCAACGTCGAAGTGCACATTGGGTGGAGGTGGTGACGATGGCCGGGGAGCAGTGGTTCGCCGGTGATGAAGAAGTCAGCGGCGAGGCTTCTGGAGGCGGAAGGATAGCTCGCCCCAGGATGCATTCAAAGAAGAGGAAGGAGGGGAACGAGTCAATGGGATCTTATGGCTCCAAATCAAGAGAAAAATGAAGTAGAGGAGGCCTATAGACCTAGATCGACGATGACCCGAGGCGGCGGTGCTCGAGCTCGGGCGTCTCTGGGGTTGAACTGGTGGTGCGGGTGGTCTATTAGGAGTGGTAGAGGGTGAGCATGTGCGAGAGGAGGGCTTGGGAGGCCCTTATATAGCATGGGCGAGGCTCACCGTGGACGGCGTTCACGGGCACCTGCGAGATTCGGTCCGGTGGTCGTGGGAAGAAGCTGGGGCTGCTCTGCTGTGATGGTAGGAGTGGATTAGGTCGTCGGGGAGAGTTAGGAGAGGAGCGGCAGGGCTCTGGTGTTCGCGCGTGCAAGGCCATGCATTGGCCGAGACGGGCGGTGTCGAACACGCGCAACCGGGTGAGAGGGAGGAGGGGATAGGAGGGCTCCAACACGGTAGCGTGTCGCGGACACCGAGGCACCTCAATTAGCGCAAGAGGGAGGCTCGAGGTGGTCGGGTGCGCGAAATCAATCCCTTGGTGTGCCGTTGCGTGCTCCAGAGCAAGTCTTTTGCCGGCGAGGCAGAACATTTGGCACGCTCTGGCGCGTCCACTAGTGTCAACGGTCCGCAGGGGGATTAAACAATAGGGAGGGAGTGTAATACCTAGGATGGGACTATACCTCCTACGTGTCGAGGCACGACTTAAAGGTATAAGCCCATTCTGGAATGATCGCAAGTTTGGTATCTTTGCACGACTCATGTAAAAATAGGGATGAAATTACAAAAGAATAGTTGCCTTACACTCGCCACTTCACACAATACATTACATAAGCAAGACATCATTCAAAACATCACAACCTGACTACGGGCGAAGATCCAAAAGAAAGATACCAAAACATAAAGCCACAGGTCTGAATCGCCCCTAGTAGAAACCACTACTGATCGTCGAAAACGTCACAAGCATACGGCCACTCTCTTCACCGAGCTCCCAGTGAAGTACTTGAACCAGCTCCTGCATCATTCACGGCTGAACCTGCATCTGGTATTGTAGTATCTGTGAGCCACGAGGACTCAGCAATCCCATAACCATGGGTATCAAGACTAGCAAAGCTTTATGGGTAGGAGGAGGTAAAGTGGTGAGGTTGCAGCAGCGGCTAAGCATAATATGGTAGCTAGCTTACGAGTACAAGAATAAGATGAGCATCTACGCAAACGGTCGCAAGCTAGTAGTGATCGCTAAAGATCCTGAACTACCTACGAGTCAAACATAACCCCACCGTGTTCTCTTCTCAAAGTGAAAAGAGACAGTCACGGTTACTCACACAGTTGTGTGTTTTACTTCGGATCCTCTGCAAGTTTTCTACAACCGGACATTAACAAATTCCAATCTGCCACATAACCACAGGCACGACTTTCGAAAGATCATAACCCTGCAGGGGTGTCCCAACTTAGCCCATCACAAGCTCTCACGATTAGCTAAAGTGATATATATATAATATCATCACCCCTTATCTTAGGGAAATCCGATCAGGCTCGGCATCCCGGTGCACAAGACATTTTGACAATGGTAAAACAAGTCCAGCAAGACCTCCCGGTGTGCCGACACCCTGATAGTAGCCGCGCGTATCTTGTCTCAGGCCACGACCGGATTGGCGATTATACGAGTAAAACCAATCCTTGAGTTTCCCCGTGGGGGCCCCGCATACTCCCCGTTTGGGACCAACACCATCAGCACTGGCCCCCCCTGCTATGTAGAAAAGAATACCCGGGGACGCGACCCCCTATGCAAAATTAATTAATTAATTAAGTTGTTATTATGAGGCAAATTAAAACCAAAGTTGGGCCTTGCTGGAGGAGTTTTATTCAAAGACGAACTATCAAGGGGTCCCCATCCACCCATCGTGTAAGGAACGCAAAATCAAGGAACATAATGCCGGTTTATCGGCGCCTAAGGTAGCATGAGTGGAACAAAACACCAAGCAAAAGGCCAAGCCTTCCACCCATGCCCAGTATATAGGTGTGTTATTATAATAATAATAGATATTGTGATATTCCAACAACAAGTTCCCTCCTGGAACGGTCTTCATCTTCACCTACAACTAATAACGCTATAAGAGGGGCTGAGCAAGCGGGTAACATAGCCAAACAGTGGTTTTGCTAGGTGGGTGTCAAAAGGTTAGAGGTTTCATGGCAACAAGGAGAGGGCTGACAATAAAAGATGGGTAGCGCAACATGTAACGATAGCATCGAGACAAGTAAGCATGGCAATGGTAGTAAAGGTATGCAAGGGTATGATCATCTTGCCTGGGATTCCGCAAGGAAGAAGAACGGATCCATGAAGAAGACAAATCCTCACAACTCCGAAACGGAACGGAAGCTAACGAGAGAAGTATACCGGAAAGAAGCAAACAACACGGTAAACACACAATCATAAGCATGTCATGATGCACAAGCAAGCATGATGCATGTCATGTTTTAAATATGCATGGCATGGCAGAGTGCACAAACAACACTACAAGTTAAGTGGAGCTCAATATGCAATGAGTTGCATATTGACGAAACACCACATTTTATTTATTTAGTTGACTCTCGTTTATTTACAAGACAAGGTTAAATGTTTGTTAACATGGCAAGAGGTGAAGCAAAAGCAAACTACCTATTTAGACATTTTAAATGAGGCCGGAAATAACAACAACAATTCCGGGAAAATCCCCATGTGCATGTTCAGCAATTTTAAGCAAACAACAATTCACACATATAGTGTTGTTAACATGATGCTGATGACATGATCAAGTTTATGCAATTTTATTAAAAGTGAACATGAAGAGATAAGGAGTATATGTCACCGTGGTGGAAGGAAAGGGTGCCACGGCAACGATCCGAAAATGGTGCAACGGCAACATCTCGGTTCCGGTAACTCGTTGAGAGTCCGGTGCAAAACATGACGGAGAGCGTGTCATGCCAGAAGAAAGGTGGGGTGATCCCGTCACCGGGTTCCCACGAGTCGGCGACGAGGCAACCGAGGAGCATGACAAGAGACGAAACAGGCACGGTGCACACAAGGGAAACATCTCATACAACACATGCATTCGTCCACGGGTCATCGTCTCGGGGTTATACCTTCGAAGCGTTCGTTCTCGACGCGGTTCGAGTCGTCGAGGGACGTACTGGAAGTAGTGGAAGTAGACGTTCTCGCAAGTCGTGGTGCACGTTCGTAGAGGGAAGTAGTCGTTCACGTTTCCGAAGAGGTACATGACGAATCCGTCGTTTCCGGGGCGACGGTAGTGGAACTTGACGTATAGCCACGTGTAGTCGTTCTCGGTCCTCGGGGCACCAGAGAGGAACTTAACGCATCGGGTAGTCGTGGTACTTGTCGAGTCGTAGCGGCACCCGAGGGGCATCGACGTCGTGGTACTTGCGGTTCCCGTGTGTAGCCGTACTTGAGTGTCGTGGAAGTAGTTGTACTTGTGGTCTCCGGCGACGGTAGTCATACGCGCATCGACGAGGTGCTTGGTCTTGTGAAGAGGTACTTGGCGTTCCGGTCTGTAGTCGTACACGATTTGGAGGGGTACTTGTGGTTCTAGGCTTCGGCGTCCATGAGGGTCTTGACAAAACGGAGGAGTACTTGCGGGTTGTCGGCGACTCTTGGCTGGAACCACCGTACCGAAGACGAACTTGACGTATCTTGGCGTTCTGCATCCAGTTGGAACGGCACCCCTGCAGCAGAACTATGGCGACTCGAGGACGACGGTTGATGGAGGCGGAACCACGGCAGCAGCAGGACTTAGCGGCGCCGGTGGCCAGAGCAGAGGCGAGGCAGAGGGAGATGCGGACGGACTCCAGGGGATGCCATGGCGCGGTGCTGATAGGAGGGCTCGGCGGCGGCATGAGGCTCGCGGGGCCTCGGCGCCGAGCAGATGAGGCAGCGCCTCGGCGGCTGCAGTCATCGAGGAGGATGGGGCGTGCTGGAGGCGTGGAGGAGCTGCGGTGGCCGCGGGGCTGCTCGAGGGGGCTCCTCCCCTCGGCGAGGTGGCGGGCGGCGCACTGGACGAGGCCGGGCACCCGGCGCTGGAGGGGCGCGGCAGCCATGGAGGCGAGGGCGCGGCGCTGGAGATCGATGGGGAGGGCACGATGCGGGAGAAAAGGGGCGAGGGAAATCGAGCAGGGTGGCGATGGGGTTCGGGCGAGAGAAGGGAGATGGGAACGGGAACGGGCTGCGAGGGAACGAGGGGTGGCGGCGGTGCGAGGGGGATGAGGAGTGGGAGACGAGAGGAGATGGGGCTCGGGGTCGAGCTAGGTTAGGCCGCCGGTGGGCTGGGCCAATGGGCCAGCCAGACTTCCCTTCTCCCCCTCTCTAAAACTCCTTAAAAGAAGGAAAAAGAAAGAGAAAAGAAAATAACGAAAAAAAGATAGATAGAAGAAAAGATGGAGAGGTTTAGTGAAAGAATTTGAGCAAGAGGATAAATATCTTGAACTCACACAAAAATGTGTTGATGCAAGAAATTTGGAATGGCCAAGATTGAAAGATTAAATTCAAATTCCTTTGAATTTAACTCGAAAGGTTTGAACTAGGACATGTTTTTAAAGTACCCAAAAATGTTCGGATTTTGGAGGAACCTCGATAAAAATGGATAAGAATTGTTGGCAAGGTTTGGGAGTAGAAACTTGGAGTGAAATAGGCATGGGGAATATCTGCAAGTGTGTTTGGGTTAATTACCAACAAAAGGAATATTTATTTATAATAGCTCCATAATTATTAGGAGGATATGTTATAAAGAGAAGTCATCCTTCCCTCGATTTAAATGGACCGAAGGTCCACACGATTTATTTAGTTGAGATGCAAAGATTAATGACATGATGGCATGATGACATGATGCAATGCAAAATAAATAACACAAGCACAAATGAAACACACGGGAGAACCCGGAACATCTGGAATCTTCTGGGACGTCGGTCTTCGGGCGTCACAGGGAGGCCTTGGTTGCCCTGGAGCTGGCCAGGAGTGAGAGAGGGAGGACAAAGAGTGGGAAAAGTGGTTGTCCAGGGAGGAAAATGGTGCTCTGCTGCCCCTTCATCATTGCCCCTCGGGCTGGAAAGCTTGTAGGAGGTGGAGGGGGTCTAGGAGAGGTTGGGATAAAAAGTATGGCTCAAGGAGATTAGTGAAAGTGGTCCAGATGGTGGTTTTGGCAAAATGCCAGGAGGTGTTTGATTGAAGTTTGGGCAGCAAATGCATTCTCCTTGCCATGAGATTTAACAGGATCAAATGGCATATAAAAATGAGGTTGTTCACCTAGTTTGAGCTGATTTGAAGAAAGTTTCCAATGTAACTTTTGCTAACCCTATAAATCAACAGAAATGGGTTTTCCAATACTTACTCCTGCAAATCTTTTCTCCTTGATGCACCACTTGGTATAGTGTCATCATTTGAGGATTTGGGCTTGTCCACCAAATTTGGGATGAAAACGAGAAAGTTGGCATTGTATAGTTGTTTAAAGTTGGTTCTGAACAGAGAGGGTTTTTTGGCATTTGATCAAGTTATCCTTCTCTCCAACTTGTGACATTTGGTATATATGAATAATTAGACCATTTGAGAAGTTGTACAAAGTTTGAGAGCGTTTGGACATGTTTGGCAATGTAAACTTGCTCAAACTTCAAAATGGACAGAAATAGCTTTGAGGGGTTTTGGTGATGTTACCTTCTTCTACAAGACATGAGACTTGGCAAGATCACCATATAGGGCTTTTTCTACATGCTAGAATTTTCTTGGAATTTACAGAGAATATTCCCTTTACAGATATTTCAAAATCTTGAAATGTCCAGAAAGTGTTTTTCATGGATTTGACCAATATTTTGAACATGACGATGTGTTGAAACTCTTATATATGGACATTATATGTGCAATGAGCTTCCCTAAATTTTGTAAAATATTTTTGAAATATTAAAATAATTTTAATCTATTAAAGACCATTTCTAGCCTTAAGAAAAAGCCTTTAAATAAAATAGCAAATTAACTTTTAAAATAATATTTTTGTGGTTTTAGGTAGTCCTATATCTAATAGGATCCAAATATAATTTGTGAAATATTTTTCACATCCAAATTAAGTACTTGTAGTTCAAGCCTTCACTCAGAGGTTTTTGGAAAACCTAATTTAGAAAATACTTTTTGGCCAAATTATTTGTGTAAGAAAATACTTTTATGTCCTATACACATGGCATGATCATTGGGAAAATTTCAGATCAGGGGAAAGAAGTATAGGAGTTGTAGGATTTATTTGATTTTTAGAGCACTAGCAAACAACAGACAAAAATCCAATCAATCAAAGTCCAAAGCAATCAAAAGTTTTTGTCAAACCACATTTTATCATGATTGTTAGCTTTAAGTGTTGTGGCATGAAAATCACAGTGTGACACAGGAAGGCACGCATATTGTTGCTATTAAGGATAAAAAGATGGGTTCTGTTCCTACATGATTAGATCTTGTCTACATCATGTCAACGTTCTTATTGCATTACTCCATTTCTCCATGAACTTAATACACTAGATGCATGCTGGATAGCGGTCGATGTGTGGAGTAATAATAGTAGATGCAGGCAGGAGTCGGTCTACTAATCTTGGACGTGATGCCTATATCAATGATCATTGTCTTGGATATCATCATAACTATTTTCTTTTTTATCAATTGCCCAACAGTAATTTGTTTACCCACCGTGTGCTATTTCTCGAGAGAAGCCACTAGTGAAATCTACGGCCCCCGGGGTCTATTTTCCGATCATATACTTTCAGATCTACATTGCTATTTGCCTTTTTCTCTATTTGCATCTTTTATCTTCAAATATATATTATCGAAAACCCAAAATACCTTGCTGCATTTTATTTTTCGTTGTTCCATTTGCTTTTACCCATATACCTTTTTACGGATCTTTTACCTGAAGGGATTGACAACCCCTCTTACGCCTAAGGTTGCAAGTATTTGTTATTTGTGTGTAGGTACCGTTTACATAGTGTGCGTGTTTCTCCTACTGGTTCGATAACCCTTGTTTCATAACTGAGGGAAATACTTACCATCGTTGTGCTGCATCATCCCTTCCTCTTTGGGGAAATACCGACGCAGTCTCAAGCCACGTCAGAATACTTTTGAATACTCTAAATTAAAAATAAAATCTAAATGAGAGAATATTCAGTTATTCACCAATATTATTATTTGAGGAAGTCATATGATCCTCTCTCATATTTGAATTGGAAATACTATTAATATTCTCAAATCCAAAATAAGAACCAAATGAATAATAGGGAAAGTCCTTTTATTCCCTCTCATTTATTATTCATTTAAATATTCCAAAAGTTTCAAATCCTAACAAAATTCAACAACAAGCAATACAAAGAATTTTTAATTATTCCTATTTAAATAATTAATAGTCCAAAATTGTAAATTTTGGGATGTTACAAATCTACCACCGTTAAAAGGAATCTCATCCTCGAGATTCGAAGAGTCTAGAAAGAAAAGACCAGGGTAGGGGTCTCCTTGAATATCCATTGTTCATCTGAGAGTGTGGAGTACGACCACCCTTAGAATAAGAGTCGCTAGTCTTCAAAAATTTCACTCCTTCGATGATATCATTCATGTGTATGCACTACACTCCTTTGAGACCTTGAATTCCAAATCGAAAGAGTGGTCTTCCATTAACTCAATCTTCATGGTTGACAGGTCTTGCGCAAGTACTAAACAATATTGATACTCTCATGGGTGTTAAGAAGAAGAATTCCTTCGAGGTTCCTACAGAAAACGGTCTTGGCTTATTCTCACCGTATGACCTACTATCGGCAATGGTTGCCTTGTACTAGGATCGAACATGCCACAATGCTAAGATTTAGGCTTAACAACGTCGCCTCTCTAAATAGGTAAGTCACTCTATATTTACCATCCCACTGTAAGACAATAGAATTGGGGAACCGGCTCAACCCTCTAGGGGTGGCCTATCTCTCATATATATAATGAAGGGGTACAATGTTTACATCATACGTACATGTATGTATACAACTACAGAAGCTATACAGTCTAACACCCTCCCTCAATCTTAGCCACTTCCTAAAGAATCTAGAAGGGTAAGATTGCGCCGACACGTCTCAAACTGTGGAAGAGGTAACGGCTTGGTGAAGATGTCTGCAAGTTGATCCTTGGAAGAGATGAACTTGATCTGTAGTTGCTTTTGAGATACCCGTTCCCGTACAAAATGATAATCCACTTCGATGTGTTTCGTTCGGGCATGGAATACCGGATTAGCAGATAGGTATGTAGCACCGATGTTATCACACCAAAGAATAGGAGACTGTGGTTGAGATATACCCAACTCCTGAAGCAAGGACTGTACCCAGATAATTTCTGCAGTTGCATTAGCTACAGCCTTATACTCAGCTTCAGTACTGCTACGCGAAACAGTAGCCTATTTCCGAGCACTCCAGGCGATCAAGGTAGAACCAAAGAACACAGCATAGCCCCCCGTGGATCGCCTGTCATCCAGACTGCCAGCCGAGTCCGCATTAGAGTACGTCGAAATGACCCCAGAGGAGTTCGGTCGAATGTGCAAACCATAGGACAATGTGAAGCGAATGTAACGCAAGATGCGTTTCACCGCAGACCAATGAGTATCACGAGGTGCCTGAAGATACTGACATACTCCGTTGACAGCAAAAGATATATCTGGACGGGTGATCGTCAAGTACTGCAATCCACCAACAATACTCCTGTACCGTGTCGCATCAGCAGAAGGCAGAAGATCACCGTCAGCAGCAGTGATCCTGTCAGTAGCAGACATATGTGTAGTAGTCGGTTTGCACTTAAGCATCCCAGGCCGCTGCAACAAATCCAAAGAGTACTTCTTTTGCGACATAACAAGACCATCGGAAACAGAAGCAACTTCCACACCAAGGAAGTAGTGAAGCTGCCCAAGATCTTTGACCGCAAAGTCAGCACCAAGAGACCAGACAAGAGCAGCAGCAGCCGACTAAGAAGAACTGACGAGTATAATATCATCCACATAGACCATAAGATACATAGTAACTTCAGGCCTTTGTAGAAGAAACAACGAAGTGTCAGCAACTGATGACGCAAAACCATGAGCACGGAGGGCTGTCGCAAGACGAGCATGCCAAGCACGGGGAGCTTGCTTCAGACCATAGAGCGCTTTAGTTAGACGACACAGATAATCAGGACGATCAGGGTCAGAGAACCCTGGGGGCTGCCGCATATAGACCTCCTCTTCTAGAACACCGTGGAGAAAAGCATTCTGCACATCAAGCTGACGAAGAGACCAACCCCGAGTAACTGCAAGAGAGAGAAGAAGCCTGATAGTAGTAGGTTTAACCACTGTACTGAAGGTGTCATCATAATCAAGACCATAACGCTGCCGAAAGCCGCGAGCAACCAGCCGCGCCTTGTAGCGCTCAATAGAACCATCAGAATGCTTCTTCACTTTGAAAACCCATTTAGAATCAATGACATTAACACGAGGTGGTGGTGGAACAAGAGTCCATGTCTTGTTACGAAGAAGAGCATCGTACTCCTGCTCCATGGCCTGTCGCCAATGAGGTATACTCAGAGCAGCTTGATACGTACGAGGCTCAGAGGTAGGATCCGCACGAGCAGCAGCCAGACAAGCAGCCAACTAAGCAACAGTACCATCAGTGTGCTGTGCAGGCCGAAAAATACCACTGCGACTCCGCGTGTGTGGACGTCGAGGAGCCACAGGAGCCACAGGAACCACAGGGCACTCAGGTGATGAAGGCGGCGATGGTGATGATGAGTCGTCCAGCGACTGGGAGACCTCAGGGAGCACCGGTGAGAGTACACCGGAAGTAGGTGAGCTCGGCCTAGGCGAGGAGGGCCCGGGCGAAACCGGCGTGGCGGGCCGAGGGGGCGACGGGGCCAGTGTGGCCGAGCGAAGCGGTGAGGCCGGCTCAGGGGCCAAGGGCGCTGAGGCCAGCGGGACCGAGCGAGCTGGCGAGGCCGGCTCAGGAGCCAGGGGCACCGAGCCGGTCGGCCCAGAGGTCGAGGGCGCCGAAGCACACGGCGCGGCAGAGGGTTCAATCGAACGTGCATGGGCACAAGGACCGAAGCCATGCATAGGAGCATCCTGATCGTCGTGAACCGCTGGTGAGACCAGCGAGGGAGACGATGGCGCCTCCAAAATTTCCAAACGAGCCCCACATCCAGTGCCTGCACCATGGCTAGGCAACAATATAGGAGAGTATGCAACATCATCAAATTGGTCAGATGCAACAGAGGATGAATGCAGAGGTGGTGTTTCAGCAGTGGACACAGGAAGCTTGGCAAAGGGAAAAACATGCTCATCAAACACGACATCCCGAGATATATAGACATGATTTGTGGGAACATGAAGACATTTATATCCTTTATGAAGAGAGCTATAGCCAAGAAGGACACACTTCTTGGAGTGAAACTCAAGCTTGCGCTTGTTATACGGGCGGAGATGTGGCCAGCAAGCGCACCCAAAAACCTTAAAGAAGGTATAGTCGGGTTGTTCATTAAGGAGAACTTCTATGGGAGTCTTCATATTCAAAACACGAGTGGGAGTGCGATTTATGAGAAAACATGCAGTGGTGAGAGCATCACTCCAAAACCAAAACGGAACCGATGCATGGGCCAAAAGAGTAAGACCAGTTTCGACAATGTGACGATGCTTACGTTCCACAGAACCATTCTGTTGATGTGTATGTGGACATGCTAAATGGTGAGCGATCCCAAGCGACTGAAAGAAGGAGTTGAGGTTGCGATACTCGCCCCCCAGTCCGACTGGACATGGACAATTTTGTGCTTGAGAAGGCGTTCAACATGTTTTTGAAACTGAACAACAATATCAAACACATCAGATTTGCGTTTAATAAGATAAAGCCAGATAAAGCGACTATAAGCATCAACGAAACTGATATAATAATTGTGACCACTGACAGAAGTCTGAGCAGGACCCCATACATCTGAAAAAACAAGTTCTAAAGGATGTTTCACCTCACGACTAGACTCCGAAAAAGGAAGTTGATGACTCTTCCCCTGCTGACAAGCATCACACACTGCTACATCCTTATTACTAGACATGCTAGGAAGCTCATGACGACGCAAAACATGGCGAACGATAGGTGTGGCCGGGTGACCAAGACGAGCATGCCACTGTGACGGAGATACCCGAACTCCACTGAACACGCGAGCGACTTCAGGATGCTCCAGACGATAGAGACCCTGGCACAACCGCTCGCTAAGAAGAATGTCCCTCGTGCCCCGATCCTTAATAAAAAGATCAAAAGGATGAAATTCACAAAGCACATTATTATCACGTGTGAGTTTAGGAACAGAAAGAAGATTACGTGTCACAGAGGGAACTCTAAGCACATTATGAAGGTGAAGACTCCTATTTGCATGCCTAGTGAGAAGAGATGCTTGACCAATATGAGATATATGCATACCTGCTCCATTGGCGGTGTGGATCTTGTCAGAGCCATGGTAGGATTCGCGAGTATGGAGCTTGCCCATCTCACTTGTCAGATGCTCCGTTGCCCCAGAGTCCATGTACCAGTGGGGATCAACAGAGTAGGACTGAGTGTGCCCTTGCTGCTTCGTGGACACTGGCCGATCTGCCATGGCCACCTGACGCGCAAGGTTGCGCGTGTCCTTGCCATCATTGCCGAGACCCAGGAAGCTCTTCTGAAAGTGTTTCTGACACTTAGAGGACCAGTGCCCATCACGGCCACAGAGCTGACACACGCGCTTACCGCTAGCCCCCGGTAATATCGCGGTAGCAGGGGGGCCGAAGTAGACGGCGGTGGCAGTCCCGAAGGAGGCCGGGATGAGAAAGAAGAGTGGCCACCCTTGGTGGCGGCGTTGGCCGAAGGAGAGCCCCCAATGCCCCTAGCGCGACGGGACTCGACCCGCTGTTCCGTGAGAAGGAGGCGGGAAAAGACCTCATGCGCCATCATGGGGTTCGAGTTACCCCTCTCGTTGATGATCTCGACTAAGGCATCATACTCCTCATCGATACCATTGACAACGAACGAGTTGAACTCAGAGTCGGTGAGTGGCTGTCCAATGGAGGCCAACGTGTCGGCAAGGCCCTTGACCTTGTTGTAGAACTCAGTGGCCGTGGAGTCCAGCTTTTCACACTCGCCAAGCTGACGACGAAGCACTGAGACACGTGCCTGCGACTGCGCCGCAAACGAGCGCTCGAGGATGGTCCATGCCTCATGAGACGTCTTGGCAAAAACAACAAGCCCGGCAACAGCCGGAGTGAGCGACCCCTGGATGGAGGAGAGGTTCGCCTGGTCCTGTCCTGTCCAAACACGATGCGCCGGATTATAGACCGGGCCATGCACGCTATCGACCAGCGTAGGGGGACAGGGTAGAGAACCGTCGACGTAGCCCAGGAGATAATGACTCCCAAGGAGCGGAAGGACCTGTGCACGCCAGAAGATGTAGTTGTCCGATGAAAGCTTGATGGTGATGAGATTCCTGAAGTGAAACGGCGGCGGTGGTGAAGAACCATCCTTACCACATAGCAAGAGCGAATAATAAGATTAAGTAGGCATGGTGATCAATCCATTTTGCACCCAAATCATTACATTGTACATGGTTTAGTAATCTCATATTCTAACACTCGGGCATCCTTACCAGCATTGCAGAAATTTTCTCTTGTTCTTGAACTGGGTTCGGATAATCCACTGGTTCTGCATGCCAAACAAAACAATCTAGCATTCCTTAAAACTCTCAGGTTGGCGTAAACTACTTAAAAACGTATGCCGATGAATTGTAGCTTCCTCCAGGTTTCTTCCTTCAGCAAGATTGTGCTTGCTTCTTGTCGGATCCTGGCGCATGTGGTCTGCGTGCCAAACAAAACAGTTTTTTAGATTTTGCAGTTCATGCTAAGATCATATGAGCTAAAACTGACATGGGGAGTAACCAACACTTTTTTTCATGAATGCAAATGACATGCACATATAGGTGATGCTTTTCTGAACATTTTGATATCTTATTTGATTTTTTTGAGTTAGTATGAATTTTTTATGAAGTTTTCAAAGTGATCGTCAAACTGTCAAAGGGCAAAAGCGTAAGAGGAGCAAAGTGGTTTGGGTAGGAACAAGTCTTTTCGGAAACTAGGGGTAAACCTGCCGAGTGTGACCCAACTAGGGGTATAAAATCAATTATCCCTTATTTATGACCCGGTGAACATTTTTCTGGGCCCAAATGCCTAAAATAAAAGTAAACTTTTTAGTGCAAATAGAATAACAAAGAAAATAATTTTGCAAATAAAAATCCAATAAATACATTTTACTCAAAATTTAACTTCCAACATTTTTATTCTGTTTTTGAAGAAATCATATTAACTTCTCTCATTACTTTAAAAATGTTGAAAAGGAAAATTGGTAAGATAATATTTGATCCAACCCTCTTGGAAAATAGTAAAATTGTGGGTCCTCTTTGGAAAACTTCCAACTCTCTCACTTGGGTCCTTGAGTTGCTTAAAGTTTCTTAGATCAATTCCCAAAAAAATCAAATTCAAAATGATCAAATGATGAATGCATAAGAATGATCTATGTTAACATCCAAATTGAAAATTGGGATGTTACAAACCTACCCCCCTTAAGATGAATCTCAACCTCGAGATTCGGGTTTTCTAGCAAAAAGGTGTGGGTGGTCCTGTCAAAGATCTCCCTCTCATTCCCATGTGGCTTCATCCTCTGTATGGTGACTCCACTAAACTTTGCAAAACTTGATGACCTTGCTGCAAGTAACTCTGTCGGCAAACTCGAGAATCATGACAGGCTTCTCCTCATAAGTCAGGTCACCCTCTAACTGAATTGCTTCCAAGAGCACTGTATCTTGTAGAGGAATGTCGGCCATCTCTGCATGGCACTTCTTCAACTGGGAAACGTGAAACACATCATGAACTCCGGATAAAGTTTCGGGTAACTCTAGCTGATAAGCTACTTCTCCTCGGCGTACCAAAACTCTGTACGATCCCACAAATCATGGTGCCAATTTACCCTTAACTCTGAAATGTTTATCTCCTCGAAGTGGGGACACACTAAGATAGGATCTATCTCCAACTTCATAGGTTACCTCTTATCATTCCATATCGGCATAACTTTTCTGTCTTGACTCGGCTTGTCGGTGTTAAAGCCGGCAGATCTCGGGTAGGGGGGCCAAGCTATGCGTTTAGAGGATCGATGGTAACAAGAGGTGTTGGGGAACGTAGTATTTTGAAAAATTCCTATGACCACGCAAGATCTATCTAGGAGAAGCATATCAACGAGCGGGAGAGTGTGTCTACATACCCTCGTAGGTCGAAAGCGGAAGCGTCTAGTGACACGGTTGATGTAGTCGAACGTCTTCGTGATCCAACCGATCCAAGCACCGAATGTACGGCACCTCTGTGTTCAGCACACGTTTAGCTCGATGACGTCCCACGAGCTCTTGATCCAGTTGAGTTTCACGGGAGAGTTTCGTCAGCACGACGGCGTGGTGAAGGTGATGATGAAGCTACAGGCGCAGGGCTTCGCCTAAGCAGTGCAACGATATGACCGAGGTGTCTAACTGTGGAGAGGGGCACCGCACACGGCTAAGACCAATCTTGGAGTGCCTTTGGGGTGCCCCTTCCCACGTATATAAAGGAGGGAGGAGGAGGAGGCTGGCCCTAGAGGGGGCGCGCCAAGTTTGGGGAGTCCTACCAGGACTCCCAAGTCCTAGTAGGATTCCCCTTTTCCTTTCCGAAGTAGGAGAGAAGAAAGAAGGAAAGAGAGAGGGAGTAGGAAAGGGCAAGGGGGCGCCGCCCCTTTTCCCTTAGTCCAATTCGGACCCATGGAGGGCGCGCGCCTCCTTCCCTTTGGCCTGCCTCCTCTATTCCCGTATGGCCCAATAAGGCCCAAATACTTCTCCCGGCGAATTCCCGTAACTCTTCGGTACTCCAAAAAATACCCGAATCACTCGGAACCTTTCCAATGTCCGAATATAGCCTTCCAATATATCGATCTTTACATCTCAACCATTTCGAGCATGTTCGTCATGTCAGTGATCTCATCTGGGACTCCGACAAACGTCGGTCATCACATCACATAACTCATAACACAAGTCGTCATCGAACGTTAAGCGTCCGGACCCTACGGGTTCGAGAACTATGTAGACATGACCGAGACACATCTCCAGTCAATAACCAATAGTGGAACCTAGATGCTCATATTGGCTCCTACATATTCTACGAAGATCTTTATCAGTCAAACCGCATAACAACATACGTTGTTCCCTTTGTCATCGGTATGTTACTTGCCCGAGATTCGATCGTCGGTATCATGATACCTAGTTCAATCTCATTACCGGCAAGTCCCTTTACTCGTTCTGTAATACATCATCTCGTGACTAACTCATACATAGTTCTCTACTTCACTCTGAAATTCTTTGAAATTTTCAAATGTTTCAGACTTGTGCTTCATCGAGTAGATATACCCATATCTGCTCAAATCATCAGTGAAGGTCAGAAAATAACGATACCCGCCGCGAGCCTCAACACTCATAGGTCCACATACATCTGTATGTATGATTTCCAACAAATCAGTTGCTCGCTCCATTGTTCGGAGTTTTAGTCATCTTGCCCATGAGGCATGGTTTGCAAGCACCAAGTGATTCATAATCAAGTGATTCTAAAAGCCCATCAGCATGGAGTTTCTTCATGCGCTTTACACCAATATGACCTAAACGGCAGTGCCATAAATAAGTTGCACTATCATTATCAACTTTTCATCTTTTGGCTTCAATATTATGAATATGTGTATTACTACGATCGAGATCTGATACGTCCAAAACGTATCTATAATTTCTGCTTGCTCCATGCCACTTTTGCATGATTATGACCGTCATTGCTCTCTTAGTTGGTCGCTCCCAGTCTTTTGCTAACCTCCACCTGTACTAAGACTAACCTTGCAATACATAGCTCATGGGAAAGTAGCTTAAAAACTATTGTGGTAAAGAATATGTTGCCTATGTATCTTATTTCTTATAAGTTGCTTGCTGAGCGGTAACCATGTTTCTGGGGACGCCATCAACTGTCACACTTTTGTTGAATATCATGTGAGTTGCTATGCATGTTCGTCTTGTCTGAAGTAAGGGTGATTTGCCGTGGGTTGAATGAATATACATATTGTTAGAGAAGAACATTGGGCCGCCAACCAAAGCCATGCATCATGGTGGAAGTTTTAGCTTGGACTTAATCCTCAATCTCTTATGAGAATATGCTGATGCATTAAAGAGGAGTCCATCATCTATTTTCTATGTTGTCCCGGTATGGATGTCCTCAAGTTGAGATCTATCAAAAAACGATAAATCAAATGCGATTTATCTCCTTGGACCTTTGTACAGGTGGCATAGAGGTACCCCTTTGTGACACTTGGTTGAAACATATGTAATGCAATGATAACCCATGGAAATCCGAGCTAATTAGGACAAGGTGCGAGCACTATTGGTATTCGATGCATGAGGCTTGCAACTTATAGGATGTCTTATGCATGACACATATGAAGTACTACTACCGTTGACAAAATTGCTTCCATGTTTTCAAAATAAAAAGTTATAACCATTCTTTTACTTTTATGTTGAGTCTCCACCTTCTTTCTTCGAGCACCAACTACTGAGAGCATGATTGTCATTCTGAGTGTAATGTGCATTGTCCCAAAGTAGCATTGTCTTTTGCATGATTGTGATATCGTTAATTCTGAAATCATTGTATCTAGTCATCACTTAAACCTTGAAGGTGCCCCTGCATTTATGTTTTGCTTCACTAAAGGGGGCAAGCTAGATATCAATTTATCATATTTGCACATCATGTTCATTGCAAATCTATTTGATGCTTCAATGTCATGTTGTAAAACTTTCAGTCATTTGTGATTTCCTCATGAGGCAACTTAATTACTATAGAATCATTGTCTCAGTAAGCTTTTGTCATATGACTATGAAAAAGTCCTATATGGTTAATAGCATGTCACCACATAAATTATTCTTGTTATCATTTACCTACTCGAGGACGAGCATGAATTAAGCTTGGGGATGTTGATACGTCCAAAACGTATCTATAATTTCTGCTTGCTCCATGCCACTTTTGGGTGATATTGCTATGATATTCATACACTTCCATACACTTTTGATCATATTTGGACTAACTTACTAATCCAGTGCACCCCAATGCCAGTTTCTGTTTTCGGCTGTTTTTGTATTTCAGGTTTTCAAGTTACGAGAACTGCCAGGAAAAATCCAGAAAAATTATATAAAAAATCAGTGTTCCGGAAACAACCGTGCGTCCGAAGGGCAGCCGGGGGGGCACCAGGGCTCCAGGCGCCCTGGCGGCGCCCCCCCGGGCCGCGCCGGGGGGCGCCTGGGCCCCCCGAAGCTTCCCCGATGCTCCCCTTTGGCATATATTTAAAGCGTCCTCCGAAACCCTCAGAACAGGAACTCTTTTCGCGATACCATCTCTGTTCCGCCGCCGCCGCCGCTTCCAAGATCGGGAGCACCAGGAGAACTCTTCCCGGCACCCTGCCATAGGGGAGGATCACCACCGGGAGCTTCTCCACCACCATGGACGCCTCCCGGATGACCCGTGAGTAGTCTCCCTTGGACCATGAGTCCATGACCAGTAGCTATGTGACTCCTCCCGTTCTTGTGCTTCACTAATTAGTCATCGTGAGCTGCCCTACATGATCGAGGCACATATGTAATCCTTATGTTGTTGCTATGTTGAGTTTGCTGGGATCCGATGGATTATGAGATTATGTTCAGATTGATCTTGAGTAATATATTTGATCTACCTCTTTTATATTTATGTTCATAAGTAATTCTTGCATGTTCTTCGATGTTATTTATTGCTTTGGCCAAGTAATACGTAGTGACTCCAAGAGGGAACGTTATGCTCGATTGTGGGTTCATGCCCCTCGATGACTAGCTTGAGTGACAGAAACATGAGTCTAGGGGATGTGCTGTTGCCACAAGGGGGAAAACAACGGTGCTTGTGCCCGCGGGTGCAAGGATTGTTTACTTTACGCAAAGTTCTTTTAATGCAGTTGTCTGTTGCATTGAGTTTACACTATGGGTGGGACTCGCATCTTAATACCAGCGAGATGTTCTGGATAGATATCTCAAGGTGGATGATTAGTAGTAGATATTGATGGATTTCGGTCTACTTATTTTGGCGTACCGCCCATGCTTTGAACCTCAACCTTTCTGCAATGTAGTCAGCATTGGTTTGCGTTCGTGGTCCTGTCAATTGCCCAGCTGTAATTTGTTTACCTCACATAGCTGTTTTATCGTCTTTTGGGAGAGAGACATCACTAGTGAACATCATGAGACTCCGTTCCATATTACCATCATTGATCACATCCGCTATTTACTTTTCGCTTTTACTTACTATTGCAAAACATTATCTATCACTACTATCATTTGCTTTTAACCCTTTGTGAACTACAAGGCCGGAGGGATTGACAACCTCTCTGTACTCGTTGGGAGCAAAGTTATTTGTATCTGTGTGCAGGTCCACGTTGATTGCTAATTTGCGCCGTTAGCAGTTGACACCTACTTGTTGAACCTAGGAGTCTCTGGGGATTCGATCCTTGGCATCTTTGCTAAGGGAAAACACTTCTACATACTGCATCTTACACCTTCCACTTGGGGTAACCAACGAGGGGTTCGAGGCCCATCAAGGAGTATTTTCTGGCGCCGTTATCGGGGACTCCACTCTTCAGGATAGGGGAGTTGCATGCTATCTTTTACCTTTGCTTTTTAGTCTTGTTAGTTTACCTTTCAGTTTTTGCTTTAGTATCTTTTATCAAAAACCACAAAAAATAGTTATCTTGCTTGCTTGCTACTATGGGTTCCACCGAGAACACCAAGTTGTGTGACTTCACTAGTCACAACAACGATGACTTTATCAGCACACCTATCACTACACCTGCCACTTCAGCACCTTCATATGAAATTAAACCTGCTTGACTGAACTTAGTCATGAAAGATCAATTCTCTGGTGCTGGAGATGATGCTGCTTTACACTTAAACAACTTTGTTGAACTTTGTGATATGCAAAAGTACCAAGAAATAGATGGTAATATTGTTAAGCTTAAGCTTTTTCCTTTCTCATTGAGAGGAGGAGCTAAAATATGGTTTCAGTCTTTGCCTAGAAATAGCATAGATTCATGGGACAAGTGCAAAGATGCTTTTATTGGAAAATACTATCCACCTGCTAAAATTATCCAACTTAGAAGTAACATAATGAATTTTAAACAATTGGATAATGAACACGTTGCCCAAGCTTGGGAACATATGAAATCTCTTATCAAGAACTGCCCTACTCACGGTTTGACTACTTGGATGGTTATCCAAACTTTTTATGCAGGCTTGAACTTTACCTCGCGGAACTTGTTAGATTCGGCCGCGGGAGGAACTTTTATGTCGACTACACTTGGTGCTGCCACAAAGCTTCTCGATGAGATGATGACCAACTATTCCCAATGGCACACCAAACGCGCTTCAACAGGTAGGAAGGTAAACTCTGTCGAGGAGATTTCCTCCTTAAATGAAAAAGTTAACTTAATCATGTCTCTACTTTCGAAGCAATCTACTGTTGATCCTCGTGATGTTCCTTTAAATTCTTTGATTGCTCAAGAACAAGTAGATGTGAACTTTATCTCTAGAAATAATTTTAACAACAATGCTTATAGGAGTAACTTTGGTAACAATCCTAGACCGTTCCCCTCTAATTCTTATGGGAACAACAATGCTTATCCTAGTACCAAGAACTCCACTACTGAACTAGAGATTATGCTTAAAGATTTCATCACTACCCAAAAAGCCTTTAATAAGAGTGTAGAAGAAAAACTACATAAACTAGATGATCTTTCTTTTAAGGTAGACCATTTAGCCAATGAGGTAAAATTGCTAAAAATTGAAACTTCTCCTCTTAAGGAGAGGGAAGTCATTCCTATTAATGCTACTCAAGTGCAAATTAATGAAAATATTAGGATGATGGCTAAACTTAAAGAAAGATGGGCTAGAGAAAGGGAGGAAGAGGATAGAATTAAGAGCCTTCCTACCCACCACACTGTTGCTACTATCAAAGTTGTTGAGGATATCCAAACTCTTAGCACCCAATGTACTCCTGGTCCCAATGGACCTATTAATGGTGATGCTATGACTATAGAAACTACCAAACAAGTGAACCTAAAGGACACTACTACCACTTTACTTGATGCTCGTGACCTTGATTTTGATAATTGCACTATACCGAAGTTATTGATTTCCTTCACAAGATGTCTAGAGACCCCCGCACTAGCACGCTTAACCTTGCCTTCACAGAGCATATCACTAATGCTCTCATCAAAGCTAGGGAGGAGAAACTTAGAGTAGAAGCCTCCATACCTAGAAAGCTAGAAGATGGTTGGGATCCTATGATAAAAATTAAATTGAATGACTTCTCTTGTTATGCATTATGTGATGTTGGAGCTAGTACCTCTGTTATGCCCAAAAGAATATATGATATGCTTAAATTGAAATCTTATGATTCTTGTTCTTTTGGTGTTCGTCTCGTTGATTCTTCCATAAAGAAACCCTTGGGGAGGATTGACGATGTTCTTATTGTTGTTAATGATAATTATGTTCTCGTTGATTTCACTATTATGGATATTGAATGTGATCCTTCATGTCCAATTATTTTGGGACGTCCCTTTTTGCGCACCGTTGGTGCTATCATTGACATGAAAGAGGGTAATATAAAATTTCAGTTTCCTCTCAAGAAAGGGATGGAACACTTCCCTCGAAAGAAGATCAAGTTACCTTTTGAGTCCGTTGTACGGGTTAGCTATTCTTTTACTCTTGATAAAACTTGATCTATATGCATTATGCCTAGCTTAAAGGCATAAAAGAAAGCGCTTTTGGGAGGCAGCCCACATGAATAAATTTTTTGCTTTTGTTGTGTCTTGATGTTGTTTACTTCTGTAGCATCATCATTGTATCTTTGCTTTTCATATTTGTGCCAAGTATAGCCTCTGATTGCTAGAAAGTTCAAAAGTTGTGAGGTGCTGTCCAGGAAACAGATTCTGTCCTTGAATAGAAAAATTCGTATAAAATCACCAGATCATCTTTTTGGTCTGAATTTTTTCGACAGCATTCTCTATATAATTTTCTTTTGTGCGTCTGTTATGAGTTTTTTTATTTGAGTTGCAGAAGTATCCCGAACAGATCAATTACTACCTGCTATTCTGTTTTTCACAGATTCTGTCCTGTTTTGCCTTTCCTTCATTTTGCAAATCAAGAGCTTGCTTTTTCTTTGCAAAAACCTTTTGGCAATCTTGATAAACAGTAGAACTTCAAGATTATCTTTATTTCCAGCAAGGTATAATTATTTTATTAAGGGTACTAACCTCGCTAATCAGATTATGCTGAGTTATGTATGAAGGGAGTTTTCAAGTGTGCGAGGGAAGATGATAAAAAGATTCAGGAGTGTCAAGCGCTCAAGCTTGGGGATGCCCCCGTGCACCCCCAAGAAATATTCAAGGAGACTCAAGCGTCTAAGCTTGGGGATGCCCCCGTGCATCCCCTTCTCCATCAACATTATCAGTTCGTCTTTCGTTTCGCTATATTTTTATCACTTCATGTGTTATGTGCTATGCTTGGAGCGTCTTGCTTTCAGTTTTCTTTTTTAGTTTTTCATAACGAGTCGGAACTCAGCATTCTTTATGTGGGAGAGAAACACGCTCCACTTCTACCTAGAACATAACATAGAATTTTCATGTCTATCTTTGCTGTGTGTGTTCTTTGTCTTTTAAATAGCTACTATTGTGCTCTGCTCTTAGTATTCATGCTTATCTTTTAAAGGAGCTTTTGTTTAGTTGGTTGCTTGAACTCTCTTTAATTATCATGCTCACCTTATTAAGAGAGTTTGCTTCTATTGCATTGGTTAATATGTCTATGATAAAGATGCTACGTGCATAATGGCACTTAGTAGTTCAGGTTTTCTTGTGGTTAGTCTCAAATAGATGGGGGATTCCCAATGTGTTATTGGAGTACCAACTTGATTTGTTTGCCTATGATGTGGTATGGTTTAGTAATATCTTCCTTCGAGAATTTATTTTGATTGACTTGGCGTATGCTCACGCATATTTAAGACTGTAAAGAAAGTCTGTCAAGCCTTGATGATCTTTTATTTCTGAGTAGCGATATAACTACCATGCCTGATTCAATATTGCTTTGTCGCTCTGCATGATTATGACCGTCATTGCTCTCTTAGTTGGTCGCTCCCAGTCTTTTGCTAACCTCCACCTGTACTAAGACTAACCTTGCAATACATAGCTCATGGGAAAGTAGCTTAAAAACTATTGTGGTAAAGAATATGTTGCCTATGTATCTTATTTCTTATAAGTTGCTTGCTGAGCGGTAACCATGTTTCTGGGGACGCCATCAACTGTCACACTTTTGTTGAATATCATGTGAGTTGCTATGCATGTTCGTCTTGTCTGAAGTAAGGGTGATTTGCCGTGGGTTGAATGAATATACATATTGTTAGAGAAGAACATTGGGCCGCCAACCAAAGCCATGCATCATGGTGGAAGTTTTAGCTTGGACTTAATCCTCAATCTCTTATGAGAATATGCTTATGCATTAAAGAGGAGTCCATCATCTATTTTCTATGTTGTCCCGGTATGGATGTCCTCCAGTTGAGATCTATCAAAAAACGAGAAATCAAATGCGATTTATCTCCTTGGACCTTTGTACAGGTGGCATAGAGGTACCCCTTTGTGACACTTGGTTGAAACATATGTAGTGCAATGATAACCCATGGAAATCCGAGCTAATTAGGACAAGGTGCGAGCACTATTGGTATTCGATGCATGAGGCTTGCAACTTATAGGATGTCTTATGCATGACACATATGAAGTACTACTACCGTTGACAAAATTGCTTCCATGTTTTCAAAATAAAAAGTTCTAACCATTCTTTTACTTTTATGTTGAGTCTCCACCTTCTTTCTTCAAGCACCAACTACTGAGAGCATGATTGTCATTCTGAGTGTAATGTGCATTGTCCCAAAGTAGCATTGTCTTTTGCATGATTGTGATATCGTTAATTCTGAAATCATTATATCTAGTCATCACTTAAACCTTGAAGGTGCCCCTGCATTTATGTTTTGCTTCACTAAAGGGGGCAAGCTAGATATCAGTTTATCATATTTGCACATCATGTTCATTGCAAATCTATTTGATGCTTGAATGTCATGTTGTAAAACTTTTAGTCATTTGTGATTTTCTCATGAGGCAACTTAATTACTATAGAATCATTGTCTCAGTAAGCTTTTGTCATATGACTATGAAAAAGTCCTATATGGTTAATAGCATGTCACCACAGAAATTATTCTTGTTATCATTTACCTACTCGAGGACGAGCAAGAATTAAGCTTGGGGATGTTGATACGTCCAAAACGTATCTATAATTTCTGCTTGCTCCATGCCACTTTTGGGTGATATTGCTATGATATTCATACACTTCCATACACTTTTGATCATATTTGGACTAACTTACTAATCCAGTGCACCCCAGTGCCAGTTTCTGTTTTCGGCTGTTTTTGTATTTCAGGTTTTCACGTTACGAGAACTGCCAGGAAAAATCCAGAAAAATTATATAAAAAATCAGCATTCCGGAAACAACCGTGCGTCCGAAGGGCAGCCGGGGGGGGGGGGCACCAGGGCTCCAGGCGCCCTGGCGGCGCCCCCCCCTGGGCCGCGCCGGGGGGGCGCCTGGGCCCCCCGAAGCTTCCCCGATGCTTCCCTTTGGCATATATTTAAAGCGTCCTCCGAAACCCTCAGAACAGGAACTCTTTTCGTGATCCCATCTCTGTTCCGCCGCCGCCGCCGCTTCCAAGATCGGGAGCACCAAGAGAACTCTTCCCGGCACCCTGCCGGAGGGGAGGATCACCATCGGGAGCTTCTCCACCACCATGGACGCCTCCCGGATGACCCGTGAGTAGTCTCCCTTAGACCATGAGTCCATGACCAATAGCTATGTGATGTTCTCCTCCCGTTCTTGTGCTTCACTAATTAGTCCTCGTGAGCTGCCCTACATGATCGAGGCACATATGTAATCCTTATGCTGTTGCTATGTTGAGTTTGCTGGGATCCGATGGATTATGAGATTATGTTCAGATTGATCTTGAGTAATATATTTGATCTACCTCTTTTATATTTATGTTCATAAGTAATTCTTGCATGTTCTCCGTTGTTATTTATTGCTTTGGCCAAGTAATACGTAGTGACTCCAAGAGGGAACGTTATGCTCGATTGTGGGTTCATGCCCCTCGATGACTAGCTTGAGTGACAGAAACATGAGTCTAGGGGATGTGTTGTTGCCACAAGGGGGGAAACAACGGTGCTTGTGCCCGCGGGTGCAAGGATTGTTTACTTTACGCAAAGTTCTTTTAATGCAGTTGTCTGTTGCATTGAGTTTACACTATGGGTGGGACTCGCAACTTAATACCAGCGAGATGTTCTGGATAGATATCTCAAGGTGGATGATTAGTAGTAGATATTGATGGATTTCGGTCTACTTATTTTGGCGCACCGCCCATGCTTTGAACCTCAACCTTTCTGCAATGTAGTCAGCATTGGTTTGCGTTCGTGGTCCTGTCAATTGCCCAGCTGTAATTTGTTTACCTCACATAGCTGTTTTATCGTCTTTTGGGAGAGAGACATCACTAGTGAACATCATGAGACTCCGGTCCATATTACCATCATTGATCACATCCGCTATTTACTTTTCGCTTTTACTTACTATTGCAAAACATTATCTATCACTACTATCATTTGCTTTTAATCCTTTGTGAACTACAAGGCCGGAGGGATTGACAACCTCTCTGTACTCGTTGGGAGCAAAGTTATTTGTATCTGTGTGCAGGTCCACGTTGATTGCTAATTTGCGCCGTTAGCAGTTGACACCTACTTGTTGAACCTAGGAGTCTCTGGGGATTCGATCATTGGCATCTTTACTAAGGGAAAACACTTCTACATACTGCATCTTACACCTTCCACTTGGGGTAACCAACGAGGGGTTCGAGGCCCATCAAGATCCAACAAACTACTTTCATTGGGTGTATGACCATCGAAGGTTTTATTCATGTAAACAGAATAACAATTATTCTATGACTTTAAATGAATAACCGTATTGCAACAAATATGATCAAATCATATTCATGCTCAACACAAATGCCAAATAACATTTATTTAGGTTCTACACTAATCCCGAAAGTATAGGGAGTGTGCGATGATGATCATACCAATCTTGGAACCACTTCCAACACACATCGTCACTTCACCTTTAACTAATCTCTGTTCATTCTACAACTCTCGTTTCGAGTTACTAATTTTAGCAACTGAACCGGTATCAAATACCCAGGGGTTGCTATGAACACTAGTAAAGTACACATCAATAATATGTATTGCAAATATACCTTTGTTCACTTTGCCATCCTTCTTATCCACCAAGTATCTAGGGCAGTTCCACTTCCAGTGACCATTTCCTTTGCAGTACAAGCACTTAGTTTCCGGCTTGAGTTTAGCTTTGGGTTTCTTCACGGGAGTGACAACTTGCTTGTAATTCTTCTTGAAGTCCCCCTTCTATCCCTTTGCCCTTTACTTGAAACAAGTGGTCTTTTTAACCATCAACACTTGATGCTCTTTCTTGATTTCTACCTTCGCCGATTTCAGCATCGCGAAGAGCTCGGGAATTACTTTCATCATCCCTTGCATATTATAGTTCATCACAGAGTTCTACTAACTTGGTGATAGTGACTAGAGAAATTTGTCAATTACTATATTATCTGGAAGATTAACTCCCACTTGATTCAAGCAATTGTAGTACCCAGACAATTTGAGCACATGCTCACTGGTTGAGCTATTCTCCTCCATCTTGTAGGCAAAATACTGTCAGAGGTCTCATACCTCTCGACACGGGCATGAGTATGAAATACTAATTTCAACTCTTGGAACACCTTATATGCTTTGTGGCGTTCAAACCGTTTTTGAAGTCCAGGTTCTAAGCCGTAAAGGACGGTGCACTAAACTATTAAGTAGACATCATATTGAGCTTTGCCAAACGTTCATAACGTTTGCATCTGCTCCTGCGATAGATCTGTCACCTAGCGGTGCATCAAGGACATAATACTTATGTGCAGCAATGAGGATAATCCTCATATCACGGACCTAGTCCACATCATTGCTACTAACATCTTTCAACTTATATTTCTCTAGGAACATATAAAAATAAACGGGGAGCTACATCGCGAGCTATTGATCTACAACATAGATATGCTAATACTACCAGGACTAAGTTCATGATAAATTAAAGTTCTATTAATCATATTACTAAAGAACTCCCACTTAGATAGACATCCCTCTAGTCATCTAAATGATCACGTCATCCAAATCAACTAAACCATGTCCGATCATCACGTGAGATGGAGTAGTTTTCAATAGTGAACATCTTATGTTGATCATATCTACTATATGATTCACGCTCGACCTTTCGGTCTCCAGTGTTCCGAGGCCATGTCTGTACATGCTAGGCTCGTCAAGTTTAACCCGAGTATTCTGCATGTGCAAAACTGTCTTACACCCATTGTATTTGAATGTAGAGCTTATCCCACCCGATCATCACGTTGTGTCTCGGCACGACAAACTTTCGTAATGGTGCATACTCAGGGAGAACACTTGTACCTTGAAATTTTGTAAGGGATCATCTTATAATGCTACCGCCGTACTAAGCAAAATAAGAAGCATAACAAGATAAACATCACATGCAATCAAAATATGTGACATGATATGGCCATCATCATCTTGTGCTTTTGATCTCCATCTCCAAAGCATCGTCATGATCTCCATCGTCACCGGCTAGACACCATGATCTTCATCGTAGCGTCGTGGTCATCTCGCCAACTATTGCTACTACTACTATCACTAACACATAGTGATAAAGTAAAGCAATTACATGGCCTTCGCTATTCATACAATAAAGAGACAACCATAAGGCTCCTACCGGTTGTCGATAATTTACAAAACATGATCATCTCATACAATAGCGAATAACTCATCACGTCTTGACCATATAACATCACAACATGCCCTGCAAAAACAAGTTAGACGTCCTCTACTTTGTTGTTGCAAGTTTTACGTGGCTGCTACGGGCTTAGCAAGAACCGTTCTTACCTACGCATACAAAAACCACAACGATTTTTCGGCAAGTATGTGTTGTTTTAACCTTCACAAGGACCAGGCGAAGCCACACTCGATTCAACTAAAGTTGGAGAAACTGACACCCGCCAGCCACCTGTGTGCAAAGCACATCGGTAGAACCAGTCTCGTGTAAGTGTATGTGTAATGTCGGTCTGGGCCGCTTCATCCAACAATACCACCGAATCAAAGTATGACATGCTGGTAAGTATTATCACTATTATCGCCCACAACTCATTGTGTTCTACTCGTGCATATCATCTACGCATAGACCTGGCTCATGATGCCACTGTTGGGGAACGTAGTATTTCAAAAATTTCCTACGACCATGCGAGATCTATCTAGGAAAAGCATAGCAACGAGCGGGGAGAGTGTGTCTACATACCCTCGTAGACCAAAAGCGGAAGCGTCTAGTGACGTTGTTGATGTAGTCGAACGTCTTCGCGATCCAACCGATGCAAGCACTGAACGTACGGCACCTCCGCATTTAGCACACGTTCAGCTCGATGACGTCCCACGAGCTCTTGATCCAGTTGAGCTTCACGGGAGAGTTTCGTCAGCACGACGGCGTGGTGATGGTGATGATGAAGCTACCAGCGGAGGGCTTCGCCTAAGCACTGCAACTATATGACCGAGGTGTGTAACTGTGGAGAGGGGCACCGCACACGGCTAAGACCAATCTTGGAGTGCCTTTGGGGTGCCCCTGCCCACGTATATAAAGGAGGGAGGAGGAGGAGGCCGGTCCTAGAGGGGGCGTGCCAAGTGTGGGGAGTCCTACTAGGACTCCCAAGTCCTAGTAGGATTCCCCTTTTCCTTTCCGAAGTAGGAGAGAAGAAAGAAGGAAAGAGAGAGGGAGTAGGAAAGGGCAAGGGAGGGGGGCGCCGCCCCTTTTACCCTAGTCCAATTCGGACCCATGGGGGCGCATTCCTCCTTCCCTTTGGCCTGCCTCCTCCATTCCCCTATGGCCCAATAAGGCCCAAATACTTCTCTTGGTGAATTCCCGTAACTCTCCGGTACTCCAAAAATACCCGAATCACTCAGAACCTTTCCGATGTCCGAATATAGCCTTCCAACATATCAATCTTTACATCTCGACCATTTCGAGACTGTTCGTCATGTCAGTGATCTCATCTGGGACTCCGAACAAACGTTGGTCATCAAATCACATAACTCATAATACAAATCGTCATCGAACGTTAAGCGTCCGGACCCTACGGGTTCGAGAACTATGTAGACATGACCGAGACACATCTCCGGTAAATAACCAATAGTGGAACCTGGATCCTCATATTGGCTCCTACATATTCTACAAAGATCATTATCAGTCAAACCGCATAACAACATACGTTGTTCCCTTTGTCATCGGTATATTACTTGTTTGAGATTCGATCGTCGGTATCATCATACCTAGTTCAATCTCGTTACCGGCAAGTCTCTTTACTCGTTCCGTAATACATCATCTCATGACTAACTCATTAGTCATTTGCTTGCAAGGCTTATTATGATGTGTATTGCCGAGAGGGCCCAGAGATACCTCTCCGATACTCGGAGTGACAAATCCTATTCTCGATCTATGCCAACACCACAAACACTTTCGGAGACACCTGTAGAGCATCTTTATAATCACCCAGTTACGTTGTGACGTTTGATAGCACACAAGGTGTTCCTCTGGTATTCGGGGTTTGCATAATCTCATAGTTAGAGGAACATGTATAAGTCATGAAGAAAGCATTAGCAATAAAAACTAAACGATCATAGTGCTAAGCTAACCGATGGGTCTTGTCCATCACATCATTCTCTAATGACGTGATCCCATTCATCAAATGACAACACATGTCTATGGTTAGGAAACATAACCATCTTTGATCAACAAGCTAGTCAAGTAGAGGCATACTAGGGACACTCTGTTTTGTCTATGTATTCACACATGTACTAAGTTTCCGGTTAATACGATTCTAGCATGAATAATAAACATTTATCATGATATAAGGAAATATATAACAACTTTATTATTGCCTCTAGGGCATATTTCCTTCAGGAGCCTGGGGACATGATGTTTACCCAGGTTCCGACCCTCTCGATCGAGGTAATACCCTACGTCTTGCTATATTAATATGGATGAATATGATTACAAGAGTTGATCTACCTCAAGATCGTAGTGGCTAAACCCTAATGCCTAGCATATGAGGAATTATGATGTTGATCATCCCCTCTACAGACTAAGCCCCCTGGCTTATATACACGCCGGAGAGGACCTAGAGTTACAAGGGTGACTTGGGGAGGAAGTAATTGATACATCCGGACTCTATGATTGCCTTTCTACCTACATTGTTGTCCTCACCGAATACGGGGGAGAGTCTTCTGCTTCTTCTTTTGTGGCCCATCAATACGACCCAGATTCATCGACCCAGACAGGTGAGGACCCCTGAATACAGGACTCCCTTAGTAGCCCCCGGACTTGCCTTCAAGGACGAGATCGTGTCCGACTTCATGTCTTCAGTCTTGCAAGTTGAGTCCTCCTGGAAGATAGTTTGGCTTCTCTTAATATTGTATTCCGTTGATTCCTCATAGCCGTCGCCTTGGCTTCCACGTGTCCGACGAATGCGAACCGCCTGGGAAGTTTTGCAATTACCCCCTTGACTGTGTAGGGAAGGCGCCTATATAAGAGAATAGATCTCAGTTGCCTCTACATTTCATTTCACGTGGAAGAAACCCTAGTGCCTGCAAAAAATCACCAAACATGGCCAGCGCCCCAAGCTCTTCCTCGCACCCTCACGGTCCTCGTGCGGGAGATTGGAAAAGTTGTTCTATATCCCATGCGCACCTAAGGACACTTCAAGCGCAGTGATATCTCCCTCCCGAGGATCTAGTCCCCGTCCGGGCCGGACTAACTTCCATTGACAATCATGCCCTGGCAGAGAGCTTTCCCAACCCCTCCGATGGAGAGTAGGTATGTTTTGTCCCTTTCCTTTTAAGAGGCGTAGGTTTCCCCGTCCACCCCTTCCTTAGGGGACTCCTGGAGTTCTATGGTCTTCAATTGCACGACCTTACGCCGGGGTCTATCCTGCATGTTGCGGGTTTTGTCGCTTTATGCGAACTGTTCTTGGGCTGCGAGCCTCACTTTGAGCTGTGGCGGAAGTTCTTCTGCCTTGTCCCCCACCTGGAAAAGGGATCCATATTTGAGGTTGGGGGCGCCGAAGTATGGTGCATAGCAGGGATGGGCTATCTTCCCGGTACTCCAAAGAAGGCATCTGAAGAGTGGCCTTCGGAGTGGTTTTATATTGAGGACGTTGCCCTGCCGGATCCAGTTTGGCAAGGCCTCCCTAAATATTCCGGTGCTCCGCCAAAGAAGCTTTTCAACTGGTGTTCCCGCAGTCCCTCGGAAGAAGAGAGAGCGGAGGTTAACAGACTGGCCGGCAAGATCAGATTGCTCGCCAGTTCGGGGTTGTCTATAATCGAAGTAATGGATATTTCAATAAGGTGATGCATGCAGATGCTCCAAGCAAGAGGATTTCCAATGTGGCATTATAATGGCCTAAATGATGCCTCACGGTGCTTACGCCCAGGTCCGGACGACCCTGCCGCTCTAGCGGTCATCCTGGAGCATCTTTATAACGGAGAGAAGCAAGACTTCCTTCGTTTGAAGTGTCGGGAGGGTTTTTTCATGTACAATCCTCCTGACTGGGTAAGTCTCTCTCGTGACCGCTATATTCGCCCATTTTCCTTTGCTATGATGTATTGACTGAACTGAATTCCGTTTCTTCCAACAAGAGTGGAGGAAGGTGATCGAGGGGATTAGTAGTCCCGCCCCACATCTAGAGGCCCAATTCCAAAATGTGGGCCCTGGATATGATGAGGATCCGGACATAGGCATAGAGCTAGAAGAGGGAGTCTTCTATCAAGCCTTCCGTGAAGGCACCCGGGTGGCTATTGTAGCCGATAACCCTGGCCTCATTCCTTCTTCCCATGTAAGTACCCAGGACATATATCATCAAAGAGAAAATTCCCAGCGCGCCTTACCCGACGCATTTTTTCATGCTCAAAAGGGGCAGCGCTCCTCACGCCGAACTGTGCGAAGACCGTCATCCCAGAGGGTGACGCCTGCATGGGGTGAGGCCTCGAAGCGAAAGAGGACAGCGAACACCAGCGATCCTTCAAAGAGGTATGTTTGTTTTGACACACGCTGGGTGGTGAAGTCGGTATTACAACTTTCCACTTTATTTTTCCTTTTAGGAGGAATACACATCGGACTGTTTCCATAAATCATGCAGATCAAGCTCCAGCCAATCCGACATCCGGCTCGTCAAGGGTTAATGTGGATTCAATGCCGGACTGTCCCCTCCAGGAGGATTCAGATGGAATGTCAGTAACTCATTCCGAAGTGGAGGTTGCGATGGTTCATCGGCGGTGGAAAGTAGCCATGCGTGTCCGAGCCTTTTCTGAGGAGGCGTTTAACGCCCTCGGCTCTGCAGATGCTTATATCCGAGCCGCTCAAGATGGACTCGCTAGAGCCAATCACCGTCTTTCCAAAGATATGTGGGTAAGTGTACATTTTGATGTTCCCATGCCAGTAGCCCCCAAGACTTAAAGCAGTTGGTACAACTGATTTGAGGATCGTTGTGTTTTTGCAGGTGCTTCAAGAAAATAATAACTCCTTATTCAAGGAGCTTGAAGAGTGCCGGACCCAGCTCACGACTGTCACCGCCGAATTGGAAAATTCGAAGAAATCCGAAAAGGATGCTGGTGGTAAGAACAATGGTGTCCGGACAATATGATATTTGCGCTAATTATTGAGTCGTTAAGTACATACTAATTGTAATACAGCAACAGGGCCGACCGACCAAATGGAGAGGGAGCTAAGGGCTGCTTTGGCGGACAAAAATTTTGCCAAGGGGGAAACTGTTGTTGGTAAGTGCGTATTGACGCAAGCCATAGATACAAGAAACCAAGCACAAGATAAAAATGTTAGGCTGGAATAAGAGCTAAAGGACGTAAGAGCCCAACTCTCCAATGCCTTGGAAGAGAACCGGAGGCTAAAAGGCGGCATGTTTAGTATGTCCCTTATACCTAGCTCTCCTTATAGTCCCTTATTTTGAAAGTTTTTCATAAAACTTTTCATGCAGGTTTGTTAACTAGGCAGCCCGAAAGGGGAGTATCCGGTTTTGAGGGTGATGTGCTGCAAGAGCTTTCCAGGGTCCACGAGCGAGCTCGGAAGGCCATGAAGAATATGGCCAAGGCTTTATGGCCGGGTGATTCCCCTCCGGAAACTATGGAGGACTTGGCGGACTTGTTCAAAGGGGATCGACGCTGCTTCGAACTATGGAAAGCGTCAGCATGCCGCATGCGTGCTCGAGAGGCCAGGGCCATGGTGAAGACACGCTACACCCATCTTGATCCGAACCATATGACCCGCGTGGGACCTCGAGGGTCCGATGGGAAAGAAATCCCCCTGAACTTGGTATATGACCAAGTAGAGACAGCTGCCGAGTTTTCCCAACAGGACTGTAGACTAGACAGCCTTATAGAGGGAATAGAGAAAGAGTAGTCGTTTGATTCTATGTATCAATGTACTTTTACCATCAAACTTATCTCCAGCCGAAAAAATAAAAAGGTTGTCATGGCCGACCTTCCGCTTCGACCTCCATAAACCCAAAGGCTGGAGTGTTTCCGAATACTATATCTGTGGCAAACACGTGGTATGTTCGGAAACCAGGCAATCCGGTCATAGTTGCTTGAACAGACAAACTCTTTTCGGGGAGTTATGTTATATTACTGTTTAACATAAGAAACATCTTCCAGAAAGAATAGTTCCGTTAAGGGTTCCTTTCCCTGGGCCGGCGTGCATACATATGCAGGCCTACGCTTTTGATCCTGTAAAAAAGGATTGTAGGATGCCATATCCTGTGATAATTTAATATATTCGTTAAAAGCGATATGTCATGTATCTGCGGATCGATTATTCCCTTAAGAGCGCTAGCTTTCGGCTTCACCCAGTCTGAGGTACATGTCCGGACTAGCCGACTGTAACAATCGTAGAGGTGCTCACTTTACGCCCTAGCCGAACAATCGGAAACGTAGGGGTAAGTATAGGAGCTAGGCAACCCAGCTTGGCCAGAACTTAAGTCATATTGGTGCACATAATGGCAAGGAAGGACTGTAAAAAATAGATGACATTTTAAGCAAGAAGCTTTTTTTGGTAATGGGCTTCGTTGAAGAAGCCCCCAAGTATATTTGAGGTAGATACATTCAAATATGTATTTACCTTGTGGTAGCTCGGGTAAGCCGAATACTTACCAATAAGAGAAGAGGTAAAGAAGAGGAGAAGGAGAAAAATAAAAAGATAAAAGATAAGACCTAACTTAGAAGGAGGAAAAAATGCTACCGAACTATCCATAGAATCTTCGGAGCCTGGCAGCGTTCCACGGATTCGGCTCAAGGCGATTGTCTTGTGCATTCCGAAGGCGATAGGCTCCACCGGTGAGTACTTCGTCGATAATGAAGGGGCCCTCCCATTTTGGTTTGAGCTTGTCCTTCTTCTTCTCCGGGAGGCGTAAAACGAGTTCGCCGACGTTGTATGTCTTGGCCCGCAATTCCCTGCTCTGGTATCGCGTAGCCTGTTGTTAATAAAATGTGGAACGGGCTTGCGCTATATCGCGCTCCTCTTCAAGTCCATCTAGGTCGTCCTGCCGATCTAGCTCGGCTTCTCTCTCCTCGTACATGCGCAGTCGAGGTGAGTCCTGAATAATGTCACAGGGCAGAACAGCCTCTGCGCCGTACACCATGAATAACGGTGTCTATCCAGTCGTCCGATTAGGTGTGGTCCGCAGCCCCCAAAGTACGGAGTCAAGCTCTTTGACCCAGTGTTTATCAGACTCCCGTAGGGAGCGCACGAGTCGGGTTTTGATGCCGCTCATTATCAGACCATTGTCTCTTTCGACTTGACCGTTTGTTTGAGGATGGTACACAGAAGAATAATCAAGTTTAGTACCTAACTTTGCACACCAATTTTTTACCTCGTCAGTTGTAAAGTTGGTGCCATTATCTATGATAATACTGTGCGGGACACCATAACGGTGTACTACACCAGAAAGAAAATCTATCACTGGCCCTGCCTCAGCTGTTTTTACTGGCTTGGCTTCTATCCATTTAGTGAATTTATCTACCATCACCATCAAATATTTCTTTTTATGGCTCCCCCCTTTAAGAGGTCCAACCATATCGAGCCCCCAGACCGCAAAAGGCCAAGTAATGGGGATTGTTCTCAAAGCGATGGGAGGCATATGACTTTGATTTGCAAAGAGCTGGCAGCCAACACGGTGTTGGACAAAGGTCTGGGCATCTGCTCGGGCAGTGGTCCAGTAAAAGCCAGCTCGAAAAGCTATGCCTGCGAGCGCTCGGGCTGCGGCATCGTGGACGCCCATTCCAGCATGTACTTCAGTGAGAAATTTGCCTTCCCTCTTCTTCAGAGATGCACCTTTGTAGAACACCAGTTGTGCTTTTCTTATATAGTTCACCTTCATGAACTTTGTAGGCTTTAGAACGCCAAACTATGCGGCGGGCCTCGTTTTGGTCATCGGGGAGCCCCTGCCTTTTAAGGTAATCTAGGAAGGGCTCTATCCAGGAGGCTATGAGAGCCATGATCTCATGAGCCTAAGAAGTTATCTCCATGTATGGGTCACCGATGACGTCTGGGTTAAGTTTAGCCAGGGTGTGTTCGGATCCGAATTTGTATCGCCGCCCACGTCCTGCCATGTTACTGATGGCTTAAATAGCCTTTCCACGAAGGTGTCAGGCGGGACGGGGTCACGTTTAGTGCCCATACGAGCGAGTACGTCAGTGGCCTGGTTATTATACCGGGCTACGTGATGGAATTCCAACCCCTCGAATCTAGCCGATATTTTCAATATAGCATTGCGATAAGCTACCATTTTTGAATCCTTCGCATCAAAAATCTCCGTTTATTTGGGAGATAGCAAGGTTTGAGTCTCCGCGTACCTCGAGGCATTGTACGCCCATGGATACAGCTAGGAGGAGACCATGCAATAGGGCCTCATATTTGGCCGCATTGTTTGAGTCCGTGTACATAATTTGTAGAATGTACCAGACTCTATCCCCTATTGGGGATATCAATATTACGCTGGCCCCCAGTCCGGCTAGCATTTTGGAACCGTCGAAGTACATTGTCCTGTGGGAGTATGAGCCATACTCTTTAGGGAGTTCGGCTTCGGTACATTCCGCGACCAAGTCAGCCAACACCTAGGATTTAATAGTCCGGCGTGGCTTATAAGATATTTCGAACGGTAAGAGCTCGATGGCCCATTTAGTTATGCGTCCAGTGGCGTATTTATTGTTAATAATATCGTTGAGTGGTACCTCGGATGCCACTGTGATCGAACACTCTTGAAAGTAGTGTCGAAGTTTGCGAGATGACATGAAGACCGCATAGGCAATTTTCTGATAGTGGTGGTACAATGATTTGCATGGTGTTAGAACCTCGGATACATAGTATACGGGTTTTTGAACAGGGAATTTATGTCCCTCTTCGGCTCGTTCGACGACGAGCACGACACTCACTACCTGGTGAGTGGCTGATATGTACAGCAGCATAGGTTCGCCAACACCGGGAGTGGCCAGGATTGGGTTGCTCGCTAGTAGAGTTTTTATTTCTTCCAATCCAGCTGTGGACACGTCCGTCCATTCGAAATTGCCAGTTTGTCGTAGCAATCTATAAAGTGGCAATGCTTTTTCTCCTAGCCTGGAGATGAAGCGGCTTAAAGCCGCTACGCGACCTGATAGTTTTTGCACTTGTTTGAGGTCGGTTGGCGTTTTGAGCTCTGACAAGGCCCGGATTTTAGCTGGGTTAGCTTCGATTCCTCTGTGGGATATGATGAACCCTAGTAGCTTTCCAGCTGGAATGCCGAAAGCATATTTTTCCGGATTGAGCCTTTTGTCATATTCTCGAAGGTTATCAAATGTAAGGCGGAGACCTTCCACCAAAGCCTCTACGTGTTTGGTTTTAACGATTACATCGTCAACATATGCCTCCACTGTCTTGCCAATTTATTTTTCTAAGCATTTTTGAATCATGCGTTGATATGTGGCGCCATCGTTTTGAGTCCAAAGGGCATAGTGTTGAAATAGAAGGGACCATACGGGGTGATAAATGTCGTTGCGACCTGATCGGATTCCTTCATCTTTATCTGATGGTATCCGGAGTAAGCATCAAGGAAGCACAACGAGTCGTGTCCGGCCATTGCATCGATAATTTGATCAATGCGGGGCAAAGGGAAGGGATCCTTTGGGTAGGCCTTATTTAGGTTTGTAAAGTCGACGCAGAGGCGCCAAGATTTATCCTTCTTCGGTACCATGACTAGGTTGGCTAGCCAATCCGGATGTTTAATTTCTCTGATGAATCCGGCTTCCAATAGCTTGGCTAGCTCTTCTCCATTGCTTGTCTTTTGGGATCGGAAAACCGTCATAGTGACTGCTTGACTGGTTTGAACCCTTTGATAATATTGAGGCTGTGTTCGGCCAGCCCACGTGGGATTCCCGGCATATCTGAAGGGTGCCAAGCAAATATGTCCCAATTTTCCCGAAGGAAGGCGCATAACATGATGTCTACCGCCGGATCTAACTGTGCCCCGATATACGCTATCTTGTTAGGGTTCATTGGGTGCACTCGGAATTTTATGATTTCATCTGTTGGCTTGAAGGAGGTAGATTTTGATCTTTTGGCGAGGATTACATCGTCCTTGTCCATCGTTGATCATATGGTAGTTAATTCTTCGGCCGCGAGGGCTTCGGATAATGCCTCTAAGGCTAAGGATGTCGTTTTGTTCTCGGCGCGGAGTGCTCTATCCGGATCACTTGTTAATGTGATCACTCCATTGGGCCTTGCATTTTAAGCTTCATGTACCCGTAATGGGGTATAGCTTGAAAGCGTGAAAACCCGTCCCGTCCTAAAAGAGCGTGGTATCCGCTATTGAAAGGAACAATGTGGAAGAGAAGTTCATCCAACCTGTAGTTATTGGATGTGCCGAATACTACATCGAACTTAATGCTTCCTGAACATCGGGCTTCTCGGCTAGGTATAATTCCTCTAAAGGTTGTGTTAGTGTGCCCAATGTGGGATTTGTCGACCTGCATTTTTGCAAGTGTTTCCTCATATATGAGGTTCAGTCCGCTTCCTCCGTCCATAAGTACTTTAGTGAGGTGAAAACCGTCCACTATTGGGTCTAGTACAAGAGCTATTGTTGCTCGGATCGGCCAGAGTCGGGGTGTGTCTTCAGCAGAAAAACTAATTGTTGTGTCGCTCCATGGGCTTGCAGAGCTAATTTGGTAGACCTCGGCAAGTTCGTGATTCACTCTCTTGTGGCGGTTATTTGAGGAGAACATCTCAATGACAGTAAAGACTCCGACGTCTTTCTCCCCTGATACGGCGGTGGCAAGGATTGCCGCACCGCTCTTTGCTACCTGCCAGAGTACCCAACATGCTCTCAGGCAATGATTTGGGATATTGTCCGGGGCCGCATGTATTTGGCAAGGTTTATCGAGCAGTTCGTCCAGTACGGACATGTGCCTTAAAAAGGTTTGTTCTTCTTGCCAATAGGCATATTATCAGATGACCTGCTAGGGTATGTCCATTTAGCCTTAATAGTGTGTTGTCCGGATATGGACTGTTCGAGAGGTGTATTGTGGGCTTTCCAAGTATTTTCCATTGTGCAGTACTTTTGTACTAAATGCGACAGCACTGTGAAATTCAGAACACAACGCCGGTTGAGGGCATTCAAGACTCCCTCGTCCGTATAGTTGCGGTAAAATAGGGAGACCGCCTCGTCGTCGCAGCAGTCCCTGATCTTGTTTTTAACAAGAAGGAATCTGGCCCAGAAGTGGTTGACCGTTTCCTCGGGCTACTGTTGTAAGTTCGTGAGATCATCTATGTCCGGGTGTCCGGATTTACTTGAAGAGTTTTTCCTAGGTGGGTGGGTGTTGGTAATTTTGAGTCCCAACCCAAAGTGGTATTCGGGGTTTTGGCAACCTCCGATGTGGACAATCCGGGTTCGACAGGATCTAATCATTCCATGGGCCCGACGTCAATCCCAGAGCTCAAAGAACATAAAGTGCCTCCCGACAGGGGCGTGTTCGGCTCGATGGGTTCGGAGATCCGAACTGTGATGGTCTCCGTCTCAAGAGGGGGAGTCTCTTCGGCTCCGTCCTCAACTGCTGCCACTAGATGAGTGATCGGGAAGGGATAGATCTCATCATGACCGAATTTAGGTCCGATATGATCTCCTAGCGATGAAAGCCCCAGGGCGGCGATATAATCCAGCAGCCCGTTTAACGGTGAGAGATCTTCCGAGGTCACATCATCAGAGTGGCCGGAGTCAACATAAGGGTGTTGCTCGATGACCGCGGGGAGTTCGGCCGGCCCTGAGGCCATGCGGGCGCATACATCGAACCCATCGAGCTGGAGAACCTGGCCAATGGCCAAGTTGTTTCCGAGGGTGATCCTGTCGCTGATGACGAGACGAGACATTGATCGCTCATCGCGAGCGCACAGTGGAGCTCTCAATGAAAGCACTATCGGTGTCAAAACCGGAAGATCTCGGGTAGGGGGCCCTAAGCTATGCGTTTAGAGGATCGATGGTAACAGGAGGCTGGGAACATGATGTTTACCCAGGTTCAGGCCCTCTTGATCGAAGTAATACCCTACTTCCTGCTATATTAATATGGATGAATATGATTATGAAAGCACATTTGCTCCCTGGGTGGTTTTGGTAATTAATGACAACATACTTTGTGGTTGGACTAATGCTTTTATCAAGTATGTTTCAGGAAATCCAATCACATTGGCTATGGAAATGACTGAAGAAGTGGACCCCTCAAAATGCTAAGGCAAGCATTGGCAAAAGCTCAAGACTCCATTTTTGGTTTAATGATCCAAGATCACATTGAGTCCATAGGAAAAGCCAATACTATTAAAAGGGGATGAGGTTGTGTTGATGATCTGGTTGCTCAAGTGCTTAGTGATATGTCTCCTTCAACTATCAGCAACTTTCACTACTATACACACTCATAAGTAATCTCGGACAAACCGATTCTTCCAACTCAGTCCCACCGAGATGAACCACCTCAGCCATAAGTCAAACCCTAGAAATTTCGGTCAATCCGATTTTGAGTTCGGTCTCACCGAAACTGGACTGCCAACCTTCTGTAACCATTTGACATCATATCGGAATAACCGAGATTGCTTTTTCGGTCTTACCGAGATTGGCAAGCCTCTGTCTTTGCTCAAATCGGTCTCACCGATATTGCATTTTCGGTCCCACCGAAGCTGGCATGTTCCTGTCTTTTCTCAAATCGGTCTAACCAAGTTTTCTTTCTCGGTCCCACCGAAAATCCCAACGTTCATATCATTTGCACTTTCGGTCTCACCGAGATGGTATTTTCGGTCCCACCGAAAACCCCAACGTTCACTATATTTGAACTTTCGGTCCGACCGAGTTTTCACTTCGGTCTCACCGAGATTACTCAAATATGTGTGTAACGGTTGGATTTTGTGTGGAGGCTATATATACCCCTCCACCCCCTCTTCATTCGTGGAGAGAGCCATCAGAAAGTACTACCACTCCTACCTTACACTTTCTGAGAAGAGAACCACCTACCCTTGTGTTGAGATCAAGTTGCTCCATTCCTACCATATGAAACTTGATTTCTAACCTTCCCAAGTTTCTTTCCACTCAATTCTTTCTTCCACCAAAGCCAAATCAGTGAGGAGAGTTGAGTGTTGGGGAGATTATCATTTGAAGCACAAGAGCAAGGAGTTCATCATCATCTACAACATCTATTACCTTTTGGAGGGTGGTGCCTCCTAGATTGGTTAGGTGTCGCTTGGGACCTCCGTCATCGAGATGTGGAGTTGAACCAAGAAGTTTGTAAGGGCAAGGAGATCGCCTACTTCGTGAAGATCTACCCCGAGTAAGGCTAGCCCTCCGTGGGCGTAGGCCATGATGGAATAGGCAAGGTTGCTTCTTCGTGGACCCTTCGTGGGTGGAGCCCTCCGTGGACTCGCGCAGCCGTTACCCTCCGTGGGTTGAAGTCTCCATCAACGTGGATGTACGATAGCACTACCTATCGGAACCATGGGAAAAATCATTGTGTCTCCAAATTGCGTTTGATCTTCTCCACTTCTCTTTACTACTTGTGCAATTTACTTTCCGCTGCCCATACTCTAGAATTGCATGTGTAGTGTGCTACTTGACTTGTGTGTTATGCAAAATCTGTCCTTGATAAAAGACAGAATTTTTATCTTGTCGAGTAGTCTAATCACCCCCCCCTTCTAGACACTCTCACCTTCTTCGATCCCTCAATTGGTATCAGAGCATTGGTCTCCATTGCTTTGGTTTACACACCATTGGAGGAAGATGGACGTGTCTACATTTGGGAGTATTAGCCATAGAGTGCCTGTTCTTAATGGAAGGTTCTATAACTCATGGAGGTCTGAAATGCTTAGTATCTTTAAGATGTACAATTTGTGCAAATATGTTGAGACCCCCTATGTGCCTCCTTTTGACCCCTTGCACCCTACCATGGATGAAGAGCTTGATTTGCTTCGTAACCTTAGAACTGTAAATCTTATCATTAGAGGGTTACCCGATGACTTGCTTAATCTTGTTACAAACTTTGAGTGCGCCTATGCTATGTGGAAATTCTTGGAAGAACTTTATCCGGACTACTCTTTGAGAAGTCTTGATGAAATTCTACACAAGACTATTGAATTTGATAAGTTGCACCCCAATGATCCCAACTTTGATAAATGCTTCTTTGAGCTTCGTGATCTTATGAAAAAGAAGGGTGATCCCGGTCTTATCAATATTATAATTAGAAATGCTCTTGCATTGCATTCTGAAGATTATTGTCACATTGACCAAACTAATGCAAGTACTTATCAAATTGACCTAGGTGTTGATGATGAACAATCTATGGGTCAATATGATGATGAGCATGAGCAAGATGATGATTGCTCCGATTCGGACACCGAGCTAGACAAGGTCATGAAGAGTGTCAATCTCATGGCAAATCTGAGAGACTACATGTCCGGCGGAAAAGAGTGGATTCTTGATAGTGGATGCACCGACCACATGACCGGAGACAAAGACATGTTTCGAGAGCTTGCAAAGAACGATGGTCCACGCAAGTATGTGACTTTTGGAGACAACTCCAAGGGTAAGGTACTTGGCCTTGGTAAAGTGGCCATATCTCATGATAGCTCTATTCAAAATGTCATGCTTGTAGAATCTCTTGGATACAATTTACTTTCCGTGTCTAGATTAGCTGACTTTGGATTCAATGTGCTATTCACCAAAGTAGATTGCCAAGTCTTTCGTCGTGACAATCAAAACATGGCATTTACTGGTATCCGTAGAGGTGATCTAGATATTGTTGATTTCACTAAGAAAGCCCAGCCTAGAGCTTGTTTCATTGCTAAATCCTCTAAAGGTTGGTTATGGCATAGAAGGCTAGGACATGTTGGTATGCGTAATCTAGACAAGCTAATCAAAGGTGATCATATTCTTGGTGTTAAAGATGTTCTCTTTGACAAAGATAGACTTTGTAGTGCTTGTCAAGCAGGAAAACAAGTAGGTGGAAGTCATCCCGTAAAGAACATCATGACCACAAGGAGACCGCTTGAGCTTCTTCATATGGATCTCTTCGGTCCCAATGCTTACAAAAGCCTTGGTGGTAACTCCTTTGGTCTAGTTATAGTTGATGATTATTCCAGATTTACGTGGGTATTTTTCCTTGATGATAAATCGCAGGTTCAGAGGATCTTCAAAACCTTTGCCGGAAAGGCCCAAAATCAATTTGAGGTGAAGATCAAGAAAGTTCGGAGTGACAATGGAACGGAGTTCAAGAATGCCAATGTAGACTCTTTTCTCGATGAGGAAGGAATTCTACATGAGTTCTCGGCTACGTACACTCCTCAACAAAATGGAGTTGTTGAGAGGAAGAACCGAACGCTCATAGAGATGGCAAGAACGATGCTTGATGAATACAAGACACCGAAGCATTTTTGGGGAGAAGCGATCGAGACAGCTTGCCATGCTATCAACAGGGTTTATCTTCATAAGCTCCTCGGCAAGACATCATACGAGCTCCTCACCGGTAACAAACCCCAAGTGGGATACTTTCGTGTCTTTGGTTCAAAATGCTATATCCTTGATAAGCATCGTCGGTCTAAATTTGCTCCTAAATCTCATGAAGGCTTTCTCCTTGGTTATGGATCAAACTCCCACACCTACCGTGTCTACAATAATTTCACCCGAAAGGTTGAAGAGACGGTAGATGTGAAGTTTGATGAATCTAATGGCTCGCAAGAAGAGCAAATGCCTATTGATGTAGGAGACAAGGACCCATCGGAAGCAATCCAAGATTTATCTATTGGAAAGATTCGTCCCATGGAAGTGAAGGAGAGTACCTCATCTACATATGTGGAGCCACCTACCTCACGGCGAGATGAACCTCAAGGCAACATGGAGGCCTCCACAAGTGGAACTCACCAAGATGAGGAAGTGCAACAAGAAGATCCACCACAACCTCCTTCTCCACCGCCTCAAGACAACACCAACAACAATGAAGAAGAAGAGGAAGATGAAGATGATGAGGAAGCTCAGCCACGACCTCAACAAAAGCTATCCCGAGTTCAAGCAAGAGTCAAGAAGAATCATCCCGTGGAACAAATGATGAACGACATCAACTCCGGGAGAATTACTCGCTCTAAAACTCGCTTAGCTAACTTTTGTGAGCATTACTCATTTATCTCTAGTATTGAACCTATGAAGGTAGAAGAAGCACTTGAAGACCCGGATTGGGTGAACGCTATGCACGAAGAACTACACAACTTCGAGAGGAACAAGGTATGGACTTTGGTAGAGAAGCCCAAGGATGATCAGAACATCATTGGAACCAAATGGGTGTTTCGGAACAAGCAAGATGAAGATGGACAAGTCATCCGCAACAAGGCTCGTGTCGTAGCTCAAGGTTACACACAAGTCGAAGGTATGGACTATGGTGAGACCTATGCCCCCGTTGCTAGACTTGAGTCCATTCGCATTCTTCTTGCTTATGCCAATCACCATGATATTACTCTCTATCAAATGGATATCAAAAGTGCTTTCCTAAATGGTGAAATTGAGGAGGAAGTATTTGTGAAACAACCTCCCGGATTTGTGAATCCCAAAAAGCCTAATCATGTTTACAAGTTACACAAAGCTCTTTATGGTCTTAAACAAGCTCCTAGAGCTTGGTACAAATGCTTAAGTAGCTTTCTTCTTGAAAAAAGGCTTTGAAATTGGAAAGATAGACTCAACGCTGTTCACGAAAAGGGTTAATGGTGAACTATTTGTGTGCCAAATATATGTTGATGATATTATCTTTGGTTCAACTAACCCCCATTTCAGCAAGAAGTTTGGACAGCTCATGTCGGAGAAGTATGAGATGTCCATGATGAGTGAACTCAAATTCTTCCTTGGGTTGCAAATCAAGCAATCTAAGGAGGGTACCTTTGTCTCACAAACAAAGTACACCAAGGATCTCTTTAAGAAGTTCAACATGCAAGAAAGCAAAGGTATGAGTACCCCCATGCCTACAAGTGGACATAATGACTTGACAAAAGATGGAGAACCTGTTGATCAAAGGGTTTACCGTTCTATGATTGGTTCTCTACTATATCTTTGTGCTTCTTGTCCTGACATAATGTTGACTGTATGCATGTGTGCGCGATATCAAGCAGCCCCCAAAGAATGTCATCTTAAAGTTGTGAAAAGGATAGTGAGATATTTGATACACACACCAAACTTTGGCATTTGGTATCCTAAGAGGGCCTCTTTCGACCTTGTTGGCTATTCAGACTCGGACTATGCCGGTGACAAGGTTGATAGAAAGTCAACTTCGGGTACATGTCAATTCCTTGGTCGATCCCTTGTATCTTGGTCCTCCAAGAAACAAAATTCGGTATCATTATCCACTGCTGAAGCGGAATATATTGCTGCTGGTTCGTGTTGTGCTCAATTGCTATGGATGACACAAACGCTTAAAGATTATGGGATACATGTGAGACGTGTTCCCTTGCTTTGTGACAATGAGAGTGCAATTAAAATTGGACACAATCCAGTGCAACACTCTCGAACAAAGCATACTGAAGTTCGTCACCATTTTATTCGTGATCATATTGCCAAGGGTGACATTAATCTTAAGCATGTTCGTACTGACAAACAACTTGCTGATATCTTTACAAAACCTCTTGATGAGAAGGTGTTTTGTCGCTTAAGGAGTGAGTTGAACATCATTGATGCTTCAAACTTGGAGTGATAACTCCATTGATGCATGCAAGGCATGAGCTCATTTGACTAATCCCTGATATTTCTCTTATGATGATGATCATATGTCTTGGACACATTTGCCTCCTTGTATTGCATCTAACTCTTTGCAGGTACTTGGATGATCTACATTCCACAAGATTACCACACACTCAATTCATGAGTAGTCTTGTCATTGACCAAGTATCTAGCCCTTTGGGATGTTGAGTTCAAGGAACAAAATGTCACATATCCTTTTTGACATCTTATACATTTAGTATTTCACTCTTGTCATCTTGGATATCCTCGAGCATTTCCTTGCTTGCCTAACCCATGTAGGAAGATGAACTACACAAGTAGAAATGGCGCTCCAACTTCACATTCAATGAGCACCTACATCAAGCTTACCTACATGAGCAAAGCATCAACAAGCCCAAGGTATGTTCTTCACATCTTTAAGGAGCTTTACTCAAAGTCATGAGTACAAGCAGCTTCATAAGATGTAATCACATCAAATGCTTAATCGAAAAATGGCAACCCCATTTTGAGCTTAAATGATGAGTATGACCTATGATCAAATGTCTTCATTTGACTCCTAAGTCAATATACTCAAACATAGGTGACCTTGTCGCCGACCTTTATCTAGATGAAGTACATATGCTTTTGGAGTTTTTCTGTTTTCTCTTATGTTCTCTCATTGAGTTTTTCTTTACACACAAAAAAAAACTTCATCTAGGAATCTTTTTCATTTCTTTTCTTATGTCTTTTGTGAATATTCTTCTGGCTCTGATCAATTCCCCGAAAATCTTTTACAAATTCATTGCAAATCTTTTGAAACATTCCTCGCAAAGTGAGCTGAATTATTTCTGTATTTCCTTGGAATTAAACTCGGCGTCACCAATTTATTTATTTCGGTCTAACCGAAAAGGGTCTACCCTAACTCAATTCGGTGTCACTGATTTATTTCCTCCAGGATATCATCTCCTGCAGCTCCACTCATTGTTTCTCTTGGAATGTTCTTATTTGCTCTGTTGTGATTCTTAAGGATCCCACTTCTTTCCTTCCATCTCTCCTGTCCTTCCTAGTTTGTTGTCCTTTTCGGCACTTGATGTCAAAGGGGGAGAAGACTTAGGGGGAGTAGGGGGAGAAGAGAAGACTTAAGGGGAGAAGAAAAGCAATCTTATCTTAAGGGGGAGAGAATCACATCAAAGCTTTGCCGTGTCTTACATTCGACATCATTATCTTTTGGCATCATTCTTTTGATTTTGCTGTTTCCATCACATCCCTGTTCTGAGAGAACTCAAAGGGAGAGGAATCCTCACAATTGATATCTTATGGAAAGCAAAATCTCTCAGAGTTCATTGAAAATCTTTTAGTTTCGGAGACATGTTTGCTGATTCAAGCCTGTGCTCAATATGAGACACTCCTTATACATGTCATCCCTGGCTTGGTACTCTTGATGTTCTTGCAGTTGGTTGAAGGAATACTCTTGTGTTAACTAACCTTGTTTTCCCAAGTTTATCCCTTCAGATACAATGCCAAGGAAACTCAAGGTAAGTATATGCATCTTGCAGAATGTGCATGATGGTGCCTTGCTTGTAAATACTTGTTTGCAAGAAATCACCATGCACATACGTATTATCACTCACTTCTTTTTCTTTTGCTCTGATGCATATAGCCAAGCTGCATGTAGCACATCTTGCTTATCTCTCTTGTGTGCTTGTGGTAGTCCAAAACCAAAATTTATGAAAATCTTGCACACTTGTAGGGGGAGCCTGTGTACTACATGCTTGTCAAAGCTTTCATGATAATTCTGTCTTTCTTTCAATAAGCTTTGATGTCTTGTTTAGTGTGATTTTAGTGTGTTGCCATCAATTACCAAAAAGGGGGAGATTGAAAGCACATTTGCTCCCTGGGTGGTTTTGGTAATTAATGACAACATACTTTGTGGTTGGACTAATGCTTTTATCAAGTATGTTTCAGGAAATCCAATCACATTGGCTATGGAAATGACTGAAGAAGTGGACCCCTCAAAATGCTAAGGCAAGCATTGGCAAAAGCTCAAGACTCCATTTTTGGTTTAGTGATCCAAGATCACATTGAGTCCATAGGAAAAGCCAATACTATTAAAAGGGGATGAGGTTGTGTTGATGATCTGGTTGCTCAAGTGCTTAGTGATATGTCTCCTTCAACTATCAGCAACTTTCACTACTATACACACTCATAAGTAATCTCGGACAAACCGATTCTTCCAACTCAGTCCCACCGAGATGAACCACCTCAGCCATAAGCCAAACCCTAGAAATTTCGGTCAATCCGATTTTGAGTTCGGTCTCACCGAAACTGGACTGCCAACCTTCTGTAACCATTTGACATCATATCGGAATAACCGAGATTGCTTTTTCGGTCTTACCGAGATTGGCAAGCCTCTGTCTTTGCTCAAATCGGTCTCACCGATATTGCATTTTTGGTCCCACCGAAACTGGCATGTTCCTGTCTTTTCTCAAATCGGTCTAACCAAGCTTTCTTTCTCGGTCCCACCGAAAATCCCAACGTTCATATCATTTGCACTTTCGGTCTCACCGAGATGGTATTTTCGGTCCCACCGAAAACCCCAACGTTCACTATATTTGAACTTTCGGTCTGACCGAGTTTTCACTTCGGTCTCACCGAGATTACTCAAATATGTGTGTAACGGTTGGATTTTGTGTGGAGGCTATATATACCCCTCCACCCCCTCTTCATTCGTGGAGAGAGCCATCAGAAAGTACTACCACTCCTACCTTACACTTTCTGAGAAGAGAACCACCTACCCTTGTGTTGAGATCAAGTTGCTCCATTCCTACCATATGAAACTTGATTTCTAACCTTCCCAAGTTGCTTTCCACTCAATCCTTTATTCCACCAAAGCCAAATCAGTGAGGAGAGTTGAGTGTTGGGGAGATTATCATTTGAAGCACAAGAGCAAGGAGTTCATCATCATCTGCAACATCTATTACCTTTTGGAGGGTGGTGCCTCCTAGATTGGTTAGGTGTCGCTTGGGACCTCCGTCATCGAGATGTGGAGTTGAACCAAGAAGTTTGTAAGGGCAAGGAGATCGCCTACTTCGTGAAGATCTACCCCGAGTAAGGCTAGCCCTCCGTGGGCGTAGGCCATGATGGAATAGACAAGGTTGCTTCTTCGTGGACCCTTCGTGGGTGGAGCCCTCCGTGGACTCGCGCAGCCGTTACCCTCCGTGGGTTGAAGTCTCCATCAACGTGGATGTACGATAGCACTACCTATCGGAACCACGGGAAAAATCATTGCGTCTCCAAATTGCGTTTGATCTTCTCCACTTCTCCTTACTACTTGTGCAATTTACTTTCCGCTGCCCATACTCTAGAATTGCATGTGTAGTGTGCTACTTGACTTGTGTGTTATGCAAAATCTGTCCTTGATAAAAGACAGAATTTTTATCTTGTCGAGTAGTCTAATCACCCCCCCCTTCTAGACACTCTCACCTTCTTCGATCCCTCAGATTACAAGAGTTGATCTACCTCGAGATCGTAGTGGCTAAACCCTAACGCCTAGCCTATGAGGATATTATGATGTTGATCATCCCCTCTACAGACTAAACCCCCTAGCCTATATACACGCCAGAGAGGACCTAGAGTTACAAGGGTGACTTGGGGAGGAAGTAATTGATACATCCGGACTCTACGCTTGCCTTTCTACCTACATAGTTGTCCTGAACGAATACGGGGGAGAGTCTTCTGCTTCTTCTTTTGTGGCCCATCAATACGGCCCAGCTTCATCGACCCGGACGCCTGAGGACCCCTGAATACAGGATCCCTCAGGGCTATTTTCAGTCTGTCACGGATCAACTTGACCTTCTCCTCTGAATCTCTGATTAAATTGGTCCAAATAATTTGCGGTCTCCGACTTCATCCCACATCAATGGTGTCATGCACCTCCTTTTGTACAAAGCCTCGAAAGGGGCCATCTGCAGACTGGTCTGATAACTGTAGTTGTAAGAGAACTCTGCGTAAGGCAAGTTATCATCCCAACTAGATCCATAATCTATCGCACAAGCTCTCAACATGTCCTCCAAAGTCTGATTGACTCTCTCTGTCTGTCCATCTGTCTGTGGATGGAAGGCCGTACTGAACTCAAGCCTAGTAACCAAAGTCTCATGCAACTGCTTCCAAAACTTTGAGGTAAACTGTGTTCCTCTATCTGGTACGATGGTCCTCGGAACTCCATGCAGACATACGATCCTGGTCATGTATATCTTGGCCAACTTAGCACTCATGTAAGTGGTCTTCACGGGGATGAAATGAGCTACCTTAGTCAAGCGATCAACAATAACCCAGATAGAATCGTACCCTGATTGTGGCCTAGGTAATCCATTCCGAGCTTATCCCACTTCCAATCTGGTAATGGTAACGGCTGTAGTAACCCTGCTGGTTTCTGATGTTCTACCTTAACTCTCTGACAGATGTTACATACCGCTACATACTCGGCAATGTCCTTCTTCATACCGGTCCACCAAAAATTATGCTTCAAATCCTAGTACATCTTGGTGTTGCCTGGGTGTATCGAGTAAGGCGAATCATGGGCCTCCTGAAGAATCAACTTCCTTATGTCTGGGTCATTGGGCACGTATATACGCTCCTCGAACCACAATGTTCCGTATTCATCCTCTCGGAATCCTTCTGCCTTTCATTGGCTCATTCTGCCCTTTATTTCTGCAATACCTTTGTCCGTCTTCTGGGCTTCTCGAATCCTTCCCAACAAAGTGGACTAAATCTCCAATGTGACAAGATAGCCCCTAGGGACTATCTCCAACTGTAAGTCTTTGAGATCATCTGCTAATTCCCGGGGTAAACCTCCGGTTATGATAGTGTTAACATAACTCTCGCGACTCAAATCATCTGCCACGACATTGGCTTTTCTTGGGCGATAATGCAATCTCATGTCATAATCCTTTATGAGCTCGAGCCATCTCCTTTGCGTGAGATTTAACTCCTTTTGTGTGAAGATGTATTTCAAACTCTTATGGTCCGTGTAAACATCACAATGGTTTCCAATAAGAAAGTGCCTCCAGGTATTGAGTGTGTGCACTACGGCTGCTAACTCCAAATCATGTGTGGCATAATTCAACTCTTGGGGTCGGAGCTGACGTGAGGCATATGAAACAACTCTTCCTTCTTGCATGAGAACGCCTCCAAGTCCTTGACGAGAAGCGTCGCAATACACTTGAAAATCATTCCGTATATTCAGCAGAATCAGCACTGGGGCTGTAAACAAACGTTTCTTCAACTCCTGAAAACTGGCCTCACATTCTTCGGCCCAATTGTACTTACTTTCCTTCTTCAACAACTCTGTCATGGGCTTCGCAATCTTCGAGAAATTCTCCATCAACCTTCGATAATATCCTGCGAGTCCAAGAAAACCGTGAATCTCTCCAACTGAGGTGGGTGCTTTCCATTTGGTGACGGCCTCTACCTTGGAGGGGTCTACTGCTATACCATCTCCTAATATAACATGTCCGAGGAATCTGACTTCCTTCAAGAAAAACTCACATTTGCTGAACTTGGCATATAACTGATGTTCCCTGAGCTTCTCAAAAACCAAATGCAAATGTTCCTTGTGCTCCTCTTCATTCTTCGAGTAAATCAATATGTCATCAATGAATACCACCACAAACTTATCCAAGAATTCCATGAACACCTTGTTCATCATACTCATAAAGTAGGCAGGTGCGTTAGTCAGACCAAATGACATAACTGTATACTCATAAAGCCCATACCTCATGGTAAAAGTTGTCTTAGGTATGTCTTGTTCTCGGATCTTCAACTAATGATATCCAGATCGTAGATTGATCTTAGAGAAGACTTTTGCTCCTTGCAACTGGTCAAACAAATCATTGATCGTCGGCAAAGGGTACTTGTTCTTGATCTTCACCTCATTCAGTGCACGATAATCCACAACCATCCTTAATGAAGCATCCTTCTTCTCGACTAAGAGCACTGGGGCTCCCCAAGGTGAAGAACTTGGTCGACTATACCCTTTCTCCATTAACTCCATGATTTGCTTCTTAATCTCCTCCAAATCATTCACGGGCATCTGGTATGGTCTTTGGATATTGGTCCGGTGCCTAGTAATAACTCAATCAAGAACTCAATGTCTCGATCGGGTGGCATGCTTGGTAACTCCTCTGGGAAAACATCGGGGTAGTCCTTCACAACCGGTACTTCCTCCTAAAGAACTCCCAAAAGAGCATTCACTTGTGTCCTCTGGGGTGTGTGCCTTGACACATACTTGATCCTCTTTCCTTTCGGAGTGGTGAGGAGAATAGATTTACTAGCGCAGTCAATGTTTCCTTCATACTTGGATAGCCAATCCATACATATGATTACGTCTAAACCCTGGGATTCCAAAACGATGAGGTCGGTGGGAAAAACATGGCTCCCAATAGTCAATGGCAATTGATAACATCCTCGGCTAGCCATGTACTCCGCTCCAGGGGAACTCACTAACGTAGGTGACTTAAGGGCTACGGTTGGCAAATACTTTTCCAAAAAAACCTTGATATGTATGAATGTGATGCACCAGTGTCAAAAAGAACAAGGGTTGTAAATGCATTAACCAAAAACTTACCAACCACTGTGTCGGGCTGCTCGTCAATCTCCTCCACATTAACGTGATTCACCTGTCCTCTGGTGAATGGGTTGGGCTTATTTCTTGAGCTTCCATTGCCATTGCCATTCTTTGCTTCAGGACACTCGGTGGCAGAGTGTCCGGTGTTCCCGCACTTGAAACAAGTAATGTGACTCAAATCCTTCTTGGTGTGTGTTGATGGGGTGGAACGGTTCTGACTGTTGTTTCCTCCATTACCATTGCCATTCCTGGGCCACTATGGTTGTGTGAATTTCCGCCATTGTGAGAATGGCCTCCATGGTTATGTCCTCCATGGGTGGGATGGTTATGTCCTCCTGAGTATGGGGAATAACGGGGCTTCTGCTGAGCTCCAGAGTTATACTTTCCCTGTCCATACTTCCTCTTGCGGCTAACAATCTGTTGCTACTTTACTTCAATCATGATGGCCCTATCTACCAGCTCCTGGTAGTTGTTGAAGGTTGCTACCATTATTTGCACAGTCAACTCATCATTGAGTCCCTCAAGAAACTTCTCCTACTTCGCGGCATCTGTGGCCACGTCATCTGGCGCATAGCGAGCTAACTGCCTGAAATCATCCACGTACTGCCCCCACAACACGGTTCCCTTGGCGCAAGTTGCAAAACTCACGCTTCTTCAGGCTCATGGCTCCAACTGAAACATGTGCAGTGCGGAAGGCTTGCTAAAAATTATCCCAGGTAACTGTAGCAAGTGGATAAGTGGCGGTGTAGTTCTCCGATCAAGCGGTTGCTAGTCCCTCAAGCTGATGTGCGACAAAGCACACTCTCTCTACATATGTGCATCCTGCAGTTGCTAGCTCTCTTCCCATCTTGCAGAGCCAGTCATCTGCAACAATCGGCTCAGTGCTACTATAGAATACCGGCGGATTCAACCTTAGGAAATGGGTCAGGTTGTCAGCTGGAGGAGGGTTGTTGTTGTTGTTGTTGTTATTGTTGTTGTTGTTTCCTTGGTTTTGAACAAGTAGTTGCATCAACAAGTGTTCTGCTGCTGGATCAACTTAGTGAGCTCTGGAGGGAACTAGAATCTGGGCTCACGTCTCGGAGGCATCTGATGGGTTAGAGGGGTGAGAAATAGAATAGAATGAGGTCAGGAGATATTCCACTACCCATATGCACATGAGACAAACATATTCATATCATATCACTCCATTTTTAAACAAGGTCACACAAAATATCCTAAGCTACTAATACAAAGATCGCGAATGATTCTAGCTACTTGGAAGAACACTAATAGTTACAGCGTGGTCATCTAATAGCTTTGATCAAAAAAGACTCCATAATATCTGCTCCAGCTTCGTCTTTGTAGTCATTGTCTTCATCACTATCGGTGTCATCTATTAAGATGTAGTTTTCCGAAAGAATGCCCATCTTTGGTTCTGGCTTCACCACGGGTGTTCCAATCTTATTCTTCAGTTCCACATTCTGCTCCATTAGCACAGCAATTTCCTCTTCATATCCATCGCGTGTTGTCTTGAGTTCTTCTTCTAGCTCGATGTTCTATGTCATCACCGTCTTGGTCTTCAGCATGAGCGTGCATATTTGATTCTCATAGCGACAAATGTGCTGGTCCATCTCCTGTATGAATGGTGCAATGGATTTGTCGTTCCTGGTGCAAATCATCTCCCATTGCCCATCTCGGCGTCCACAAATCTGTTAGATTGTGTCTTCAAGATCCTTGTTGTAGACTTCACAAATGCGTCCAAAGGTGATGTGTGCTGCCATACTCTTTCCTAAACTCCAAGTTGGTGCATCAAAGACAAGCTCGAGAGGTTCTCTGACTGGTGCAATGGTCCTCCCAGGAACACTAACTTTGATCCTCCAGCACTCCTCTTCCGGTAATGTTGCAGTGAAGGTTCTAGTGAAACTTGGTATTCTGATGTGCAGGTACCTCGTGACTTCCTTCAAATGTCTTCCGAAAAGGGTGTCATCATCAGGCTGAGTAAACTTATTCCCGGGGTCTGACATCTATAGAGTAGAAATAGAGAAGGACTAGAAATGAGTAGAGAAGATCATCCTATGGCTTATCCTAGTGGTCACGTCCTACAGTCAGCATGTGCTCTGATACCATATTTGTAGCGACCACAATCCCAAAGGATCGAAGTCTGTGTGCTTAAGTGTCATCCCTGGATCAGTATGCTGACACACACAATACTTGAGGATTTATAACAGAGTTTCAATCACACACTTATTACAAGGAGATCCTTATAAAGAGTATTATTACAAAAATATGGCTGAAGGCCAACTAAATAATTTAACTACGGAAGCATCGAAGATAAGTTGAGTCTGTCCAACTCCACGGAAAACACTGAGTGCATGACAACGACCTATCACACCTTAATCTTCGTCGAAAAACTCTGCAACATGAGACGTTGCAGCCGTGTAGGTTAGCACATTGAATATGCTGGCAAAGTCACACTGTAGCAATAATGATGAACAAATATCTACTACTTCATGCATATTTGGCTGGTGGAGGCTGTAAGGTTTATTTTGCATAAAGCTAGTTTTACCTACAACAAAGGAATAAATGTATTTACTACTCAGTTAGATTAAATAAATATTGATAAGGTTCCTCCATCTCAATCCCAAAGTCATCAAAGTCATTAGTAACCCAACAGTTTAATTTATGGAGTGATGAGATCAATCAATAATTCAAATACCATGATACTCAAGTTGTCCACAACCGGGACACGGCTATTCATGAATAGTTTGTACACTCTACAGAGGTTTGTGCACTTCTCCACACAAGACTCGATCTCCTCCGTTGAATTCCTCGCACTGCGTGATGTTTGAGAACCGAATGATTGAGACATAGACTTTCAGAAGCATTAACTCTTTACTCTGGGTAGACCGGTAGACCTACTTTCCCCTACATGTGCTAGTCCACCACTGAAAGAGCTCACACAACTTACTCAACTATGCGAGAGCCCATAATGGCTTGTGGCTGCACACGAAAGTTTCTAGGCATGAATGACATATGATCCCTTTGAGCCTGGGTAGCATTCCATAGGATGATCACATGGTTCCTCCGGAATATCCTAGGACAACACTGGATTCTCTAGGTGCCCTGCAATCAATCCTCCCAGATGTGTATTAAAGTTGCCACCTTAAACTTTCCCTTAGTTGTTATTACTCTCGCATCTTTCATGAATCTCACATACCAATCCACGTCTACTGGCATGGCTAAGAAATAAGTAACAAAACGTACATTCCCTGGGTTTATCCCAAGTCATAGTTTCCTACCTCATGAACTACAAAGCTATTCCACATGTATCCAAGTCCTAACCATGCAAATCTTTGAGGGTATGACTAATGCAAGTGTAACTGGGTATTGAAGAGTATGATCAAAGTGTAACTTGCTTTGCTGATGATCGTTGAAACCTAGAGATTCGTAGTAGCAAGCTTCGCACTCCGGAAATTCTATCGCGATCAAACCATAGCATACATAAGCAGCATGCAACATATTCGAAGGAAAGATCTCGGAAAACTTCGAAAACAAGCAAACAGCTCTTGCAATAGTAAAAAATCTAAGAGTACCAAAATTAGGTGGATTTGTTCTTATCACAAAGTTTCGGTCAAGAGCTTCGATTTGCAAAAAGAATCAACTCAAACAGAGTTACGAAACTCAAGTTACGATCAAAATAAGTTCAAATTAAAAACTATTTGAATTCAAATTTTAAAACTTCCAAAAATAAATTTGAGTTGGTTTACTGGATAGATGAGGTCAAAACGAAGAGTTTGGCGTTTGTTTCATCTAATTCCGACAAACGAATAAAAAGTAGTGATAGATTGAAAACTAGGGACTAATCTATAAAAAAAAATTATTCGCGGATAGGTTCCTCGCGTAAATAAACAGGAAAAAAAATATCGAGCGAACGCTCGCTAAACCGATCTAAACAATGGTCGTTCGCAATTTAGATCTAACTAAAAAATAGATCGGTTTTAAAAAGAAAACCGAAAACCCTAAAGAAAAACGGATCGGACCGGCTGTTCGTACCGGTTCGGGCGGTTTCCAAAATAACGGTGGCGGCGACGGATCGGGTCCAGCGGTGGGTCGGAGCTCCGGCGGGCGGCGGCGCTCGGCGACGAGGCGGCGGGGTGACACTGGGGGTGGTGTGCGGCGCAGGGCGGCGAGCAGGCGGCAACAGCGGCGCGAGCGGGCGGTGGCTCGGCGCGGCGGCGGAGTGCGGAGGAGGGGACCGGGGCGACACTATTTAAAGGCCCGCAACGCGGTGTCTTGGGCGAGGGGGCTGCGCGAGGCGGATCCGGCTCGGACTCCTGCCGGAGTCCGGCATGGACACGGTGGAGGTAGGCGGCGGTCGGTTGGGCTGGGCTTCGGCCCAGTTCGGTCGGCCCAACCTTTTTTTATATAAAATATTTTTCTGAAAATACATAAAAATATAAAAATGAAATAAATACATTTTTTTAAATCACAGAAAAATTCACACGTACTTAGGGCCTTATTTATGGCCTGGTGAACAGTTTTCTAGGCCTGAATGCCTAAAATAAAAATAACCTTTTTAGTGCAAATAAAATAAAAAAAATAAATACTTTTGCAAATATATTCCAATAAATATATTTTACTCAAAATTCAACTTCCAACATTTTTATTCTGTTTTTGAAGAAGTCATATTATCTTCTCTCATTACTTTAAAAATATTGAAAATCAAAATTGGTAAAATAATATTTGATCCAACCCCACTTGGAAAATAATAAAATTGTGGGTCCTCTTTGGAAAATTTCCAACGCTCTCACTTGGGTCCTGAGTTGCTTAAAGTTTCTTGGATCAATTCCCAAAAAATCAAATTCAAAATGCTAAATGACGAATGCATAAGAATGATCTATCTTAACATTCAAATTGAAAAATGGGATGTTACAAACCACCCCCCCTTAAGATGAATCTCGCCCTCGAGATTCGGGTTGGCTAGCAAAAAGGTGTGGGTGGTCATGTCGAAGATCTTCCTCTCGTTCCCATGTGGCTTCATCCTCTATATGGTGACTCCACTAAACTTTGCAAAACTTGATGACCGTGCTGCGAGTAACTCTATTGGCAAACTCGAGAATCTAAGGCTTCTCCTCATAAGTCAGGTCATTCTCTAACTGAATTGCCTCCAGGGGTACTGTATCTCGTATAGGAATGTCGGCCATCTCTGCATGGCACTTCTTCAACTGGGAAACGTGAAACACATCATGAACTCCAGACAAAGTTTCGGGTAACTCTAGCAGATAAGCTACTTCTCCTCAGCGTTCCAAAACTCTGTACGGTCCCACAAATTGTGGTGCCAATTTACCCTTAACTCTGAAACGCTTAACTCCTCGAAGTGGGTACACACGAAGATAGGCTCTATCTCCAACTTCGTAGGTTACCTCTTTGCATTTTGTATCGGCATAACTTTTCTGTCTTGACAGGGCCATTTTCAGTTTGTCGCGGATCAACTTGACATTCTCCTCTGAATCTCTGATTAAATCGGGTCCAAATAATTTGCGGTCTCCGATTTCATCCCACATCAATGGTGTCCTGCACCTCCTTCCATACAAAGCCTTGAAAGGGGCCATCTGCAGACTGGTCTGATAACTGTTTTTGTAAGAGAACTCTGCGTAAGGCAAGTTATCATCCCAACTAGATCCATAATCTCACGCACAAGCTCTCAACATGTCCTCCAGAATCTAGATGACTCTCTCTGTCTGTCCATCTGTCTGTGGATGAAAGGTTTTACTGAAGTCAAGCCTAGTACCCAAAGTCTCATGCAACTGCTTCCAAACCTTTGAGGTAAATTGTGTTCCTCTATATGATACGATGGTCCTCGAAACTCCATGCAGACATACGATCCTGGTCATGTATATCTTGGCCAACTTAGCACTTGTGTATGTGGTCTTCACGGGATAAAATGAGCTACCTTAGTCAAGCGATCAACAATAACACAGGCATAATCGTACCCTGATCGTGTCCTGGGTAATACTGTGATAAAATCCATTCCGAGCCTATCCCACTTCCAATCCGATATTTGTAACGGCTGTACAACAGAGAGTTAAGGCAGAGCATCAGAAACTAGTAGGGTTACTACAGCCGTTACGAATACCATATTGGAGGTGGGATAAGCTCAGAATAGATTTTATCACACGATTACCCAGGACACGATCAGGGTACGATTCTATCTCGGTTATTGTTGATCGCTTGACTCAGGTAGCTCATTTCAAGGCCGGGGGCGGTATCTTGGGCGAGGGGGCGGTGCGAGGCAGCTCCGGCTTGGACTCCTGCCGGACTCAGGCATGGACACGGCGGAGGTAGGCGGCGGTCGGCTCGTCTGGGCTTTGGCCCAGTTCGGTCGGCCCAATTTTTTTTATAAAACATTTTTCTGAAAATACAAAAAAATAGAAAAATGCAATAAATACATTTTTAAAAATCGCAGAAAAAATCACACGTACTTAGGGCCTTATTTATGACCTGGTGAACATTTTTCTCGGCCTAAATGCCTAAAAGAATAATAAACTTTTTAGTGCAAATAAAATAACAAAAGTAAATACTTTTGTAAATAATAATCCAATAAATACATTTTACTCAAAATTCAACTTCCACCATTTTTATTCTGTTTTTGAAGAAGTCATATTATCTTCTCTCATAATTTTAAAATATTGAAAATGAAAATTTGTAAAATAATATTTGATCCAACCCCACTTGGAAAATAATAAAATTGTGGGTCCTCTTTGGAAAACTTCCAACTCACTTACTTGGGTCCTTGAGTTGCTTATAGTTTCTTGGATCAATTAAAAAAAATCAAATTCAAAATGCTCAAATGATGAATGCATAAGAATGATCTATGTTAACATCCAAACTGAAAATTAGGATGTTACATAGGACCAACTTTGGGTTTCTTCGTGGGAGCGGCAGCCTGTTTGCCGTTCTTCTTGAAGTTCCATTTCTTTCCTTTGCCCTTTTTCTTGAAACTAGTGATCTTGTCAACCATCAACACTTGATGCTCCTTCTTGATTTCTACCTCCGTTTTCAGCATCGCGAAGAGCTCAGGAATTGTCTTATCCATCCCTTGCATATTATAGTTGTAACATCCCAATTTTAAATTTGGATGCTAACATATAGATCATTCATGTGCATTCATCATTTGAGCATTTTGAGTTTCATTTTTTTATTTGAAATTGATCCAAGAGACTTTAAGCAACTCAAGGACCCAAGTGAGAGAGTTGGAAGTGTTCCAAAGAGGACCCGCAATTTTATTATTTTCCAGTTGGAGTTGGATCGAATATTATTTTTACCAATTTTCATTTTTAACATTTTTAAAATATTGAAAGAAAATAATATGACTTCTTCAAAAAAAATGTTGGAAATTGAATTTTGAGTAAAAATATATTTATTGGATTTTTATTTGCAAAAGTATTAATTTTATTTATTTTATTTGCACTAAAGGATTATTTTTATTTTAGGCATTTATGCCTAGAAAAATGTTCACCAGGTCAATAATAAGGCCCTAAGTACGTGTGAATTTTTATACGATTTAAAAAAATGTATTTATTGCATTTTTATTTTTCAGTATTTTCGCAAAAATATTTTATATAAAAAAACTTTTAGTGAGTCGAAGCCTAGCCGGCCGAGCAGGCCGCAACCGCGCCCGCACCGCCTCCGACTGGAGTCGGACTCCCGCCGCCGCACCCCTCGCGCAAGCAAGCCCCCCCGGGCCTTTAAATAGCCGCCTTGGTCGCATCCTCCTCCTCCTCATGCCGCGCCGCCACCAGCCTCGCCGCCGGTGCCGCACGCCGCCGCCACCGCCAAGCCCTGCCGCCTGCCGCCGTCGCCGGAGCCAGCCGCGTGCCGCACCTGCCACCCGCTGTTGGAGCCGCCACCCCGCTCAATCCGCCGACCCGATCCGACCGCCGGTTTTTCCCGGTCCGATACGAACCGCCCCGAACCGCCCGTTTTTTTAGGTTTTTGTTTTTGGTTTTTTATAAAACCTGGTTTTCTTATTATTAGATCTAACCAGTGAACGTCCACTGTTTAGATCGTCTTAGCGAGCGTTCGCTCGATAGATTTTTCTTTTTCTATTTAGTTACATCAGGGACCTAACAAGAGTTAGAAATCGAAGCTTTTGATCGTAACATGAGTTTCCTAACTCCGTTTGAGTTGATTCTTTTTGCAAATCGAAGCTTTTGACCTAAACTTTCTGATAAGACCAAATCCACCTAATTTTGGTATTGTTAGAAATTGTTTTCTGTTGCAAGAGTTATTTGCTTTTCTCGAAGTTTTCCGAGAACTTTCCTTTGATTCTTTTGCATGAATGCTTATGTATGCTATTGTTTGATTGCGATAGAATTTTCGGAGTGCGAAGCTTGCTACTACGAGTCTCTAGGTTTCAACGATCATCAGCAAGGCAAGTTACACTTTGATCATACTTTTCAATACCCAGTTTTACTTGCATTAGTTACACCCTCAAAGATTTGCATGAGTAGGACTTGGATACATGTGGAATTGTTTAGTAGTTCATGAGGTAGGAACCTAATGACTTGAGATCAACCCCGGGAATATACGTTTTGTTACTTATTGATTAGCCATGCTCGTAAACATGGATTGGTATGTGAGATTCATGAAAGTTGCGAGAGTAATAACAACTAAGGGAAAGTTTAAGGTGGCAACTTTAATACACATCTGGGTGGATTGGTTGCAAGGCACCTGGAGAATCCAGTGTTGTCCTAGGATATCCCGGAGGAACCGTGCGATCATCCTATGGAATGCCACCCAGGATCAAAGGGGTCATATATCATTCATGCCTAGAAACTTCCATGTGCAAGCACAAGCCATTATGGGCTCTGGCATAGTTGAGTATGTTGTGTGAGCTCTTTGAGTGGTAGACTAGCAGATGTAGGGGAAAGTAGGTGTAGCGGTCTACACAGAGTAAATAGTTAATGCTTTTGAAAGGCCATGTCTCGATCTTCTAATCATGGGTGCGGTCGAGTCTTGTGGGGGAAAGTGCGCAAACCTCTGCAGAGTGTACAAACTATTCATGAATAGTCGTGTCCCTGCTTATGGACAACTTGAGTATCCTGGTATTTGAATTATTGATTGATCTCAACACTCTATAAATTAAACTATTGGGTTATTAATGACACTGTATATTTTGGAATTGAGATGGAGGAACCTTCTCGATATTGATTTAATCTAACTGAGTAGTAAATAAAATTTATTCCTTTGTTGTAGGGAAAAACAATCTTCATGCAAAAATAACCTTACAACCTCCACCAGCCAAATATGCATGTAGAAGTAGATATGTGTTCCATCATTATTGCTACAGTGTGACTTTGCCAGCACGTTCAATGTGCTGACCTACACGGCTGCAACATCTCATGTTGCAGATTTTTCTGACAAGGATTAAGGTGTGATAGGTCCTTTCTTGCACTCAGTGTTTGCCGTGGAGTTGGATGGACTCAACTTATCTTCGATGCTTCTACAGTTTATTATTTAGTTGGCCTTTAGCCATATTTTTGTAATAATACTCTTTATGAGGATCTCGATGTAATAAGTGTGTGGTTGAAACTCTGTTATAAATCCTCAAGTACTGTGTGTGTCAGCATACCAATCAAGGGATGACACTTAAGCACAGAGACTTCGATCCATTGGGATCGTGGTCGCCATAATAGTTCATCACGAAGCCTTTATAGCTTGGTGGCAGTGATTGAGGAACTATGTCAATAACACTCTCGGGTGGAAGATCAATTCCCATCCGAGTCAAGTGGTTATGATACCCAGACATTTTGAGTATGTGTTCACAGATAGAACTATTCTCCTCCATCTTGCAGCTATAGAACTTGTTGGAGACTTCATATCTCTCAACCCGGGCATTAGCTTGAAAAATCATTTTCAGCTCCTGGAACATCTCATATGCTCCATGATGTTCAAAATGTCTTTGATGTCCCAGTTCTAAGCCGTAAAGCATGGCACACTTAATTATAGAGTAGTCATCAGATCGAGCTTGCCAGACATTCATAACATTTGCTTCAGCTCTTGCAGCAGGTGCGCCACCTAGCGGTGCATCAATGACATATTCTTCTATGCAGCAATGAGGATAATCCTCAAGTTACAGACCCAGTCCGTGTAGTTGCTACCATTATCTTTCAACTTAGATTTCTCTAGGAACACGTTAAAATTCAAGGGAACGATAGCACGGTCAATTGATCTACAACATATATATATATATGCAAATACTATCAGGACTAAGTTCATGATAAATTAAGTTTAATTAATCAAATTACTAATGAACTCCCACTTAAATTAACATCCCTCGGGTTAACTAAGTGATACATGATCCAAGTCAACTAAACCATGTCCAATCATCACGTAAGATGGAGTAGTCATCAATGGTGACCATCTCTATGTTGATCATATCTACTATGTGACTCATGTTCGAACTTTCGGTCTCCAGTGTTCCGAGGCCATGTCTGTACATGCTAGACTCATCAAGTTTAACCCAAGTATTCCGCATGTGTAAAACAGTCTTACACCCATTGTATGTGAACGTAGAGTCTATCAAACTCGATCATCACATGGTGTCTCGAAACGACGAATTGTAGCAATGGTGTGTACTCGGGGAGAACACTATTATCTTGAAATTTAGTGAAGGAATCATCTTATAGTGCTACCATCATTCTAAGCAAGATAAGATGCATAAAGGATAAACATCACATGCAATCAAAATATGTGACATTATATGGCCATCATCATCTTGTGCTTTTGATCTCCATCTCCAAAGCATCATCATGATCTCCATTGTCACCGGCTCGACACCTTCATCACCATCGTTGCATCGTGGTCGTCTCGCCAACTATTGCTTCTACGACTATTGCTAGCTCATAGCGATAAAGTAAAGCAATTACATGGCCTTTGCATTTCAAATAATAAAGAGACAATCATAATGCTCCTGCTGGTTAACGATAATTTACAAAACACGATCATCTCATACAATAACATATAACTCATCATGTCACATTACAACATGCCCTGCAAAAACAAGTTAGAAGTCCTCTACTTTGTTGTTACAAGTTTTACGTGGCTGCTACGGGCTTCTAGCAAGAACCGTTCTTACCTATGGCACAAAACCACAACGGTGATTTATCAAGTTTGTTGTTTTAACCTTCAACAAGGACAGGCCGCAGTCAAATTTGATTCAACTAAAGTAGGAGAAACAGACACCCGCCAACCACCTTTATGCAAAATAGATTGCATGTCTATCGGTGGAACCGGTCTCATGTACGTGGACATGTAAGGTTGGTCCAGGCCGCTTCATCTTACAATGTTGCTGAATCAAAATGAGACGTTGGTGGTAAGCAGTATGACGATCACCGCCCACAACTCTTTGTGTTCTACTCGTGCAAAACATCTACGCATAGACCTGGCTCATGATGCCTTGTTGGGAAACATTGCATGGAAAACAAAAAAAATTCTATGCACACGCAAAGATCTATCCATGGAGATGATAGCAACGAGGGGGCGATTGTGTCTACGAACCCTCATAGACCGTAAGCAGAAGCGTTTCGCAACGCGGTTGATGTAGTCGAACTTCTTCGCGCTTCAACCGATCAAGTACTGAACACACGGCACCTCCATGTTCTGCACACGTTCAACTCGGTAACGTCCCTCGCCTTCTTGATCTAGAAAGATGTCGAGGTAGTAGATGAGTTATGTCAGCACGACAGCGTGGTGACAGTGATGGTGAAGTGATCTCCACAGGGCTTCGCCTAAGGACTACGAAAATAGGACTGGGGAGTAAACGGTGGACGGGGGCACCGCACACGGCTACGACAATGTTGTGTCTTGTTGTGGCGCCCCCTCCCCACATATATATAGGTGGGAGGGAGTGAGGGAGGAGCAGCCATAGGAGGCATCCAAGTAGGAGGAATCCTACTTGGAGTCCCTCGCAAGCCGCCCCCCGTGCCATATATAACCGAGGGGAAGGAAAGAGGGGGAGAGGGAAGGAAGGGAGTCCTACTCCACACTTTCCTTTCCCTTCCCCTCTTTCCATCTCCTCCTAGGCCGACCTGCTATGCGGGCCACACCAGCCCCTCGTGGCTGGTGTGTTCCCTCTCTTTCCCATGCCCATAACTTTAACCGGGGGTACCCAAAACACCTTCCGGGTGACCCAATAAGTACCCGATACCCTCCGGAACACTTCCGGTGTCTGAATACCATCATACTATATATCAATCTTTACCCCTTGGCCATTTCGAGACTCCTCGTCATGTCTGTGATCTCATCCGGGACTTCGAACAACATTCGGTCACCAATTCACATAACTCATATAATATTATATCCTCAACGAATTTTAAGCGTGAGGACCCTACGGGTTCGAGAACTATGTAGACATGACCAAGACACCTCTCTGGTCAATAACCAATAGCGGAACCTGGATGCCCTAGATACTTGGCGGATAAGAAGGATGGCAAAGTGAACAAAGGTATATTTGATATACAGATTATTGATGTGTATTTTACTAGTGTTTATAGCAACCCCTCGGTATTTGATACCAGTTCAGTTGCTAAAATTAGTAACTCGAAACGAGAGTTGCAGAATGAACGGAGACTAGTTAAAGGTGAAGTGACGATGTGTGTTGGAAGTGGTTCCAAGATTGATATGATCATCATCACACACTCCCTATACTTTCGGGATTAGTGTAGAACCTAAATAAATGTTATTTGGCATTTGCGTTGAGCATGAATATGATTTGATCATGTTTGTTGCAATACGATTATTCATTTAAAGTCATAGAATAATTGTTATTCTGTTTACATGAATAAAGCCTTCGATGGTCATACACCCAATGAAAATAATTTGTTGGATCTCGATCGTAGTGATACACATATTGATAATATTGAAGCCAAAAGATGCAAGGTTAACAATGATTGTGCAACTTATTTGTGGCACTATCGTTTAGGTCATATTGGTGTAAAGCGCATGAAGAAACTCCATAGTGATGGACTTTTGGAATCACTTGATTATGAATCACTTGGTGCTTGCGAACCATGCCTCATGGGCAAGATGACTAAAGCTCCATTCTCCGGAACAATGGAGCGAGCAACTGATTTATTGGAAATCATACATACTGATGTATGTGGACCGATGAGTGTTGAGGCTCACGACGAGTATCGTTATTTTCTGACCTTCACTAATGATTTGAGCAGATATGGGTATATCTATTTGATGAAACACAAGTCTAAAACATTTGAAAAGTTCAAAGAATTTCAGAGTGAAGTAGAAAATCATCGTAACAAGAAAATAAAGTTTCTACAATCTGATCATGGAGGCGAATATTTGAGTTACGAGTTTGGTCTTCATTTGAAACAATATGGAATAGTTTCACAACTTACGCCACCCGGAACACCACAGCATAATGGTGTGTCTGAACGCCGTAACCGCACTTTATTAGATATGGTGCGATCTATGATGTCTCTTACCGATTTACCACTATCATTTTGGGTTATGCATTAGAGACAGCTGCATTCACATTAAATAGGGCACCATCTAAATCCGTTGAGACGATGCCTTATGAGCTGTGGTTTGGCAAGAAACCAAAGTTGTCGTTTCTTAAAGTTCGGGGCTGCGATGCTTATGTAAAAAAGCTTCAACCTGATAAGCTCGAATCCAAGTCGGAGAAACGTGTCTTCATATGATACCCAAAGGAGACTATTGGGTACACCCAGATCCGAAGGCAAGATATTCGCTGCTAAGAATGGATCCTTTCAAGAGAAGGAGTTTCTCTCGAAAGAAGTGAGTGGGAGGAAAGTGGAACTTGATGAGGTAATTGTACCTTCTCCCGGATTGGAAAGTAGTACATCACAGAAACTAGTTCCAGTGATTCCTAGACCAATTAGTGAGGAAGCTAATGATGATGATCATGAAACTTCGGATCAAGTTACTGCTGAACTTCGTAGATCAACCAGAGTACGTTTTGCACCAGAGTGGTACGGCAACCCAGTTCTGGAAGTCATGTTACTAAACCATGATGAACCTACGGACTATGAGGAAGCGATGATGAGCCCAAATTCCGCAAAATGGATTGAGGCCATAAAATCTGAGATGGGATCCATGTATGAGAACAAAGTGTGGACTTTGGTTGACTTGCCCGATGATCGGCAAGCCATTGAAAATAAATGGATCTTCAAGAGGAAGACCGTCGCCGACGGTAATGTTACTGTCTACAAAGCTTGACTTGTGGCGAAAAGTTTTTGACAAGTTCAAGGAGTTGACTACGATGAGACTTTCTCACCCGTAGCGATGCTTAAATCTGTCCGAATCATGTTAGCAATTGCCGCATTTTATGAAATCTGGCAAATGGATAACAAAACTTCATTCTTTAATGGATTTATTAAAGAAGAGTTGTATATGATGCATCCAGAAGGTTTTGTCAATCCTAAAGGTGCAAACAAAATATGCAAGCTCCAGCAATCCATCTATGGACTGGTGCAAGCATCTCAGAGTTGGAATATACGCTTTGATAAGTTGATCAAAGCATATAGTTTTATACATACTTGCGGTGAAGCCTGTATTTACAAGAAAGTGAGTGGGAGCACTACAACCTTTCTGATAAGTATATGTGAATGACATATTGTCGATCAGAAATGATGTACAATTTTCTGGAAAGCATAAAGGAGTGTTTGAAAGGAGTTTTTTTTTAAAAAAAAAAACCTCGGTAAAGTTGCTTACATATTGAACATTAAGATCTATAGAGATATATCACGATGCTTGATAAGTTTTTTCAATGAGTACATACATTGACAAGATTTTGAAGTAGTTCAAAATGGAACAGTCAAAGAAAGAGTTCTTGCCTGTGTTGCAAGGTGTGAAGTTGAGTAAGACTCAATGCCCGACCACTTGAGAAGATAGAATGAAAGTCATTCCCTATGCCTCAGCCATAGGTTCTATAAAATATGCCATGTTGTATACCAGACCTATTATATGCCCTGCCCTGATTTTGGCAAGGGAGTACAATTTTTTATCTAGGAGTAGATCATTGGACAGTGGTCAAAATTATCTTTAGAGGACTAAGGAAATATTTCTCGGTTATGGAGGTGATAAAGAGTTCGTCGTAAAGAGTTACGTCGATGCAAGCTTTAACACAGATCTGGATGACTCTGAGTCTCGATCGGGATATATATGTAAAGTGGGAGCAATTATCTAAAGTAGCTCCGTGCATAGCATTGTAGACATAGAAATTTGCAAAAAATACATACGGATCTGAATGTAACAGACCCGCTGACTAAACTTCTCTCAGGAAGCAAAACATGATCACACCTTAGTACTCTTTGGGTGTTAATCACATGACGATGTGAACTAGATTGTTGACTCTAGTAAACCCTTTGGGTAGTGGTCACATGGCGATGTGAACTATGGGTGTTAATTCACATAACGATGTGAACTATCGGTATTAAATCACATGGCAATGTGAACTAGATTGTTGACTCTAGTGCAAGTGGGAGACTGGAGGAAATATGCCCTAGAGGCAATAATAAACTTGTTATTTATATTTCCTTATATCATGATAAATGTTTATTATTCATGCTAGAATTTTATTAATCGGAAACTTAGTACATGTGTGAATACATAGACAAAACAGAGTGTCCCTAGTATGCCTCTACTAGACTAGCTCATTGATCAAAGATGGTTATGTTTCCTAGCCATAGACATGAGTTGTCATTTGATCAACGGGATCACATCATTAGGAGAATGATGTGATGGACAAGACCCATCCGTTAGCTTAGCACTATGATCGTTTAGTTTTACTGCTATTGCTTTCTTCATGACTTATACATGTTCCTATGACTATGAGATTATGCAACTCCCGAATACCGGAGGAACACCTTGTGTGCTATCAAACGTAACAACATAACTGGGTGATTATAAAGATGCTCTATAGGTGTCTCTGAAGGTTTTCGTGCTGTTGGCATAGATCAAGAATAGGATTTGTCACTCCGAGTGTCGGAGAGGTATCTCTGGGCCCTCTCGGTAATACACATCACAATAAGCCTTGCAAGCAAATGACTAATGAGTTAGTCACGAGATGATGTATTACGGAACGAGTAAAGAGACTTTCCGGTAACGACATTAACTAGGTATGGTGGTACCGACGATCGAATCTCAGGCAAGTAACATACCGATGACAAAGGGAACAACGTATGTTGATATGCGGTTTGACCGATAAAGATCTTCGTAGAATATGTAGGAACCAATATGAGTATCCAGGTTACGCTATTGGTTATTAACCGGAGATGCGTCTCAGTCATGTCTACATTGTTCTCGAACCCGTAGGGTCCGCACGCTTAACGTTTGATGACGATTGATATTATGAGTTTATGAGTTTTGATGTACCGAAGGTAGTTCGGAGTCCCGGATGAGATCGGGGACATGACGAGGAGTCTCGAAATGGTCGAGACGTAAAGATCGATATATTGGACGACTATATTCGGACATCGGAAAGGTTCCGAGTGATTCGGGTATTTTTCGGAGTACCGGGGAGTTACGGGAATTCGCCGGGGAGTATATGGGCCTTATTGGGCTTTAGGGGAAAGAGAGAGGGGAGGCTGCGCCCCTCCCCCCAAGGCTTAGTCCGAATTGGACTAGGGGGAGGGGCGGCGCCCCGTCCTTCCTTCTCTTCTCTTTTCCCTTTCCTTCTCTCCTACTCCTACTACTTGGGAGGGCTCCTAGTTCTACTAGGAAATGGGGAATCCTACTCCCTGTGGGAGTAGGACTCCCCAGGGCGCGCCATAGTAGAGGGTCGGCCCTCCCCCTCCTCCACTCCTTTATATACAGGGGTGAGGGGCACCCCATAGACACACAAGTTGATCATTGATCTTTTAGGCGTGTGCGGTGCCCCCCTCCACATAAACACACCTTCGTCGTACCGTTGTAGTGCTTAGGCGAAGCCCTGCGTCGGTAGCTTCATCATCTCCGTCACCACGCCGTCGTGCTGACGAAACTCTCCCGTGAAGCTCAACTGGATCAAGAGCTCGTGGGACGTCATCGAGCTGAACGTGTGCTGAACGCGGAGGTGCCGTACGTTCGGTGCTTGATCGGTTGGATCGCGAAGACGTTCGACTACATCAACCGCGTCACTAGACGCTTCCGCTTTTGGTCTACGAGGGTACATAGGCACACTCTTCCCTCTCGTTTCTATGCATCTAGTAGATAGATCTTGCGTGACCGTAGGAAATTTTTGAAATACTACGTTCCCCTTCATAAATACCCTACTGATTTTCTTGTTCTTGGTTCCCCACAAGATGACTTTTGCCCTATTATATTTGCTAGACCCTTCTTGAATACTGTTAATGCTAAGATAGACTGCAAAAAGGATGTTGTTACTACTGGTTTAGGGGATATGTCTCATGATTTTAACTTTGCTAAATTTCGTAGACAAACCCATGATAAAGAATTGCCTAGTAAGGATGAAATTATTGGTCTTGCTTCTATTGCTGTGCCTCCTAACAACCCTTTAGAACTATATCTGCTAGACCATGAAAATGATATGTATATGAATGAGAGAAGGGAAATAGATGAAATATTCTTTAAACAGGGACCTTTATTGAAACACAACTTGCCTATTGAAATTCTAGGGGATCCTCCTCCTCCCAAGGGTGATCCCGTGTTTGAGCTCAAACCATAACCTGATACTCTTAAGTATGCTTATCTTGATGAAAAGAAGATATATCATGTTATTATTAGTGCTAACCTTTCAGAGCAGAAGAAGAGAAATTATTGAAAACTCTGAAGAAGCTATGTGCTGCCATTGGATAAAATCTTGATGATCTTAAGGGCATTAGTCCCACTCTGTGCCAGCATAAAATAAAATTGGAAAAAGATGCTAAACCGGTTGTTGTTCACCAACGACGGTTAAATACTAGGATGAAAGAAGTGGTAAGGAAGGAAATACTAAAGCTTCCAGAGGCAGGTATAATTTATCCAGTTGTTGATAGTCAGTGGGTAAGTCATGTCCATTGTGTTCCTATGAAGGGAGGTATTACTGTTGTTCCTAATGATAAAGATGAATTGATCCCACAAAGTATTGTTACATGCTATAGAATGGTAATTGATTTCCGCAAGTTAAATCAAGCTACTAAAAAGGATCATTACCCTCTACCTTTTATTGATCAAATGGTAGAAAGATTATCCAAACATACTCATTTTTGCTTTCTAGATGGCTATTCTGGTTTCTCTCAAATACCTGTGTCAAAGAGGATCAAGAAAAGACCACTTTTACTTGCCCTTTCGATACCTTTGCTTATAGACGTATGCCTTTTGGTTTATGTAATGCACCTGCTACCTCTCAAAGATGCATGATGGCTATATTCTCTGTTTTTTGTGAAAAGATTGTTGAGGTTTTCGTGGATGATTTTTCCATTTATGGAACTTCTTTTGATGATTGCTTGAGCAACCTTGATCGAGTTTTGCAGAGATGTGAAGAAACTAATCTTGTCTTGAATTGGAAAAAGTGCCACTTAATGGTTAATGAAGGTATTGTCTTGGGGCATAAAATTTCTGCAAGAGGTATTGAAGTTGATAAAGCTAAAGTTGATGCTATTGAAAAGATGTCGTGTCCCAAGGACATCAAATGTATAAGAAGTTTCCTTGGTCATGCCGGGTTTTATAGGAGGTTCATTAAGGACTTCTCAATAATCTCTAGGCCTCTGACTAACCTCTTACAAAAAGATGTTCCTTTTGTTTTTTATGATGATTGTGTAGAAGCATTTGAGATACTTAAGAAAGCATTGATTTCTGCACCTATTATCCAGCTTCCTGACTGGAATTTACCCTTTGAAATTATGTGTGATGCTAGTGATTATGTTGTAGGTGTTGTTCGAGGACAAAGAGTTGATAAGAAATTAAATGTTATCCAATATGCTAGTAAAACTCTAGACAGTGCCCAGAGAAATTATGCTACTACTGAAAAATAATTTTTAGCAGTTGTATTTGCTTGTGATAAGTTCAGGCCTTATATTGTTGATTCTAAAGTAACTGTTCACACTGATCATGCTGCTATTAAATATCTTATGGAAAAGAAAGATGCTAAACCTAGACTTATTAGATGGGTTCTCTTGCTACAAGAATTTGATTTGCATATTACTGATAGAAAGGGAGCTGAGTACCTCGTTGCAGACAACTTATCTAGATTAGAGAATGTTCTTGATGACCCACTACCCATTGATGATAGCTTTCCTGATGAGCAATTAGCTGTCATAAATGCTTCTCATACTGTTCCATGGTATGCTGATTATGCTAATTATATTGTCGCTAAATTTATACCACCTAGTTTCACATACCAGCAAAAGAAAAAGTTTTTCTATGATTTGAGACATTACTTCTGGGATGACCCACACCTTTATAAAGAAGGAGTAGATGGTATTATTAGACGTTGTGTACCTGAGCATGAACAGGAACAGATCCTCTGCAAGTGTCACTCCGAGGCTTATGGAGGACACCACGCTGGAGATAGAACTGCACATAAGGTATTGCAATCTGGTTTTTATTGGCCTACTCTCTTCAAGGATGCCCGTAAGTTTGTCTTGTCTTGTGATGAATGTCAAAGAATTGGTAATATTAGTAGATGTCAAGAAATGCCTATGAACTATTCACTTGTTATTGAACCATTTGATGTCTGGGGTTTTGATTATATGGGACCTTTTCCTTCCTCTAATGGGTATACACATATTTTAGTTGTTGTTGATTACGTTACTAAGTGGGTAGAAGCTATTCCAGCTAGTAGTGCTGATCACAACACCACTATTAAGATGCTTAGAGAAGTTATTTTTTCGAGGTTTGGAGTCCCTAGATACTTAATGACTGATGGTGGTTCACATTTTATTCATTGTTCATTCCGCAAAATGCTTGCTAAGTATGATGTTAATCATAGAGTTGCATCCCCATACCACCCACAGTCCAGCGGTCAGGTATAACTGAGTAATATAGAGCTAAAATTAATTTTGCAAAAGACTGTTAATAGATCTGGAAAAAATTGGTCCAAGAAACTTGATGATGCATTATGGGCTTATATAACTGCATATAAAAATCCTATGGGTATGTCTCCGTATAAAATGATTTATGGAAAAGCATGTCACTTACCTCTTGAACTAGAACATAAGGCATATTGGGCCATTAAAGAGCTCAATTATGATTTCAAACTTGCTGGTGAGAAGAGGTTATTTGACATTAGCTCACTTGATGAATGGATAACCCAGGCCTATGAAAATGCCAAATTGTTTAAAGAAAAAGTTAAAAGATGGCATGACAAAAGGATACAAAAGTGTGAGTTTATCATAGGTGATTATGTTTTGCTATACAACTCTCGTTTAACATTTTTTGCAGGAAAACTTCTCTCTAAATGGGAAGGCCCTTACGTTATCGAGGAGGTTTATCGTTCCGGTGCCATAAAAATCAACAACTTCGAAGGCACAAATACAAAGGTGGTGAACGGCCAAAGAATCAAGCATTATATCTCAGGTAATCCCATAAATATTGAAACCAATGTCATTGAAACCGTAACCCCGGAGGAATACATAGGGGACACTTTCCAGAACGATTCAGACCCCGGAAAGCAAGAGGTATGTGGTACGGTAAGTAAACCGACTCCAAAACAGTTCTAATGGCATTTTTTCTCCGTTTTGGAATATTTAAGAAAATAGGAAAATAAGAAGTAGTCCGAAAAGGACACGAGGCACCCACGAGGGTGGAGGGCGCGCCTTGCCCCCCTGGGTGCGCCACATGCCTCGTGGGCACCTCGTGTGCCCTCCGGACTCCGTTTTCTTGCACGATACTTCTTTTGGTCAGTAAAAAATCATTATGTAATCTCCCGAAGGTTTTAACCACGATACCATGACAAAATCCTCTATTTTTGTTTCGAGTTGTTTCTGTCGCAGATTATAGCAATATGTCGTCCCAGGATTCGGAGGGAGAAAGCTATGTAGCTGATTACCTTGCAGACCCTAAGGTCTACGGAGACTTGGAGCATTGTGGTTGGACCACGGAGGAAGAAGAGGACTATGATCCTAGGGGAAGGGAGGAGACGAGACCAGATGAAGATGAAGTCCCATTACCTCAACCTGGGGACATGCATGTGGAGTTCAAAAAGTCAAGCCTCCCTGATAGAGCAAAGAAATTTAAGATCGAGTTTATCCCTTTTCGCCTCTTGCAGGAGAACAAGCAGGACTTATGCAAAAACATATTAAGCCTTGAGCAGGAGATCGATGACCTAAGGGAGAAAAATTCTATCCTCAAGCACAAATTAAGGAAGAAGGCTACGTCATCAACAACTCCGTCGTCACCACCTCCGGAGAAAGAGACATAATCACATGGGTATGGGCACTCCCCTTGGCAACTGCCAAGCTTGGGGAGGTGCCACGGTATCGTATCACCATCACACCTCTATCATTACCGTTTTTCTTAGTTCGATTCTTTTGGTAATATCTTGATCTAGTAGAATAAAGTTTAGTATGATCTAGTTGTGAGCTTTGCTTTATGATCCTTATCTATGTAATCGAGTCCGTGAGCTATATATAATAAAGATTAGTTTTGAGTCAAGGGCTTGATTGTATCACTATGATCTTGAGGGAATAAAAGAAAGAATAAAAGAGAATCAAAGATATCCTATTGATCTTATGGGGAGCAATGACTTCACATACAAAGAGTATGATGAATAAAAATTGTTGAGAGTTGACAAACATAGTTTTTGTCATCGTTGCAATTAATAGGAAGTAATAAATAAAGAGAGGTTTTCACATATAAATATACTATATTGGACATCTTTTATGATTGCGAGCACTCATTAAAATATGACATGCTAAAGAGTTGATATTGGACAAGGAAGACGACGTAATGGGTTATGTTTTCTTATATCCGAAATAAAGTATATTGTCATGAATCATCCAACATGTTGAGCTTGCCTTTCCCCCTCATGCTAGCCAAACTCCTTGCACCAAGTAGAGATACTACTTGTGCTTCCAAATATCCTTAAACCCAGTTTTGCCATGAGAGTCCACCATATCTACCTATGGATTGAGTAAGATCCTTCAAGTAAGTTGTCATTGTTGCAACTCTCTAAATATGTATGGAGAAAATAAACTTTATACGATCTTGTGATATGGAAGCAATAAAAGCGACGGACTGCACAATAAAGGTCCATATCACAAGTGGCAATATAAAGTGCCGTTCTTTTGCACTAAGATTTTGTACATCCAACCATAAAAGCACATGACAACCTCTGCTTCCCTCTGCGAAGGGCCTATCTATTGTTCCTATCTTATACAAGAGTCATGGTGATCTTCACCTTTCCTTTTTACATTTTATCCTTTGGCAAGCACATTGTGTTGGAAAGTTCAAAAAAATTCCTCTGATCACGCAAGATCTATCTACTAGAAGCATAGCAACAAGAGGGGAGAGTGTGTCTACGTACCCTTGTAGATCGAAAGCGGAAGCGTCTACTGACGCGGTTGATGTAGTCGAACATCTTCGTGATCCAACCGATCCAAGCACCGAACGTACGGCACCTCCGCGTTCAGCACATGTTCAGCTCAATGACATCCCACGAGCTCTTGATCCAGTTGAGCTTCACGGGAGAGTTTCATCAGCACGATGGCGTGGCGACGAAGATGATGAAGTTACCGGCGCAGGGCTTCGCCTAAGCACCACAATGATATGACCGAGGTGTGTTTCTGTGGAGGGGGGCACCGCACATGGCTAAAACAATGTTGCTTGTCTGTTCTATGGGTGCCCCCTGCCCCTATATATAAAGGAGCATGGGGGAGGGCCGGCCGGCCCTAGGGGCGTGCCATAGAGGGAGTTTTCCTACTCTTAGTAGGAGTAGGAATCCCCTTTCCTATTCCTACTAGGAGTAGGAAAGGAAGGACGAAGAGAAGAAGGAAGGAGAGGGGCGCCTCCCCCCACTCCTAGTCCAACTAGGAGGGAGGGGGTGCGGCCAGCCCCTATGGTCTGCCTCTCACTTTCCCTCATGGCCCACTATGGCCCAATACTCCCCCGGGGGGTTCCGGTAACCCCTTCGGCACTCCGGTTTTCTCCGAAATCACCCGGAACACTTTCGGTGTCCGAATATAGCCGTCCAATATATCAATCATTATGTCTCGGACATTCCGAGACTCCTCGTCATGTCCGTGATCTCATCCGGGACTCCCAACTACCTTTGGTACATCAAAACTCATAAACTCATAATACCGATCGTCATCGAATGTTAAGCATGCGGACCCTAGGGCATATTTCCTCCAGTCTCCCACTTGCACTAGAGTCAATAATCTAGTTCACATCACCATGTGATTTAACACCAATAGTTCACATCCTCATGTGATTTAACACTTTATAGTTCACATCGCCATGTGACCAATACCCAAAAGGTTTACTAGAGTCAATAATCTGTTCACATCGCTATGTGATTAACACCCGAAGAGTACTAAGGTGTGATCATGTTTTGCTTGTGAGAGAGGTTTAGTCAATGGGTCTGCCACATTCAGATCCATATGTATTTTGCAAATTTCTATGCCTACAATGCTCTACATGGAGCTACTCTAGCTAAATGCTCCCACTTTCAATATGTATCCAGATCGAGACTCGGAGTCATCAAGATCGGTGTCAAAGCTTTCATCGACATAACTCTTTATGACGAACTCTTTATCACCTCCATAACCGAGAAATATTTCCTTAGTCCTCTAAGGATAATTTTGACCGCTGTCCAGTGATCTTCTCCTAGATCAAAATTGTACTCCCTTGCCAAACACAGGGTAGGGCATACAATAGGTGTGGTATACAACATGGCATACTTTATAGAACCTATGGCTGAGGCATAGGGAATGACTTTCATTCTCTCTCTATCTTTTTTTGTGGTCGGGCTTTGAGTCTTACTCAACTTCACACCGTGCAACACATGCAAGAACTCTTTCTTTGACTGTTCCATTTTGAACTACTTCAAAACCTTGTCAAGGTATGTACTCATTGAAAAAACTTATCAACCGTCTTGATCTATCTCTATAGATCTTGATGCTCAATATGTAAGCAACTTCACTGAGGTCTTTCTTTGAAAAACTCCTTTCAAACACTCCTTTATGCTTTCCAGAAAATTCTACATCATTTCCGATCGACAATATGTCATTCACATATACTTATCAGAAAGGCTATAGTGCTCCCACTCACTTTCTTGTAAATACATGCTTCAACCCAAGTCTGTATAAAACTATATGCTTTGATGAACTTAACAAAGCGTATATTCCAACTCCGAGATGCTTGCACCAGTCCATAGATGGATCGCTGGAGCTTGCACATTTTGTTAGCACCTTCAGGATTGACAAAACCTTCTGGTTGCATCATATACAACTCTTCTTTAAGGAATCCATAAGGAATGTAGTTTTGACATCCATTTGCCAGATTTCATAAAATGCGGCAATTGCTAACATGATTCGAACAGACTTTAAGCATTGCTACAAGTGAGAAAGTCTCATCGTAGTCAACTCCTTGAACTTGTCGAAAACATTTCACAACAAGTCGAGCTTGGTTGACAGTAACATTACCATCGCCGTCTGTCTTCCTCTTGAAGATCCATTTATTTTCAATGGCTTGCCGATCATCGGGCAAGTCAACCAAAGTCCACAGTTTGTTCTCATACATGGATCCCATCTCAGATTTCATGGCTTCACGCTACTTTGCGGAATCTGGGCTCATCATCGCTTCCTCACAGTTTGTAGGTTCATCATGGTCTAGTAACATGACTTCCAGAACCGGGTTACCGTACCACTCTGGTGCAGAACGCACTCTAGTTGACCTACGAGGTTCAGTAGTGACTTGATCTGAAGTTTCATGATCATCATCATTAGCTTCCTCGCTGATTGGTGTAGGAATCACTAGAACTAGTTTTTTTCTGTACTACTTTCCAATTTGGGAGAAGGTACAATTACCTCATTAGGTTCCACTTTTCTCCCACTCACTTCTTTCGAGAGAAACTCCTTCTCTAGAAAGTATCCATTTTAGCAACGAATATCTTGTCTTTGGATCTGTGATAGAAGGTGTACCCAACAGTTTCCTTTGGGTATCCTATGAAGACACATTTCTCCGATTTGGGTTCGAGCTTATTAGGTTGAAACATTTTCACATAAGCATCGCTGCCCCAAACTTTAAGAAACAATAACTTTGGTTTCTTGCCAAACCATAGTTCATAAGGCGTCGTCTCAACGGATTTATATGGTGCCCTATTTAACGTGAATGCAGCTGTCTCTAATGCAGAACCCAAAACAATAGTGGCAAATCGGTAAGAGACATCATAGATTGCACCATATCTAATAAAGTACGGTTACGACGTTCGGACACACCATTACGCTGTGGTATTCCGGGTGGCGTGAGTTGTGAAACTATTCCACATTGTTTCAAATGAAGACCAAACTCATAACTCAAATACTCGCCTCCACGATCAGATCGTAGAAACTTTATTTTCTTATTACGATGATTCTCTACTTCACTCTGAAATTCTTTGAACTTTTAAAATGTTTCAGACTTCTGTTTCATCAAGTAGATATACCCATATCTGCTCAAATCATCCGTGAAGGTTAGAAAATAACAATACCCGCCGTGAGCCTCAACACTCATTGGTCCGCATACATTAGTATGTATGATTTCCAACAAGTCAGTTGCTCGCTCCATTGTTCCGGAGAACGGAGTTTTAGTCATCTTGCCCATGAGGCATGGTTTGCAAGCACCAAGTGATTCCAAAAGCCCATCAGCATGGAGTTTCTTCATGCCCTTTACACCAATATGATCTAAACGGCAGTGCCACAAATAAGTTGCACTATCATTATCAACTTTGCATCTTTTGGCTTCAATATTATGAATATGTGTATTACTACGATCGAGATCCAACAAACTATTTTCATTGGGTGTATGACCATCGAAGGTTTTATTCATGTAAACAGAATAACAATTATTCTATGACTTTAAGTGAATAACCGTATTGCAACAAACATGATCAAATCATATTCATGATCAACGCAAATGCCAAATAACATTTATTTTGGTTCTACAATAATCCCGGAAGTATAGGGAGTGTGCGATGATGATCATATCAATCTTGGAACCACTTCCAACACACATCGTCACTTCACCTTTAACTAGTCTCTATTCATTCTACAACTCTCGTTTTGAGTTTACTAATTTTAGCAACTGAACCGGTATCAAATACCCAGGGGTTGCTATGAACACTAGTAAAGTACACATCGATAATCTGTATATCAAATATACCTTTGTTCACTTTGCCATCCTTCTTATCCGCCAAGTATCTAGGGCAGTTCCACTTCCAGTGACCATTTCCTTTGCAGTAGAATCACTTAGTTTCAGGCTTGAGTTTAGCTTTGGGTTTCTTCATGGGAGTGACAACTTGCTTGTCATTCTTCTTGAAGTTCCCCTTCTATCCCTTTGCCCTTTACTTGAAACAAGTGGTCTTGTTAACTATCAACACTTGATGCTCTTTCTTGATTTCTACCTTCGCCGATTTCAGCATCACAAAGAGCTCGGGAATTACTTTAGTCATCCCTTGCATATTATAGTTCATCACGAAGTTCTACTAACTTGGTGATAGTGACTAGAGAACTTTGTCAATTACTATCTTATCTGGAAGATTAACTCCCACTTGATCCAAGCAATTGTAGTACCCAGACAATTTGAGCACATGCTCACTGGTTGAGCTATTCTCCTCCATCTTGTAGGCAAAGTACTGTCAGAGGTCTCATACCTCTCGACACGGGCATGAGTATGAAATACTGATTTCAACTTTTGGAACATCTTATATGCTCCGTGGCGTTCAAAACGTTTCTGAAGTCCCGGTTCTAAGCCGTAAAGCATGGTGCACTAAACTATTAAGTAGACATCATATTGAGCTTTGCCAAACGTTCATAATGTTTGCATCTGCTCCTGCAATAGATTTGTCACCTAGCGGTGCATCAAGGACATAATACTTCTGTGCATCAATGAGGATAATCCTCAGATCACGGACCTAGTCTGCATCATTGCTACTAACATATTTCAACTTATATTTCTCTAGGAACATATAAAAATAAACGGGGAGCTACACCGCGAGCTATTGATCTACAACATAGATATGCTAATACTACCAGGACTAAGTTCATGATAAATTAAAGTTCAATTAATCATATAACTAAAGAACTCCCACTTAGATAGACATCCCTCTTGTCATCTAAATGATCATGTGATCCAAATCAACTAAACCATGTCCAATCATCACGTGACATGGAGTAGTTTTCAATGGTGAACATCTTATGTTGATCATATCTACTATATGATTCACGCTCGAACTTTTGGTCTCCAGTGTTCCGAGGCCATGTTTGTACATGTTAGGCTCATCAAGTTTAACCCGAGTATTCTGCATGTGCAAAACTGTCTTACACCCGTTGTATTTGAACGTAGAGGTTATCACACCTGATCATCACGTGGTGTCTCGGCACGACGAACTTTCCCAACGATTCATACTCAGGGATAACACTTGTACCTTGAAATGTTGTAAGGGATCATCTTATAATGCTACCGTTGTACTAAGCAAAATAAGAAGCCTAATAAGATAAACATCATATGCAATCAAAATATGTGACATCATATGGCCATCATCATCTTGTGCTTTTGATCTCCATCTCCAAAGCATCGTCGTGATCTCCATCGTCGCCGGCTAGACACCATGATCTTCATCGTAGCGTCATGGTCGTCTCGCCAACTATTGCTACTACTACTATCGCTAACTCATAGTGATGGAGTAAAGCAATTACATGGCCTTCGCAATTCATACAATAAAGAGACAACCATAAGGCTCCTGTCGGTTGCCGATACTTTACGAAACATGATCATCTCATACAATAACATATAACTCATCACGTCTTGACCATATCACATCACAACATGCCGTGCAAAAACAAGTTAGACGTCCTCTAGTTTGTTGTTGCAAGTTTTACGTGGCTACTACGGGCTTAGCAAGAACTGTTCTTACCTACGCATACAAAAACCACAACGATTTTTCGTCAAGTATGTGTTGTTTTAACCTTCACAAGGACCGAGCATAGCCACACTTGATTCAACTAAAGTTGGAGAAACTGACACCCGCCAGCCACATGTGTGCGAAGCACGTCGGTAGAACCAGTCTCGCGTAAGCGTACGCGTAATGTCGGTCTGGGCCGCTTCATCCAACAATACCGCCGAATCAAAGTATGACATGCTGGTAAGCAGTATGACTATTATCGCCCACAACTTATTGTGTTCTGCTCGTGCATATCATCTACGCATAGACCTGGCTCATGATGCCACTGTTGGGAAACATAGTATTTCAAAAAAAAAATCCTACGATCATGCAAGATCTATCTACTAGAAGCATAGCAACGAGAGAGGAGAGTGTGTCTACATACCCTCGTAGACCGAAAGCGGAAGTGTCTAGTGACGCGGTTGATGTAGTCGAACATCTTCGCGATCCAACCGATCCAAGCACCGAACGTACGGCACCTCCGCGTTCAGCACACATTCAGCTCAATGATGTCCCATGAGCTCTTGATCCAGTTGAGCTTCATGGGAGAGTTTCATCAGCACGACGGCGTGGCGATGGAGATGATGAAGTTATCGGCGCAGGGCTTCGCCTAAGCACTGCAACAATATGACCGAGGTGTGTTTCTGTGGAGGGGGCATCACACATGGCTAAAACAATGTTGCTCGTCTGTTCTAGGATGCCCCCCTGCCCCTGTATATAAAGGAGCAAGGGGAAGGGCCGGCCGGCCCTACGGGTGCGCCATAGAGGGAGTTTTCCTACTCCTAGTAGGAGTAGGAATCCCCTTTCCTATTCCTACTAGGAGTAGGAAAGGAAGGAAGAAGAGAAGAAGGAAGGAGAGGGGCGCCTCCCCCCCCCCACTCCTAGTCCAACTAGGATCCCTATGGGAGGGGGCGCGGGCAGCCCCTATGGGCTGCTTCTCACTTTCCGTCATGGCCCACTATGGCCCAATACTCCCCCGGGGGTTCGGGTAACCCCTCCGGCACTCCGGTTTTCTCCGAAATCACCTGGAACACTTCCGGTGTCCGAATATAGCCGTCCAATATATCAATCTTTATGTCTCGGACATTCCGAGAATCCTCGTCATGTCCGTGATCTTATCCAAGACTCCTAACTACCTTCGGTACATCAAAACTCATAAACTCATAATACGGATCGTCGTCAAACGTTAAGCGTGCGGACCCTACGGGTTCGAGAACTATGTAGACATGACCGAGACTCATCTCCGGTCAATAACCAATAGCGGAATCTGGATGCTCATATTGGTTCCTACATATTCTACGAAGATCTTTATTGGTCAAAGTGCATAACAACATACGTTGTTCCCTTTGTCATCGGTATGTTACTAGCCCGAGATTCAATCGTCGGTATCAACATACCCAGTTCAATCTCATTACTGGCAAGTCTCTTTACTCGTTCCATAATACATCATATCGTGACGAACTCATTAGTCGTTTGCTTGCAAGGCTTATTATGATGTGTATTACCGAGAGGGCCCAGAGATACCTTTCCGACACTCGGAGTGACAAATCCTATTCTCGATCTATGCCAACACCACAAACACCTTTGGAGACACCTATAGAGCATCTTTATAATCACCCAGTTACGTTGTGACGTTTGATAGCACACAAGGTGTTCCTACGGTTTTCGGGAGTTGCATAATCTCATAGTCATAGGAACATGTATAAGTCATGAAGAAAGCAATAGCAGTAAAACTTAACGATCAAGTGCTAAGCTAACGAAATGGGTTAAGTCAATCACATCATTCTCTAATGATGTGATCCCGTTCATCAAATGAAAACTCATGTCTATGGCTAGGAAACTTAACCATCTTTGATTAAAGAGCTAGTCAAGTAGATGAAAACTAGTGACACTCTGTTTGTCTATGTATTCACACATGTACTAAGTTTCCGGTTAATACAATTCTATCATGAATATAAGGAAATAAATAATAACTTTATTATTGCCTCTACGGCATATTTCCTTCAGAAAGATCCTGACATATATACCCCATTGGATGTAAGCTATCATGAACTATTATTGTTGACATTACCCTTGAGGTAAAAGGTTGGGAGGCAACACTATAAGACCCTATCTTTCTCTGTGTCCGATTAAAACTCCATACCCATAAGTATTGCGTGAGTGTAAGCAATTGTGAAAGACTAAATGATAGTTGAGTATGTCGACTTGCTGAAAAGCTCTTATATTGACTCTTTTCGACATTATCATAAATTGCAATGGCTTCAATGACTGATATCATAGTTTGTTCGTTTTCAATGAAGTTTCTGATTCATACTTGACATTGTGAATGGATTGTTACTTCAGCATAAGAAATCATACGACAATATATATATATATATATATATATATATATATATATATATATATATATATATATATATATGTTGCTGTTATAAGAATGATCATGATGCCCTCATGTCCGTATTTTATTTTATCAACACATCTATATCCAAACACGTGGACATATTTTTCGATATCGGCTTCCGCTTGAGGACAAGCGAGGTCTAAGCTTGGGGGAGTTGATACGTCCATTTTGCATCATGCTTTTATATTGTTGTTTATTGCATTATGGGCTGTTATTACACATTATGTCACAATACTTATGCATTTTCTCTCTTATTTTACAAGGTTTACATGAAGAGGGAGAATGTCGGCAGCTGGAATTCTGGGCTGGAAAGGAGGAAATATTGGAGACCTATTCTGCACAACTCAAAAAGCCCTGAAACTCCACGGAAGTCAGTTTTGGAATATACAAAAAATATCAGGCGAAGAAAGCACCACAGGGGGGCCACCCACCGTCCACGAGGGTGGGGGCGCGCCCCCTGCCTCGTGGGCCACCTGGCAGCCCCCTGATACGTCTCCAACGTATCAATAATTTTTGATTGTTCCATGCTATTATTTATGATGTTTTGGATGTTTAATGTGCTTTGTTATACACTTTTATATTATTTTTGGGACTAACCTACTAACCAAAAGGCGCAGTCCAGATTGCTGTTTTTTGCCTATTTCAGGGTTTTACAGAAAAGGAATATCAAACGGAGTCCAAACGGAATGAAACTTCGGGAGATATATTTTTGGAGCAAAATACGTACTTGAGACTTGAGAACCACGGAGTAGGGCTGACGTGGCGTCCACGAGGGTGGGGGCGCCCCCCCCCCTATAGGGCGTGCCCCCTGCCTCGTGGGCACCCCGTCTGGCCCCCGGTGCCCTCCTTCCTCCTATATATACCTACGTACCCCGAAACCATCAGAGGAATAGAGAAAACCCTAGTTCCACCGCCGTAACCTTCTGTTCCCGTGAGATCACATCTTGGGGCCTGTTCCGGAGCTCCGCCAGGGGGGATCTTCCACGGCGTGCTTCTACATCATCATCATCGCCTCACCATGAGTTGTGAGTAGTTTACCACAGACCTTCAGGTCCATAGCTAGTATCTAGATGGATTATTCTCTCTCTTTGGATCTCAATACCAAGTTCTCCTCGGTCTTCGAGGAGATCTATTCGATGTAATCTCTTTTTGCGGTGTGTTTGTCGAGATCCGATGAATTGTGGGTTTATGATCAAGATTATCTATGAGAAATATTTGGTTCTTTTCTGAACTCTTTATGTATGAATATAATATCCTTGCAAGTCTCTTCGAATTATTGGTTTGGTTTGGCCTACTAGATCTATAGTTCTTGCAATGGGAGAAGTGCTTGGCTTTGGGTTCAATCTTGCGGTGTCCTTTCCCAGTGACAGTAGGAGAAGCAAGGCACGTATTGTATTGTTGCCATCGAGTATAAAAAGATGGGTTTTATAACACTATGTTTGAGTTTATCCCTCTACATCATGTCATCTTGCTTAAGGCGTTACTACGTTCTTATGAACTTAATACTCTAGATGCATGCTGGACAGCGGTCGATGTGTGGAGTAATAGTAGTAGATGCAGAATCATTTCGGTCTACTTGTCTCGGACGTGATGCCTATATATAATGATCATGCCTAGATAGTGTCAATTATTCGCTTTTCTATCAATTGCTCGACAATAATTTGTTTACCCGCCGTAGAATATCGCTATCATGAGAGAAGCCAGTAGAGAAAACTATGGCCCCCGGGTCTATTCTCAAAATATCAATCTACAATCTACTTTACTTTTCCGCTTTTAATTTCTATTCTTATATCCAAAAATACCAAAAATATCAAATAATCATCTCTATCAGATCTCACTTTCGTAAGTGACCGTAAAGGGATTGACAACCCCTTGTCGCGTTGGCTGCAAAGTTCTTATTTGTTTGTGCACGTGCGAGGGACTTGCGCGTGGTCTCCTACTGGATTGATACCTTGGTTCTCAAAAACTGAGGGAAATACTTACGCTACTGTGCTGCATCACCCTTTACTCTTCGAGGGAATACAACGCAAGCTCGAGAAGTAGCAAGAAGAATTTCTGGCGCCATTTCCGGGGAGGCTTACGCAAAAGTCATATACCAAGTACCTATCACAAACCTTCATCCTTCGCTTTACGTTTATTTGCCTCTCGTTTTCCTCTCCCCCACTTCACCCTTGCCGTTTTATTCGCCCTTTTTCCGTTCGCCTTTCTGTTTGCTTGTGTTGCCATGTGCCCTCTATTAGCTTGCATCTTCGCTTGCTAAATTATGGATCCTCATCCACTTGCTAATCTCTTTAAGAGATCTAATTATGTTGAACCTATTGCTAGTGAGTTGAGTGCACTCGATTATCTTTATGGGGTTTCGCTTGAAATTTTTGAATCTGAAAATTGTGAGGAATTGTTAAAAGAAAAAGTGATTCATGATAGCTCATTGAATGAAAAGCATGATTGCAATGATGTTATTATAAATTCTATTAATATCAATTGTGCTAATGATATGCAAAACCCTAAGCTTGAGGATGCTAGTATTGCTATGTCCACTACTTGTTGCAATGATCATGATTGGGGTGATGCTTCTTACGATCTTGAAAATTTATTTCAACCCAATGATGAATATGAGATTGATAATAATGTTTGCAATAATATTGAAAGTGGGTTTGGAAGAGTGGCAACTTTAGATCTCGCATATTTGGAGAATGATCAATCTTATGAATTTTTTGATAAAAGAGGGTTTGGAGAGGTCATTACTTTAGTTAATATTGATCCCACTATTTTGGAAGAGTGTCAACTTTGTATGCATGTGGATCGTGTTGAGAATATGTTTTGTGCTAGCTATATTGTTGAATTTTCTTATGATCCTACATGCAATTATTATGAGAGAGGAAAATATGGTTGTAGAAATCTTCATGTTACTAAATTACCTCTCTTCATGTTGAGATTGATCTTGTTTCTTTCTTCTTCCTTGCATATGCTAGATCTTGCTAATTTGTTTTCCTATAAAATGCCTATGCATATGAAGTATGTTAGACTTAGATGTGATTTTCACATGCTATATGATGCTCTCTTTGTGCTTCAATTCTTATCTTTGATGTGAGCATCATTGAAATCCCAAGCCTATCTTAATGGCTATAAAGAAAGCGCTTGTTGGGAGGCAACCCAATTTTATTTTATTTTTGTTTTTGCTTCTGTTTAGGAATAAATATTGCATCTAGCTTCTGTTTGATGTGGTTTTGTGTTTTAATTAGTGTTTGTGCCAAGTAGAACCTTTGGGAAGACTTGTGTGAAGTTTATATGATCTTGCTGTGAAAAACAGAATCGTTAGCGCTCGCTAGAATGGTCACCAGATTTTACTGGAGTGTGCTATTTAGTTGATTCTTTTTGCAGATGATTAGTAGACAAATTCCTCATGTTTACCAATTTATTTCAATTTTTTGGAGTTACAGAAGTATGCGAAAGTTACAGATTACTACAGACTGTTCTGTTTTTGACAGCTTCTGTTTTTCGTGTGTTGTTTGCTTATTTCAATGCATCTATGAGTAATATTGGGAAGTATGAATCATAGAGAAGTTGGAATACAATAGGTTTAACACCAATATAAACAAAGAATGAATTCATTGCAGTACCTTTGAGTAGTAGTTTGTTTTCTTATACTAACGGAGCTCACGAGATTTTTGTCTAAGTTTTGTGTTGTGAAGTTTTCAAGTTTTGGGTATTGCTTTGATGGACTATGGAACAAATAGTGGTAAGAGCCTAAGCTTGGGGATGCCCAAGTCACCCCAAGGTAAAATTCAAGGACAACCAAGATCCTAAGCTTGGGGATGCCCCGGGAAGGCATCCCCTCTTTCGTCTTCATCTATCGGTAACTATACTCGGAGCTATATTTTTATTCACCACATGATATGTGTTTTACTTGGAGAGTCATGTATATTTTGAGTCTTTGCTTGTTAGTTTGCCACAATTATACTTGCCGGACACACCTTTTTGAGATAGTTAAATATGGCCTAGGAATTGATAGAACACTCTATGTGCTTCACTTATATCTTTTGAGTTGAATAGTTTTTGCTCTAGTGCTTCACTTATATCTTTTAGAGCACGGTGGTAATTATATTTTGTAGAAATTGTTGATCTCTCATGCTTCACTTATATCCTTTTGAGAGTCTATTAAAACAGCATGGTAATGTGCTTTGGCTATAAAACTAGCCTTCACATGATAGGCATCCAAGATCAATGTAGTAAAAACTTTCACACTAAGTGCATTGAATATGATGAGAAGTTGTATGCTTGATAATTGTTTTGAGATATGAGGATATTGATATTAGAGTCATGCTAGTGGAGTTATTATGAAATTGAGAAATGCTTGTGTTAAAGTTAGTGATTCCCATAGCATGCACGTATGGTGAACCGCTATGTGACGAAGTTAGAGCATGAGGTATTTGTAGAGTGTCATCCTTTGTGTGGAGGTCGGGGGCGCGCGATGGTTAACTCCTACCAACCTCTCCCCTAGGAGCATGCGTTGATTGCTTTGTTTTGATGACTCGTAAATTTTTGCAATAAGTATATGAGTTCTTATGACTAATGTTGAGTCCATGGATATTACGCACTCTCACCCTTCCACCATTGCTAGCCTCTCTTGTACCGCACAACTTTCACCGGTACCATACACCCACTATATATCCTTCCTCAAAACAGCCACCATATACCGTCCTCAAAACAGCCACCATACCTACCTATCATGGCATTTCCATAGCCATTCCAAGATATATTGCCATGCAACTTTCCACCGTTCCGTTCATATGACACGCTTCATATTGTCATATTGCCATCCATGATCATGTAGTTGACATCGTATTTGTGGCTAGACCACCATGCATAATTTTTCATACATGTCACTCTTGATTCCTTGCACATCCCGGTACACCGCCGGAGGCATTCATATAGGTCATACTTTGTTCTAGTATCGAGTTGTAATTCAATGAAAGTGTGATGATCATAATTATTAGAGCATTGTACCATGTGAGGAAAGGCTAAATAAAGAAAGCCCCACCAAAAAATGAAGAAAAAAGGGCAAAGAAAAAAAAGAAAGGCCCAAAAAAAAGGGACAATTGCTACTATCTTTTTCCACACTTGTGCTTCAAAGTAGCACCATGTTCTTCAAGATAGAGAGTCTCATGTTTAGTCACTTTCATATACTAGTGGGAATTTTCATTATAGAACTTGGCTTGTATATTCCAACGATGGGCTTCCTCAAATGCCCTAGGTCTTCGTGAGCAAGCAAGTTGGATGCACACCCACTTTGTTTCTTTTGTTGAGCTTTCATACATTTTTAGCTCTAGTGCATCCATTGCATGGCGATCCCTACTCACTCACATTGATATCTATTGATGGCAATCTCCATAGCCCGTTGATACGCTTAGTTGATATGAGACTATCTCCCTCCTTTTTGTCTTCTCCACAACCACCTCTCTATTCCACATAGTGCTACGTCCATGGCTCACGCTCATGTATTGTGTGAAAGTTGAAAGGTTTGAAAGAATAGAGTATGAAAAAAAGTGCTTGGCTGAAACCAGGGTTGTGCATGATATGAATATTTTGTGCGATGAAGAGGGAGCATAGCCAGACTATATGATTTTGTAGGGATAACTTTCTTTAGCCATAGTATTTTGAGAAGACATGATTGCTTTGTTAGTATGCTTGAAGTATTATTATTTCTTATGTCAATATAGACTTTTGTCTTGAATCTTTCAGACTGAACATTCATGCCACAATTAAGATAATTACATTGAAAAACTATGTTGGTTAGCATTCCACATCAAAAATTCTGTTTTAATCATTTACCTACTCGAGGACGAACATGAATTAAGCTTGGGGATGCTTGATATGTCTCCAACGTATCTATAATTTTTTATTGTTCCATGCTATTATTTATGATGTTTTGTGTGACGCCCCCGATTTGACCGTACACTAATCATGCACGCAAATGTGTACGACCAAGATCAAGGACTCACTGGAAGATATCACAACACAACTCTAGACACAAGTTAAAATAATACAAGCTTTATATTACAAGCCAGGGGCCTCGAGGGCTCGAATACATAAGCTCGAAAACACAAGAGTCAGCGGAAGCAACAATATCTGAGTACAGACATAAGTTAAACAAGTTTGCCTTAAGAAGGCTAGCACAAAACATCAACGATCGAAAAGGCAAGGCCTCCTGCCTGGGACCTCCTAACTACTCCTGGTCGTCATGCTGTCTCCACGTAGTAGTAGGCTCCGTCGGGGTAGTAGCAGTCGTCAATGGTGGCTTCTGGCTCCTGGACTCCACCATCTGGTTGCATCAACCAGCAAGAAGAAGGAAGGGGGAAAAGGGGGAGCAAAGCAACCGTGAGTACTCATCCAAAGTACTCGCAAGCAAGGATCTACACTACATATGCATCGGTATCAATGAAAAGGGTAGTATTTGTGGACTAAGCTGCAGAATGCTAGGATAAGAGGGGGAGAAGCTAGTCCTATCAAAGACTAGCATCTTCTGGAAACCACCGTCTTGCAGCAAGAGGGGGAAGTAGAGTAGTATAACATAAGTCATATTTATGTTGTTGTTCCAACGCTCCGGGATCCTTTCTCGACTCCCGAAGCAACATATCCAAACAATGCCTCAGCATCCAGTTCTAGTTGTAGCGATCGGGATACAACTCCAAGTGTCCGTTACCGTAGGACAGGCTATCGATAGATGTTTTCTTCCCTGCAGGGGTGCACCAACTTACCCAACACGCTTGCTTAACTCCGGCCGGACACACCATCAGGTCATGCCCGCCCTCGGCCAAACAATACGCCGCAACCCGACCTAGGCTTAATAGAGAGGTCATGCACACCGGACTAAACCCTATGCCCCCAGGGGTCATGGGCCAATCGCCCCGGGAACTCCTGCACGTTGCGTACGCGGCCGGTGAGCAGACGTAGCAACCACCTTTAAAAAGGTACGAGCCTAACCAGTCCAACCCGGCGCGCGCCGCTCAGTCGCAATGACGTCAGTTAAGCTTCGGCTGATGCATACGACGCAGAATGCCCATACTATGCCCACGTGATGGTTAGCGCTATCAGGCCAAAGGCCCCTCGGATCAAATATCCAAACCGTTTAGTGTCTTGGGAACGCGCGGTAATGAGCAGAGACTCACGATAATGTGACCCCATCGCCCCGTCTCGAGAACTTGCGGCAAGGGCGAGTGCCCGGCCACGCCTCGTATTTAACTCGCGGGCACCTTCCAGGTCAACCCGACTACACATCACTCGCAATTAAGCTCGCGCGGGTACCCCTCAGGGTCGACCCGTCTTTAGTAACCAGGTTCAGTGTAAGTCAGAGTAACCATAGTAACTGTGTGTCTGACACCAAAGGAAAACCTGAGGAAATCACCCTCGATGGAATTCCACCTGATGTTTATCGTCAAGGTGAACGAAAGAGGAGTCACCCTCGAGGTCCACTCTTGAGGAGTTGCATGACAGGGTCGTTATCGGGAGTGGAGAAAGAGGAATCACCCTCGATGACCACAACCGATGAACTAACCTACAAGGTTAACATCAGAAGTGCTGATGAGATCTCACCCTCGGCACTCGATAGTAACCCAGTAGTGTCGAACAACTAAGGGGAAAGTGATGTGCGGTGCCGGGGCCTGGTCTTCGATCCCGTTGATCGGGTCTTCTGATAATCCAGCGGGGCAGTCGGGACAAGGTAGGGGGGTCACTGGTGGATCTCTAACCAGCCTATACTAAGCAGTTTAGTGTAAACATGTAAGGTATGAAAGCAGTATCAACAACAGGCTATGCATCAGAATAGGATCATACAAAAAGCAGTAGCAGTTCTAATGCAAGCATAAGAGAGAAGAGAATGGACGATATCGGAATGATCAAAGGGGGTTGGCTTGCCTGGTTGCTCTGGCAAGAAGGAGGGGTCGTCAACACCGTAGTCGATCACCGGGGCATCATCTGTCTCGGGGTCTACCGGAGAGAAGAGGGGGAAGAAATAATAAATATAAAGCAAACAGTTGCAACAGAGAAGCACGACACGTCAGCACTCAGTGCTAGGGTGCTCTAACGCGGTGGTACACGGTACCGGCGAAGGGGGATAACACTCGGGAAAGTATCCCCGGTGTTTCGTGTTTTCGGTTAGATGAATCGGAGGGGGAAAGTTGCAGGTTCACTATGCTAGGGATGTGTGGCGGACGAACGGACAGCGTATTCGGATTCGTCTCGTCGTTCTGAGCAACTTTCATATACAAAACTTTTTCATCCGAGTTACAGATTATTTTCTATGATTTATCAAAGATTTAATGATTTCTGAAATCTTTGGATTTATTAGAATTTCGAAATTAAAACTGTAAATTTACTTTTGTCACCTAGTGTGTTGCCAGCCACAGTCAATGACATGTGGGGCTAGGTCAAAGTCAACAGTCCACTTAGCTGTTGACTGGGTCAACTAGTGAATAGTTCATATGGGTCCCATGTGTCATTGTCTATGTTTTAACTAGACATTAATTAAATTAGATTAGCTAGCAGTGGGGGCCACTGTCATTGGCTAGTAGTTAAACTAACTAGTAATTAATGCCTAAAATAATTTGCGCGGCCGGCCGGTGGTGGTTGTGCATACACACGCACACCACACTTGCTTGGACATTAGCAGCAACTAGTGGCTGTAAGACGAACAACAATGGCAAGCAGCAGTAGCTAGCAGCCTGGAGCATCGCTTAGGAGGAACATCAGCGATTAACTAGCAGGGGCAGCAGCAAAACAGTAGTGGCGTCAGCTAGCAGATAAACAACAGTAAGCTAGTAGGAGCAACAGAGTAGCAGCGGCGACAGTTTATCATAAGCAAGGAGCTGCGGCGCTAGCAACGACTGCAGAGCAGCCAGCGTGCGCGGGAGCGGGCCGGCGGGACGCGGCCAGAGGAGGCGCGGGGAGCATGACCACGAGCGCGGTGAGCGCGTGCGAGAGCGAGCACGGTGCAGCTACAGCGGGGCGGGCGAGCACGCGCGGAACCGGAGCTCCAGTGTGGCCATGGACGAGCTCCGACCACGGCGAGCAACGGCGTACAGGGGCACGAATTGAGGCCGGGAAGAGGGGGCACCGGACGAGAGGCTCACCGGGAGCTTGATGGCGAGGTCGGGGAGGCCGAAGGTGGACCGGAGCAGTGGGAATCGACGACGAAAGCTGGCGATGTACGCGACGAAAACGACGACGATGGCGAGCGTACGGGTCGGCCCCGCTCGATTTGGTGCTCGGGATGGACGAAGTGGACTGTGGCGATTCTCCTAGACGTCTTCTTGTGGCGCGGGGAGCACGGTGGTCGCAGCCATGGTGACGGCAGCGGCGGTTCCGCGTGGGGAGAAGAGGGAGAGCGAGGGAAAGGGGGAAGTGGGGGGCTAGGGTTCTCCTGGGGGTCGCGGGGTTGGCCTTTATGCTCCAGAGGAGCCGGGGGATGGCCGGCACGCGGCATGGCGCGGCCATGGCCGGTGGATCCCTGCCACGATCCCCATCTATGAACAGAACGTAGGGGATGACCGTGGGGTGGGTTGGGCCTGCACTGTAGACTAAAGGCCCAACTACACAGTAAGTCTTTTCCCCTTATTTGCAAATTTAGTTATCTATTTTCTATTTAGCTGATGTTTTCCATTTTGTTCAGATAGCAAACGATTTTTGTTAGATGTCAAACTTGGCACATAAATACTAGATGTTATTCTTGGACTGCACAAAAAGTCTGCGATCAATAGTGATTATCTAATTTTGTGTTTGAATTTAAATGGTTTCTTTTAGTGCTGCTGGACCACTTAAGTATTTTGCTAGGGAGTAATTGGTGAGTCAAATGATGTTGGTTTCTTCAAGAAAATTAGTTAGTGAATATTTTCAACCCAACGAACATTTTTAATTTTGTGATTTTAATAAATATTAATCTAACTTTATTTTAAGTTGAATTTGACTTGAATTTCTATCAAGTGGCCTATGGCTTAGCAAAAAGGTGATGACATGGCACCATTAGGGTGAGGTTACTGTAGCATGACCCTAGGGGTGTTACAATTCTCCTCCACTACAAGAAATCTCGTCCCGAGATTTAAGTGGGGAAGTAAAGATTAACTTCGGGAGAACTGACCCTTATAGGGTTAATTATCTGGTGAACAATTCAGGGAATGAGTTGGAAGTATCTCTCGAGTTGAAACTTAATAAAAATGTCGAGAGCAAGTAAAAAGGTACCACTAGAAGTTTCAATCGGGCAGGCAATCGTTCGATGCCTAAATAGAAGGTGAAAGGGGTTCAGAGCAACGAAATAACCATTGCGTTTGATACCATAGTAGATCATTTCTAGGAAGGTGGCTCGTGAATTACATACGAAGCCAGTGTGAGGAATAACTTTGGCAACAAGGGTGTACAGGAGAGTCAGGTTTCGATCCTATGGAACTGTGGGTTATGGGCCCACCATGAGGGTCGAAAGTAGGAAGGGCAATGATAGCAAGGCATGTCAGAGCATAGATTGTCAGTTATGTTGGAAACAACGTTGGTACCAAGGGCGAGGGACGAAGATAACCATTTTCCTGCTCGTTGAAACGAGGCGGACCAAATAGGCAAAGTTCTCGTCCATCGATAGTAACCGGAATGTTATCAACACTAGTAACGGGGTCTTATTGATAGAGTTGTACACCAATGTGTTTACATAAGCAGAAAATTGTTACTGCTTAGATTATATGTAGATAAAAGAAAGGTTAAACAAACAAATGGAAAGGAAAATGTGTTTAAACACAATGAATAGGAGTATACCATTCCCAAGATTAAGCAGGGCATGATATACGTGTCAGGAGATCAAAGTCATGACCATATAGATAAAAGGGATAAGAAGAATTATGATAGGTACCCACACAACGTGTAATGCCCAGGATGGAGTTATACCTCCTACGTGTCGAGGCACGACTTAAAGGCATAAGTCCATCCTAGAATGATCTCAAGTTTGGTAATCTTTGCACAACTCATGTAAAAGGGGGATAGTAAACTTAAAAAAATAGTTGGCTTACACTCGCCATGTCACAGAATAACAGTACAAGTCTCAAACATCATACATTAAGATCACTACAACCCTCTAAGGGCAAAAGCCAAATGTCAAAGTACCAAACTCAGATAAATAAAACAACCATAGGCGGATCGAATCCTAGTAAGAGACTCCACTACTGATCGTCCGGGTACCGCACATAGTACCGACTACGCTCTTCGTCGTACTCCCAATCCAGCTCGGTGCCATCACCTGGATAGCTCACAGCTGGACCTGCATCTGGTGTGTGAAGTAACTGTGAGCCACAGAGGACTCAGCAATCCCGTTCCCGGGTAACAGAACTATCAAAGCCTTTGGGTGAGGGAAAGGCTGAAGAAAGAACAAGTCTGCAGCAGCAACTAGCATCTAGCTTACGCAAGTGAGAGCGAGAAGAGAAGGCATCGCGAGAAGTGATCACGATGTGATCCTAGCTACAAGCTCACAAACATAACCCCTCCGTGTTCAACTTCCGAATCCCGATTCGGAAATTGACAGTCACGGAACACACGCTGGTAGTGTATTAGTATCATTGTGTCAAGTTTTCTACAACCGGAATTAACAAGCTCCCATCTGCCACATAACCGCGGGCACGGCTTTCGAAAGTTCAAACCCTGCAGGGGTGTTCCAACTTGACCCATTACAAGCCCACGATCCGCGGAGTCGCAACTCCAAAGTGGGAAGACCCGAGTATCCTCGGAATCTCGTGCTCAAGTTAAACCGAACTAAGGTAAGGCTAATCCAGCAAATCCTCCCGGCGTGTCGTCACCCTGATCGTAGCCGCGCGTATCTAGGTCTCAGGACACGACCGGATGGGCGATTCTACAGGTTTTTACCAAACCTCGAGTTTCCTTGAGGTGGCCCCGCAGACTCCCCGTTTCGGACCAACACTCATGTGGAGCACTGGCCCGGGGTTGTTGATTAAGAAAGAGGGTTAATTACTCCCTATGCATGTTTAGTTTGTTATTAGGCAAATAGTACCAATGTTGGGACTTGCTGGAAAAGACTTAGCACTTAGCGGTTTATCGAGGGGGTCCCATACACCCCAACCGTGTTAGGAACGCATAATCAAGGAACATAATACCGGCTTATACGGATCCTAACGGCATGAGTGGAACAAATCACCAAGCAAAAGGCTTAGCCTTCCACCCTTGCCAATATATAGGTGATTTCAATTAAAGCATTTATATAGTGTTATATAACCCAACCAAAACTTCAACATGGAGCAAGCATCTTCACTTCACCTGCAACTAGCAACGCTATAAGAAGGGGCTGAGCGAAGCGTACTTAGCCAAGCAACGGTTTGCATAGGTAGGGTGGTTAAACATGGCAATTGGTTACAAGTAGGAGGCTGACAAGTAGAACATGGGCATCGAGGCAAAACTATAGATCGAGACTACTAGCAAAAGACAAAGATAGTAATGTTATCGGGGTTCGGTCATCTTGCCTGAAGAGAAGACGTTCGGATCAAAAGAAGGGTCCTCGTGCTCAAACTCGTTGGAAACCTCGTGCTCAACCTCGTTGGAAAACTCGTGCTCAACTTCCGGCTCTAAACAAGACAAACACACCAAGCACCAATCAACACGATGCAATGCGCACTCGAAAAACATGAATGCATGATGGATGCACTAGGGATGCACATGGAGCACGTAAAACATCACTCAAGCAAAACACCTCAAAACAAGACAACAACCTGATATTATTAATCTACACAGAAAATCACCCAAGTTTGATATAAGACTCGCTGAAATCGGAGTTACGGGCTAAAAGTTATGCCCGAAACAAGATTTGAGCGAAAACTGAAAATTACAGCAACATGGCATCTTTGGAGCTCAAAATAATTAATCTACAGCACCCGAAAAGCATGGCAAAGGACTTGAACACAAACTAGATATATAGTACAGCAACTAGGTCCAAAGTGCACCCCCAACGGAGTCACGGATCAATAGCAATGATCTTGGACATATTGAACTTTGAAATAAAATTCTGGCAGCAGAATTTTATTGAAACTTTAGAGCAAAAGATAAACATGCTACAGCCACTAAAATGGACATGTGAGGACATGGATGGAAAGACAACAATATATACTACAAGGAACAATCAAAATCCACCCCAAAACTATCATGCTTTGTCCTACAACATCACACGAACATGGCATCGGAACGTTACAGATTTCAGACTTAGTGAAATTTCACTAAGTCCTAAAACAGCAATATCATCATAGCATCAAAAAGAGCATGTTTAAGACACCTCGAAACTAAACATGACAAAGGGTAAGCACCTCATCAAAATACATATGACGGTGATCCCGAAACACACAAGCATGCTTCATAGAGGTGAACACAACGATTGCAACGAGCTCAACAAGATGGCATTTCATAACAAGTGAAAACACAACATGTGAACATGGCACTTTGCAACGGTGACAACAAGGAAACAATAAATCTACCATGCAACCTATCACACACAACACGTAGTTCGTGGCAAGACGAACACGCGGACATGTCATTTGCATCGTTTGGACAAACGAGCTAAAAGACATCACATGTCAAAGGTGGCATTAAAATAACACATAACAGCAGTTTATATCATGATGCACTCTTGCAACAGCAAAACAAGTGTCAAGATGACATCTAACATGCATGACTACAACAGGTAAAACGTAGAGGACATCTCCACGAACATCTGGACATGCTACACGCGCAAAACGGAGCAACAGGCACAAAGTTAGGGCAGTTCAAAGTTAGCATAACAGATCAGGAAAACAGGGACTTAGAGGGATTTAGGTCAACCTTCTCAGATCTGAGATCCGGATCTGATGAACAGTAACGGGCTGAACAGAACGGGCCGGCGGCTGGGATCTGGACCCGGCCCGGAGGCACTGTGCGGTGGAGGCGGCCCGACGCGGTTTCGGCCCACCGAGGCGAGGCGGCCTGGTAGGAGGAGGGAGGCGGCCCGCGCCGGAAGGCGGCCCAGCCGCGGGCGGCTTCGGCCCAGCCGACTGCTGGCGCTGGAAGCTGGCGATCTGCGGAGGGACGGGCCCGGGAGGAGGCGACGATGGGCCTCGGCGGCGGTGACAAAGCGGGCCCAGGCGCGGGAGGCAGGCCTGGGGCGGCGATCTGGTCCCCCCGGCGCGCGGAGGCAGCGACGTACGGCCCGGTCGAGCGGTCCACTGGCACCCGTCGCTGCGTAGCGGTGCGGTCGGCTCGGTCGCTCGACCGCGGGAGGCGGCCCACCCGGCGCGCGTTGACCCGGCGGTGAGGCTGCGTCGATCGAGGGGATCTGGCGAGGGGAGACCCCAGCGCAGAATGCGGCGGCGGCCTCGTCTGGATCGAAGGATCCGATGGATCCCGAGGGGATCTGGCAGAGTTTTGGATCTGGAGTAAAAAACGAAAAAAAAGAGGGGAGAGAGGAGGAAGAAGAAGGAGATGCCCAAATAGACTAGGGGGGTCTATATGTAGCAGTTTTTAGGGTTAGGAGGAGTTTTAGGGGCGCTAGGAGCCCTCCGATCGCGATCCGACGGATCCGATCGCGGGGGTAGTCTTAAAAGGCCTAGACGGAGATAAAAGAAAGCAGTAGGGGTATTTCCGGGACACGAAGTGAAGGCACATCGGACCCACACGGACAACGGATGGAAAAGTCAACGGAGTCCAAACGAGACGAGATTTTAGAGGCGGGTTGCACACAACAAAACAACAACACACAACACAACCTCGCGGCACACCGGTAACGAAAAACGCCCGAACAACAAAGTAGGCCTACGGGACGTCACGGACACGTGAGGGAGCTCCGGAACACGAAACGGACAACGGGAAGGAACGTCACGAACCGGATGCAACCCACAACACAAAAGCAATGCAATGCACATGTCTACATGATATGAATGAATGCCACACACTCACACAACAAAACGACGAAAGCCCGAAAGACAAAGAACCCGAAATGGAATTAGATGAAGCCGGAGATATATTATATACCCAAAAGGGAAAGTATTACATCCGGGGCATTACAAACTCTCCTCTACTACAAAAAGATCTCGTCCCGAGATCTTGGACTGGAAAAAGGAAGGGTACTCGGAACGAAGATGATCTTCTCGTTCCCAGGTAGCTTCTCGGTCTGTGTGATGTGACCACTTGACTTTCAGAAACTTGATGGACTTATTGCGAGTCTTGCGTTCGGTTTCTTCGAGAATTGCAACTGGATGCTCTCGGTAGGAAAGGTCTTGTTGAAGATCAATCTCCTCAAACGGAATCATGCGCTCAGGTGCCTTGAAGCATTTGCGAAGCTGAGACACATGGAAGACATCATGAACATTTGCAAAGTTGGAAGGGAGCTCGAGCTGATAGGCTAGATCGCCTCTTTTGCCAAGAATTTTGAAAGGCCCGACGTATCTAGGAGCAAGTTTTCCTTTGATACCGAATCTTTGGGTTCCTTTCATCGGAGAAACTCGGAGATAGACATGATCACCGATGTCGAAAGCCAGATCACGATGCTTTCCATCATAGTAGCTCTTCTGACGCGACTGAGCGGCCTTGAGATTCTCACGTATGACTTTGCACATTTCTTCGGCTTCAGAGATCAAATCATTGCCAAGAAGTTGGCGTTCGCCTGTTTCAGACCAGTTGAGAGGGGTACGGCACTTTCTGCCATAGAGAATTTCAAACGGTGCTTTGCCTGCACTTGCTTAAAAGCTGTTGTTGTAAGAGAACTCGGCAAATGGAAGACAGTCTTCCCATTTCATGCCGAAGGAGATGACACAGGCTCTTAGCATATCTTCAAGGATCTGATTCACACGCTCGACTTGACCACTAGTCTGAGGGTGAAAGGCAGTGCTGAACCTGATCTTCGTGCCCATGGCGGACTGAAAGGAGTCCCAGAACTTTGATGTGAACAAGCTGCCACGGTCTGAGGACATCACTTGAGGAATGCCATGTAGGGACACAATTCTGGAAGTGTACAGCTCTGCAAGTTGAGCTGCATTGATTGATTCTTTGACTGGAAGAAAGTGAGCGACTTTGGTAAGCTTGTCAATCACCACAAAGATAGCATCATTGCCTAGCTTGGATTTAGGAAAGCCAGTGACGAAGTCCATTTCAATGTGGTCGAACTTCCACTCGGGAATAGGAAGAGGTTGGAGAAGACTGGCTGGACGTTGATGTTCTGCTTTCACTCTTCTGCATACATCACATTCATTCACGAATTGGGCAATTTCCCTTTTCATGCGTGTCCACCAGTAAGATTGCTTGAGGTCTTGATACATCTTGGAACTGCCAGGATGAATGGAAAGGAGAGAATCATGAGCTTCTTCCATTATGAGCTTCCTGAGATCACCTTTGGGAACAACGAGTCTGTCCTCGAAGAACAAGGTATCTCTCTCATCAACACGGAAGCACTTATATTTTGGAGTGCCCTTTGCAATCCCATGTTTCACCTTCTTCACCATGGTATCACTGAGCTGGGCCTCACGGACTTGATCTTCCAAGGTAGGAGCAATTTGGAGATTTGCAAGAAAACCCTGCGGAACAACTTGGAGGTTGAGTTTTCTGAAAGCTTCACAAAGCTCAGGCTGGTATGGCTTGATAAGAAGGCTGTTGCAATATGCCTTTCTGCTCAAAGCATCTGCAATCACATTCGCCTTGCCTGGAGTGTACTCAATGCTGGGGTTGTACTCTTGGATCATCTCGACCCAACGAGTCTGGCGGAGGTTCAGATGCGGCTGTGTGAAGATGTACTTCAAGCTCTTGTGATCACTGAAGATGTCGACCTTTCTGCCCAGCAACAGATGTCTCCACGTAATCAGAGCATGTACCACAGCTGCTAGCTCGAGATCATGTGTGGGATAGTTCTTCTCAGCTGGCTTTAGCTGACGTGAAGTGTATGCCACAATTCTCTTCTCTTGCATAAGCACACCACCAAGACCTTGAAGAGAAGCGTCACAGAACACTTCATAGGGCTTGGATTCATCTGGAGGAATCAGAACTGGAGCGGAAACAAGCTTCTCTTTGAGGGTTTTGAATGCCACTTCACACTCGGGAGACCAAAAGTATTTGACATTCTTCTGAAGGAGGTTGGAAAGAGGCTTGGCAATCTTGGAGAAGTTCTCCACAAACCTTCTGCAATAGCTGGCAAGACACAGAAAACTGCGGAGCTGCTTGACGTTCTGAGGAGCTTCCCAGTTGACAATTGCTTCAACTTTCTCGGGATTAACCGCAATACCGTCAGCTGAGATAATGTGGCCCAGGTACAAAACCTTATCGAGCCAAAACTCGCACTTTGAGAACTTGGCATAGAATTTATGCTCTCGGAGTCGATCAAGAACCAGACGCAAGTGCTTTTCGTGATCTTCTTCATTCTTGGAAAACACCAGAATATCATCCAGATACACAAGCACGAATTCGCCAGTATAGGGGTTGAAGATGTAATGCATCATCCTTGAAAAGGTAGGAGGAGCATTGGCGAGACCGAAGGACATGACGGTATACTCATATGAACCGTAGCTCGTTCTGAAGGCCGTCTTGGGAATGTCTTCCTCGCGAATGCGAATTTGATGGTAGCCCATTCGGAGGTCAAGCTTAGAGAACACTTTAGCTCCTTTGAGCTGCTCAAAGAGTTCGTTGATGTTGGGGAGCGGATACTTGTTCTTAATCGTCTTCTTGTTCAGTGGCCGGTAGTCAACACAGAGACGCTCCGTGCCATCTTTCTTCTTGACAAATAAGACACCACACCCCCACGGAGATGTACTCGGTCTGATGAGACCCATACGCTCCTGTTCATCCAACTGTTTCTTCAATTCCTTCAATTCATCTGAAGAGAGCTTGTATGGACGCCGGCAAACAGGTTCGGTGCCCGGCTCGAGTTCAATGACAAACTCCACCTGACGGTGTGGAGGCATGCCTGGAAGATCTTCTGGAAAGACGTCTTGATATTCATTCACCACTGGAATTTGCTCTATGGCATTAATTTCACCCTTATCATTAAGAGAGAAAAGCCGAATAGTATTATCCCTGGAGGCGAAGATAATCACATCTTCATCAGAATGAGTCAACTTGACTTCCTTTTGAGCGCAATCAATGTGAGCATCGTGCTGAGAAAGCCAATCCATTCCGAGAATGAGGTCGATATCAGAATGACCAAGAACCACCGGTTTAGCCATAAAACGATAATCACCCATGCGAATAGAAACATCCGGAGCATAAACACTAGAAGTCATAATCTTGCCCGGAGAAACAACTTGCAACTTCTGAGGCAAATTTGAAGTGGCAATATTGTGCTTGGATGCAAAAGGTTGAGACATGAAAGAGCATGATGCACCCGAATCAAATAACACTTTAGCTGGAAAAGAGTTCACTGGAAGGTTACCCAGAATGACATCAGAAGAAGCCTCTGCTTGTGCTGCATTCATCAGATTAACCCTTGCAGACTTTGGATCATGCCTGACAATAGCTGAACTCACAGGTGGTGGAGGAGGAAGACGCTTTGGATTCGGACATCTGTTTGCATAGTGACCTTTCTGAGTACATTTGTTGCAAGTCACTTCTGAGAGAGGACGGAACTGAGAGCCACTGGACTTGGAGCCTTGAGACTGAAACTGCTTCTTCGACTGGTTGCTTGGGTTGGGTGGGTGGGAGAAACCACAACCACTAGAGTTCTTGTTGTTGGAGTTGTTGAAGTTGCTGGAGTTGTTGTATGGAGCTCGAATCATTGGAGGAGGAGGAAGCCAGAATTTCTGTTGTTTCGCAGCCAACTGAGACGATGAGGTAGAGTGAACAGCATCTCGAATTCTCTTCTTAGAAGCCTCCATCTTAAGCTGAGCTGCTTCTTGTTTCAAAGCCATATTATAGAACTTATCGAATTCGTCTGGCTCGAACAAAGTGAGAGCAAGCTGAAGTTCATCTTTGAGACCTCCGCGGAACTGATAGATTTTGCTCTTTGCATCAGGAATGTCTTGCTTTGCATAGCGAGCGAGGTTTTGGAACTTGACATTATACTGATAGACTGTCATGGAGCCCTGCTTGAGGTTGCGGAATTGCTCACGCATACCCTCGATAACACTTGTAGGAATGTGATGCGAGCGGAAATCCTTGCAGAAATTCTCCCAAGAGATCACTTGACCCGGCCTTGAGTCTTTGTACTGCTGCCACCAATCAGCTGCTTGATCTTTCAGTTGGAAGGCTGCAAACTTCACATAGTCATCTTCTTTCACGTTACTGCACTCAAAATGCTTCTTGATATCGGTCAGCCAATCTTCAGCATCAAGAGGGTCGACACAGTAACTGAAAGCTTTAGGATTGTTGGCCAGGAACTGGTTGAGGGTAGCATGGTGCTGCTGGAAGAAGTTGCCTTGGTTCATTGGAACACCCTGATTAGCTTGATTAGCTTGCATAGCTTGCATTTGCTGCATCATCTGCATCATCAACTGAGTGTTCTGAGCAGTAGTCTGCATAATTGCTCTCCAAGCCTCAGGCAGAGGAGGAGGGGAAGGAGGACGTTCTGGGACCTCTTCCACCTCTGGGTTGGCATTCGGAACCTTTTTCGGAGCCATCCTGTAAGAGATGACCACGAATCAGCAATTGATTGACAAAAGGAATAAGCTGAATCAATGGAATGAATTGCAACAAGTCTTCACAATAATCATTCGAACAATAAGAACGAATGAAATCATCCGAACAAGAGGAACGAATGATATTCTCAGTTAAATGATAACATCAGTCTTCACGAGAAGCCACATAGGGATCAAAAGGATAAAATAATAAAAACAACAAGGTACGGAAAGGAACAAACGCAAGAGAGGAGTTTCGTTCTAACATCTTTGTGCTGAAAGCATATGAACGCGTTACGAAAAGGTTTTGCAATCCCCGGATCAGCATAGCCAAGGACCCTTTAAGATGCAACTCCTGATAGTAACCTCGGTCATATAACTCCTTCACTCAATGTCGAACCCCGAACTCACTAACCTGCATTCGTTGGAAGAATGCCTACGATCTACTGGATAAAACCCACCTATAGCTTTCCGAAAGATTCCAGTTATGCAATCAGGTGTTGGGGATACACGGGAAGCACCGCGCAATCAACTCTAACCTACATCCAGGTGTATCCATCCTTCAACACATAACCAGTCTTTCTCGGAAATTGTGTACCTCGGACCTTCGAAAAGCATCCACTATAACAAGCTATGGCAATACTCCCGAACTACCTCCCCAGTACTGGGTGATGTCGGGGTTATCTTGCCACTGGCCGTATAGGGGAGATTTTCGATGTCGGCCGTCTTAAGTATTTAGTACTGTCGCGATATGCTTGTTACAATGATACCCCGAAGCTCAACTCCTCGGTAACAGGAGGCATCGGGAACAATATCCTTGTCACAAGAACATCGAAACAATCCCAGAATACTCGCGGGATTCCTAAAAAAAAAAATTTGTGCAAATTTTGAAGATAGGAGAGACAAGAGTAGACGTCAGGAGTCCTCACCAGAGAGAAAGGGGATGAGAAGCGAAGAAATCCTACTCTCCGATATAATATAGGACTCAAAAAGTTTTCAGTGTGTGCCTAGACTCAACCGTCAACGGTTCGATCAAACAGTGGGGGCTCCTAGGTCGGAGAAGGCTCTGAATACCAACTTGTAATGCCCAGGATGGAGTTATACCTCCTACGGGTCGAGGCCCGACTTAAAGGCATAATTCCATCCTAGAATGATCTCAAGTCTGGTAATCTTTGCACAACTCATGTAAAAGAGGGGATAGTAAACTTAAAATAGTTGGCTTACAATCGCCACGTCACAGAATAACAGTACAAGTCTCAAACATCATACATTAAGATCACTACAACCCTCTAAGGGCAAAAGCCAAATGTCAAAGTACCAAACTCAGATAAAACAACCACAGGCGGATCGAATCCTAGTAAGAGACTCCACTACTGATCGTCCGGGTAGCGCACGTAGTAACGACTACGCTCCTCGTCGTACTCCCAGTCTAGCTCGGTGCCATCACCTGGATAGCTCACAGCTGGACCTGCATCTGGTGTGTGAAGTAACTGTGAGCCACAGAGGACTCAGCAATCCCGTTCCCGGGTAACAGAACTATCAAAGCCTTTAGGTGAGGGAAAAGGCTGAAGAAAGAACAAGTCTGCAGCAGCAACTAGCATCTAGCTTACGCAAGTGAGAGCGAGAAGAGAAGGCATCGCGAGAAGTGATCACGAAGTGATCCTAGCTACAAGCTCACAAACATAACCCCTCCGTGTTCAACTCCCGAATCCCTATTCGGAAATTGACAGTCACGGAACACACGCTGGTAGTGTATTAGCATCATTGTGTCAAGTTATCTACAACCGGAATTAACAAGCTCCCACCTGCCACATAACCGCGGGCACGGCTTTCGAAAGTTCAAACCCTGCAGGGGTGTTCCAACTTGACCCATTACAAGCCCACGATCCGCGGAGTCGCAACTCCAAAGTGGGAAGACCCGAGTATCCTCGGAATCCCGTGCTCAAGTTAAACCGAACTAAGGTAAGGCTAATCCAGCAAATCCTCCCGGCGTGTCGTCACCCTGATCGTAGCCGCGCGTATCTAGGTCTCAGGACACGACCGGATGGGCGATTCTACAGGTTTTTACCAAACCTCGAGTTTCCTTGAGGTGGCCCCGCAGACTCCCCGTTTCGGACCAACACTCATGTGGAGCACTGGCCCGGGGTTGTTGATTAAGAAAGAGGGTTAATTACTCCCTATGCATGTTTAGTTTGTTATTAGGCAAATAGTACCAATGTTGGGACTTGCTGGAAAAGACTTAGCACTTAGCGGTTTATCGAGGGGGTCCCATACACCCCAACCGTGTTAGGAACGCATAATCAAGGAACATAATACCGGCTTATACGGATCCTAACGGCATGAGTGGAACAAATCACCAAGCAAAAGGCTTAGCCTTCCACCCTTGCCAATATATAGGTGATTTCAATTAAAGCATTTATATACTGTTATATAACCCAACCAAAACTTCAACATGGAGCAAGCATCTTCACTTCACCTGCAACTAGCAACGCTATAAGAAGGGGCTGAGCGAAGCGTACTTAGCCAAGCAACGGTTTGCACAGGTAGGGTGGTTAAACATGGCAATTGGTTACAAGTAGGAGGCTGACAAGTAGAACATGGGCATCGAGGCAAAACTATAGATCGAGACTACTAGCAAAAGACAAAGATAGTAATGTTATCGGGGTTCGGTCATCTTGCCTGAAGAGAAGACGTTCGGATCGAAAGAAGGGTCCTCGTGCTCAAACTCGTTGGAAACCTCGTACTCAACCTCGTTGGAAAACTCGTGCTCAACTTCCGGCTCTAAACAAGACAAACACACCAAGCACCAATCAACACGATGCAATGCGCACTCGAAAAACATGAATGCATGATGGATGCACTAGGGATGCACATGGAGCACGTAAAACATCACTCAAGCAAAACACCTCAAAACAAGACAACAACCTGATATTATTAATCTACACAGAAAATCACCCAAGTTTGATATAAGACTCGCTGAAATCGGAGTTACGGGCTAAAAGTTATGCCCGAAACAAGATTTGAGCGAAAACTGAAAATTACAGCAACATGGCATCTTTGGAGCTCAAAATAATTAATCTACAGCACCCGAAAAGCATGGCAAAGGACTTGAACACAAACTAGATATATAGTACAGCAACTAGGTCCAAAGTGCACCCCCAACGGAGTCACGGATCAATAGCAATGATCTTGGACATATTGAACTTTGAAATAAAATTCTGGCAGCAGAATTTTATTGAAACTTTAGAGCAAAAGATAAACATGCTACAGCCACTCAAATGGACATGTGAGGACATGGATGGAAAGACAACAATATATACTACAAGGAACAATCAAAATCCACCCCAAAACTATCATGCTTTGTCCTACAACATCACACGAACATGGCATCGGAACGTTACAGATTTCAGACTTAGTGAAATTTCACTAAGTCCTAAAACAGCAATATCATCATAGCATCAAAAAGAGCATGTTTAAGACACCTCGAAACTAAACATGACAAAGGGTAAGCACCTCATCAAAATACATATGACGGTGATCCCGAAACACACAAGCATGCTTCATAGAGGTGAACACAACGATTGCAACGAGCTCAACAAGATGGCATTTCATAACAAGTGAAAACACAACATGTGAACATGGCACTTTGCAACGGTGACAACAAGGAAACAATAAATCTACCATGCAACCTATCACACACAACACGTAGTTCGTGGCAAGACGAACACGTGGACATGTCATTTGCATCGTTTGGACAAACGAGCTAAAAGACATCACATGTCAAAGGTGGCATTAAAATAACACATAACAGCAGTTTATATCATGATGCACTCTTGCAACAGCAAAACAAGTGTCAAGATGACATCTAACATGCATGACTACAACAGGTAAAGCGTAGAGGACATCTCCACGAACATCTGGACATGCTACACGCGCAAAACGGAGCAACAGGCACAAAGTTAGGGCAGTTCAAAGTTAGCATAACAGATCAGGAAAACAAGGACTTAGAGGGATTTAGGTCAACCTTCTCAGATATGAGATCCGGATCTGATGAACAGTAACGGGCTGAACAGAACGGGCCGGCGGCTGGGATCTGGACCCGGCCCGGAGGCACTGTGCGGTGGAGGCGGCCCGACACGGTTTCGGCCCACCGAGGCGAGGCGGCCTGGTAGGAGGAGGGAGGCGGCCCGCGCCGGAAGGCGGCCCAGCCGCGGGCGGCTTCCGCCCAGCCGACTGCTGGCGCTGGAAGCTGGCGATCTGCGGAGGGACGGGCCCGGGAGGAGGCGACGATGGGCCTCGGCGGCGGTGACAAAGCGGGCCCAGGCGCGGGAGGCAGGCCTGGGGCGGCGATCTGGTCCCCCCGGCGCGCGGAGGCAGCGACGTACGGCCCGGTCGAGCGGTCCACTGGCGCCCGTCGCTGCGTAGCAGTGCGGTCGGCTCGGTCGCTCGACCGCGGGAGGCGGCCCACCCGGCGCGCGTTGACCCGGCGGTGAGGCTGCGTCGATCGAGGGGATCTGGCGAGGGGAGACCCCAGCGCAGAATGCGGCGGCGGCCTCGTCTGGATCGAAGGATCTGATGGATCCCGAGGGGATCTGGCAGAGTTTTGGATCTGGAGTAAAAAACGAAAAAAAAGAGGGGAGAGAGGAGGAAGAAGAAGGAGATGCCCAAATAGACTAGGGGGGTCTATATGTAGCAGTTTTTAGGGTTCGGAGGAGTTTTAGGGGCGCTAGGAGCCCTCCGATCGCGATCCGACGGATCCGATCACGGGGGTAGTCTTAAAAGGCCTAGACGGAGATAAAAGAACGCAGTAGGGGTATTTTCGGGACACGAAGTGAAGGCACATCGGACCCACACGGACAACGGATGGAAAAGTCAACGGAGTCCAAACGAGACGAGATTTTAGAGGCGGGTTGCACACAACAAAACAACAACACACAACACAACCTCGCGGCACACCGGTAACGAAAAACGCCCGAACAACAAAGTAGGCCTACGGGACGTCACGGACACGTGAGGGAGCTCCGGAACACGAAACGGACAACGGGAAGGAACGTCACGAACCGGATGCAACCCACAACACAAAAGCAATGCAATGCACATGTCTACATGATATGAATGAATGCCACACACTCACACAACAAAACGACGAAAGCCCGAAAGACAAATAACCCGAAATGGAATTAGATGAAGCCGGAGATATATTATATACCCAAAAAGGAAAGTATTACATCCGGGGCATTACACAACGGTGTTGGATAGTTGATCAAGAAACATTTAGCCTTGCGCTTACAATGTTCTTGTGGATCTTCGGAGTACCACCTACATGCTTCGAGATAGCACCGACATGGTCATTGGGTAAAGATCAGACTTTGGATATACCAGGATAGGTACTGAAGTGTGTTCGTGGAGGATATCCACAATTAAGTATTGAACGAAATGCACCCGGAAATACATACCAGTAGCAAGATCGATGTCAGCATGGAGGTTTAATAACCAGAAGGGTTGGAATGAAACTATTGACCATTCGCTTCAAAGCATTCGATTTGCTAGAAGTTTTGGATTTGCACGCCATACTTCAATTGTTGGGTTTCCGGTTAGAAACAACACGAGGACTAAGGAATGAGCGGATATGGCAAGAAGTATCACCTGTATAAAGAATTCTTAAGAGGTGGTGAAATTTTCACGACATTCTTGATATGAAAGATGGTAGTACTCCACGGTAGAGCATATCATAAGTCGGATAACCAGGAACAAGTTTGTGTTGGAGGGAATGCCAGAATATACAAATCATCGAGGGGAAAGGATGGTATTTCCCATCATGAATTCGATTCACAACTTGGAAGAAGGGAAATCATTGTTGATGATGATCACGACACATTTGTCGAGAGATTTCATTAGGATGTAATCGTACGGCGATGACAACAAGTCAAATGAATGATGGAACGAAAGGTTGTTGAAACCACTAGTACATTACAAACTTGAATTCAAGCTAGTTGTTCAAGGTGAATGATATGCCGAGGAAGATCGGCGTAAGCTTAGCTCATTACCGAAATTGTGCTCCATGAAGAAGGACCAGGTAGCACAGTTTAAAAAGATGCACGATAATGATATAGCTGATCAGGCTAGATACGACTTGAAGAATTAATAAACTCATAAGCAATGGAGATTACTTAGAGTTATTGAATCGGAGTGCGGAATTGATTCACTTATCGATGTCCTTGAGTGTATAACAACTCAGAACCCGGGGAGAATTGGAATCGGTGAGAAGTAATACTTGAAGAAGAGCTCATAAGAAGTAATATGGTTCTATGAAATTATCGAGATACCACGAGGTAATACTCGAAGGTAGATTATAATAGAGGTTGGACAGGTGCATTGACCTGCAGAGGACAAGTGGTTTAACTTGTCCGAGATATGGTATTTAAAGGAGAGCATGGTCGGAACCATGATTGCAAAATGCCAGATCCCAGATATAAGATGCACTTATATCAAGGGGATAATTAATTTAAGAGAAACTTTAAGGATAAAATCTACATCGTGTCCATGGGCATGAACAGAAAGCTCAAGGTTGACTCCCACTTCTTCAATGCATAAGCTTTCATTCATTGCTCTATTAAAAATGAATTGATTGCGAAGACTTGCCTGGTGAATTACCAGAGGAGTATGAACCTTGGAAAACTTTCGGGTTCGCACAGATTAAGGAAGGCATAAGTTCAACCCATCGGGGCATCTTAGGCACATACTACGGAAACTTGAGGAGCAATTTATACAAGCTCGAAAGCAGAGCATGGATGAGAAAGCAGATGATATATTTTACCCAAGGCATTATATATCATGGCAGTGCTCACAAGGTATTTGAATATGAAGGCCGCTGTCGGATAAAATCCAACAAAGGATCCAGTGGTCTACAAGGGATCTGATGTGAGCATCGGTACTCAACCAGAAGAAGAAAGAATACAGGGGGATCAGATTATAGAAACAACCGATTAATTCAAGCTCGGATGCAAAGGAATTACGATTTCCAAACCAAGGGATCAGAAGCAAAAGCTCTGATAAAGGATGCATAAGTTGAATAGATTTAGGGGTAGAATCGACGATAAACAGATTGGTCGAGAACCAGCTCATATTCGGAATGACGTCTGAGCTGGAAGAACGAATTCTAGTTTGACTGATGATTGCCAGTATTTGCAACCTATTGAATCAATAAGATCATAAAGTCAATCACAAAGGATTTTAATGAATATTGATGTACATATGGAATTAACCATAATGCAAGCAGGTAAAACTTTCCAGAGCAATAGGTTGCTGAGGATTTTGGAAGATTGAATAGTGTTTCAAAGACCTCTGTGAAATGCATGAACAACTAGGGATGGACGAACCCCCAGTAAGTGTGATGAATTATTCATACATGTATTCATGCGGAAAAGGAGTTGCAAAGCAGTAGGAAAAGGATTCTCGAAAGTCGAAGAATACTTTTGGGTATCTTGTAATAACAAGAACAACTAGGGATGGAAGTATGAACGGCGAGGGTATGTAGTTACCCATAAGGATTCAACGGTATTAAGTATTGTAAAAGAAATGAACACAAGTTCTCGGGAGTAGATCCGAGAGTATCTTCGAAGTCTTCTGGTGAAGCGGGCAACCGTCTGGAATGAAGGGGCTCTCCGGGGAAAGTCGTTACGAGAACCTAATGTAGTTCGTAAATTCATTTAACCCGAATAGAAGAGAGAACAGAGTCCCAGAGTATAGACGAGGAGTAAAAGATCCTAATACCACCCAATGGCGACGAGGGCCCGTAAGCCACACAGCCATGTTAGTGAAAAAAAAATCAAAGACTAGACTCAACTTCGGCCAAGGAGTTGGAAAGGGGGGTTCCTATAGGCAGTCGGCTCTGATACCAACTTGTGACGCCCCCGATTTGACCGTACACTAATCATGCACGCAAATGTGTACGACCAAGATCAAGGACTCACTGGAAGATATCACAACACAACTCTAGACACAAGTTAAAATAATACAAGCTTTATATTACAAGCCAGGGGCCTCGAGGGCTCGAATACATAAGCTCGAAAACACAAGAGTCAGCGGAAGCAACAATATCTGAGTATAGACATAAGTTAAACAAGTTTGCCTTAAGAAGGCTAGCACAAAACATCAACGATCGAAAAGGCAAGGCCTCCTGCCTGGGACCTCCTAACTACTCCTGGTCGTCATGCTGTCTCCACGTAGTAGTAGGCTCCGTCGGGGTAGTAGCAGTCGTCAATGGTGGCTTCTGGCTCCTGGACTCCACCATCTGGTTGCATCAACCAGCAAGAAGAAGGAAGGGGGAAAAGGGGGAGCAAAGCAACCGTGAGTACTCATCCAAAGTACTCGCAAGCAAGGATCTACACTACATATGCATCGGTATCAATGAAAAGGGTAGTATTTGTGGACTAAGCTGCAGAATGCCAGGATAAGAGGGGGAGAAGCTAGTCCTATCGAAGACTAGCATCTTCTGGAAACCACCGTCTTGCAGCAAGAGGGGGAAGTAGAGTAGTATAACATAAGTCATATTTATGTTGTTGTTCCAACGCTCCGGGATCCTTTCTCGACTCCCGAAGCAACATATCCAAACAATGCCTCAGCATCCAGTTCTAGTTGTAGCGATCGGGATACAACTCCAAGTGTCCGTTACCGTAGGACAGGCTATCGATAGATGTTTTCTTCCCTGCAGGGGTGCACCAACTTACCCAACACGCTTGCTTAACTCCGGCCGGACACACCATCAGGTCATGCCCGCCCTCGGCCAAACAATACGCCGCAACCCGACCTAGGCTTAATAGAGAGGTCATGCACGCCGGACTAAACCCTATGCCCCCAGGGGTCATGGGCCAATCGCCCCGGGAACTCCTACACGTTGCGTACGCGGCCGGTGAGCAGACCTAGCAACCACCTTTAAAAAGGTACGAGCCTAACCAGTCCAACCCGGCGCGCGCCGCTCAGTCGCAATGACGTCAGTTAAGCTTCGGCTGATGCATACGACGTAGAACGCCCATACTATGCCCACGTGATGGTTAGCGCTATCAGGCCAGAGGCCCCTCGGATCAAATATCCAAACCGTTTAGTGTCTTGGGAACGCGCGGTAACGAGCAGAGACTCATGATAATGTGACCCCATCGCCCCGTCTCGAGAACTTGCGGCAAGGGCGAGTGCCCGGCCACGCCTCGTATTTAACTCGCGGGCACCTTCCAGGTCAACCCGACTACACATCACTCGCAATTAAGCTCGCGCGGGTACCCCTCAGGGTCGACCCGTCTTTAGTAACCAGGTTCAGTGTAAGTCAGAGTAACCATAGTAACTGTGTGTCTGACACCAAAGGAAAACCTGAGGAAATCACCCTCGATGGAATTCCACCTGATGTTTATCGTCAAGGTGAACGAAAGAGGAGTCACCCTCGATGTCCACTCTTGAGGAGTTGCATGACAGGGTCGTTATCGGGAGTGGAGAAAGAGGAATCACCCTCGATGACCACAATCGATGAACTAACCTACAAGGTTAACATCAGAAGTGCTGATGAGGTCTCACCCTCGGCACTCGATAGTAACCCAGTAGTGTCGAACAACTAAGGGGAAAGTGATGTGCGGTGCCGGGGCCTGGTCTTCGATCCCGTTGATCGGGTCTTCTGATAATCCAGCGGGGCAGTCGGGACAAGGTAGGGGGGTCACTGGTGGATCTCTAACCAGCCTATACTAAGCAGTTTAGTGTAAACATGTAAGGTATGAAAGCAGTATCAACAACAGGCTATGCATCAGAATAGGATCATACAAAAAGCAGTAGCAGTTCTAATGCAAGCATAAGAGAGAAGAGAATGGGCGATATCGGAATGATCAAAGGGGGTTGGCTTGCCTGGTTGCTCTGGCAAGAAGGAGGGGTCGTCAACACCGTAGTCGATCACCGGGGCATCATCTGTCTCGGGGTCTACCGGAGAGAAGAGGGGGAAGAAACAATAAATATAAAGCAAACAGTTGCAACAGAGAAGCACGACACGTCAGCACTCAGTGCTAGGGTGCTCTAACGCGGTGGTACACGGTACCGGCGAAGGGGGATAACACTCGGGAAAGTATCCCCGGTGTTTCGTGTTTTCGGTTAGATGAATCGGAGGGGGAAAGTTGCAGGTTCACTATGCTAGGGATGTGTGGCGGATGAACGGACAGCGTATTCGGATTCGTCTCGTCGTTCTGAGCAACTTTCATATACAAAACTTTTTCATCCGAGTTACAGATTATTTTCTATGATTTATCAAAGATTTAATGATTTCTGAAATCTTTGGATTTATTAGAATTTCTTAATTAAAACTGTAAATTTACTTTTGTCACCTAGTGTGTTGCCAGCCACAGTCAATGACATGTGGGGCTAGGTCAAAGTCAACAGTCCACTTAGCTGTTGACTGGGTCAACTAGTGAATAGTTCATATGGGTCCCATGTGTCATTGTCTATGTTTTAACTAGACATTAATTAAATTAGATTAGCTAGCAGTGGGGGCCACTGTCATTGGCTAGTAGTTAAACTAACTAGTAATTAATGCCTAAAATAATTTGCGGGGCCGGCCGGTGGTGGTTGTGCATACACACGCACACCACACTTGCTTGGACATTAGCAGCAACTAGTGGCTGTAAGACGAACAACAATGGCAAGCAGCAGTAGCTAGCAGCCTGGAGCATCGCTTAGGAGGAACATCAGCGATTAACTAGCAGGGGCAGCAGCAAAACAGTAGTGGCGTCAGCTAGCAGATAAACAACAGTAAGCTAGTAGGAGCAACAGAGTAGCAGCGGCGACAGTTTATCATAAGCAAGGAGCTGCGGCGCTAGCAACGACTGCAGAGCAGCCAGCGTGCGCGGGAGCGGGCCGGCGGGACGCGGCCAGAGGAGGCGCGGGGAGCATGACCACGAGCGCGGTGAGCGCGTGCGAGAGCGAGCATGGTGCAGCTACAGCGGGGCGGGCGAGCATGCGCGGAATCGGAGCTCCAGTGTGGCCATGGACGAGCTCCGACCACGGCGAGCAACGGCGTACAGGGGCACGAATTGAGGCCGGGAAGAGGGGGCACCGGACGAGATGCTCACCGCGAGCTTGATGGCGAGGTCGGGGAGGCTGGAGGTGGACCGAAGCAGTGGGAATCGACGACGAAAGCTGGCGATGTACGCGACGAAAACGACGTCGATGGCGAGCGTACGGGTCGGCCCCGCTCGATTTGGTGCTCGGGATGGACGAAGTGGACTGTGGCGATTCTCCTAGACGTCTTCTTGTGGCGCGGGGAGCACGGTGGTCGCAGCCATGGCGACGGCAGCGGCGGTTCCGCGTGGTGAGAAGAGGGAGAGCGAGGGAAAGGGGGAAGTGGGGGCCTAGGGTTCTCCTGGGGGTCGCGGGGTTGGCCTTTATGCTCCAGAGGAGCCGGGGGATGGCCGGCACGCGGCATGGCGCGGCCATGGCCGGTGGATCCCTGCCACGATCCCCATCTATGAACAGAACGTAGGGGATGACCGTGGGGTGGGTTGGGCCTGCACTGTAGACTAAAGGCCCAACTACACAGTAAGTCTTTTCCCCTTATTTGCAAATTTAGTTATCTATTTTTTATTTAGCTGATGTTTTCCATTTTGTTCAGATAGCAAACGATTTTTGTTAGATGTCAAACTTGGCACATAAATACTAGATGTTATTCTTGGACTGCACAAAAAGTCTGTGGTCAATAGTGATTATCTAATTTTGTGTTTGAATTTAAATGGTTTCTTTTAGTGCTGCTGGACCACTTAAGTATTTTGCTAGGGAGTAATTGGTGAGTCAAATGATGTTGGTTTCTTCAAGAAAATTAGTTAGTGAATATTTTCAACCCAACGAACATTTTTAATTTTGTGATTTTAATAAATATTAATCTAACTTTATTTTAAGTTGAATTTGACTTGAATTTCTATCAAGTGGCCTATGGCTTAGCAAAAAGGTGATGACATGGCACCATTAGGGTGAGGTTACTGTAGCATGACCCTAGGGGTGTTACATTTTGGATGTTTAATGGGATTTGTTATACACTTTTATATTATTTTGGGACTAACCTACTAACCCAAAGGCCCAGTCCAGATTGCTATTTTTTGCCTATTTCAGGGTTTTACACAAAAGGAATATCAAATTGAGTCCAAACGGAATGAAACTTCGGGAGAGATATTTTTGGAAGAAAATACGCACGGGAGACTTGAGAACCATGAAGTAGGGCTGACGTGGCGTCCACGAGGGTGGAGGGCGCGCCCCCCTATAGGGCGCACCCCCTGCCTCGTGGGCACCCCGTCTGGCCCTGGTGCCCTCCCTCCTCCTATATATACCTACGTACCCCGAAACCATCAGAGGAGGAGAGAAAACCCTAGTTCCACCGCCGTAACCTTCTGTTCCCATGAGATCCCATCTTGGGGCCTGTTCCGGAGCTCCGCCAGGGGGGGATCTTCCACGGGGTGCTTCTACATCATCATCATCGCCTCACCATGAGATGTGAGTAGTTTACCACAGACCTTCGGGTCCATAGCTAGTATCTAGATGGCTTCTTCTCTCTCTTTGGATCTCAATACCAAGTTCTCCTCTGTCTTCGAGGAGATCTATTCGATGTAATCTCTTTTTGCGGTGTGTTTGTCGAGATCCGATGAATTGTGGGTTTATGATCAAGATTATCTATGAGAAATATTTGGTTCTTTTCCGAAATCTTTATGTATGATTATAATATCCTTGCAAGTCTCTTCGAATTATTGGTTTGGTTTGGCCTACTAGATCTATAGTTCTTGCAATGGGAGAAGTGCTTGGCTTTGGGTTCAATCTTGCAAGGCACGTATTGTATTGTTGCCATCGAGGATAAAAAGATGGGGTTTATATCACTATGTTTGGGTTTATCCCTCTACATCATGTCATCTTGCTTAAGGCGTTACTACATTCTTATGAACTTAATACTCTAGATGCATGCTGGACAACGGTCGATGTGTGGAGTAATAGTAGTAGATGCAGAATCGTTTCGGTCTACTTGTCTCGGACGTGATGCTTATATATAATGATCATGCCTAGATAGTCTCATAATTATTCACTTTTCTATCAATTGCTCGACAATAATTTGTTTACCCGCCATAGAATATCGCTATCATGAGAGAAGCCAGTAGAGAAAACTATGGCCCCCGGGTCTATTCTCAATATATCAATCTACAATCTACTTTACTTTTCCGCTTTTACTTTCTATTCTTATATCCAAAATACCAAAAATATCAAACTATCATCTCTATCAGATCTCACTTTCGTAAGTGACCGTAAAGGGATTGACAACCCCTTGACGCGTTGGCTGCGAAGTTCTTATTTGTTTGTGCAGGTGCGAGGGACTTGCGCGTGGTCTCCTACTGGATTGATACCTTGGTTCTCAAAAACTGAGGGAAATACTTACGCTATTGTGCTGCATCACCCTTTCCTCTTTGAGGGAATACAATGCAAGCTCGAGAAGTAGCACCCCCCGATGCCCATCTTCTGGTATAAGGTGTCTTCTGCCTTGGAAAAAATCAGAAGGATGCTTTCAGGACAAAACACCGCCGTCTCGAGGCGGAACCTTGGCGGAACCAATCTAGGGCTCCGGTGGAGCTGTTTTGTTGGGGAAACATCCCTCCGGGAGGGGGAAATCATCACCGCCGTCATCACCATCGATTCTCTCATCGGGAGGGGGTCAATCTCCATCAACATCTTCACCAGCACCATCTCATCTCAAACCCTAGTTCATCTCTTGTATCCAATCTTTGTATCAAAACCTCATATTGGTACCTGTGTGTCGCTAGTAGTGTTGATTACTCCTTGTAGTTGATGCTAGTTGGTTTATCCGGTGGAAGATCATATGTTCAGATTTATTATGCATATTAATATCCCTCTGATTATGAACATGAATATGATTTGTGAGTAGCTACGTTTGTTCCTGAGGACATGGGAGAAGTCTTGCTATAAGTAGTCATGTGAATTTGGTATTCGTTCGATATTTTGATAAGATGTATGTTGTCTTTCCTCTAGTGGTGTTATGTGAACATCGACTACATGACACTTCACCATTATTTGTGCCTATAGGAAGGCATTGGGAAGTAATAAGTATATGATGGGTTGCTAGAGTGACAGAAGCTTAAACCCTAGTTTATGCGTTGCTTCGTAAGGGGCTGATTTGGATCCATATGTTTCATGCTCTGGTTAGGTTTACCTTAATACTTATTTTGTAGTTGCGGATGCTTGCAATAGAGGTTAATCATAAGTGGGATGCTTGTCCAAGTAAGGGCAGCACCCAAGCACCGGTCCACCCACATACCAAATTATCAAAGTAACGAACGCGAATCATATGAGCGTGATGAAAACTAGCTCGACGATAATTCCCATGTGTCCTCGGTAGCGCTTTCCTTTATATAAGAGTTTGTCCAGGCTTGTCCTTTTCTACAAAAAGGATTGGGCCATATTTCTGCACCTTATTTACTTTTACCATTTGTTACTTGTTACAAATTACCTTATCACAAAACTATCTGTTACCGATAATTTCAGTGCTTGCAGAGAATACCTTACTGAAAACTGCCTATCATTTCCTTCTGCTCCTCGTTGGGTTCGACACTCTTACTTATCGAAAGGACTACGATAGATCCCCTACACTTGTGGGTCATCACGAGCCACTCGTTTTTGCACAAGCCGCTTGCACATTAAAAGGGGGCTCTTGAGCATTGTGCCTCAGGAGCCCCTACTGGCTCTCGGGGCCTCACCCCTCGCCTTGTCCCAGGCATCGCTGATAACCCACAAGTGTAGGGGATCATTTGTATCCTTTTTCGATAAATAAGAGTGTCGAACCCAATGAGGAGCTAAAGGTAGAACAAATATTCCCTCAAGTTCTATCGACCACCGATACAAGTCTACGCACACTTGACGTTTGCTTTATCTAAAACAAGAATAAAACTAGGAGTACATTACGAGAATAAAACTACGAATAAATTGCAATGCAATAAAAGTAGATAGCTTTTGTCAACAAGAAAGTCATTTGTCCCTAAGCAATCGATAACTAGACCGGTAATCATTCTTGCAATTTTATATGTGAGAGAGGCATGAGCTAACATAGTTTCTCTACTTGGATCATATGCACTTATGATTGGAACTCTAGCAAGCATCTACAACTACTAAAGATCATTAAGGTCGTGAAACCCAACCATAGCATTAAGTATCAAGTCCTCTTCACTCCCATACGTCATACCCCCCTTACTCGTATTTAAGCTTCTATCACTCTAGCAACCCACCATAAGTGAACCATGAACATATTCCAACACCCTACAGCGGGGACCCCTCACATTTGTGTGAGACGGAGGGCACCGCAGGACAGCACCAAAATAAAATATACAATCATACCAACCAAGATCACGATTAACCCATAGGACAAAACGGATCTACTCAAACATCATAAGATAGCCATAGATCATTGGAAAATAATATATAGCATTGAGCACCATGTTTAAGTAGAGATTACAGCAGGGAGAAGGGGTGTTACACCGCTACATAGAGGGTGAGAAGGGGTGTTACACCGCTGCAAAGAGTGGGAGAAAGTTAGTGTTGATGGTAACAAGGTTGTTGATGTAGATCGCCATCACGATCCTAGCCCCGGCAGCACTCCAGCGCCACAGGGAGAGAGAGCCCGTCCTTCTTTCCTTCCTTGGCCTCCCTGTTGGAAATATGCCCTAGAGGCAATAATAAAAGAGTTATTATTATATTTCCTTGTTCATGATAATCGTTTATTATCCATGCTATAATTGTATTGATTGGAAACTCAAATACATGTGTGGATAAATAGACAGACTTGAGGTCCCTAGTAAGCCTCTTCAGGACTAGCTCGTTGATCAAAGATGACCGCGGTTTCCAGGTCATAGACATGAGTTGTCATTTGATAACGGGATCACATCATTAGGAGAATGATGTGATGGACGAGACCCAAACGTTAAACATAGCTTTTTGATCGTATCAGTTATCGCTATAGTTTTCTGCATGTCAAGTATAAGTTCCTATGACCATGAGATCATGTAACTCACTGACACCGTAGGAGTGCCTTGTGTGTGCCAAACGTCGCAACGTAACTGGGTGACTATAAAGTTACTCTACAGGTATCTCCGAAGGTGTCTGTTGAGTTGACATGGATCGAGACTGGGATTTGTCACTCCGTGTGACGGAGAGGTATCTCCGGGCCCACTCGGTAATACGTCATCTCAATGAGCTCAAAGTGACTAAGTAGTTGGTCACGAGATTATGTATTACGGTAACGAGTAAAGAGACTTGCCGGTAACGAGATTGAACTAGGTATAGAGATACCGACGATCGAATCTCGGGCAAGTAACATACCGACGAGACAAAGGGAACTGTATACGGGATTGCCTGAATCCTTGACATCGTGGTTCATCCGATGAGATCATCGAGGAACGTGTGGGAACCAATATGGGTATCCAGATCCCGCTATTGGTTATTGACCTGGGAGTGTCTCGGTCATGTCTGCATAGTTTCCGAACCCGCAGGGTCTACACACTTAAGGTTCGGTGACGCTAGGGTTGTTAGTGAGAACAATGCATGGTTACCGAAGGTTGTCCGGAGTCCCGGATGAGATCCCGGACGTGACGAGGGTCTCCGGAATGGTCCGGGGACGAAGATTGATATATAGGTTGAGAGTGATCGGAGTCCGGAAGTGTTCCGGGGAGCACCGGGAAGTCGGCGGATAACCGAAAGTGGTTTTCGGGGTCCCGGAAAGAGTTTCGGGCCTAATGGGCCACAAAGGGGAGACGCAACAGCCCTCATAGGGCTGTGCGCCCCCCCTAGGGCCCTCTCCTCATGCGCCAAGGGGGCTGGACCCCCCTAGGGCTGCCGCACCCCCTTAGGCTTGGGGGGCAAGGCACCTGGGGGGAAACCCTAGGCCCTGGCCGCCGCCCCCCCCCCCCTTGGCCGCCCCCCTTCTCCCCTTGGCCGCCGCCCCTAGGGGGTAACCCTAGGGCGCCCCTCCCCTCTCTACCCCCCTATATAAAGAGAGGCAGAGGGAGGGCAGCCACACACGTTCGTGCCTCGGCGCTGCCCTCCCTCTCCCACATCCATCTTCGTCAGTTCCCGCAGTGCTTGGCGAAGCCCTGCCGGAATCCTCCACCACCATCTCCACCACGCCGTCGTGCTGCCGGTGTCTCCATCAACCTCTCCTCCCCCCTTGCTGGATCAAGAAGGAGGAGACGTCCCCGAGCTGTACGTGTGAAGAACGCGGAGGCACCGTTGCTTCGGTGCTAGGATCTTCGGCGATCTGAATCGCGGCGAGTACGACTCCATCAACCGCGTTCTTGAACGCTTCCGCTTAGTGATCTACAAGGGTATGTGGATCCAACTCTCCCCTCGTAGATGCATCTCCTAGATTGATCTTGGTGAGCGTAGGAAAAAATTTTGTTTCCCATGCAACGTTCCCCAACAGTGGTATCAGAGCCAGGATCTTGCGTAGATGCTTTCACGAGTAGAACACAAAAGGGTTTGTGGACGTTGATGTTTAGATTGCTTCCCTCCTTAGTCTTTCTTGATTCAGCGGTATTATGGGATGAAGCGGCCCGGACCAACTTTACATGTCCACGTACATGAGACCGGTTCCATCGACAGACATGTGACTTTTGTTGCATAAGATGGCTGGCGGGTGTCTGTCTCTCCTATCTTAGTTGAATCGGAATAGAAAAAGGCGGTCCTTGTAGAAGGTTAAATAGCAACTTAAATATCACCGTTGTGGCTTTGCGTAGGTAAGAAGCGTTCTTGCTAGATACCCATAGCAGCCACGTAAAACATGCAACAACAAATTAGAGGACGTCTAACTTGTTTTTGCAGGGTATGTATGTGATATGATATGGCCAATGACATGATGAGATATATTTGACGTATGAGATGATCATGTTGTAATAGTTAATATCGACTTGCATGTCGATGTATACGGCAACCGGCAGGAGCCATAGGGTTGTCTTTAATTTTTTGTATGACCTGCGTGTCAATCATTAAGCGCTTTGTAATGCTTTACTTTATCGCTAAACGGTAGCAATAGTAGTAAGAGCATGGTGGGCGCGCGACAACCCCGATGGCAACACGATGATGGAGATCATGATGATGGGGATCATGGTGTGGCGCCGGTGACGATGGAGATCATGCCGGTGCTTTGGAGATGGAGATCAAAAGCACGAGTTGATGGCCATATCATGTCACTTATGATTTGCATGTGATGTTAATCATTTTATGCATCTTATTTTGCTTAGGACGACGGTAGCATTATAAGATGATCCCTCACTAAAATTTCAAGATAAAATTGTGTTCCCCCCGAGTGTGCGCCGTTGCGAAGGTTCGTCGTTTCGAAGCACCACGTGATGATCGGGTGTGATAGACTCTACGTTCGCATACAACGGGTGCAAGCCAGTTTTGCACATGCAGAACACTCGGGTTAGACTTGACGAGCCTAGCATGTACAGACATGGCCTCGGAACACGGAAGACCGAAAGGTCGAGCATGAGTCATATAGTAGATATGATCAACATGTAGATGTTCACCATTGACACCACCTCATCTCACGTGATGATCGGACTTGGGTTGGTGGATCTGTATCATGTCACGCTCGAATGACCAGAGGGATGTCAATTTGAGTGGGAGTTATAAATAATTTGATTAGGTAATAACTCACTTATCATGAACAATAGTCTAAAATGTCTTTGCAAATCTTTTGTTGTAGATGGCTCGCGCAGTAGCTCCCCTGAATTTTAATGCGTTCCTAGAGAAAGCTAAACTGAAAGATGATGGGAGCAACTTTGTGGACTGGCTCCGCAATCTGAGGATCATCCTCACAGCTGCCCAAAAGGTTTATGTCTTAAATGCACCGCTAGGTGAAGCCCCCGCTCCTCAGGCCTCTGCGGACGTTATGAACGCCTGGCAGTCGCGTTCGGATGACTACTCAATAGTGCAGTGTGCCATATTGTATAGCTTGGAAGGAGGACTTCAAAGGTGTTTTGAACGTCATGGAGCATATGAGATGTTCCAGGAGTTGAAGTTCATCTTTGAAAATAATGCCAAGATCGAGAGGTATGAGACCACCGATAAATTCTTTGCTTGCAAGATGGAGGAGAATTCGTCTGTCAGTGAGCACTTACTGAAGATGTCTGGGTACTATACCCGCATAGCTGATCTGGGACTTGTGTTCCCGGATGAGGCTATCATTGACAGAATTCTCCAGTCACTCCCGCCTAGCTACAAGAGCTTCGTGCAGCAGTATAACATGCAAGGGATGAACAAAACCATCGCCGAGCTGTTTTCGATGCTGAAAGTCGCTGAGGCAGACATCCAGAAGGAGTATCAAGTGTTGATGGTCAATAAAACCACCAGTTTCAAGAAGAATGGCAAGGGCAAGAAGGGTAACTCTAAGAAGGGTGGCAAGGCAGTTGCTCATCCAGTGAAGAAACCCAAGGCTGGGCCCAAGCCAGAGACTGAGTGTTTCTATTGCAAGGGGAACGGCCACTGGAAGCGGAACTGCCCCAAGTATCTGGCAGACAAGAAGGGGGCCAACAACAACAAGCAAGGTATATGTGATATACATGTTATTGATGTGTACCTTACCAACTCTCGTTGTAGTGCCTGGGTATTTGATACCGGTTCGGTTGCTCACATTTGCAACTCTAAACAGGAACTGCGGAATAAACGGAGGCTGGCGAAGGACGATGTGACGATGCGCGTGGGGAATGGTTCCAAGGTTGATGTGATCGCCGTCGGCACGCTCGCTCTTCGATTACCATCGGGATTAGTTATGAACCTGAATAATTGTTATTTAGTGCCTGCGTTGAGCATGAACATTATATCTGGATCTTGTTTATTGCGAGACGGTTACTCATTTAAATCAGAGAATAAAGGTTGTTCTATTTATATGGGTAATATCTTTTATGGTCATGCACCCGAAGTGAGGGGTTTATTCTTATTGAATCTCGATAGTGATGATACACATGTTCATAACATTGATGCCAAAAGATGTAGAGTAGTTAGCGATAGTACCACTTTCTTGTGGCACTGCCGTCTGGGTCATATCGGCGTAAAACGCATGAGGAAGCTCCATGCTGATGGACTTTTGGAGTCTCTTGATTTTGAATCACTTGACACATGCGAGCCGTGCCTCATGGGCAAGATGACAAGGACCCCGTTTTCAGGGACAATGGAACGGGCAAGTGACTTATTGGAAATCATACATACTGATGTGTGTGGTCCGATGAGTGTCACGGCGCGCGGTGGATATCGTTATTTTCTCACCTTCACTGACGACTTAAGTAGATATGGGTATATTTACTTAATGAAGCATAAGTCTGAAACTTTTGAAAAGTTCAAGCAATTTCAGAGTGAAGTTGAGAATCATCGTAACAAGAAGATCAAGTTCCTACGATCTGATCGAGGGGGAGAATATCTGAGTTATGAGTTTGGCAATCACTTAAGAAAATGTGGAATTGTTTCACATTTGACGCCACCTGGAACACCACAGCGTAATGGTGTGTCCGAACGTCGTAATCGAACCCTATTAGATATGGTACGTTCTATGATGTCTCTTGCCGATTTGCCACTATCGTTTTGGGGATATGCGTTAGAGACAGCTGCATTCACTTTAAATAGGGCTCCATCTAAGTCCGTTGAGACAACACCGTATGAACTATGGTTTGGTAAGAAACCTAAGTTGTCTTTTCTCAAAGTTTGGGGTTGCGATGCTTATGTCAAAAGGCTTCAGCCAGAAAAGCTCGAACCCAAAGCGGACAAATGTGTCTTCATAGGATACCCAAAAGAAACGGTAGGGTACACCTTCTATATCAGATCCGAGGGCAAAGTGTTTGTCGCTAAGAACGGGTCCTTTCTCGAGAAAGAGTTTCTCTCGAAAGAATTGAGTGGGAGGAAGGTAGAACTTGATGAGGTTATTGAACCTCTACTTCAACCAGAGAGTAGCACAACACAGAAAGATGTTTTTGTGGAGCCTGCAGAGGTTGAAGAGGAAGTCAATGATGATGATCAAGAAGCTTCTGATCAAGTTACTACTGAACCTCGTAGGTCAACAAGGGTACGCACTGCACCTGAGTGGTATGGTAACCCTGTCTTGGAGGTCATGTTGTTGGACAACAGTGAACCTACGAGCTATGGAGAAGCGATGGTGGGCCCGAATTCCAACAAATGGTTAGAGGCCATGAAATCCGAGATGGGATCCATGTATGAAAACAAAGTATGGACTTTGGAAGTATTACCTGAAGGGCGGAAGGCCATTCAGAATAAATGGATTTTTAAGAGGAAGACGGACGCTGACAGTAATGTCACCGTGTATAAAGCTCGACTTGTGGCAAAGGGTTTTTCACAAGTTCAAGGGATTGACTACGATGAGACTTTCTCACCCGTAGCGATGCTTAAATCCGTTCGAATCATGTTAGCGATAGCTGCATATTTCGATTATGAAATTTGGCAGATGGATGTCAAAACAGCGTTCCTTAACGGTTTTCTTAAGGAAGAGTTGTATATGATACAACCGGAAGGTTTTGTCGATCCAGAGAATGCTGACAAAGTATGCAAGCTCCAGCGTTCCATTTATGGGCTGGTGCAAGCATCTCGGAGTTGGAATCTTCGCTTTGATGAGGTGATCAAAGCGTTTGGGTTTGTACAAGTTTACGGAGAAGCTTGTATTTACAAGAAAGTGAGTGGGAGCTCTATAGCGTTTCTAATATTATATGTGGATGACATATTGCTGATTGGAAACAATATAGAATTTTTGGATAGCGTGAAGGGGTATTTGAACAAGAGTTTTTCGATGAAGGATCTCGGTGAAGCTGCTTTCATATTGGGCATCAAGATCTATAGAGATAGATCAAGACGCTTGATAGGACTTTCACAAAGTACATACCTTGATAAAGTTCTGAAGAAGTTCAAAATGGATCAATCCAAGAAGGGGTTCTTGCCGGTATTGCAAGGTACAAAGTTGAGTAAGACTCAATGCCCAGTGACTGCGGAAGATAGAGAAAAGATGAGTGTCGTCCCCTATGCTTCAGCCATAGGCTCTATCATGTATGCAATGCTGTGCACAAGACCAGATGTCAGCCTTGCCATAAGTATGGCCGGAAGGTTTCAAAGTAATCCTGGTATGGATCACTGGACAGCGGTCAAGAATATCCTAAAGTACCTGAAAAGGACTAAGGAGATATTTCTCGTTTATGGAGGTGATCAAGAGCTCGTCGTAAAGGGTTACGTCGATGCAAGCTTTGACACTGATCCGGATGACTCTAAGTCTCAAACCGGATACGTATATATTCTCAACGGGGGAGCGGTAAGCTGGTGCAGTTCCAAGCAAAGCGTGGTAGCCGATTCTACATGCGAAGCGGAGTACATAGCTGCCTCGGAGGCGGCAAAGGAAGGTGTCTGGATGAAGGAGTTCATAACAGATCTTGGAGTTGTGCCTAGTGCACTAAACCCAATGACTCTGTTTTGTGACAACACTGGTGCCATTGCTCTAGCCAAGGAACCAAGGTTTCACAAGAGGACCAGACACATAAAGCGACGCTTCAATTCCATCCGCGATTCAATCAAGGAGGAGGACATAAGCATTTGCAAAGTACACACGGATTTGAATGTTGCAGATCCGTTGACTAAGCCTCTTCCACGGGCTAAGCATGATCAACACCAAGACTCTATGGGTGTTAGATTCATTACCTTGTAATGCTAGATTATTGACTCTAGTGCAAGTGGGAGACTGTTGGAAATATGCCCTAGAGGCAATAATAAAAGAGTTATTATTATATTTCCTTGTTCATGATAATCGTTTATTATCCATGCTATAATTGTATTGATTGGAAACTCAAATACATGTGTGGATAAATAGACAGACTTGAGGTCCCTAGTAAGCCTCTTCAGGACTAGCTCGTTGATCAAAGATGACCGCGGTTTCCAGGTCATAGACATGAGTTGTCATTTGATAACGGGATCACATCATTAGGAGAATGATGTGATGGACGAGACCCAAACGTTAAACATAGCTTTTTGATCGTATCAGTTATCGCTATAGTTTTCTGCATGTCAAGTATAAGTTCCTATGACCATGAGATCATGTAACTCACTGACACTGTAGGAGTGCCTTGTGTGTGCCAAACGTCGCAACGTAACTGGGTGACTATAAAGGTACTCTACAGGTATCTCCGAAGGTGTCTGTTGAGTTGACATGGATCGAGACTGGGATTTGTCACTCCGTGTGACGGAGAGGTATCTCCGGGCCCACTCGGTAATACGTCATCTCAATGAGCTCAAAGTGACTAAGTAGTTGGTCACGAGATTATGTATTACGGTAACGAGTAAAGACTTGCCGGTAACGAGATTGAACTAGGTATAGAGATACCGATGATCGAATCTCGGGCAAGTAACATACCGACGAGACAAAGGGAACTGTATACGGGATTGCCTGAATCCTTGACATCGTGGTTCATCCGATGAGATCATCGAGGAACGTGTGGGAACCAATATGGGTATCCAGATCCCGCTATTGGTTATTGACCTGGGAGTGTCTCGGTCATGTCTGCATAGTTTCGGAACCCGCAGGGTCTACACACTTAAGGTTCGGTGACGCTAGGGTTGTTAGTGAGAACAGTGCATGGTTACCGAAGGTTGTTCGGAGTCCCGGATGAGATCCCGGACGTGACGAGGGTCTCCGGAATGGTCCGGGGACGAAGATTGATATATAGGTTGAGAGTGATCGGAGTCCGGAAGTGTTCCGGGGAGCACCGGGAAGTCGGCGGATAACCGAAAGGGGTTTTCGGGGTCCCGGAAAGAGTTTCGGGCCTAATGGGCCACAAAGGGGAGACGCAACAGCCCTCATAGGGCTGTGCGCCCCCCTAGGGCCCTCTCCTCATGCGCCAAGGGGGCTGGACCCCCCTAGGGCTGCCGCACCCCCTTAGGCTTGGGGGGCAAGGCACCTGGGGGGGAAACCCTAGGCCCTGGCCGCCGCCCCCCCCTTGGCCGCCCCCCTTCTCCCCTTGGCCGCCGCCCCTAGGGGGTAACCCTAGGGCGCCCCTCCCCTCTCTACCCCCTATATAAAGAGAGGCAGAGGGAGGGCAGCCACACACGTTCGTGCCTCGGCGCTGCCCTCCCTCTCCCACATCCATCTTCGTCAATTCCCGCAGTGCTTGGCGAAGCCCTGCTGGAATCCTCCACCACCATCTCCACCACGCCGTCGTGCTGCCGGTGTCTCCATCAACCTCTCCTCCCCCCTTGCTGGATCAAGAAGGAGGAGACGTCCCCGAGCTGTACGTGTGAAGAACGCGGAGGCACCGTTGCTTCGGTGCTAGGATCTTCAGCGATCTGAATCGCGGCGAGTACGACTCCATCAACCGCGTTCTTGAACGCTTCCGCTTAGCGATCTACAAGGGTATGTGGATCCAACTCTCCCCTCGTAGATGCATCTCCTAGATTGATCTTGGTGAGCGTAGGAAAAATTTTTGTTTCCCATGCAACGTTCCCCAACACTCCCCCTAGATGGGAGGAGGGTTCCCCCTTTGGTCCATAGATATTGGACATGTCTCTCTATTGTCTTATGTTTCGTGTTCCTGTTTTCTGGCCCTTCACCATTTCTTAAATTCCCGGAGATCCGAAACTCCGATTGCGCTGAAATTTTTACACGATTTCCCCCACAAATTAGATTTCTTGTGTCCAAAGAAGGCCCCCAACCGACTTACGGGGAGGGCACAAGACACCTGGGTGCGTCGGGCACCCCCTGGCGCACCCTGGTGGGTTGTGGAGGTCATGGGCCTCCGTTTATGTTGATTCCACCTCCCAAAAGTCACAAATATTCCAAATAATTCTCCATAAATTTTTATTGCATTTGGACTTCATTTTATATGGATATTCTACGAAACAAAAAACATGCAGCAAACAGGAAGTAGCACTGGGCACTGGATCAGTAAGTTAGTCCAAATAAATCATATAAATTGTTGCCAAAAGTATGTAAAAGTTGAATAATATTGGCATGGAAAATAAAAAATTATAGATACGACGGAGACGTATCAATCGCGACCTGACATACCAGCGGCGGCTGAGTCCCGCTCGAGGGTTGGGTCATGAGGACGTAGAGCACATTGGTGAGCAAGGGAAAGAGGGGCAAACCTCACGTGGGGATGCGGAAAGAGGGGCATGGTCTGGCCGCATAGGCTTCGCTTGAAATACAAGAGGGTACCAATTTTTCGTGCACCCCACGCGGAACTTGTATTAGCCCTACGCAAGGCAACAAGTGTGCAGATGACTAGGCCCGGAGAAGCGCGTCCTCACGACACACGAACTCCTCATGAGCCGCGGACGGCTCATGCTATGCCTAAAGCTAAGTTGCCTTCTCCACGTCGTGCGTGAGCCCTCCTGATAACATTTCACATTTTGCTTTCGCGATCACGTCCGGGCGAAAACCTCTTTTCTCTCGCAAAAGCCGCTTGCGCATCAAGGGGGACCACTTGAGCATCGTGTCTCAGGAGCTCTTACCAGACCTCGACCCGCTCACCTCCTGGCCTTGCACACGACATCATGACCTGGCATACGAGCGACGATAGAAGCTTACCTGGGGACTGGATCCCGACGATGCAGAGCATAAGGCGATCATAAAGAAGAGAGAGTTAAGCTCAAATGGGAGGCACCGTAATGATCCAAGCACGAATTAAAAACATTGAGATAAAGGCATGAGGCTCCATAGTTCCTTACATGCCCCCACGGGGCCCTCGATGGTTTTTTGATGCAGAAAGCAAAACAAACAAAAGAAGCTTCGTTCGGGAAGCTGCCGCCTTAGGGGCTCCCGCCCAACTCCGTCGATGCTTAGTCGGAGTCGTCCTCCACCTTGACGCGACTACGCTGTGGCTCGTCGTAGTCGTCGTCGCTCTTGCTCCCCCTGAAGGAGGAGCCACCGCTGCTAGAGGGGCAGCGCCCATCGCCAAGGGCAAGTTCACTACCGAGGACGTCGTTGCCGACGTGTCCGTCGTCGCCGGAGGGAGTGCAGTTGTCGCTCTCTGGGCAGCATCCCAGGCGTCCGCCATCCTCCCCGAAGACCTTGGCGAAGAGCGTCGTCGCCCCATCATACTTGAACTCGAGGGTGAGCCTCATCTTCAGGCCGCGAGCGCGGGAGAACATCTGCCACCCTCATGTCACATACACGTAGCCGGAGGGGGTGACCTCCACCTCCGCCCACAAGGACTGGTTTCAACAGCCACAACCCAACGGGGCCGCCTGCCGGAAGCTCCTTCGCGAAGGAGCGCAGGAGCTGGATCCAAGTGCAGGGTGGACTTTGCATCCACACTATGAACTCGCGGGCCATGTTGGCTGTATGCGCTCGCGATCAAGGTGGCCGGGCGGTCGCCGCAGACCTTCCCCCTCGACCGCGACCACCGCGACTTTCGTAGCCGCTTCTGCGAGTGGAGTTCTTCATGCTGCTCCAGAGCCGATGCGGACTACCAGTGGGGCGCGCCCACGCCCTGGAGGGGCCACCGCGGGTGTTGCAGTGGACTTGCGGGGACGGCAGCTCCGGCTCGTCCCGCGGCGCCTTGCCCTTCTTGGTGGTGGTGAACCTTCTCACTGGTGCCATGACTACGGCGACAGAGACTGGAAGCGAAGAAGAAAGGAGGTAGAAGTGGGTTGGGGGCTCGGCTCCCTCGCCCTCTTATAAGCTACCGAAGAAGGCAAACCGGCGTCCCTTCGTCTTCGAGTAATGATGGCCCTGCGGCGCGTGCCAGGCTTTTTGTCAGTCGGGCGGTTGCCGAGGTGTCATGGGGAAGTGGGGGCATCCCACGTCCCGTCGTGCGCCACGCGTCGATGCCTAGCCCGCAGACGGTTAGGGCTCGCGTCGCTTCACCCTTCCCTCTTTATCGCTGCCTCGAAGCCAGTCCGAGCGCGCCGTGGGCCCGGGGGCTACTGTCGGTGTTCTGGGACTGGAGGTACCCAGACCCGTCTGCATGCGGCCCAAGGCGTGGCCCACCAGCGGCTCGACGTGGCCCCACAACAAGACCCTACACATAAGACCCTCGCGAGGGCCCCTTGCCTTGCGAGGCGAACGAGACCAAGACCTCCGAGGGAGTAGCCCCCGAGGCAAGCGACCAAGGATGCAGGCCGGACACGGCGAGTGCAGGATTCGGGCACGACCACAGC
>LR738709.1:148551344-148575564 GCA_902687465.1 Secale cereale
AAAAAACTCCCACGCCCGTGCGCCTTCCGGTCTGAAATAGTCGCCGTCGCTCAACTCTGCATTCATGTCCGGTCAGAGCGACGTGACCCCTCACTGTCGCCATTGAAGCAGCGCGCCGGCCGAAAGAGCGTCACCCGCTGCACGCCGGGTGAACACGCATCCTCGTCGCATTCAACCGGCTTCAGACTGCCCAACCTACCTCCATTGAACCTACGCGTGTGCCGAGAAACCTACTTTGGACACACGTCCGTCAGCCAGCCGGTCGACATTAAACACAACGTCGGTTGGCTCCTCGCGTCCACCCGCTATCTAAACGAGGCTAGACGCAGGGCAAGAACCGCACCACACCTCCGCTCCCCATCTCCTCCTTGCACTATATTCCGCACACTCCATGACATTCGCGCGAGCAGGAAGAGGGGTTCTACGGAATAAAAGCCGGCTGGGTGGCCCACCGAGGCTGCCAGATACGAGCTAGACAACTCGCTGGTCCACCTCCCTCGTCGCCCCAGACTGTCAATATACCATGAACGAGGCTGCAGGCGGGCAAGTGGAGGAGCAAGCCCTCGCTCCAAGCTAGCCCCGGCACGGCAACTCGTCGCTCGAAGCCAGCTCGCAGAGAAATGGCCAGTTGCTCCACGTCGGCACACGGTGGCATGAGCGCCGTGGATGTCGTGGACGCCGCTGCATTGTCATGCTCCTCCCGCGCCTACGGCTGCACCATCCACCGCAAACATTTGACGGAACTGCGCCCTGCCAGTGGAGGCAGCCAACACATCCGTGGCCGTCTCCGACACCAAGGAAAAGTACAACATGGGAGGCTGGCGCCACTTAGGTCCCATGATGGCCACCGCCACCGCATTGCCGGCATACAAAACCGATGTCTTGCCTGGTTCAACGCAAACCATCATCGATGTCGACCCCCGCGTTGGCTTTATGGAAACGGAGCAGGCACTCCTCCTGTGACACCCCGAGACCGATGCGCCAGGTGTCAGCTAGTTATTCGTCGTCTTTGCCATGTCATCTGCTTGCGTGTTGCATCTTGCCATGTCATCATGTGTGTTGCATCAGCATGTTTTCAAAACTTGCATCCGTCCGAGTCCGCCCGTCCTTTCCGTTGTCCGTTCTGAGCCCAGACACACTTGCACGCGCCCGCGGTGCCTCCGAATATTTAATTTGTGAGTCGCCGAAAAATGTTCTCGGAATGGGATGAAACTTGTCATGTGGTCTTATTATAGTGTAGACAGGCCGTCTGCCAAATTTCATCGCATTCGGAGCTCGTTTGATAGCCCAACGGATATTTATAGCGGCACTAGTCGCCGGTTATTTCGTCGGACGTTTTCGGTCCCCGAAAACCCATGCGGCCTCTCTCTTCTCTCCTCACAGCCCATCTAGGCCCAGCCTACTCCCCTTCCATTGCAGACCGCCCGATCGGGATCGAACGGTCCGAAACGGTGCAAAAATTCCCCTTCTAACCCTAATTCTAGCCCCTTGCCTATTTAATCCCCCTCCCCTTGCCATTTTTTGGCCTAAACCTACCCCTAGACCTCTGTCCCGCAGCTCCACCTCTCCCCCACCTCAAATTCGCCGCCGGCCACCTCACAGGCGCCAAGTGGCAGCGACTGGTTGGCTCCCCGCCGCCAAAACAGCCACCCTGGCCAATCGGGAGCGGCCACGTGTCCCTGGGCGCGTCCCACAGCAGCCAGCCCACTCCAGGCCCGCCCGGGCCCCGATCTGGACCCGAGCCGGCCCGCCGCTTGCCCACGCTGGCATGTTCGTCCCCGCCGCCAGAGTCTTCCCGCAAGCCGCAGCGCCGCCCGCTCTGCCACGCCGGCGCGCCGCCGCCATGACCCTCCGCCGCCACTCCTCGACGCCGGCGGGTACCAGGACCCGCCTCCCCTGTCGCCCCTCCTCGCCTCGGCGCCGGTCGGCCTCGCCGGAGGCCCGGGTCGTCGTCCCCGAGCTCACCCCGCGAGCTCCGCGCGTCACCAGGTCCAGTCCGCCCCGCCACTAGCTCGAACCCCGCGTGCGAATCCATCCCGAGGCTCGTCTCCGTCGTCCTGCGTCGAGACCGGCTCGCCGGACTCCTGGGGCGCCGCCGCTCGTGCCTTCGTCGTCGATCCAGCCGGCGACGGGCGCTCGATCCCGCCTCTGCACGCTGACCGGCCGCCCGACCACCTGCCTGTGGGCCTCGCTCCAATCTGGCCTGGGCCCGTCCTCCTCACCGACGTGGGCCGGCTCAGCCTGCCCCGCCAGCCTCCCCAGGGCCCAGTCGGCCCACCTCTGCTTCCCCTCCAATCCGGCCCATGGGCCCTAGGTGAGCAACACCCCCCAGCCTATCTCTCGCCCCGGCACAGTTTAGTTATCTTACGCTCGTTATGTTTTTTTTTCTTCTAAAAATCTGCCAAGTCCTTTTTCTGTGTAATTTTTGTTGCATGTTTGCATAGTGATAACTTTTTGTGTGCTTATCCAAATTATGCAAATAATATGTCAAAATGATCGTGATGATATGCTCTACACTTTGATCCATTGTGCCATGATCATTTGAGTTCATCTAGACGCTCTAATCTCTGTTGCAAGAGTGCTACTTGTTATAAACTGCTGCTACTTGTTATTTTGTTGCCATGTTTGAGATATGATAACTTGGTGCATGTTTGTCCAAATGATGCAAATGATATGTCAAAATGTTCATCATGAGATGCTCTACATGTTGGTTGCTATAGCATGCTTGTTTGAGTCCATATTGCCATGTTTATCTCTATTGCAAAAGTGCATGTGGCTGTTAGGTTTTGTAACTTGTTACGAGATGCCTAGTTGAGGAGCTCGTTGCTATTGATGTGTTTGTCCCCATGTCACATGCCTAGATGTTTTAGAATCTCCATGATGTGTTCTTTGCTGTGGTTTGCTATAGCATGCTTGTTAGAGTCCATATTGCCATGTTTATCTCTGTTGCAAAAGTGCATGTGGCTGTTAGATTTTCTAACTTGTTACGAGATGCCTAGTTGAGGAGCTCGTTGATATTGATGTGTTTGTCCCCATGTCACATGCCTAGATGTTTTAGAATCTCCATGATGTGTTCTTTGCTGTGGTGCAAACCAATTGCCATGATATGCTTTGAGGTGACTTAACATGCTTGCAAACATGCCATGCCAACATAACTGTTTTAACACTTAGTGAAATTTCACTAAGTCTGGAATCTGTCTTATCCTGATGCTATGTTTGCTTGACGCCCTAGGCAAATCCATGTTAGTTTTGGGGTGACCTTTGATCATTCCTCGTTGTACATGTTGTTGTCTATCCCTTCATGCCTTTACTTGCTCATTTGACTTGTTGTAGCTTATTTAATTCTTGCTCCCAAGTTGCTATAAAATATTACTGTCAGGTTTTAGTGTCATGATCAAAATGTTGTAGCTTGTTGCTATTGATTCATGCCTCCTATGGAGATGCTCCAATGGAGTTGTTTGCTGTAGGATATGTCTACTTCATGTCCATGCTTCTTGTTATGATGTTTGAGTGATGTAGCTTATATATATCTTGCATCCAAGTTACTATGTGGCTGTTAGTTTCAGCTTTACATTGTTTCTTGTTTTGGGTGTATCTTTTAGCCCGTTGCTCCATTTTGAGTGTTCCTGTAATTCCTAGGATGGGACTATACCTCCTACGTGTCGAGGCACGACTTAAAGGTATAAGCCCATTCTGGAATGATCTCAAGTTTGGTATCTTTGCACGACTCATGTAAAAGAGGGATTAAATTGCAAAAGGAGATAGTTGGCTTACACTCGCCACTTCACACAATACATTACATAAGCAAACCATCATTCAAAACATCACAACCCGACTACGGGCGAAGATCCAAAAGAAAGATACCAAACCAACATAAAGCCACATGTCTGAATCGCCCCTAGTAGAAACCACTACTGATCGTCGAAAACGTCACAAGCATACGACCACGCTCTTCATGGAACTCCCGGAAGTTCTGATCCATCTCCTGCATCATTCTCGGCTGAACCTGCATCTGGTGTTGTAGTATCTGTGAGCCACGAGGACTCAGCAATCCCATAACCATGGGTATCAAGACTAGCAAAGCTTATGGGTAGGAAGAGGTAAAGTGGTGAGGTTGCAGCAGCGGCTAAGCAATATGGTGGCTAACTTACGAGTACCAGAATAAGATGAGCATCTATGCAAACGGTCACAAAAGTAGTGATCGCTAAAGATCCTAAACTACATACGAATCAAACATAACCCCACCGTGTTCTCTTCTCAAAGTGAAAAGAGACAGTCACGGTTACTCACACAGTTGTGTGTTTTACTTCGGATCCTCTGTCAAGTTTTCTACAACCGGACATAAACAAATTCCAATCTGCCACATAACCGCGGGCACGGCTTTCGAAAGATCATAACCCTGCAGGGGTGTCCCAACTTAGCCCATCACAAGCTCTCACGATTAGCTGAAGTGATAAATATAATATCATCACTCCTTATCTTTGGGAAATCCGATCAGGCTCGGCATCCCGGTGCACAAGACATTTCGACAATGGTAAAACAAGTCCAGCAAGACCTCCCAGTGTGTCGACATCCTGATAGTAGCCGCGCGTATCTCGTCTCAGGCCACAACCAAATGGGCGATTCTACAGGTTATACCAGATACCTCGAGTTTCCCCGAGGCGGCCCCGCAGACTCCCCGTTTGGGACCAAAACCATCAGCACTGGCCCCCCCTGCTATGTAGAATTAAGAACCCGGGGACGCGACCCCCTATGCAAATTTAATTAATTAATTAAGTTGTTATTATGAGGCAGATTAAAACCAATGTTGGGCCTTGCTGGAGGAGTTTTATTCAAAGTCAAACTGTCAAGGGGTCCCCATCCACCCATCGTGTAAGGAACGCAAAATCAAGGAACTTAATGCCGGTTTATCGGCGCCTAAGGTGGCATGAGTGGAACAAAACACCGAGCAAAAGGCCAAGCTTTCCACCCATGCCCAGTATATAGGTGTGTTAATAATAATTATATATATTGTGATATTCCAACAACAAGTTCCCTCCTGGAACGATCTTCATCTTCACCTGCAACTAACAACGCTATAAGAGGGGCTGAGCAAGCGGGTAACATAGCCAAACAGTGGTTTTGCTAGGAAGGTTTCAAAGGTTAGAGGTTTCATGGCAACAAGGAGATGCTGACATAAAAAATGGGTAGCGCGACATGTAACGATAGCATCGAGACAACTAAGCATGGCAATGGTAGTAAAGGTATCCAAGGGTATGATCATCTTGCCTGGGATTCCGCAAGGAAGAAGAACGGTTCCATGAAGTAGACGGAGCAACATAGTCGAGCGAATCCTCACAACTCCGGAACGAAACCGAAGCTAACAAGAGAAGCAACCGGAAAGAAGCAAACAACACGGTAAACACACAAGCATAAACATGGCATACGATGCACATCCAAGTATGATGCATGTCCGGTTTAAATATGCATGGCATGGCAATGTGCACAAACAAAACTACAAGTTAAGTGGAGCTCAATATGCAATGAGTTGCATATTGACGAACACCACATGTTATATTTATTTAGTTGACTCTTGTTTATTTACAAGACAAGATTAAATGTTTGTTAACATAGCATGAGGTGAAGCATAATAAAACTATACTATTTAGGCATTTTAAATGAGGCCGGAAATAACAACAACAATTCCGGAAAAATCCCCATGAGCATGTTTAGCAATTTTTAAGCAAACAACAATTCACACATTTAATGTTGTTAACATGATGCGGATGACATGATCAAGTTTTATGCAAGTTTACTAAAAGTGAACATGAAGATGATAAGGAGTATTTGTCACCGTGGTGGAAGGAAAGGGTGCCACGGCAAAGATCCGGAAATGATGCAACGCAACATCTCGGTTCCGGTAACCCGTTGAGAGTCCGGTGCAAAAGAAAGGTGGTGTGAGCGAGCGGAACAAGATGAAAGGTGGGGTGATCCCGTCACCGGGTTCCCACGGGTTGGCGACGAGGCAACCGAGGAGCATGACAAAAGATGAAAGGGGCACGGGCAAACATTCGATACATCTCATACAACACATGCAACATCCACGGGTCATCGTCTCGGGGTTATACCTTCGGAACAATCGTTCTCGGAGGGGTGCGAGTCGTCGAGGGACGTAGTGGAAGTAGTGGAAGTAGTGGTACACGGGTAGTAGAGGAAGTAGTCATTCCGTAGAGGTACTCGTTATGTAACCGTTCTCGTGATTCGTAGAGGAAGTAGGCGTTCCGTTCATAGAGGTACTTAACGAATCCGTCGTCTCCGGGCGACGGTAGTTGTTCATGGTTCGTAGACGTTCGGGGCCGTCGTGGTACTTGCAGTCCTTGGCGATTCCGAATGTACTCGACGGTCTTGGGGTCCCTCGAGGGTCGACGATAGTCGTTCACGGGTCGATGAGGTACTTGGCACCATCTTGGTCTTGCGGCTGCGGTCTTCACAACAAAGGGAAAAAAAGGCAGCAAGGTGACGAGGCCATGGCAGAGGCAGTCGAGGCGGGCGGCAAGGCCGCTCGGCCTGGAGGCGGACGGCGTGGGTTCCGGCCGGCCCTGGCTGGAGGCGAGGCGAGGATGATGAGGCAGGGGCCTGGCGCACAGGGAGCTGCGGTGCTGGCTCCGGCGACCGAAAGTCGTCCAAGGCGGGAGACAGGGGCGACCGGCTGCACCTGGACGTCGGGAGGAGCGGAGCAGACCGGGGCGTCGGACTTGGGCGGCCGGGAGGAGTAGCGGTGGCCACGCTGGACGGCCGCGGAGGAGATGGACGAGGCGAGGTGCTGACGAGGAGGCGGGCCTGGCTGGCGTGTCGGCTTGGGGCGCGCAGGAGATGGTGCGGGGCGCTGCGCTCGGTGCTGGGGCGGGTCGCAGGCGAGGTGGCGGCTTGGCGCGCCGGGACGGAAGGAGGCGCGATGCGGCGCTAGAGAGGAGGAGGCCACGGTGCGGAGGCAGGGCGGCTGGAGATGGAGGCCACGGCGCTGCGGGGGTGCTCGCGGGGCGTCGACGTAGGAATCGGGCAGAGGGGCGAGGGGGCCGCGAGCGAGAGAGGTGGAGGGCTCGAGAGGTGAGGCTCGGGGTCGAGGGAAAACGGGGAATCACGCGAGGGGAACGAGCTGCGGGACGTCCTGGCGGCGGAGGGAGTTGGCGAGGGAACGAGAGGAGCGGTCGCTAGGGTTTACGGGGTGGCTGGGCCTTGGGCCAGGAGGAATTGGGCCAGGGAGGCCGGCTGCTGGTGGTGGTTTCCTTCTTGCAGTTGTTTCAAAAAAAAAACAGAAAACAACAAAGAAGAAAAAGAAAAGGAAGGAGGAAAAGAGGGTGGGTTAGGGAAAAAGTTGCACAAGGGATCATTATTTTTCTCGGGCTCATAAAAATGGGCACGGTCCGAGAAAAATATAAAAGACAAGATCGAGATATAATTCAAACATATTTGAATTTAATTTAAATGGGTTTGAACTAAGACTTGATTTTTGAAGTGTCCAAAAATGTTGAGGTTTTTTGGAGGAACCTCGATAAACGAGAAAAGAAATATAGGGAAGGTTTTTGACGGTGAAACTTGAATTAAGAGGCATGGGGAATATATGCAAGTGTGTTGGGTTAATTCCACACAAATGGAATATTTAATTATAATAGCTCCATAATATTAGGAGGATATGTTATAAAGAGAAGTCACACCTCCCTCAATTTAAATGAACCGAAGGTCCACACGATTTATTTAGGTTGAGATGCAAAGATTAATGACATGATGGCATGATGCCATGATGCAAAGCAAAATAAATAACACAAGCACAAATGAAACACACGGAAGAACCCGGAACATCTGGAATCTTCTGGAATCTTCTGGGACGTTGGTCTTCGGGCGTCACAACTCTCCCATACTAACAGAGGATCTCGACCCGAGATCCTAGAGATGGCACCGGATATGAATGAAAAAGAAGAGGTAAAACAAAGTTGCTTCTTTGACAGACGAGTGAAACCACGAACTTGAGAGGTTAAACAATCTTGAAAGAAAGAATAGAATGGAGATGAACGAAGATGAAACACTCCGTTGGAAAAGAGGAACAAGGAACATAACAAGAACCTTGTAGGTTGAAAGACATGAAACAAGAGCTCACGGACCAAAAGAATATGAAACTGCAAGGGTACAACCAAGGAATAAGAATGACAGAATTTGGACAACACTCCGTCTGAAAATGGGAGGAATTAACAAGAACTGCCAAGTTGGGATGATACTAGATGAAAACAGCAACATATTGCCTCCAAAACAATTGAAAGAAAGGCACAAGGGGTAAGAAAGGCTTCAGACAACACTCCGGTTGAAAGGAGAGGCAAACTTGATAAGATGAGAGAATTAGAATGGAGGTCACGACACTCCTGTTAAATAGACAAACAAGGGAAGAATATGATCTTGATAAAAAACGAGATGATGGTTAAAAGAGAGCAATATCACAAAGCCTCCGGAACGAAAGAATAGATGCAAGATCGTTGGGAAGAAAGAACAGAGAAGAAAATGACAACTTCTCTCAAAATTGAATTTGAAAGAGCATCCTCACGAAGAAGGGTTGAACGGAGTTGATTTAAAAAAAAACAACATTGAAAACGAATAAGCTTGATGTGGGCTTATGGAAAACATCTCAAAATTATGAGGTGACAACCAGCCATTACGAAAACATTTGATTGGATTGAGATCAACAAGGAGACGATAAACTTATTTCACCGGAATGATAAATGAAGAACTTGGGTCATTATAAGCACCATAATTAGCAACAATTCTTAGGGAAAGCTTTTAGGTGAAATACAACCCAAGATTACTCCAACAAATAATTGAAGAGTTGAAAAGATCTCCTGAACAATGAAAAAGATGGTTTAAATATCTCATTCCTGACAACTTGTGAGTCATGAAACATGAAGGGAAAATTGTCAAGAATGACATAACACCACCTCAAAAGATAAGGTAGAAGAATGACACTTGGAAAGCATGATAAAGAATGCTTGAGCTCCAACAAGAATCTTGATGAAGACTACGAGGATGAATTAAAACATGATGAACCACCATGAGAACTTCGGTAATGAAAAGCATGAGAAGCGAAATATGAAAAGAATAAGATTCAAGGCCCGCGATGAATTAGATGGAGGTTTGAAATGATATAATTAAATAACTTGAAGCTCCGGAAAACAAGATGAGCAACTTAGAACCAAGAATATGATATGATGAACAAGCTCCAAAGGGATTAATCACTTCGAGGAGACAAGAATAAGATTTACTGTATGCTTATCCTTCATGAAATTAAATTGAAGACAAGCAACAGATTGGCCTACTACTTATTCTTGTTGCAAAGAATTCAAGAGAGATCTCGCACAAACTTGGGTAAATCTTCAACGAACCACCAGTAGGATTATGAAAAGAACAAATGAATTAAAACGATAACAACGGAAGGGTAATCTTGAAAGCACCACCGTAAGAATAGGGAGACGAACGAAGAGGCATCAATGCAGAATATTTGGAGGACGAAGTTGAAAACTGAGGACGAAGAAATCTTCTGAAATGATGCCCTTCGGAGGATCACAAAGAAAAGAATTCATGAAATGCTTCGGATGGGTATGAAAAGAATTCCTCACAAACGGAACAATAATGAGGATGGCATGAAGCTAGAACCACGAATCTTCAAGAGAACGGGCCAAGATTTAAGAGAAACACTTCTCCGGTCTCCAAATGTTGAGAATGAAGACGAGAAATGTCATGAAGAATTTCGAGATACTCCGGACAAATGACAAGAGGAAGGTGGAGCTAAAGATGGAAATAATTGAAAACAAGCTTGGAGAAGGCATGTGACTGATGGAAATCATTCTTACGTCACACTTTGAAAAGAATTCTCCAGAAAAAGAAGAGTCAGGTAAGATCCTGGGAAAAGACCTGTGGGTTAGGGCCCACTCAAAGAAAATCACCGTTGAAAAAGATTGCTTAAGAGATATTGCATCGGTTGAATTAAATGGCTTGAATAAGATAGCAACCTCAAATAGTTTGAACGGATTAAGAATGGAATTATGAATCTTCTAAGATATCTTGAACACTCCGGATATGAATAACAAGAGGAGAATGATTAATTGGTGCACCAGAATAAGAAAGCATTGTGAAAAGAGGAAAAACGATAAGATCAACACCGAAATCTTGAATTACATCCACCGGCAGAATTTGAGAACAAAAGAATGATGAACTTGAAGCTCTTGAGCATCTTCACGATAAATCACCGGATAAGAACATAGAAGGAAATGAATGAAGACCTCACAAGAATAAAATGGATACTTCATCTGAGAATTGCTAGCTCCATAAAGAAAAAGGGTGGGAGGGTGGGGAAAACCAGATAACTTGGGATGAATGAAACAGACAAATCGTCAGATTTCTCAATGGCGTCTGTATGGAATAACTTGAAGAGAAGGCACACCTGTTGAAAAAGGATTAACATGAAACTCTTCATGGTCAAGAAGAATTAGCACTCCCATAGAAATATGAGAACACCGATTAGGAAAGGTATGGAATCAACATTTGACATCGAAGCAACTCGAATACCAGAATCAAAACAAGAACAAAAGATAGATATGTTGTAACATAATCTTCACAATATCATTCGAACAGAGAATTGAACGAATGAATTCCGTAGGTACATCAGCTTGTCGAGAAGCCACTTGGGAGAACAAAAGATAAATAAAAAAACAACAAGGCGCAGATGGAACAAATACAAGATAGAAGTTTCATTCGACATATTCGTGCTGAAAGCTCATGGAACGTGTTACAAAAGGGTTTTGCAATCCCCGGATCAGCATAGCCAAGGACCCTTTAAGATGCAACTCCCGATCGGAACAAGCCCATAAAACCACTTCACTCAATGTAGAACCCCAAACTCCATATCATGCATTCGTTGGAAGAATGCCTACGAACTACTTGAAAACCCACCTATTAATTTCCGAAAGTTTCCAGTTATGCAATCAGGTGTTGGGGATACAGGGGAAGCATCGCGCACTCAACTCTAATCCTACATCCAGCTGTATCCATCCTTCAACACATAACCAGTTGTTCTCGGAAACCGTTTACCTCGTACCTTCGAAACGCATCCACTATACAAGCTATGGCAATACTCCCGAACTACCTCCCCAGTACTGGGTGATGTCGGGGTTATCTTGCCACTAACCGCATAGGAGAGTTTTCGATGGCGGCCGTCTTAAGTATTCTAGTACTGCCGCGATGGATTTGTGACGACAACACCTCGGAGCTCAACTCCCCGGGACACTGCCACAACCCCTAAATGACAGGAGGCATCGAGAACAATGTTCTCGTCACAAAGACATCGAAACAATCCAAACAATACTCGCGAGATCCTAAAAAAAAAAATTTGGTGCATTTTTGAAAGTAGAAGAGGCAAAAGTAATCGTCAGGAGTCCTCACCAGAGTGAAAAGAGATGAGGAGCAAAAGAAATCCTACTCTCCGATATAATATAGGACTCAAAACATTTTCAAGTGTGTGCCTAGACTCAACCGTCAACGATTCGATCAATCAGTGGGGGCTCCTAGGTCGGAGAAGGCTCTGAATACCAACTTGTAATGCCCAGGATGGGACTATACCTCCTATGTGTCGAGGCACGACTTAAAGGTATAAGCCCATTCTGGAATGATCTCAAGTTTGGTATCTTTGCACGACTCATGTAAAAGAGGGATTAAATTGCAAAAGGAGATAGTTGGCTTACACTCGCCACTTCACACAATACATTACATAAGCAAAACATCATTCAAAACATCACAACCCGACTACGGGCGAAGATCCAAAAGAAAGATACCAAACCAACATAAAGCCACAGGTCTGAATCGCCCCTAGTAGAAACCACTACTGATCATCGAAAACGTCACAAGCATACGGCCACGCTCTTCATGGAACTCCCGAAAGTTCTGATCCATCTCCTGCATCATTCCCGGCTGAACCTACATCTGGTGTTGTAGTATCTATGAGCCACGAGGACTCAGCAATCCCATAACCATGGGTATCAAGACTAGCAAAGCTTATGGGTAGGAAGAGGTAAAGTGGTGAGGTTGCAGCAGCGGCTAAGCAATATGGTGGCTAACTTACGAGTACCAGAATAAGATGAGCATCTACGCAAACGGTCGCAAAAGTAGTGATCGCTAAAGATCCTGAACTACATACGAATCAAACATAACCCCACCGTGTTCTCTTCTCAAAGTGAAAAGAGACAGTCATGGTTACTCACACAGTTGTGTGTTTTACTTCGGATCCTCCGTCAAGTTTTCTACAACCGGACATAAACAAATTCCAATCTGCCACATAACCGCGGGCACGGCTTTCAAAAGATCATAACCCTGCAGGGGTGTCCCAACTTAGCCCATCACAAGCTCTCACGATTAGCTGAAGTGATAAATATAATATCATCACTCCTTATCTTAGGGAAATCCGATCAGGCTCGGCATCCCGGTGCACAAGACATTTCGACAATGGTAAAACAAGTCCAGCAAGACCTCCCGGTGTGTCGACACCCTGATAGTAGCCGCGCGTATCTCGTCTCAGGCCACAACCGGATGGACGATTCTACAGGTTATACCAGATACCTCGAGTTTCCCCGAGGCGGCCCCGCAGACTCCCCGTTTGGGACCAACACCATCAGCACTGGCCCCCCTGCTATGTAGAATTAAGAACCCGGGGACACGACCCCCTATGCAAATTTAATTAATTAATTAAGTTGTTATTATGAGGCAGATTAAAACCAATGTTGGGCCTTGCTGGAGGAGTTTTATTCAAAGTCGAACTGTCAAGGGGTCCCCATCCACCCATCGTGTAAGGAACGCAAAATCAAGGAACTTAATGCCGGTTTATCGGCGCCTAAGGTGGCATGAGTGGAACAAAACACCGAGCAAAAGGCCAAGCCTTCCACCCATGCCCAGTATATAGGTGTGTTAATAATAATTATAGATATTGTGATATTCCAACAACAAGTTCCCTCCTGGAACGATCTTCATCTTCACCTGCAACTAACAACGCTATAAGAGGGGCTGAGCAAGCGGGTAACATAGCCAAACAGTGGTTTTGCTAGGAAGGTTTCAAAGGTTAGAGGTTTCATGGCAACAAGGAGAGGCTGACATAAAAAATGGGTAGCGCGACATGTAACGATAGCATCGAGACAACTAAGCATGGCAATGGTAGTAAAGGTATCCAAGGGTATGATCATCTTGCCTGGGATTCCGCAAGGAAGAAGAACGGTTCCATGAAGTAGACGGAGCAACATAGTCGAGCGAATCCTCACAACTCCGGAACGAAACCGAAGCTAACAAGAGAAGCAACCGGAAAGAAGCAAACAACACGGTAAACACACAAGCATAAACATGGCATACGATGCACATCCAAGTATGATGCATGTCCGGTTTAAATATGCATGGCATGGCAATGTGCACAAACAAAACTACAAGTTAAGTGGAGCTCAATATGCAACGAGTTGCATATTGACGAACACCACATGTTATATTTATTTAGTTGACTCTTGTTTATTTACAAGACAAGATTAAATGTTTATTAACATAGCATGAGGTGAAGCATAATAAAACTATACTATTTAGGCATTTTAAATGAGGCCGGAAATGACAACAACAATTACGGAAAAATCCCCATGAGCATGTTTAGCAATTTTTAAGCAAACAACAATTCACACATTTAATGTTGTTAACATGATGCGGATGACATGATCAAGTTTTATGCAAGTTTATTAAAAGTGAACATGAAGATGATAAGGAGTATTTGTCACCGTGGTGGAAGGAAAGGGTGCCACGGCAATGATCCGGAAATGATGCAACGCAACATCTCGGTTCCGGTAACCCGTTGAGAGTCCGGTGCAAAAGAAAGGTGGCGTGAGCGAGCGGAACAAGATGAAAGGTGGGGTGATCCCGTCACCGGGTTCCCACGGGTCGGCGACGAGGCAACCGAGGAGCATGACAAAAGATGAAACGGGCACGGGCAAACATTCGATACATCTCATACAACACATGCAAAATCCACGGGTCATCGTCTCGGGGTTATACCTTCGGAACAATCATTCTCGGAGGGGTGCGAGTCATCGAGGGACGTAGTGGAAGTAGTGGAAGTAGTGGTACACGGGTAGTAGAGGAAGTAGTCATTCCGTAGAGGTACTCGTTATGTAACCGTTCTCGCGATTCGTAGAGGAAGTAGGCGTTCCGTTCGTAGAGGTACTTGACGAATCCATCGTCTCCGGGCGACGGTAGTTGTTCACGGTTCGTAGACGTTCGGGGCCGTCGTGGTACTTGCAGTCCTTGGCAATTCCGGATGTACTCGATGGTCTTGGGGTCCCTCGAGGGTCGACGGTAGTCGTTCACGGGTCGACGAGGTACTTGGCACCATCTTGGTCTTGCGGCTGCGGTCTTCACAACAAAGGGGAAAAAAAGGCAGCAAGGTGACGAGGCCATGGCAGCGGCAGTCGAGACGGGCGGCAAGGCCGCTCGGCCTGGAGGCGGACGGCATGGGTTCCGGCCGGCCCTGGCTGGAGGCAAGGCGAGGATGATGAGGCAGGGGCCTGGCGTGCAGGGAGCTGCGGTGCTGGGTCCGACGACCGGAAGGCGTCCAAGGCGGAGATAGGGGCGACCGGCTGAACCTGGACGTCGGGAGGAGCGGAGCAGACCGGGGCGTCGGACTTGGGCGGCCGGGAGGAGCAGCGGTGGCCGCGCTGGACGGCCGCGGAGGAGATGGACGAGGCGAGGTGCTGACGAGGAGGCGGGCCTAGCCGGCGCGCGGCTTGGGGCGTGCAGGAGATGGTGCGGGGCGCTGTGCTCGGTGCTGGCGCGGGTCGCAGGCGAGGTGGCGGCTTGGCGCGCCGGGACGGAGGGAGGCGCGATGCGGCGCTGGAGAGGAGGAGGCCACGGTGCGGAGGCAGGACGGCTGGAGATGGAGGCCACGGCGCTGCGGGGGTGCTCGCGGGGCGTCGACGTAGGAATCAGGCAGAGGGGCGAGGGGGCCGCGAGCGAGAGAGGTGGAGGGCTCGAGAGGTGAGGCTCGGGGTCGAGGGAAAATGGGGAATCGCGCGAGGGGAATGAGCTGCGGGACGTCCTGGCGGCGGAGGGAGTTGGCGAGGGAACGAGAGGAGCGGTCGCTAGGGTTTACGGGGTGGCTGGGCCTTGGGCCAGGAGGAATTGGGCGAGGGAGGCCGGCTGCTGCTGGTGGTTTCCCTCTTGCAGTTGTTTCCCAAAAAAAAACAGAAAACAACAAAGAAGAAAAAGAAAAGGAAGGAGGAAAAGAGGGAGGGTTAGGGAAAAAGTTGCACAAGGGATCATTATTTTTCTCGGGCTCATAAAAATGAGCACGGTCCGAGAAAAATATAAAAGACAAAATCGAGATATAATTCAAACATATTTGAATTTAATTCAAATGGGTTTGAACTAAGACTTGATTTTTGAAGTGTCCAAAAATGTTGAAGTTTTTTGGAGGAACCTCGATAAACGAGAAAAGAAATATAGGGAAGGTTTTTGACGGTGAAACTTGAATTAAGAGGCATGGGGAATATATGCAAGTGTGTTGGGTTAATTCCACACAAATGGAATATTTAATTATAATAGCTCCATAATATTAGGAGGATATGTTATAAAGAGAAGTCACACCTCCCTCAATTTAAATGAACCGAAGGTCCACACGATTTATTTAGGTTGAGATGCAAAGATTAATGACATAATGGCATGATGACATGATGCAAAGCAAAATAAATAACACAAGCATAATGAAACACACGGAAGAACCCGGAACATCTGGAATCTTCTGGAATCTTCTGGGACGTCGGTCTTCGGGCGTCACAGTTCCTTATATGAAACTTGTGTGATTTTGCATGTAGATTAATAATATCATGTTATTTTCATGCTTGGAGTGAGTTGGCTTGATGTTTGGGTGCATCTTGCACCGTTGCCTTGCTTGTATTGTTTTGCTCATATCTTCTAGGCCGTAGCTCCGAATTAAACAAACTTTATATGAAACTTGACTAGATTTTCGTGTAGATCATCATGGTGCATGTTAACTTGCTGTTTAACAACTTGAACATAAGGTTTGTTCAGATCTGGACTAATTCCAAACTATGCATATGAGGACTTACCGGATTTGTAATATGTAGTTTCCTGCCTCTTTTAAACTTGTTGACTTGTGTAGTTTTTGAGTGCTTCCTGCCTTGACATGTTTTGCATCATATATAGACTTGTCTTGCATCCTACTTGCTTGAGCATATTGTCATGTTCTTGTGTTGTTTTTCTGTGCTTCCTACCTTGCCATGTATTGCTTCCTGTATAGACTTGTCATGCATCATACCTTGCCATGTATTGCATCATATAGACTTGTGTTGTTCTCCTGTGCTTCCTACCTTGCCATGTGTTGCTTCCTGTATAGACTTGTCATGCATCATATCTTGCCATGTATTGCATCATATATAGACTTGTGTTGTTCTCCTGTGCTTCCTACCTTGCCATGCATTGCTTCCTGTATAGACTTGTCATGCATCATACCTTGCCATGTATTGCATCATATAGACTTGTGTTGTTTTCTGTGCTTCCTACCTTGCCATGTATTGCTTCCTGTATAGACTTGTCATGCATCATACCTTGCCATGTATTGCATCATATATAGATTTGTGTTGTTCTCCTGTGCTTCCTACCTTGCCATGTAATGCTTCCTGTGTAGACTTGTCTTGCATCATACCTTGCCATGTATTGCATCATATATAGACTTGAGTTGTTTTTCTGTGCTTCCTACCTTGCCATGTTTTGCTTCCTGTATAGACTTGTAGTGCATCCTATATAGAACTGTCTGGCATCATACTTGGTTGAGCATATTGTCATGTCTCGTGTGGTGTGTTTACCATGTTGCTTGCTTCTTCTGGTTAGTGCTTGTTTCGTTGCGTTCGTGAGGATTCGTTCGTCTACCCCTGGTTCTTCTTCAAGGCTTCTTCTTCGTCTTCTTCACGGATCTGTTCTTCTTCCTTGCGGGATCTCAGGCAACATGACCATACCCTTGGATACCTTTACTATCATTGCCATGCTTAGTGTCTTGATGCTATCGGTACATGTCGCGCTACCCATCATTATTTTCAGCCTCTCCTTGTTGCCATGAAACCTCTAACCTTTGAGACCTTCCTAGCAAAACCATTGTTTGGCTATGTTACCCGCTTGCTCAGCGCCTCTTATAGCGTTGTTAGTTGCAGGTGAAGATGAAGATCGTTCCAGGAGGGAACTTGTTGTTGGAATATCACAATATGTTTTATATATAATAACACACCTATATACTGGGCATGGGTGGAAGGCTTGGCCTTTTGCTCGGTGTTTTGTTCCACTCATGCCACCTTAGGCGCCGATAAACCGACATTGTGTGCCTTGATTTTGCGTTCCTTACATGGTTGGGTATATGGGGACCGCTTGACACTTCGTCTTTGAATAAAACTCCTCCAGCAAGGCCCAACATTGGTTTTAATTTGCCTCATAATAACAACTTAATTAATTAATTAAATTGCATAAGGGGGACGCTCCTTGGAGATTCTTTTCTACATAGTAGGGGGGCCAGTGCTGATGGTGTTGGTCCCAAACGGGGGTTATGCGGGGCCACCACGAGGAAACTTGAGGTTTGGTTTTACCTGTAGGATCACCCATCCGGTCGTGGCCTGAGACGAGACACGCGCGGCTACTATCAGGGTGTCGACACACCGGGAGGTCTTGCTGGACTTGTTTTACCATTGTAGAAATGTCTTGTGCACCGGGATGCCGAGCCTGATCGGATTTCCCTAAGATAAGGGGTGATGATATTATATTTATCACTTCAGCTGATCGTGAGAGCTTGTGATGGGCTAAGTTGGGACACCCCTGCAGGGTTATGATCTTTCGAAAGCCGTGCCCGCGGTTATGTGGCAGATTGGAATTTGTTAATCTCCGGTTGTAGAAAACTTGACAGAGGATCCAAAGTAAAACACACAACTATGTGAGTAACCGTGATTGTCTCTTTTCACTTTGAGAAGAGAACACGGTGGGGTTATGTTTGACTTGTAGGTAGTCAGGATCTTTAGCGATCATTACTAGTTTGCGACCGTTTGCGTAGATGCTCATCTTATTCTTGTACTCGTAAGTTAGCCACCATATATTTGCTTAGCCGCCGCTGCAACCTCACCACTTTACCTCTTCCTACCCAGTTAAGCATTGATAGTCTTGTTACCCATGGTTATGGGATTGCTGAGTCCTCGTGGCTCACAGATACTATAACAACAGTTGCAGGTGCAGGTTTCCGATGTCTTGACGTGAGAGCGATGATCGTTGTGTTGGAGTTCTTTCTTCTTCTTCTTGTTCAGTCTTGGGTTAGGTTCCGGGTCGGCAGCCTGGGATAGCAGATGGATGTCGTTGTTCTTTTCATGTTTGCATCCGTAGTCGGATGCCATGTATTGTTGTTGTATTCATGTGAATTGTATGAATTGTTGTATCCCCATGTATGTATGTAATGGTATGATGTAATGATATCCATCTTGCTAAGTGCCCGAAATGCGGTTGTGCCCCAATCACGTAAGTGCCACGTGATCGGGATAGAATCGCATCTTGGGCCTGACAAGTTGGTATCAGAGCCGCGACCGACCATAGGAGCCCCCTTGATTGATCGTAGCTTGGCCGTTGTTGAGTCTAGCAGAAAACTTTTTCGGAGTCTAGTTATATCGAAGAGTAGGAATTCTTTTTACTCCTCAGTCCCTTCGTCGCTCTGGTGAGGAATCTTGCCGTAGGTGTTTTGAATTACCTCTCTTCCCCTTCAATTTTTTTAGGATCGTGGTTAGTTTTCGTTCGTTGCGTTGTTAGTTCTTTCATCTGGTGCATCTCTCGTCAAGTGGATTCAACCCTCTTCTTCTTTGCAAGTTCAATCCTCGATATTTTTCCAACCGATGGTGTTGTTTCACCTTCCGAAGTTGTCTTTTTTTCCCACCCGCCCACCCTTTTGCTTCTCGGAGCCGGAGTCCTTAATCGAGTATCTATCCTACTCGTGTGAATCCTTGCATTCTTCCCCTAGTTATTTCAACTGGTGAATTCTCGTCTAGTTCGTCATCATTCATCTCTTTTCTTCTCCGATGAATTCTCCTCTCGATTCAATATTCTCCACCTCTTCTTCTTTCCGATGGATTCAACTCAAGTTGTCGGTGTTCATCATAGTCTTTTTCCTCGGCTCAATTGCTTCACCTTGCTCGGTTGTCTCTCGTCATTTAATTATTCCGGAGTTCCGAAGTCATATCTCAGGAGATTGTCCGTGTTCTAGTTAATTTGAGGTTGTCACCTCATTCGAGTTTTTCAATTGTTCCGGTGCATCATTTCTCTTTCAACAATCCTTTTCTTTCCGGAGTTTTCTATTCGGTGGGCTCATAACCCACAGGTCTTTTCCCAGGATCTTACCTGACTCTTTTATTTCTCGGAGTGTTCCAAAATTCTTTTCAAGTGTGACGTAAGTATGGATTCCATCAGTCACGTGCCTTCCGAAGTTCGTTTGCAATTCTTTTCATGTGTGGTTCAACCCTTCTTCTTTTCATTCATCCGGAGTTATTCTTGAATTCTTTTCTTTGTGTTCCTCCGAAGGTCATCATTTTAGAAGATTTCTTCATTCTCAGTTTCCAACTTTGTCCTCCAAATATTCTTCATTGATGCCTCTTTGTTCGTCTCACATTCTTCTAGTGCTTCGTTCAAGTATTCTTTAATCAGTTCGTGATCTCTTCGTGCTCGTCATCTAAATTCCCCAAGTGCTTTATTCTTTTCGGCGATTCATCGTATTCACTCGATTCATTTTTCTTACGGTGGCTTGTCCTCTTGCATCGTTCAATTTCAAGTCCTTACGGTGGTTCGTTCTTTTCTTCACCCGGCTTTAATTCTTTACGATGGTTCGCTCAAGAGTTCTTTTCCGGTGCTATCATATCAATTGTCCGTTTTTTCAATCCTACCGGCGTTTCATAAAGATTTTCGCAAGTTCGCGATATATCCCTCTTTAATCTTCTCAACACAAATAAGTGATATGCAAATCCATGGCGTCACATCAATTTAACTGGGGGAGGATAAGCATAACATAATTCTTATTCTTTTCATCGAGTTGATTTAATCCCTTTCCTTCGGAGTTTATTCTTGATGAATAAATTCTAGTCCCAAGTGCTATAATCTTTTCTTCTCCGGAGTTCAATTTTCTCGGCTATCTCGACAGAACCCCGTCTAAATCATCGCAAGGCTTATTCTTATTCTTTTCATCCTTCATCATCCTTTCGTTACCGGAGTTCTTCATGGTGGTTCTTCATCATTTAATTCATTCTTCAAATATTCATCTAATTCTTCTGGAGCAGCTCAAGCATTATTCTTTTTGTGTCCCGAGATGCAAATAATTCTCCGTATTCTTTCGAAGTGGAGTTTTGCAATTCTTCTTTCTCAGCTAATCCTTCTTTTGGTTGCGGCATAATTCACCTCAAGTCTTGAGATGTTTAAATAAGTCCACGACAAGCTTATTCTTTTGTTGTTGATTTTCTCAACAACTCCGTTCAAGTCTTTCTCGTGAAGATGCTCTTTCAAATTCTTTCGTGATGGAAGTTGTCATCTTCTCTTATCCGTTCTTTTCATTCCATTCTTTCAATTCTTTCCGGAGGCATTGTGTTGTCTATCTCGGCAATTATTATTCCATCCCTCAAGTTCTTATCCTTTCCATTCTTGTTCAACCGGTGTGATATTTCTTTCAGTTTCAGCTGGAGTGCCACCCGAATTCCTTCGTTTGAATTCCTTTTCTATCTCGCTTAACCGGAGTGGTTTCAATGTCTCTCTTGCCATTTATCCTCTTGGTTTTCGTCTTATGCCTTGTTGCTTATTTTACCGGAGCTTCTCAAATCTCGTTCATCTCCGTTGTATCTTTTCTTTCAAATTGTCCAACCTCTCAAGGTCCTTTGGTTTCACTCTTTTGTCCTCGAAGAACTACGTTCTTCCTTTTTCCCTTCCGTCTCGCTCCTAAGATCTCGGGACGAGATCTCTTGTTAGTAGGGGAGTGTTGTGACACCCCAAGACCGGTGTGCCAGGTGTCAGCTAGTTATTCGTCATCTTTGCCATGTCATCTGCTTGCGTGTTGCATCTTGCCATGTCATCATGTGTGTTGCATCAGCATGTTTTCAAAACTTGCATCCATCCGAGTCCGCCCGTCCTTTCCGTTGTCCGTTCTGAGCCCAGACACACTTGCACGCGCCCGCGGTGCCTCCGAATATTTATTTTGTGAGTGTCCGAAAAATGTTCTCGGAATGGGATGAAACTTGTCATGTGGTCTTATTATAGTGTAGACAGGCCGCTTGCCAAATTTCATCATATTCGGAGCTCGTTTGATAGCCCAATGGATATTTATAGCGGCACTAGTCGCCGGTTATTTCGTCGGACATTTTCGGTCTTCGAAAACCCCCGCGGGCCACTCTCCTCTCTCCTCACAGCCCATCTAGGCCCAGCCTACTCCCCTCCATTGCAGACCGCCCAATCGGGATCTAACGGTCCGAAACGGTGCAAAAATTCCCCTCCTAACCCTAATTCTAGCCCCATTGCCTATTTAATCCCCTCCCCTTGCCATTTTTTGGCCTAAACCTACCCCTAGACCTCTGTCCCGCAGCTCCACCTCTCCCCACCTCAAATTCGCCGCCGGCCACCTCACAGGCGCCAAGTGGCAGCGCCTGGTTGGCTCCACGCCGCCAAAACAGCCGCCCTGGCCAATCGGGAGCGGCCACGTGTCCCTGGGCGCGTCCCACAGCCGCCAGCCCACTCCAGGCCCGCCCGGGCCCCGATCTAGGCCCGAGCCGGCCCGCCGCTCGCCCGCGCTGGCATGTTCGTCCCCGCCGCCAGAGTCTTCCCGCAAGCCGCAGCGCCGCCCGCTCTGCCACGCCGGCGCGCCGCCGCCACGACCCTCCGCCGCCACTCCTCGACGCCGGCGGGTACCAGGACCTGCCTCCCCTGTCGCCCCTCCTCGCCTCGGCGCCGGTCGGCCTCGCCGGAGGCCTAGGTGATCGTCCCCGAGCTCACCCCGCGAGCTCCGCGCGTCACCAGGTCCAGTCCGCCTCGCCACTAGCTCGAACCCCGCATGCGAATCCATCCCGAGGCTCGTCTCCGTCGTCCTGCGCCGAGACCGGCTCGCCAGACTCCTGGGGCACCGCCGCTCGTGCCTTCGTCGTCGATCGAGCCGGCGACGAGCGCTCGATCCCGCCTCTGCACGCTGACCGCCCGCCCGACCACCGGCCTGTGGGCCTCGCTCCAATCTGGCCTGGGCCCGTCCTCCTCACCGATGTGGGCCGGCCCAGCCTACCCCGCCGGCCTCCCCAGGGCCCAGTCGGCCCACCTCTGCTTCCCCTCCAATCCGGCCCATGGGCCCTAGGTGAGCAACACCCCCTGCCTATCTCTCGCCCCGACACAGTTTAGTTATCTTACGCTCGTTCTGTTTTTTTTTTCTTCTTCTAAAAATCTGCTAAGTCCTTTTTCTGTGTAATTTTTGTTGCATGTTTGCATAGTGATAACTTTTTGTGTGCTTATCCAAATTGTGCAAATAATATGTCAAAATGATCGTGGTGATATGCTCTACACTTTGTTCCATTGTGCCATGCTCATATTAAGTTCATCTAGATGCTCTAATCTCTGTTGCAAGAGTGCTACTTGTTATAAACTGCTGCTACTTGTTATTTTGTTGTCATGTTTGTGATATGATAACTTGGTGCATGTTTGTCCAAATGATGCAAATGATATGTCAAAATGTTCATCATGAGATGCTATACATGTTGGTTGCTATAGCATGCTTGTTAGAGTCCATATTGCCATGTTTATCTCTGTTGCAAAAGTGCATGTGGCTGTTAGATTTTCTAACTTGTTACGAGATGCCTAGTTGAGGAGCTCGTTGCTATTGATGTGTTTGTCCCCATGTCACATGCCTAGATGTTTTAGAATCTCCATGATGTGTTCTTTGCTGTGGTGCAAACCAATTGCCATGATATGCTTTGAGGTGACTTAACATGCTTGCAAACATGCCATGCCAACATAACTGTTTTAACACTTAGTGAAATTTCACTAAGTCTGGAATCTGTCTTATCCTGATACTATGTTTGCTTGATGCCCTAGGCAAATCCATGTTAGTTTTGGGGTGGCGTTTGGTCATTCCTTGTTGTACATGTTGTTGTTTATCCCTTCATGCCTTTACTTGATCATTTGACTTGCTGTAGCTTATTTAATTCTTGCTCCCAAGTTGCTATAAAATATTACTGTTAGGTTTTAGTGTCATGATCAAAATGTTGTAGTTTGTTGCTATTGATTCATGCCCCCTATGGAGATGCTCCAATGGAGTTGTTTGCTGTAGGATATGTCTATTTCATGTCCATGCTTCTTGTTATGATGTTTGGGTGATTTAGCTTATATATATCTTGCTTCCAAGTTGCTATGTGGCTGTTAGTTTCAGCTTTGCATTGTTTCTTGTTTCGGGTGTATCCTTTAGCCCGTTGCTCCGTTTTGAGTGTTCCTTATATGAAACTTGTGTGATTTTGCATGTAGATTCATAATATCATGTTATTTTCAAGATTGGAGTGAGTTGGCTTGATGTTTGGGTGCATCTTGCACCGTTGCCTTGCTTGTATTGTTTTGCTCATATCTTATAGGCCGTAGCTCCGAATTAAACAAACTTTATATGAAACTTGACTAGATTTTCGTGTAGATCATCATGGTGCATGTTAACTTGCTGTTTAACAACTTGAACATAAGGTTTGTTCAGATCTGGACTAATTCCAAACTATGCATATGAGGACTTACCGGGTTTGTAATATGTAGTTTCCGGCCTCTATTAAACTTGTTGACTTGTGTAGTTTTTGAGTGCTTCCTGCCTTGCCATGTTTTGCATCATATATAGACTTGTCTTGCATCCTACTTGCTTGAGAATATTGTCATGTTCTTGTGTTGTTTTTCTGTGCTTCCTACCTTGCCATGTATTGCTTCCTGTATAGACTTGTCATGCATCATACCTTGCCATGTATTGCATCATATATAGACTTGTGTTGTTCTCATGTGCTTCCTAACTTGCCATGTATTGCTTCCTGTATAGACTTGTCATGCATCATACCTTGCCATGTATTGCATCATATATAGACTTGTGTTGTTCTCCTGTGCTTACTACCTT
>LR738709.1:148575592-148623925 GCA_902687465.1 Secale cereale
TACCTTGCCATGTATTGCATCATATAGACTTGTGTTGTTTTCTGTGCTTCCTACCTTGCCATGTATTGCTTCTTGTATAGACTTGTCATGCATCATACATTGCCATGTGTTGCATCATATAGACTTGTGTTGTTCTCCTGTGCTTCCTACCTTGCCATGTAATGCTTCCTGTGTAGACTTGTCTTGCATCATACCTTGCCATGTATTGCATCATATATAGACTTGAGTTGTTTTTCTGTGCTTCCTACCATGCCATGTTTTGCTTCCTGTATAGACTTGTAGGGCATCCTATATAGAACTGTCTTGCATCATACTTGGTTGAGCATATTGTCATGTCTCGTGTGGTGTGTTTACCGTGTTGCTTGCTTCTTCTCGTTAGTGCTTGTTCCGTTGCGTTCGTGAGGATCCGTTCGTCTACCCGTGGTTCTTCTTCAAGGATTCTTCTTCGTCTTCTTCACGGATCCGTTCTTCTTCCTTGCAGGATCTCAGGCAAAATGACCATAGCCTTGGGTACCTTTACTATCATTGCCATGCTTAGTGTCTCGATGCTATCGGTACATGTCGCCCTACCCATCATTATTTTCAGCCTCTCCTTGTTGCCATGAAACCTCTAACCTTTGAAACCTTCCTAGCAAAACCATTGTTTGGCTATGTTACCCGCTTGCTGAGCCCCTCTTATAGCGTTGTTAGTTGCAGGTGAAGATGAAGATCGTTCCAGGAGGGAACTTGTTGTTGGAATATCGCAATATGTTTTATATATAATAACACACCTATATACTGGGCATGGGTGGAAGGCTTGGCCTTTTGCTCGGTGTTTTGTTCCATTCATGCCACCTTAGGCGCCGATAAACCGGCATTATGTTCCTTGATTTTGCGTTCCTTACACGGTTGGGTATATGGGGACCCCTTGACACTTCGTCTTTGAATAAAACTCCTCCAGCAAGGCCCAACATTGGTTTTAATTTGCCTCATAATAACAACTTAATTACTTAATTAAATTGCATAAGGGGGACGCTCCTTGGAGATTCTTTTCTACATAGCAGGGGGGCCAGTGCTGATGGTGTTGGTCCCAAACGGGGGTTATGCGGGGCCACCACGGGGAAACTCGAGGTTTGGTTTTACCTGTAGGATCACCCATCCAGTCGTGGCCTGAGACGAGATACGCGCGGCTACTATCAGGGTGTCGACACACCGGGAGGTCTTGCTGGACTTGTTTTACCATTGTCGAAATGTCTTGTGCACCGGGATGCCGAGCCTGATCGGATTTCCCTAAGATAAGGGGTGATGATATTATATTTATCACTTCAGCTGATCATGAGAGCTTGTGATGGGCTAAGTTGGGACACCCTGTAGGGTTATGATCTTTCGAAAGCCGTGCCCGCGGTTATGTGGCAGATTGGAATTTGTTAATGTCCGGTTGTAGAAAACTTGGCAGAGGATCCGAAGTAAAACACACAACTGTGTGAGTAACCGTGACTGTCTCTTTTCACTTTGAGAAGAGAACACAGTGGGCTTATGTTTGACTCGTAGGTAGTCAGGATCTTTAGCGATCATTACTAGTTTGCGACCGTTTGCGTAGATGCTCATCTTATTCTTGTACTCGTAAGTTAGCCACCATATATTTGCTTAGCCGCTGCTGCAACCTCACCACTTTACCTCTTCCTACCCAGTTAAGCTTTGATAGTCTTGTTACCCATGGTTATGGGATTGCTGAGTCCTCGTGGCTCACAGATACTACAACAACAGTTGCAGGTGCAGGTTTCCGATGTCTTGACGTGAGAGCGATGATCGTTGTGTTGGAGTTCTTTGTTCTTCTTCTTGTTCAGTCTTGGGTTAGGTTCCGGGTCGGTAGCCTGGGATAGCAGATGGATGTCGTTGTTCTTTTCGTGTTTGCATCCGTAGTCGGATGCCTTGTATTGTTGTTGTATTCATGTGAATTGTATGAATTGTTGTATCCCCATGTATGTATGTAATGGTACAATGTAATTATATCCATCTTGCTAAGCGCCCGAAATGCGGTTGTGCCCCAATCACGTAAGTGTCACGTGATCGGGATAGAATCGCATCTTGGGCCTGACACCTCCCCTCAGGCTGAAGCATGTCATCGGGGTGGTCGGATATAAGGAAGATATGGTGGAGGCCATGGAGGGTATCCATGTAATGGGAATAGAGATCCACCGCGAGTGACATTAGACTAGGTGATTAGTTAAAGTATGTCCGACATTATACCTCCAGAGTGAGACGAGGTCCAATTTTAGTTGAAGTATGTCTGAAATGTAATGAATTTCGTCTGGTTTATATGAAATCCATCATGTTTGCATGAATTTTGTCCGGTTAGTTCAAACAATGGTTGAAATGTATGCGGGAAGTATTGGATGGCCGGCTCCCGCATCAGTGTCCGTGGACTGCCCCCCTCCCCCGGTCCGCAGATGGATGACAGAGCAAATTTGCGGGTCGGTGTTGGAGATGTGCTAACCGGAGGGGAGGGGGCGGAGGATTGTCTGGTCCTGCATGTGTATGTGTGTGTGTGTGTGTGTGTGAGTGTGTGTTGGGGGAGGGAATGGGGTGTTAGAGGGTTGGTCGGGACAATATAAGCACGATGGTGGGGAAAGGTCGAGGGGAGGGAAGGACGGCAAGGCGGTGACAACCACCGGGCGCTATGGCAGGTGGTTAGGGTTGGGTAAGCTCTAGGGAAGGAGGAAGAACTGTAATGTGGTATGAGGAAGAAGAATATGCACACGACACACGCGTGTTTGGGGGGGATTAACAGGTGGCGGCGCAATGCTGACTATTTGATTTTGATTGGACGATTGTGAGAGGACTGGTACTGATTTTTTTCCAGGTCCTGCACCTTCTTTTTCGAGAGCCCATCCGAAAGGAAACATTCAGATACTCAAAGTTTAAGCATGCTTGACTTCGAGAAATTTAAGAATGGATGATCGACCCGATAAGTTGATCCCGATGCGCACAAGTCAGGACAAACGTGCAGAAAAGACTAGTGTTGGTGTGTGAAGCCAGTCTAGATCCTAGACGCAACGGCCACGAACCGGTGGATTTGATTCAGGCGTTAGAACACACCCTTATTGTTTCCTCCCGACTTACATAAAGACCAGAAATGAACTAATTCTGATGAATTTGTCCCTCGCCCAAAAGTACTCTTGCGAGAACCTATCTTAAATGAACCTAGCTTAAGAAAAGAATTGCAAAAATGCCATGTATTAAATTGACCAATCCTTACAAGACCATTCTTACAAGAATTAATAATTATACGTGTGTCCTTAGGGAACTCCTCCCGCACTCACGATGAAAAGCTATAAGCGAAGCTTTATGCCACCTTTGGACCTCCAAAACATCATCGAAGACATGGGGATATTATTGAAGAAACGGCTAGGAGGTCGCCGGTCGAAGCCAGAAGACGTCGACGACACCGATCTAGGAAATAGATCGCCTTCCGACACAAGAAGATGGCGAAAAGGGTGAACGATCACCTTACATTCAAACAAATAGATCTAAGGAGACATAACCTCGCAAACTCCCCGATGATGCTGACCAGTCTATCGGAAGACATTTTTAAAGACCACATGCATGACATAAAGGCACATTTGGAGTCCCTTTGGATAAGACATTTTCTAGAAAATTGTAGGATTTAAACCACATTGATTTTTCCTGTACTTTTTGCATTGAAGGAGCGACAACATCCTATGAAGCAGTAGTGCTATCTTCTTTGCGTGGAATTATAAGTGTCTTTTTTGCGGGGTTAAAAGATTTCATTGCCGAACCGTTGGAGAATTCGTTCCTACAAAGCAGAGGAACGTCTGCAAGTCCAAATCGCAACCAAACTGCAGTACGACCCTCCGATCGTCCAAAAGCAGCAAGGGTGTGGCTAACAACCTACTTACATGAGCAATAGAGATATCCCTTTCATCAAAGAGCCTCATAATATCTTGAAATATCATTCTATGTGATGATCTGTCAATGATGGACAAATTGACCAAGTTGACTGCATCCATGCGGTCCATCTCGATATCCACTAGGCAAGTAGACCATCGTAGAGCAAGGCTTAAATCCTCCTGGCACGCCAACAACTCAACCTGGAGCAGCCCGAAGCAACGCAAAATGGAACGGCAAGCAAAGAAGACATTGTTGTCGCCGATATCACGTAGGATCATACGGCAGACCACTAGACTGAAGTCGCACACTGTGCTGGTGGCTTTAACATTGTAGAATTGTCCCAGTCGGCGGCAACACCATCTTCCCTTTGATGATGTCAGTTGTTTGGAAATGATTGATGCATCGAAGTGACTTGACATAGCTCATCAGCTGGATGAGGCTTCAATTGGAGGTGGTATTTATAGTTTACTATTTCGTTACATACACACCACCTCATGCATAGCACCATCAACACATGCATGCGATCATAGACGGAGCTCCCGGTAGGACGAGGCAGGGCGCCCACCCTACCTTGATTTTCCGATAAAAGATTTATACATGTACGCATACATTGTCACTAGCTGGTTCTATTGCGTCACGGTCGCTATAAAAGGAAAGAAGGAAAACAAGAGGGCCTATAGCTCATGCAGCTTCGGTCCATGTTATTTGGGCCCATAGTTCCTGCTGATGGGGCATCGTTTGCTAATCAAGCGATTAAGCCCATCCCAATCGATCATCTCTCTCCCTCTGTCCCTCGTAGTTGTTAGGCAATCCCTATTTGGCGCTGCAGGCGCCGGTTATAACTGTTTTCTGAAAATCGACACCTGCAACGCACCTCCCTCTTCTGCGACTAGGCCGGCCCATGTATCTACTTCTACCTTTCTAAAATCTCAAAAGACGTGCGCCCACAAGAATTCGAACTCAAGATCTGCTATTTCACGCCAACGACCGCAACCATCAGGTCACAGAATGACTAGTGGTTTATATTTTTTTGCAGCTTTTATATTCATTCTCAAGTCGCGGGAACTCCTCCGGTTTTGAGAAGCTTCCAGAACCTTCCCAAACCGTGTTTTCAGTTCGTTGGTTATTTTCAAGTGCGATTTCATTCAGTTTCTTTTTTCTTTTCTTTTCTTTCTTTTTTTCTTTTGTTTCTTAAATGCGTCTTTAAAAAAATTTGTTCTTTTCAAAATCAAAGTTTTTTTTTCGTTTTCACGTTTTTTATAAAGATGACCTTTTTTCCAAATATGATGTTTTTTTTTTCAAATTTGATGATTTTTTTTAAAATCGGTGAAATTTTTATAAATACGAGTAACTTTGTTCAAATTCGGTGAACTTTTTTTTTCAAAATCGATGAACTTTTTCCAAATACGAGTAACTTTGTTCAAACGCGATGTTTTTTTTTGCAAGATCAATGAACTCTTTCCAAATACGAGTTACTTTGTTCAAATCCGATTTTTTTTAAAATTGGATGAACTTTTTCCAAATATGATGAACATTTTTCAAATCCAATGAACTTTTCCAAATTTGATGAACTTTTTTCACATCCGATGAACTTTTTCCAAATCTGATGAACTTTTTCCAGGTTTAATGCACTTTTCTTAAATCCGATGAACTTTTTTAAAAACTTGATGCACATTTTCGAATTCACGACCTTTTAGACAGTAAATATGAACCTTATTTTTTCTGAACCTTTTTTCCAAATTTCTGTTTTTTTAATATTTTTAGAATTGTTTTTCAATTTATACTTTCTATTCAAAATAATTTATGATGGGTGTAGCGACCACGATCCTAATGGATCGAAGTCTCTGTGCTTAAGTGTTATCCCTGGATTTGTATGCTGAGACACAGTACTCGAGGAATTATAACAGAGTTTCAATCACACACTTATTACATCAATATCTTCATAAGGAGTATTATTACAGAAATATGGCTGAAGGCCAACTAAATAAAATACTGCGGAAGCTTCGAAGATAAATGAGTCCATCAACTCCACGGCAAAACTGAGTGCATGACAATGACCTATCGCACCTTAATCCTCGTCTGAGAACTCTGCAACATGAGACGTTGCAGCCGTGTAGGTCAGCACATGGAATATGCTGTCAAAGTCACACTGTAGCAATAATGATGAACAAATATCTACCACTACATGCATATTTGGCTGGTGGAGGCTCTAAGTTTAATTTTGCATAAAGCTAATTTTTCCCTATAACAAGGAATAAATTTTATTTACTACAAAGTTAAATTAAATAACATTGAGAAGGTTCCTCCAACTCAATCTCAAAATCACCAAGTCATTAGTAACCCAACAATTTAAGTATATAGAGTGATGAGATCAACCGATAATTCAAATACCAGGATACTCAAGATGTCCATAACCAGGACACGGCTAATCATGATTAGTTTGTACACTCTGCAGAGGTTTGCGCACTTTTCCCCACAAGACTCGACCGCATCAATGATCGGATGATCGAGACATAGCCTTTCAGAAGCATTAACTCTTTACTCTAGGTAGACCGATACACCTACTTTCCCCTACATCCGCTAGTCCACCACTGAAGGAGGTCACACAACTTACTCAACTATGCCAGAGCCCATAATGGCTTGTGGATGCACACAGAAATTTCTAGGCATGAATAATTATATGATCCCTTTGAGTCTGAGTGACATTCCATAGGATGATCACACGGTTCCTCTAGGATCTCCTAGGACAACACTGGATTCTCCAGGTGCCCTGCAACCAATCCACCCAGATGTGTATTCCTGTTGCCACCTTAAACTTTCCCTTAGTTGATATTACTCTCGCAACTTTCATGAACCTCACATACCAATCCACGTCTACGAGCATGGCTAAGCAATAAGTAACAAAACGTAAATTCCCGGGGTGATCACAAGTCATAGGTTCCTACCTCATGAACTACATAGCAAACCATATGTATCCAAGTACTACTCATGCAAATCTTTGAGGGTATAACTAATGCAAGTAAAACTGGGTATTGAAGAGTATGATCAAAGTGTAACTTGCCTTGTTGATGATCGTTAAACCCTGGAGACTCGTAGTATAAAGCTTCACACTCCGAAAATTCTGTCGTAAACAAACAATAGCATACATAAGCACGCATGCACAAGATTCAAAGAAAAAGATCTCGAAAAACTTCGAAAACAAGAAAATAACACTTACAGTAGGAAAAAAATCAACAATACCAAAATTATGTTGATTAGATCTTAACAGAAAGTTTAGATCAAGAGCTTCAATTTGCAAAAAGAATCAACTCAAACGGAGTTACGAAACTCAAGATACTATCAAAAGAAGTTCAAATTCAAATCTGTTTGAATTCAAAATCTAAAACTTTCAAAAATAAATTTGAGTTAGTTTTCTGGATAGATGAGATCATACTGAAGATTTTGGCATTGGTTTCATCGAATTCGGACAAACGAGTAAAAACTAATAAACGTTTAAAAATCAAGGACTAATCTGTAAGACTTTTTAATAGCGACTTGGTCCCTGGCGGAAAATAAAAGAAAACGAAAAAACTATCGAGTGAACGCTCCCTAAACAGATTTAAATAGTGATCGTTCACTAAATAACTAAAATAAAAAAACAAATCGGGTTTAAAAAGAAAATCCGCGAACAAAAAAAACAAAACGGATCGGTTCGGTTTGGGGTGGCGGTTTTACCGGTCCACGACGGTTTTCGACGGCGGCGGCGACTCCGGCGGCTTCGGCGACGGCAGGCTCAACGAGGTGGCAGTGCGAGGCGCGTGGGGTGGACGCGGCGGCGGCTGAGGAGGATCGGGGCCGGGGTGGTGCGTATATATAGGAGGGGGGACGACTTCTTGGAGGATGGGGCATGGCGGCGACGGTGTCCGCCTCGCACACGGCGACGGCGGCGAGCGTGCGCCGGCCGGGCTCCGGCCCGAGATCGGTCGGGCGAGGCGGCGGTGACCTGGACCGGCTGGGCTGGGCGCGGCCGAGTTCGGTCAGGCCAAAAGATTTTTTTTATAAAATCTTTTCCGAAAGTACAAAAAAAAGAAAAAAACATAATAAATATAATTTTAAAAATCACAGAAAAATTCATACATAACTAGGGCCTTATTAATGACCGTGTGAACATTTTTCTGGGCCTAAATGCCTAAAATAAAAACAAACATTTTAGTACTAATAAAATAATTAAAAAAATATTTTTGCAAATAAAATTGCAATAAATATATTTTTACTCAAAATTCAATTTCCAACATTTTTGTTATGTTTTTGAAGAAGTCATATTATCTTCTCTCATTTTTTAAATATTAGAAATAAAAATTGGCAAAAAATTATTTGATCCAAAACCACTTGGAAATAAATAAAATTGTGGGCCATTTTTTTTTGGAAAACTTCCAACTCTCTCATTTGGTCCTTGAGTTTTTAAGGTCTCTTGGATCAATTTTCCAACAAAAATCAAATTAAAGAAATGCTCAAATGATGGATGCATATGAATGATCTATATGTTAACATCCAAATTGAAAATTGGGATGTTACAATGGGTATGTATAATATGTGTTAACTGAAGGAAAGCTCAAATAGTAGTAGTTCCTGGTTGTTGTAGCGACCCGACCCGATAAGAGTTGAAATATATGTGCTTACCGTGCTAGTCCCTGGATCGACTTGCTAGCACACACAATACTCAATGAAATAACAGAAATAACACACATCTCTTTATTGGATCGAAAGCCCATAAGCAATACACTTTATTACAAGATATGGCATAATGCCAAATAAACAAATATTGCGGACGCTAAATAGTAAATGAGTCCGTCAACTCCACGAGCAAAGGCTAAGTGTAGAACATCAACCTATCACACCTCAATCCTCGTCGGATATATCTGCCCACGCGTCTCTTTTTGTGTACACCTCAACTGAAAGGATGTATTGAGGGAGAATGTATATACATACTACACATCGATATGTACATTCATATTTTTTTGAGAACTTCTTGAGGTTTCAAAAATACTCGTGATAAGTTACAGCCACATAGATCAGTACATTGAATGTACTGGCAAGTCACATCATGAGTATAATGAACCTATTTGTACATGCAATTTGGCTGGTGGAAAGCTCTAAGTTTAGTTTTTTGCATAAAACTATTTTTTTCCTATTACAAAAGATATTATCCTACTACTACAAAATATCATAGGATGAGTTGGCAAACCCAACTCAATCCATTCCCAAATTTTATTTAAACCACTGTTTAAATTAAAGGTGATGAGATCTCCCGACATTTCCACTACTAGATGCTCAAGTTGTCCGTAACAGGGACATGACTAATCGATTAGGTTGACACTCTGCAGAGGTTGCACACTTTTCCCCATAAGATTTGACCACCTCCATGATCGGAAGATCGAGACATAGTCTTTCGAAAGTATTCCCCCTTAACCCACAGATAGGCCGGTACACCTACATATTCTACATCTGCTAGCCTATCCCGGAAGGGGTCACACTAACTATTCAACTAAGCCAGAGCCCATATTGGCTTGTGGCTGCACACGTAAGCTTCTAGACATGAAGATACATTTGATCCCTTTGAGCCTGGGCGGCAGATCACTAGTGGTGCACCACCATGGATTTCCCATGCATGCTCCCACTGTACTTCGCCACCATTCAAACCAATTCTTCCTAGGTAGTTCATTAATTATCTTAGGTTCTGTTTACTACATTGTCACTCTTACTTTATAATGAGTCACTCCCCAATCCATGTCTACTTTAGTGAAGCAACATAATGTAAAATGGTGGCGATAATGATGTAAGGTTCAAACCTACCTCAGTGAACTACTAGGTGTAAAGCATAGCCATCCTGCATAAATTCCTATCATGCAATCTACCTCAATGAACTATTGCTTCTACAAGTATTGCTAACTCATAGCGGTAAAGTAAAGCAATTACATGGCGCTTGCATTTCATATAATAATTAAGAGACAACTATAAGGCTCCTACTGGTTGTCGATATTACAAAACATGATCATCTCATACAATAATGTATAACTCACCACGTATTGACCATATCACATCACAACATGTCCTGCAAAAGCAAGGTAGACGTCCTCTACTTTGCTGTTGCAAGTTCTACGTGGCTGCTACGTCTAGCAAGAACCATTCTTACCTACGACACAAAACCACAATGGTGATTTATCAAGTTTGCTGTTTTAACCTTCTTCAAGGACCGCCGTAGTCAAATTCGATTCAACTAAAGTAGGAGAAACAGACACCCGCCAGTCACCTTTATGCAAAACAAGTTGCATGTCTGTCGATGGAACCGGTCTCATGTACGTGGACATGTAAGGTTGGTCCGGGCCGCTTCATATTACAATACCATCGAATCAAAATAAGACATTGGTGGTAAGCAGTATGACCATCACTGCCTTAAGGGACGTCTATGCAGTAGAGCCTGTCGCCCAAAAATTCAACCCATGGTCGGCTTGTCCGATCACCTTTGATCACAGGGACCACCCAACCAATATCCGTCACGGAGGTTCGGCAGACCTGGTACTCGATCCTATCATCGACGGATACCATCTCACTAGAGTCCTTACGGACGGCGGCACCAACCTCAACTTGACTTAACAGGATACTGTCTGCAAGATGGGGATCGACCCGTTAAGAATCAAGCCTGACAGCACTACCTTTAAAGGAGTGATACTCGACGTGGAGGCCCGTTGCGCGGGCTCATTAACAATGGAGGTAGTATTCGGCTCTCTAGGCAATTTTCGAAGCGAAGAATTGAACTTCGACATCGTCCCTTTTCGGAGTGGTTATCACGCACTGCTCGGAGGAACCGCTTTCGCCTGCTTTAACACAGGCCCGCACTATGCTTATCTCAAGATGCCTGGACCTCGTGGCGTCATCACAGTAAATGGGAATACGGAGCGCTCCCTTCGTACCGAGGAACATACCACGACCCTAGCAGCCGCAGTATAAGGTGTCCTCATCAAGCCGAACAACCCATCGGTCATCAAGACCCGAGACACTGCTAAACGTGTTCGATCTGCGTTACAATGCGGTAGCTCAGTGGAACCCAAGCTTGAGTAGCGGTTTAGCCTCCGCCGATTGTCCCATAAGGTTGCGGTATACGTACCTCGTATACATAGCTATGACCTTAAAATACCTTGGGCAGCGCCGGAGGCACACTGCAAAACAGTTCCATAGTATGGTTTGACCCTAGTTGGACCTCAAATATGTCTCCACTATAGGTTCTTTAAAGAACCCACCCGATCTACGGTCGTGCGTGGACTTCTTTCTAGGTTCCTATTTTTTAGCAAGACGACCATCGGACTCCTCCTCTTCAAGGATGATTCACCAAGGAGAAACGGCGCAGACGTGCAGTAGAGCATCATTGGGATTCTTAAACCATTTCATTTAGGCTCTGTGTAAAACTTTCCCTTGTATAAATTTTCGGCATGTAAAATGACCTCGATGTTTTTAGCATTATTTGTAACAACACGACTCACCGTATTAATCAGGGTATAAAGGAAGCAGTTGATCACCACTTTGTTTGGCAGTCATTTTATTTTATATTATCATCTGTGCTCCCTCCCTACCTTAGACGGCCACACGTGCTTCAATCCGGCCTTAACACTAGGGGCTGAATGCAACCCATCACATTTCAAGTCAGAACACCTATAGGGAACTTTTCGGCGTCCCGGATATTCCATTATATGCATCGGCTCCGGATCATGTCTTGGGTCTATAGTTGGGTTGCCTGGCTCCTGTGCTCACCACCTTACGTTCTGCTTGTTCGACTAAGGTAGTAAAGGGAGAACTACTGCGATTGTATTTTTGGTTCGTCCGGTCAAGTACCTCAGTAGAGAAAGCCGAAAAGTGACTGTCATGATAGGCGAGAGCTGGTCGGCGATTCGATGACTTAGTATTACACTACAAATCATTAGCGATTCACCCAGTTTCAAATGAGGGGCTGGTCTTCATCCAGCCACGTGGAAGAGGCACCGTAATCTGGATAGCCGCACACGCACAAGGGGCTAGTACTTAGCCCCACATTCAAACTCCTATGGCTAAGTGAAAGTAATAAAGCCGCATAGTCTGATTGCTTGGTTCACTTCGCGGACACCTCCTTTACGAACCAAGACGTTGGATAAAGTGTGGTCACGCGTCATGCCGAACACCCTTGTAGCATCTACATGGGGGCTGAAGCTGAATACCAGTAACTTTCAGAAATATAAGAATAAACGGCCGCACATGAGGAAAAGTCGCTCAAATGAAAGGAGCAAACATAGATATATAACATCATGGGTTTATAACATAGTTTCTACAACGCGAACACATTCAATCAAATATTACGTCCTTAGAACATTGACCCTCTATAGCTCGGGCTCCTTCTAGGACATCATGGAAGTACCTCTTCGGCTTCCGATGATGTTTGCCTTCGGGCGGGCCTACGGTTGCCACTTCGGTGGCCTCATCTTCGCCCATTGCCTTTTGACGCGGGCGAAGGCCATCCGAGCACCCTCTATGCAGGTCGAGCGCTTCACAACATCAATCCACGGCTGTGCATCGACAAGCCGCTTCACCAAACCGAAGTAGCTGCTAGGGATCGGCTTGGTTGGCCAGAGTTGGACTATTAAGTCCTTCATGGCCAAACCCGCCACCCTATGCAACTCCACCAGCTGCTTCAGCTAGTCGTTCAGAGGAGTCGGGTGTTCCGGCGTGATAAATTGCGACCAGAACAACTTCTCAGTCGAGTTCCCCTTCTGGGCTCTGAAGAACTTTGCGGCATCTGCGGCACTCCTCGGAAGATCCGCAAATGCGCCTGGAGAACTCCACACTCGCGTGAGAAAAGCATACCTCTGACCTCCAAAGATACTCTGCAAAAGAAAGGCTTTACCATCCACTATCTGCCCCGCCTGGTGGATCTCTTTGCGACCGCTCCGAGACTCGCTCCATGCCTCTTTGGCATCATGGAGAGCCTTGGCAAGCTCGGAGGACTCGACCGAAGTATGCTGCTCCAATTTTTCGCATTTGCTGATGGCATCCTTCAGCCCCTGCTCGACTTTGTCCACCCGAGCTTCGTGTTGGCGGCGGGCAGCTTGTTCGGCCTCCAGTTCGGCAGCCGCTTTGTCAGCGGCTGCCTTATTCGCCTCCGCCTCCTTTTTGGCCTGGGCAAGGCCGCCTTTCAAGGTCTCGACCTCGGCTGCGCCAGCTATGATCATAATCAAAGAATCCTATGAGTTAAACTTCTCAATATACATATCATCTCTGATGTGAAAATATTTTTTTAATGCGCATACGTTGCGTTTCGTCGAACCTCTTACTAATGCGGTCGAGTTCTTCGTCGGCCACCCGAAGCTTCCGATTGAGTTCGGAAACCTCCGCGGCCTGGGTGGGTTGCCGCCAACATGGAGGACTGTTTCAATAACATCACAATATGTTACACCCCCGAATACTATATGGATCCTCTGTCTGGTTTCTTCCAAACCGGACAGATCAACAGGGGCTACTATCTATACACAGGTTTATTCTTCTACATGAATAAAGGTAAAGTTTCTTAGAACATTACGTCGCATACCTCAAAGCCCGTCAGCAGGCTATTGAAGGCTTCGTTCAGTCCATTTTTTGCGGACTGAACTTTCTCCGTAACCGCACCCATCAGGGTGCGGTGCTCCTCCACAATGGATGCACTTTGTCGTGCTTCCTCCAAAGCATTTGGCACCTCTGGGTTAGTGGAGGTTGCCGTTAGAGCTGGTTCTCCTCCCCCCTCTTTCATAGAGGGTTGCTTATCCGAACTCGGAGCCGTACTGGCCGCTGGTATGGTGTCCGACTGGAGCCCGGATTCCTTGGGCTCCCTACTGTCGGTCATCATGGGGATCGCCTCCCCTTGGTTTTCGGCGACCGAGGTGTTAACCTCGGGGCTCTCTTGTCGGCCCCGCTCACTCCCTCTCGGGCAGGGGACGTCATCAGGGATGTGTGATGCCCGAAGACCGACGTCCCAGAAGATTCCAGAAGATTCCCGAAGATTCCAAATGTTCTGGGTTCTCCCGTGTGTTTCAGTTGTGCTTGTGTTATTTATTTTTGCATTGCATCATGTCATCATGTCATCATGTCATTCATTTTTGCATCTCAACCTAAATAAATCGTGTGGACCTTCGGTCCATTTAAATCAAGGGAAGGATGTCTTCTCTTTATAACATATAAAAGCCACTCAATATTTAGGGAGCTATATTAATAAATATTCCATTCCTTGGAATCACCTATAACACAATTGCACCATTCTTCAATTTTATTTTATCCAATTCAACTTCATTTCTTCCTTTGAGGCCTTTTAGTAAAATTGTGTGGCAATTTTACTTCTTCCACAAATGTTCCAAATCATCCCATAAATCACATCTAATGTGTAGGGCCATCTCTTGAAATTCCAACCCTTTTGAATTTCATCTAAAGGGATTTCTAAATTCAAGCAGTTTGGCTTTTATTCAAACATGTTTTGAATTTTCATCTTCCAAAAATCTTCAAACAATTTTAATTATATTCCTCACATTTTTGTGAGTCCAGGGAATTTTTCCTCATGTCCTAAGCCTATTCCTAGCCCCCCCTTCCTTTTTCTTTCGTCTTGATGTTTTTCTGTGTTATTCGGAGACGCAGAGGAAGAGAGAGATGGCCTCAAGGCCATCCTAGCCGCAGGCCCTTCGGCCTCCCTGGCCCAGCCTCTTGGGCCCGAAGATCCAGGCCCATTCCCCTCCGAAGTCCGAACCCTGGCGCTGCTTCCCTCATTCCCATCTCTCGCTCCTCCCCATCCCCTGTGCGCCGCCGCCACACTCGACCCGCTCTCTCGCATCCCCGCTCGAGCGACCCTTCCTCCCATCGAGCCCGAGCCAGGAGTCCCGATTCCCTCGCACCTCTCCTCTCTCCCTCCCGCTGGTTCCTCAGTGCGCCGCCCCCGAGCGCCCCCGAGCCGAGTGCCGTCCTTCCGCGCGAGCATCCTCCGCGCTAGCGCCTCGCCTTGGCGCCCGCGTCGCCCCGTCGGCCTCCACCAGAGCCGCCGCGTCGCGCTCCCTCCTCCAGGTCGCACGCTGCGGCTCGCCCCCAGCACATCTCCCTCGACCGCGCCTTCTCCCTCGAGCGCAGCGCCTCCCTCGCGAACCCTGTGCTGCCTCCGTCCAGCGTCGCCTCGCCTTGGAGCACCCTGCACCGAGCAGCCGGCCGCCCTTGTTCCTCTGCGCGCCTCTCGCCGGCCTCCAGATCAACCAGGCCGCAGCCTGACGCGCACGTCCTCGCCCCCCGAGCGAACCCCTGCTCTGCTCCTTCCCTGCAGGTGGTGCTCTTCTCGACGACCCCAGCGCCCGAGTTGCTGCTGTTTTGCTTTGAACCGTCAAGACCCGCAAGTACCTCGCCGTGCCGTTGCCATGGCCTCGTGGCCCCCTTCAGCGTCAAGACCTTGCTGCCGTTTTTGTTTTTGCCAAGTTCTTATGTACGAGGGACCCCGAGACCGCCAAGTTCCCCTTCGGCAAGTACCACGACGATGCGTCAAGTTCCTCTCCGATGCCCAAGTTGGACTACATGGCGATGCGTCAAGTACCTCTACACGTGACGTGAACAACTACGAATGAGAACGACTACATGAACAAGTTCCACTACCGTCGTCCCGGGAAATGATGGATGCGCCAAGTACATCTACGAACGGAACGAGTACCTCTACGAACCGTGTACCACAACTACTTCCATCTACGAACGAGTACAACTACCGCCTCGAGAACGTCTACTTCCACTACGATCTCGAACCGCTCCGAAACAAATGTTCCGAAGGTATAACCCCGAGACGTGACCCGTGGATGCTTGCATGTGTTGTATGAAATGTTTCCCGTGTGTGCTCCGTGCCCGTTTCGTCCTTTTGTCATGCTCCTCGGTTGCCTCATCGCCAACCCATGGGAACCCGGTGACGGGATCAACCCACTTTCATCTTGTTCGACTCGCTCACGCCACCTTTCTTTTGCACTGGTCTCTCAACGAGTTACCGGAACCGATGTGTTGCTGTGGCATCATTTTCGGAATTGTTGCCGTGGCACCCTTTCCTTCCACCACGGGGACAAATGCTTCATATCTTCTTCTTGTCAACCTTTTAATAAAAATTGCATAAAGCTTGATCATGTCATCCGCATCATGTTAACAACATTAAAATGTGTGAATTGTTGTTGCTTTAATAATTGCTAAACATGCTCATGGGGTTTTTCCGGAATTGTTGTTGTTATTTCCCGGCCTCATTTAAACTTGCCTAATAGTGTAGTTGTTTTATGCTTCACCTCTTGCTATGTTAACAAACTTTTAACCTTGTCTTGTAAATAACGAGAGTCAATTAAATAGATAAATGTGGTTTTTCGTCAATATGCAACTCGTTGCATATTGAGCTCCACTTAACTTGTAGTTCTGTTTGTGCACTTTGCCATGCCATGCATATTTAAACCGGACATGCATCATACTTGGATGTGCATCGTATGCCATGTTTATGCTTGTGTGTTTATCGTGTTGTTTGCTTCTTTCCGGTTGCTTCTCTTGTTAGCTTCGGTTTCGTTCCGGAGTTGTGAGGATTTGCTCGACTATGTTGCTCCGTCTACTTCGTGGACTTGTTCTTCTCCCTCGCGGAATCCCAGGCAAGATGATCATACCCTTGGATACCTTTACTACCATTGCCATGCTTAGTTCTCTCGATGCTATCGTTACATGTCGCGCTACCCATCTTTTATGTCAGCCTCTCCTTGTTGCCATGAAACCTCTAACCTTGAAACCTTCCTAGCAAAACCACTGTTTGGCTATGTTACCCGCTTGCTCAGCCCCTCTTATAGCGTTGTTAGTTGCAGGTGAAGATGAAGTTCGTTCCAGGAGGGAACTTGTTGTTGTTTTATCACAATATATATAATTATTATTAACACACCTATATACTGGGCATGGCTGGAAGGCTTGGCCTTTTGCTTGGTGTTTTGTTCCACTCATGCCACCTTAGGCGCCGATAAACCGGCATTATGTTCCTTGATTTTGCGTTCCTTACACGATGGGTGGATGGGGACCCCTTGACAGTTCGACTTTGAATAAAACTCCTCCAGCAAGGCCCAACATTGGTTTTAATTTGCTCATAATAATAACTTAATTAAATTAATTAATTGCATAGAGCGTCATGTCCCCGGGTTCTTAATTCTACATAACAGGGGGGCCAGTGCTGATGGTGTTGGTCCCAAATAGAGTCGTGTGCGGTGCCACCCAGTTATCTGGGGTCTTTGGCTGCTGTACGCTGTGCTCATCCGGTCGTGGCCTGAGACGAGATACGCGCGGCTACTATCAGGGTGTCGGCACGCCGGGAGGTCTTGCTGGACTTGTTTTACCATTGTCGAAATGTCTTGTGCTACCGGGATGCCGAGCCTGATCGGATTTCCCTAAGATAAGGGGTGATGATATTATATTTATCACTTTAGCTAATCGTGAGAGCTTGTGATGGGCTAAGTTGGGACACCCCTGCAGGGTTATGATCTTTCGAAAGCCGTGCCCGCGGTTATGTGGCAGATTGGAATTTGTTAATGTCCGGTTGTAGAAAACTTGACACAGGATTCGAAGTAAAACACACAACTGTGTGAGTAACCATGACTCTCTCTTTTCACTTTGAGAAGAGAAGACGGTGGGGTTATGTTTGATTCGTATGTAGTTCAGGATCTTTAGCGATCACTACTTTTACGACCGTTTGCGTAGATGCTCATCTTATTCTGGTACTCGTAAGCTAGCCACCATATTATGCTTAGCCGCTGCTGCAACCTCACCACTTACCTCTTCCTACCCACAAAGCTTTGCTAGTCTTGATACCCATGGTTATGGGATTGCTGAGTCATCGTGGCTCACAGATACTACAACACCAGATGCAGGTTCAGCCGAGTATGATGCAGGAGCTGGTTCAAGTACTTCACTGGGAGCTCGATGAAGAGAGTGGCCGTATGCTTGTGACGTTTCGACGATCAGTAGTGGTTTCTACTAGGATTCGATCTGGACCTGTGGCTTTATGTTGTTTTGGTATCTTTCTTTTGGATCTTCGCCCGTAGTCGGGTTGTGATGTTTTGAATGATGTTATGCTTATGTAATGTATTGTGTGAAGTGGCGAGTGTAAGTCAACTATCTCATTTTGCAGTTTAATCCCTCTTTTACATGAGTCGTGCAAAGATACCAAACTTGAGATCATTCTAGGATGGGCTTATACCTTTAAGTCGTGCCTCGACACGCAGGAGGTATAGTCCCATCCTGGGCATTACAAGTTGGTATCAGAGCCTTCTCCGACCTAGGAGCCCCCACTGGTTGATCGAATCGTTGACGACCGAGTCTAGGAACACACTGAAAATGTTTTGAGTCCTATATATATATATCGGAGAGTAGGATTTCTTTTGCTTCTCATCTCTTTTCATTCTGGTGAGGACTCTTGACGATTACTCTTATCTCTTCTACTCTCAAAAATTGCACAATTTTTTTTTAGGATCTCGCGAGTATTGTTTGGATTGTTCCGATGTCTTTGTGACGAAAACATTGTTCTCGATGCCTCCTGTCATTAGGGGTTGTGGTAGTGTCCCGGGGAGTTGAGCTCCGAGGTGTTGTCGTCACAAATCCATCGCGGAAGTACTAGAATACTTAAGACGGCCGACATCAAAAACTCTCCTATGCGGTTAGTGGCAAGATAACCCCGACATCACCAAGTACTGGGGAGGTAGTTCGAGAGTATTGCCATAGCTTGTATAGTGGATGCGTTTCGAAGGTCCGAGGTAAACGGTTTCCGGAGATAACTGGTTATGTGTTGAAGGATGGATACAGCTGGATGTAGGATTAGAGTTGAGTGCGTGGTGCTTCCCCTGTATCCCCAACACCTGATTGCATACCTGGAAACTTTCGGAAATTAATAGGTGGGTTCATCCAGTAGCTCGTAGGCATTCTTCCAACGAATGCACGATATGAAGTTTGGGGTTCTACATTGAGTGAAGTGGTTTTATGGGCTTGTTCCGATCGGGAGTTGCATCTTAAAGGGTCCTTGGCTATGCTGATCTGGGGATTGCAAAACCCTTTTGTAACACGTTCCATGAGCTTTCAGCACGAATATGTCGAACGAAGCTTCTATCGTGTATTTGTTCTATCTGAGCCTTGTTGTTTTTTATTTATCTTTTGTTCTCCAAGTGGCTTCTCGACTAGTTGATGTACCTGCGGAATTCATTCGTTCAATTCTCTGTTCGGATAGATATGTTGCAACATAATCTTCTTCATAAACATTCTATCCGTTGTTTTTGTTTTGATTCTGGTATTCGAGTTGCTTCGATGTCAAATGTTGATTCCATACCTTTCTTAATCGATGTTCTCATATTTCTATGAGAGTGCTAATCCTTCTTGACCATCGAGATCTTCATGTTAATCCTTTTCAACCGGTGTGCCTTCTCTTCAAGTTATTCCATACAGACGCCATTGAGAAATCTGACGATTTGTCTGTTTCATTCATCCCAAGTTGTCTTTGTTTTCCCCACCCTCCCACCCTTCTTCTTCCTGGAGCCAGAAATTCTCAGATGAAGTATCCATTTTATTCATGTGATATTTATTCATTCTTTTCCTTCAATGTTCTTATCCGGGGATTTATCGTGAAGTTGCTCAAGAGCTTCAAGTTCATCATTCTTTTGTTCTCAAATTCTGCCGGTGGATGTTATTCAAGATTTCGGTGTTGATCTCATCCTTTTCCTCATTTCTCAATGTTTTCTTATTCCGGTGCTCCAATTAATCATTCTCCTTTTGCTATTCATATCCGGAGTGCTGAAGATTCATAATTCTATTCTTAATCCGTTCAAGCTATTTTGAGATTGTTATCTTATTCAAGCCATTTAATTCAACCGGTGCAATATCTTTTAAGCAATCTTTTTCAACGGTGATTTTCTTTGAGTGGGCCCTAACCCACAGGTTTTTTCCCCAGGATCTTATCTGACTCTTCTAATTTTTCTGGAGTTATACTCAAATTCTTTTCAAAGTGTGACGTAACAATGAATTACATCAGTCACATGCCTTCTCCAGGACCGCTTTCAAATTCTTTTTCATCATTGTTTCAACCTTTTTAATTCTTCATTCCGGAGTCCTCAACAATTCTTATGGCATTTCTCGTCTTCATTCTCAACATTTGAAGACCGGAGAAGAGTTTCTCTTAAATTTTGACCCATTCTCTTGATGAGTTGTGGTTTTAGCTTCATGCCATCCTCATTATTGTTCCGTTTGTGAGGAATTCTTTTATACCCGTCTGGAGCATTTCATGAATTCTTTCCATTGTGATCCTCCGAAGGCCATCATCTCAGAAGATTTCTTCGTTCTCAGTTTTCAACTTCGTCCTCCAAATATTCTTCATTGATGTCTCTTCGTTCGTCTCCATATTTTATGGTGGTTCTTTCAAGATCACCCTTCCGTTGTTATCGTTTTAATTCACTCGTTCTTTTCATAATCCTACCGGTGTTTTGTTGAAGATTTACCCAAGCTTGTGCGAGATCTCTCTTTAATTCTTTGCAACGAGAATAAGTAGTATGCCAAATCCTTTGGTTGTCATCAATTTAAATTGGTGAAGGAGATGCATGACATAATTCTTATTCTTATTCCTTCAAGGTGATTTAATTCTTTTGTCTGGAGCTTGTTCATCATATCATATTCTCAGTTCTAAGTTGTTCATCTTGTTTTCCGGAGCTCCATGTTATTTCAATTATATCATTTCAAGCTCCATCTAATTCATCGCAGGCCTTGAATCTTATTCTTTTCATCTTTCACTTCCCATGTTTTCATAAACGGAGTTCTTCATGGTGGTTCTTATGTTTAATTCATCCTCGAAGTCTTCATCAAGATTCTTGTTGGACCTCAAGCATTCTTCATCATGCTTTCCAAGTACAATACTTTCTCCCTTATCTTTTCAGATGGTGTTATGTCATTCTTGTCAATTCCTCCATGTTTCATGATTCACGAGTTATCAAGAATGAGATATTTAAACCCATAATTTCCTTATTCAGGAGATCTTTTCAACTCTTCAATTATTCGTTCGAGTCATCTTGGGTTATAATTCACCTAAAAGCTTTCCTTGAGAATTGTTGCTATTATGGTGCTATAAATGACCCAAGTTCTTCATTTATCATTCCGGTGAATTAAGTTTATCGTCTCCTTGTTGATCTCAATCCAATCAAATGTTTTCGTAAGTGGCTGGTTGTCACCTCATAATTTTGAGACGTTTTCCACAAGCCCACAACGAGCTTATTCATTTTCGTTGTTGATTTTTTCCCATCAACTCCGTTCAACCCTTCTTCGTAAGGATGATTTTTTCATATTCATTTGTCGGAGAAGTTGTCATTTTCTTCTCCGTTCTTTTCTTTCCAACGACCTAGTATGTTATCCTTCATTCTGGAGGCATTGTGTTGTTGCTCTCTCCAAACCATCATCTCGTTTTTATCAAGATCATATTCTTCTCTTGCTGTCTATTTAACTAGAATGTTGTCACCTACATTCTAGTTCCATCATCTTATCAAGTTTGCCTCTCTTTTCAACCGGAGTGCTGTCTGAATCTTTCTTACCCCTTGTGCCATTCTTTAAATTGTTTCAGAGGTTGTGTGTTGTTGTCTTCATCAAGTATCATCCCAACTTGGCATGTTCTTGTTCAATTCCTTTGAATTTCAGACGGAGTGCTGTCCAAATTCTGTCATTCTTATTCCTTGGATATACCGTTGCAGTTTCATATTCTTTTGGTTCGTGAGCTCTTGTTTCATGCCTTTCAACCTACAAGGTTCTCATAATGCTCCTTGTTCCTCTTTTCTAACGGAGTGTTTCATCTACGTTCATCTCCGTTGTATTCTTCTTTCTTTTTGTTCAACCTCTCAAGGTTCTTTGGTTTCACTCGTCTGTCAAAGAAGCAACTTTGTTTTACCTCTTCTTTTTCGTTTCTACCCGGTGCTATCTCTAGGATCTCGGGTCGAGATCCTCTGTTAGTGTGGGAGAGTTGTGACGCCCGAAGACCGACGTCCCAGAAGATTCCAGAAGATTCCCGAAGATTCCAGATGTTCCGGGTTCTCCCGTGTGTTTCAGTTGTGCTTGTGTTATTTATTTTTGCATTGCATCATGTCATCATGTCATCATGTCATTCATTTTTGCATCTCAACCTAAATAAATCGTGTGGACCTTCGGTCCATTTAAATCGAGGGAAGGATGTCTTCTCTTTATAACATATAAAAGCCTCTCAATATTTAGGGAGCTATATTAATAAATATTCCATTCCTTGGAATCACCTATAACACAATTGCACCATTCTTCAATTTTATTTTATCCAATTCAACTTCATTTCTTCCTTTGAGGCCTTTTAGTAAAATTGTGTGGCAATTTTACTTCTTCCACAAATGTTCCAAATCTTCCCATAAATCACATCTAATGTGTAGGGCCATCTCTTGAAATTCCAACCCTTTTGAATTTCATCTAAAGGGACTTCTAAATTCAAGCAGTTTGGCTTTTATTCAAACATGTTTTGAATTTTCATCTTCCAAAAATCTTCAAACAATTTTAATTATATTCCTCACATTTTTGTGAGTCCAGGGAATTTCTCCTCATGCCCTAAGCCTATTCCTAGCCCGCCCCTTCCTTTTTCTTTCGTCTTGATGTTTTTCTGTGTTATTCGGAGACGCAGAGGAAGAGAGAGATGGCCTCTAGGCCATCCTAGCCACAGGCCCTTCGGCCTCCCTGGCCCAGCCTCTTGGGCCCGAAGATCCAGGCCCATTCCCCTCCGAAGTCCGAACCCTAGCGCTGCTTCCCTCGTTCCCATCTCTCGCTCCTCCTCATCCCCTGTGCGCCGCCGCCACACTCGACCCGCTCTCCCGCATCCCCGCTCGAGCGACCCTTCCTCCCATCGAGCCCGAGCCAGGAGTCCCGATTCCCTCGCACCTCTCCTCTCTCCCTCCCGCTGGTTCCTCAGTGCGCCGCCCCCGAGTGCCCCCGAGCCGAGTGCCGTCCTTCCGCGCGAGCATCCTTCGCGCTAGCGCCTCGCCTTGGCGCCCGCGTCGCCCCGTCGGCCTCCACCAGAGCCGCCGCGTCGCGCTCCCTCCTCCAGGTCGCATGCTGCGCCTCGCCCCCAGCACATCTCCCTCGACCGCGCCTTCTCCCTCAAACGCAGCGCCTCCCTCGCGAACCCCGTGCTGCCTCCGTCCAGCGCCGCCTCGCCTTGGAGCGCCCTGCACCGAGCAGCCGGCCGCCCTTGTTCCTCTGCGCGCCTCTCGCCGGCCTCCAGATCGACTAGGCCGCAGCCTGACGCGCACGTCCTCGCCCCCCGAGCGAACCCCTGCTCTGCTCCTTCCCTGCAGGTGGTGCTCTTCTCGACGACCCCAGCGCCCGAGTTGCTGCTGTTTTGCTTTGAACCGTCAAGACCGGCAAGTACCTCGCCGTGCCGTTGCCATGGCCTCGTGGCCCCCTTCAGCGTCAAGACCTTGCTGCCGTTTTTGTTTTTGCCAAGTTCTTATGTACGAGGGACCCCGAGACCGCCAAGTTCCCCTTCGGCAAGTACCACGACGATGCGTCAAGTTCCTCTCCGATGCCCAAGTTCGACTACACGGCGATGCGTCAAGTACCTCTACACGTGACGTGAACAACTACGAACGAGAACGACTTCATGAACAAGTTCCACTACCGTCGTCCCGGGAAACGATGGATGCGCCAAGTACATCTACGAACGGAACGAGTACCTCTACGAACCGTGTACCACAACTACTTCCATCTACGAACGAGTACAACTACCGCCTCAAGAACGTCTACTTCCACTACGATCTCGAACCACTCCGAAACAAATGTTCCGAAGGTATAACCCCGAGACGTGACCCGTGGATGCTTGCATGTGTTGTATGAAATGTTTCCCGTGTGTGCTCCGTGCCCGTTTCGTCCTTTTGCCATGCTCCTCGGCTGCATCGTCGCCAACCCGTGGGAACCTGGTGACGGGATCAACCCACTTTCATCTTGTTCGACTCGCTCACGCCACCTTTCTTTTGCACCGGTCTCTCAACGAGTTACCAGAACCGATGTGTTGCTGTGGCATCATTTTCGGAATTGTTGCCGTGGCACCCTTTCCTTCCACCACGGGGACAAATGCTTCATATCTTCTTCTTGTCAACCTTTTAATAAAAATTGCATAAAGCTTGATCATGTCATCCGCATCATGTTAACAACATTAAAATGTGTGAATTGTTGTTGCTTTAATAATTGCTAAACATGCTCATGGGGTTTTTCCGGAATTGTTGTTGTTATTTCCCGGCTTCATTTAAACTTGCCTAATAGTGTAGTTGTTTTATGCTTCACCTCTTGCTATGTTAACAAACTTTTAACCTTGTCTTGTAAATAACGAGAGTCAATTAAGTAGATAAATGTGGTTTTTCGTCAATATGCAACTCGTTGCATACTGAGCTCCACTTAACTTGTAGTTCTGTTTGTGCACTTTGCCATGCCATGCATATTTAAACCGGACATGCATCATACTTGGATGTGCATCGTATGCCATGTTTATGCTTGTGTGTTTATCGTGTTGTTTGCTTCTTTCCGGTTGCTTCTCTTGTTAGCTTCGGTTTCGTTCCGGAGTTGTGAGGATTCGCTCGACTATGTTGCTCCGTCTACTTCGTGGACTTGTTCTTCTCCCTCGCGGAATCCCAGGCAAGATGATCATACCCTTGGATACCTTTACTACCATTGCCATGCTTAGTTGTCTCGATGCTATCGTTACATGTCGTGCTACCCATCTTTTATGTCAGCCTCTCCTTGTTGCCATGAAACCTCTAACCTTGAAACCTTCCTAGCAAAACCACTGTTTGGCTATGTTACCCGCTTGCTCAGCCCCTCTTATAGCGTTGTTAGTTGCAGGTGAAGATGAAGTTCGTTCCAGGAGGGAACTTGTTGTTGTTATATCACAATATCTATAATTATTATTAACACACCTATATACTAGGCATGGGTGGAAGGCTTGGCCTTTTGCTCGGTGTTTTGTTCCACTCATGCCACCTTAGGCGCCGATAAACCGGCATTATGTTCCTTGATTTTGCGTTCCTTACATGATGGGTGGATGGGGACCCCTTGACAGTTCGACTTTGAATAAAACTCCTCCAGCAAGGCCCAACATTGGTTTTAATTTGCTCATAATAATAACTTAATTAAATTAATTAATTGCATAGGGGGTCATGTCCCCGGGTTCTTAATTCTCCATAACAGGGGGCCAGTGCTGATGGTGTTGGTCCCAAATAGAGTCGTGTGCGGTGCCACCCCGTTATCTGGGGTCTTTGGCTGTTGTACACTGTGCTCATCCGGTCATGGCCTGAGACGAGATACGCGCAGCTACTATCAGGGTGTCGGCACGCCGGGAGGTCTTGCTGGACTTGTTTTACCATTGTCGAAATGTCTTGTGCTACCGGGATGCCGAGCCTTATCGGATTTCCCTAAGATAAGGGGAGATGATATTATATTTATCACTTCGGCTAATCGTGAGAGCTTGTGATGGGCTAAGTTGGGACACCCCTCCAGGGTTATGATCTTTCGAAAGCCGTGCCCGCGGTTATGTGGCAGATTGGAATTTGTTAATGTCCGGTTGTAGAAAACATGACAGAGGATCCGAAGTAAAACACACAACTGTGTGAGTAACCGTGACTGTCTCTTTTCACTTTGAGAAGAGAACACGATGGGGTTATGTTTGATTCGTATGTAGTTCAGGATCTTTAGCGATCACTACTTTTACGACCGTTTGCGTAGATGCTCATCTTATTCTGGTACTCGTAAGCTAGCCACCATATTATGCTTAGCCGCTGCTGCAACCTCACCACTTACCTCTTCCTACCCACAAAGCTTTGCTAGTCTTGATACCCATGGTTATGGGATTGCTGAGTCATCGTGGCTCACAGATACTACAACACCAGATGTAGGTTCAGCCGAGTATGATGCAGGAGCTGGTTCAAGTACTTCACTGGGAGCTCGATGAAGAGAGTGGCCTTATGCTTGTGACGTTTCGACGATCAGTAGTGGTTTCTACTAGGATTCGATCTGGACCTGTGGCTTTATGTTGCTTTGGTATCTTTCTTTTGGATCTTCACCCGTAGTCGGGTTGTGATGTTTTGAATGATTTTATGCTTATGTAATGTATTGTGTGAAGTGGCGAGTGTAAGCCAACTATCTCATTTTGCAGTTTAATCCCTCTTTTACATGAGTTGTGCAAAGATACCAAACTTGAGATCATTCTAGGATGGGCTTATACCTTTAAGTCGTGCCTCGACACGTAGGAGGTATAGTCCCATCCTGGGCATTACATGATGACTCTTCGGTGTCCCCCAGGACGGTAGGCGAGGGGGCTCGTAGCGACGTCTCACTCTCTGCCATTTCGGCCGGCAGAGAGTTCCCCTCCAATGATGGAGTATCGAGGAGCACGCGTGAAGGGCTGAAAGGCAACAGACAAGGTAACTTACATAATGAAAGAAAGTAAACCAAAGACAACAGTGAGTTTCCGAATACTTACGATTCAGCCAGGGGCTTCACCCTGGGAGGTCTCCGGGGGACTACTTCGGATCCTGAATCTGAACTGTCCGGGAGGTTCAGTTTTCTCCTCCTGGGCGCCCCCTCCTCCGGGTCTTCGGAGGCAACCCTCTTCTTCTTCCTCCCCTTATGGGGGAGTCGCTTTCCACTTCCTCCTCCTCCTCCTCCTCCTCCTCATCTCCCTCGTGGGAGGAGAGGGCTTTGGTCTCTCCGGATACAGTTTTCGAAGGACCCTTGGGACGGGGGCTGCCCTTGGCCTCCTTGCCCTTCTTCTTCTTCTTGGCCTTCTTCTCCGGCGCTTGATAGGACGCCGATACCAGCATCTCCGTCAGCTAGGATGTGGTTGGGCCCTCGAGCAGCGGTGCCAGACAGTTGATCCGCTCAGCCTTTGCCGTCCAGACCTTTAAGGAACACAAGCAATATAATTTCTGTTATATCTAAAATATTGACCGGATAAGTCCTCGGCAAAATCATGCTTACCGCCGTGGCCGGGTTCTCACAATCGAATCCGATGTCATCGTTCTTCTACGGCCACTTTTTCCAAGCCTTGAAGAGATGCTTCCATATATCTTCGTGTGTGGTGACGAAGAAGCGCTTCAAGCTCCATGGCTCTCCCCGGGTTGAACTCCCGCATGGGGGAGGCCCGAAGCTGGTAGGGAAGGGTGCGGCAGAAGAGCACCACCTGAATCACGTCAGTGAGTAGTGTTCTCACTCAACATATCGGAGATGAGATTCCGGAGCATCTTCACCTCCGATTTGGATCCCCAATCAAGGCCCTTGGTGGTCCATGAGGTGAGTCTCACTGGGGGTCCGAATCTGAAGTCGGGCATGACCGCCTAGGTGACTTCGCGGGGTTCAGTGATATAAAACCACTCCTGCTGCCATACCTTGAATGTTACCACAAAAGCCCCTTTGGGCCAGGTGGCATTGGGGAGCTTGCTTACCATAGGTCCGCCGCAATCCGCGTGCTATCCGTCGACCAGCTTCGGCTTCAGATTGAAGACCTTGAGCCATAGGCCAAAGTGTGGGGTGATGCAGAGGAAATCCCCACACACTACTATAAAAGCCGATATGTGCAGGAAGGAATTTGGGGCTAGATCATGGAAATCTAGCCCATAGAAAAACATAAAACCCCGGACGATGGGGTGGAGGGGAAATCCTAGCCCCAGAAGGAAATGGGGGATGAACACGACCCTCTCATTGGGCTCTGGAGTAGGAATCACCTGATCTTTGTCTGGGATCCTATGCGCTATGTCTGCGGACAGATAGCCCGCGCTCTGGAGATCCTTCATGTCCTTTTCAGTGACAATGGAGGCCTCCCACTTGCCCTTGGAGCCGGACCCGACCATTGCTGGAGAAGGAGGCGGTGGTGGAGGAGATCGAAGCTGCAGGCGCTAGAGCTAGAAGATTGGGAGACAGAGGCTAGAGGAAGGCATGAGGAAAAAGGAGGGATCTTTATCCTTTTATAGACAGTGAAAATGCCAAACATCCCCCACTAAAGCCATAAAACTCGCATGTTCCCAACGAGATCGTGCGTAAGCTACGGTTGGGTTACCCAAACCATATTGATGAGAATCCCGTGATGGGCGGGGACTATCTCTGTTTTGACGAGACGTGCCAATGGAGGCTATGCCTCAAAACGCAAAACGGGAGGCGTGAAAATGGTTCAAAATGTTAAAGGGTCAAGTGTGACGTTTCACAAAAAAAAGTTGTCAGTAAAGACATTGTTCCTATTTTGACGCCTTGCCTTCATGGCTAAGGGTTGTATTAATCATGCAGAGCCGGACATAGTTCCTGTATGTAAGAAGCTAACTTAAAATGTCCAGAAGAAGTAACCCGCCTTGCAATGCCGAAGACAATCTGCATGCCGAGCACATCGTCATCGAAGACTGGTTCGGGGGCTACTGAGGGAGTCCTGGATTAGGGGGTCCTCGGGTGTCTGAATTATTCGATATGGCTGGACTGATGGGCCGTGAAGATAAAGCAGAAGACTACCCCCTTGTCCGGGTAGGACTCCTATGTGCGTAGAATGGCAAGTTTGGTGTCCGGGTGTAATGTTTCCTTCCTCTGCAAGCTAACTCTGTACAACCCTAGGCCCCTCTGGTGTGTATATAAACCGAAAGGTTTAGTCCGTAGAGGCTATCAGAATCATCTCAGGCTAGATATCTAGGGTTTAGCTGATACGATCTCGAGGTAGATCAACTCTTGTAACCCCTATACACATCAAATTCAATCAAGCAGGAAGTAAGGTTTTACTGTTGGGGAACGTAGCAGAAATCAAAAAATTTCTACGCATCACCAAGATCAATCTATGGAGTCATCTAGCAACGAGGGAGAGGGGAGTGCATCTACATACCCTTGTAGATCGCGAGCGGAAGCGTTCAAGAGAACGGGGATGATGGAGTCGTACTCGTCGTGATCCAAATCACCGATGATCCTAGCGCTGAATGGACGGCACCTCCGCGTTCAACACACGTACGGAGCGGGGACGTCTCCTCCTTCTTGATCGAGCAAGGGGGGAGGAGAGGTTGATGGAGATCCAGCTGCACGACGGCGTGGTGGTGGAAGCAGCGGGATTCCAGCAGGGCTTTGCCAAGCACAACTAGAGGAGGAAGAGGTGTCACGGGAGGGAGAGGGAGGCTCCAGGGCTTAGGGTGCGGCTGCCCTCCCTCCCCCACTATACATAGGCCCCCTAGGGGGGGCGCCGGCCCTACAGATCCAATCTCTAGGGGGGCGGCGGCCAAGGGGGAAACTTGCCCCCAAGCCAGGTGGGGCGCCCCCACCCCTAGGGTTTCCAACCCTAGGCGCAGGGGAAGGCCCAGGGGGGCGCACCAGCCCACCAGGGGCTGGTTCCCCTCCCATTTCAGCTCATGGGGCCCTCCGGGATAGGTGGCCCCACCCGGTGGACCCTCGGGACCCTTCCGGTGGTCCCGGTACAATACGGGTGACCCCCGAAACTTTCTCGATGGCTGAAACTGGACTTCCTATAGACAAATATTCACCTCCGGACCATTCCGGAACTCCTCGTGATGCCCTGGATCTCATCCGGGACTCCGAACAACTTTCGGGTTACCGCATACTTATATCTCTACAACCCTAGCGTCACCGAACCTTAATTGTGTAGACCCTACGGGTTCGGGGGACACGTAGACATGACCGAGACGATTCTCCAGTCAATAACCTACAGTGGGATCTGGATACCCATGTTGGCTCCCACATGCTCCTCGATGATCTCATCGGATGAACCACGATGTCGAGGATTCAATCAATCTCGTATACAATTCCCTTTGTCTATCGGTATAGTACTTGCCCAAGATTCGATCGTCGGTATACAGATACCTTGTTCAATCTCGTCATGGTAAGTCTTTTTACTCGTTCCGTAACACATTATCCCGTGACTAACCCCTTAGTCACATTGAGCTCATTACGATGATGTATTACCGAGTGGGCCCAGAGATACCTCTCCATCATACGGAGTGACAAATCCCAGTCTCGGTTCGTGCCAACCCAACAGATGCTTTCGGAGATACCCGTAGTGTACCTTTATACCCACCCAGTTATGTTGCGACGTTTGGCACACCCAAAGTATTCCTACGGTATCCGGGAGTTGCACAACCTCATGGTCTAAGGAAAGGATACTTGACATTGGAAAAGCTTTAGCAAACGAATTACACAATCATGTGCTAGGCTTAGGATTGGGTCTTGTCCATCACATCATTCTCCTAATGATGTGATCCCGTTATCAATGACATCCAATGTCCATGGTTAGGAAACCGTAACCATCTGTTGATCAACGAGCTAGTAACTAGAGGTTTACTAGGGACACGTTGTGGTCTATGTATTCACACATGTATCACTGTTTCAGGATAATACAATTAAAGCATGAATAACAGACAATTATCATGAACAAGGAAATATAATAATAACCATTTTATTATTGCCTCTAGGGCATATTTCCAACAGTCTCCCACTTGCACTAGAGTCAATAATCTAGTTACATTGTGATGAATCAGACACCCATAGAGTTCTGGTGTTGATCATGTTTTGCTCGTGGAAGAGGTTTAGTCAACGGATCTGCGACATTCAGATCCGTATGCATTTTACAAATATCCATGTCTCCATCTTGAATATAATTCCGGATGGAGTTGAAACGACGCTTTATGTGCTTGGTCTTCTTGTGAAACCTGGGCTCCTTGGCAATGGCAATAGCTCCTGTGTTGTCACAGAAGAGAGTCATCGGGCCTGACATGCTCGGAATAACTCCTAGGTCGGTGATGAACTCCTTCATCCAGACTCCTTCCTGCGCTGCTTCGGAAGCAACTATGTACTCCGCTTCACATGTAGATGCCGCCACGACGCTTTGCTTGCAACTGCACCAGCTGATTGCCCCTCCATTCAAAATATACACGTATCCGGTTTGTGACTTGGAGTCATCCAGATCTGTGTCGAAGCTAGCATCGACGTAACCCTTTACGACGAGCTCTTCGTCACCTCCATAAGCGAGAAACATATCCTTAGTCCTTTTCAGGTACTTCAGGATGTTCTTGACCGCTGTCCAGTGTTCCATACCGCGATCACTTTGGTACCTCCCCACCAAACTTATGGCAAGGTTCACATCAGGTCTGGTACATAGCATGGCATACATAATAGAACCTATGGCCGAGGCATAGGGGATGACACTCATCTTTTCTCTATCTTCTGCCGAGGTCGGGCATTGAGCCGTGCTCAATCTCATACCCTGCTATACAGGCAAGAACCCTTTCTTGGACTGATCCATATTGAACTTCTTCAATATCTTGTCAAGGTATGTGCTTTGTGAAAGACCAATGAGGCGTCTCGATCTATCTCTATAGATCTTGATGCCTAATATGTAAGCAACTTCTCCAAGGTCCTTCATTGAAATACACTTATTCAAGTAGGCCTTTATGCTTTCCAAGAGTTCTACATCATTTCCCATCAGCAATATATCATCCATATATAATATGAGAAATGCTACAGAGCTCCCACTCACTTTCTTGTAAATACAGGCTTCTCCCCAAGTCTGTATAAACCCAAACGCTTTGATCACCTCATCAAAGCGAATGTTCCAACTCCGAGATGCTTGCACGAGCCCATAGATTGAGCGCTGGAGCTTGCATACCTTGTTAGCATTCTCAGGATTGATGAAACCTTCCGGCTGCATCATATACAGTTCTTCCTTGAGGAAGCCATTAAGGAATGCCGTTTTGACATCCATTTGCCATATTTCATAAACATAGAGTGCGGCAATTGCTAACATGATTCGGACGGACTTCAGCATCGCTACGGGAGAGAAAGTCTCGTCGTAGTCAATTCCTTGAACTTGTCGATAACCTTTAGCGACAAGTCGAGCCTTATATATGGTCACATTACCATCCGCGTCAGTCTTCTTCTTAAAGATCCATTTATTTTCTATGGCGTGCCGATCATCGGGCAAGTCCACCAAAGTCCATACTTTGTTATCATTCATGGATCCTATCTCGGATTTCATTGCTTCAAGCCATTTGTTGGAATCCGGGACCGCCATCGCTTCTTCATAGTTCGAAGGTTCACCATTGTCTAACAACATGATTTCCAGGACAGGGTTGCTGTACCACTCTGGTGCGGAACGTTTCCTTGTGTACCTACGAAGTTCAGTATTAACTTGATTTGAAGCTTCATGATCATTATCATTAACTTCCTCCCTAGTCGGTGCAGGCACCACATGAACAACTTCCCGCGCTACGCTACTTTCTGGTTCGGAAGGGGTGTCTGTCACCTCATCAAGTTCCACTTTCCTCCCACTCACTTCTTTCGAGAGAAACTCTTTCTCCAGAAAGGATCTATTCTTGACAACGAAGACCTTGCCTTCGGATCTGAGGTGGAAGGTGTACCCAATAGTTTCCTTCGGGTATCCTATGAAGACACATTTTTCCGATTTGGGTTCGAGCTTTTCAGGTTGAAGTTTCTTGACATAAGCATCACATCCCCAAACTTTTAGAAACGACAACTTAGGTTTTTGCCAAACCAAAGTTCATACGGTGTCGTCTCAACGGATTTAGACGGTGCCCTATTTAAAGTGAATGCGGCAGTCTCTAAAGCATAACCCCAAAATGATAGCGGTAAGTCGGTAAGAGACATCATAGATCTCACCATGTCCAACAGAGTACGATTACGACTTTCAGACACACCATTACGCTGAGGTGTTCCATGTGGCGTCAATTGTGAAACAATTCCACAGTTCCTTAGGTGCGTGCCAAATTCGTGACTTAAATATTCTCCTCCACGATCTGATCGTAAGAACTTTATTTTTCTGTCACGTTGATTCTCAACCTCATTATGAAATTCCTTGAACTTTTCAAAGGTCTCAGACTTGTGTTTCATCAAGTAGACATACCCATATCTACTTAAGTCATCTATGAGGGTGAGAACATAATGATAGCCACCGCGAGCTTCAACACTCATTGGACCGCATACATCAGTATGTATGATTTCCAATAAGTTGGTTGCTCACTCCATTGTTCCAGAGAACAAAGTCTTGGTCATCTTGCCCAAGAGGCATGGTTCACACGTGTCAAATGATTCATAATCAAGAGACTCCAAAAGTCCATCTGCATGGAGCTTCTTCATACGTTTGACACCAATATGACCAAGGCGGCAGGGCCACAAGTATGTGGGACTATCATTATCAACCTTAGATATTTTTGCATTCACACTATGAATATGTGTAACATCACGTTCGAGATTCATTAAGAATAAACCATTGACTAGCGGGGCATGACCATAAAACATTTCTCTCATATAAATAGAACAACCATTATTCTCGGATTTAAATGAGTAGTCATCTCGCATTAAACAAGATCCAGATACAATGTTCATGCTCAAAGCTGGTACTAAATAACAGTTATTAAGGTTTAAAACTAATCCCGAAGGTAGATGCAGAGGTAGCGTGCCGACGGCGATCACATCGACCTTGGAACCATTCCCGACGCGCATCGTCACCTCGTCCTTCGCCAGTCTCCGCTTATTCCGCAGCTCCTGCTTTGAGTTACAAATGTGAGCAACTGCACCGGTATCGAATACCCAGGAGCTACTAAGAGCGCTGGTAAGGTACACATCAATAACATGTATATCACATATACCTTTGACGTTGCCGACCTTCGTATCTGCTAAGTATTTGGGGTAGTTCCGCTTCGAGTGACCCGTTCCCTTGCAATAAAAGCACTCAGTCTCAGGCTTGGGTCCATTCTTTGGCTTCTTCCCGGCAACTGGCTTACCGGGCACGGCAACTCCTTTGCCGTCCTTCTTGAAGTTCTTCTTACCCTTGCCTTTCTTGAACTTAGTGGTTTTATTTACCATCAACACTTGATGTTCTTTATTGATCTCCACCTCCGCTGATTTCAGCATTGAATACACCTTGGGAATGGACTTCTCCATCCCTTGTATATTGAAGTTCATCACGAAGCTCTTGTAGCTAGGTGGGAGCGACTGAAGGATTCTGTCAACAACCGCTTCATATAGGAGATTAATTCCCAACTGAGACAAGCGATTGTGCAACCCAGACAATTTGAGTATATGCTCGCTGACACAACTATTCTCCTCTATCTTACAACTGTAGAATGCGTCGGAGATGTCATATCTCTCGACTCGGGCATGAGCTTGGATAACCATTTTCAGCTCTTGGAACATCTCATATGCTCCGTGGTGCTCAAAACGCTTTTGGAGACCCGATTCTAAGCTGTAAAGCATGCCGCACTGAACCAGGGAGTAATCATCACAACGCGACTGTCAGGCGTTCATAGCATCTTGGTTCGCCGGGGCGGGAGCATCACCTAGCGGTGCTTCAAGGACATATGTTTTCTTGGCAGCTATGAGGATGATCCTCAAGTTACGGACCCAATCCGTATAGTTGCTACCATCGTCTTTCAGCTTGGTTTTCTCTAGGAACGCGTTGAAGTTGAGGACAACATTAGCGTGGGCCATTGGATCTACAAGAAATATTGTAAAGATTTTAGATTATGTTCATGACAATTAAGTTCATCTAAACAAATTTAATGAACTCCCACTCAGATAGACATCTCTCTAGTCATCTAAGTGATACATGATCCGAATTGACTAGGCCGTGTCCGATCATCACGTGAGATGGACTAGTCATCAACGGTGAACATCTTTACGTTGATCATATCTTCTATACGACTCATGTTCGACCTTTCGGTCTTTCGTGTTCCGAGGCCATGTCTGTACATGCTAGGCTCGTCAAGTGAACCCTAAGTGTATTGCGTGTGTAAATCTGGCTTACACCCGTTGTATGCGAACGTTAGAGCCTATCACACCCGATCATCACGTGGTGCTTCGGAACAACGAACCTTAGCAACGGTGCATAGTTAGGGGGAACACAATTCTTGAAATTTTAGTGAGAGATCATCTTATTTACTACCGTCGTTCTAAGCAAATAAGACGTAAAACATGATAAACATCACATGCAATCAAATAGTGAGATGATATGGCCAATATCATTTCGCTCCTTTTGATCTTCATCTTCGGAGCTCCATGATCATCATCATTACCGACATGACACCATGATCTCCATCATCATGATCTCCATCATCGTGTCTTCATGAAGTTGTCTCGCCAAACATTACTTCTACTACTATGGCTAACGATTAGCGATAAAGTAATGTAATTACATGGCGTTTTTCATTGACACGCAGGTCATACAATAAAATAAGACAACTCCTATGGATCCTGCCGGTTGTCATACTCATCGACATGCAAGTCGTGATTCCTATTACAAGAACATTATCAATCTCATACATCACATATATATCATTCATCACATCCTTTTGGCCATATCACATCACACGACACATGCTGCAAGAACAAGTTAGACGTCCTCTAATTGTTGTTGCGAGTTTTTACGTGGCTTCTATAGGTTTCTAGCAAGAACGATTCTTACCTACGCCAAAACCACAACGTGATATGCCAATTTCTATTTACCCTTCATAAGGACCCTTTTCATCGAATCCGATTCGACTAAAGTGGGAGAGACAGACACCCGCTAGCCACCTTATGCAACTAGTGCATGTCAGCCGGTGGAACCTGTCTCACGTAAGCGTACGTGTAAGGACGGTCCGGGCCGCTTCATCCCACGATGCCTCCGAATCAAGATAAGACTAGTAACGGCGAGAGAATTGAACAAATCTACGCCCACAACTACTTTGTGTTCTACTCGTGCAAGATACTACGCATAGACCTAGCTCATGATGCCACTGTTGGGGAACGTAGCACAAATCAAGGATTTTCTATGCATCACCAAGATCAATCTATGGAGTCATCTAGCAACGAGGGAGAGGGGAGTGCATCTACATACCCTTGTAGATCGCGAGCGGAAGCGTTCAAGAGAACGGGGATGATGGAGTCGTACTCGTCGTGATGCAAATCACCGATGATCCTAGCCCCGAACGGACGACACCTCCGCGTTGAACACATGTACGGAGCGGGGACGTCTCCTCCTTCTTGATCCAGCAAGGGGGAGGAGAGGTTGATGGAGATCCAGCAGCACGATGGCGTGGTGGTGGAAGCAGCAGGATTCCAGCAGGGCTTCGCCAAGCACAACTGGAGGAGTAAGAGGTGTCACGGGAGGGAGATGGAGGCGACAGGGCTTAGGGTGCGGCTGCCCTCCCTCCCCCCACTATATATAGGGCCCCTAGGGAAGGGGCACCGGCCCTAGAGATCCAATCTCTAGGGGGGCGGCGGCCAAGGGGGGAAACTTGCCCCCCAAGCCAGGTGGGGCGCCCCCCACCCCTAGGGTTTCCAACCCTAGGCGTAGGGGGAGGCCCCGGGGGGGGGGGGGGGAGGCGGCGCACCAGCCAACCAGGGGCTGGTTCCCCTCCCACTTCAGCCCATGGGGCCCTCCGGGATAGGTGGCCCCACCTGGTGGACCCCCGGGACCCTTCCGGTGGTCCCGGTACAATACCGCTGACCCCGGAAACTTTCCCGATGGCCGAAACTGGACTTCCTATATACAAATCTTCACCTTCGGACCATTCCGGAACTCCTCGTGACGTCCGGGATCTCATCCGGGACTCCGAACAACTTTCGGGTTACCGCATACTTATATCTCTACAACCCTAGCGTCACCGAACCTTAAGTGTGTAGACCCTACGGGTTCGGGAGACACGTAGACATGACCGAGACGACTCTCCGGTCAATAACCAACAGTGGGATCTAGATACCCATGTTGGCTCCCACATGCTCCTCGATGATCTCATCGGATGAACCACGATGTCGAGGACTCAATCAATCCCGTATACAATTCCCTTTGTCTATCGGTATAGTACTTGTCCGAGATTCGATCGTCGGTATACCGATACCTTGTTCAATCTCGTCATGGCAAGTCTCTTTACTCGTTCCGTAACACATCATCCCGTGACTAACCCCTTAGTCATATTGAGCTCATTACGATGATGTATTACCGAGTGGGACCAGAGATATCTCTCCATCATACAGAGTGACAAATCCCAGTCTTGGTTCGTGCCAACCCAACAGATGCTTTCGGAGATACCCGTAGTGTACTATAGCCACCCAGTTACATTGTGACGTTTGGCACACCCAAAGTATTCCTACGGTATCCGGGAGTTGCACAACCTCATGGTCTAAGGAAAGGATACTTGACATTGGAAAAGCTTTAGCAAACAAACTACACGATCGTGTGCTAGGCTTAGGATTGGGTCTTGTCCATCACATCATTCTCCTAATGATGTGATCCCGTTATCAATGACATCCAATGTCCATGGTCAGGAAACCGTAACCATCTGTTGATCAATGAGCTAGTAACTAGAGGTTTACTAGGGACACGTTGTTGTCTATGTATTCACACATGTATCACTATTTTCGGATAATACAATTAAAGCATGAATAACAGACAATTATCATGAACAAGGAAATATAATAATAACCATTTTATTATTGCCTCTAGGGCATATTTCCAACATTTACCTCCTTTAAGAGGGCCCAAACCTGGGTAAACATCGTGTCCTTGTTATCCCTTGTTACCATTGATCCCCAGAGACACAACTTGGGACCACCTACCCAAGATCTGCCGGTTTTTACACCAACACCGCCCACAACTATTTGTGTTCCGCTCGTGCATATGATCTATGCATAGACCTGGCTCATGTTGCCACTGTTGGGAAATGTTGCATGGAATACAAAAAAAATTCTACGCACACGCAAGATCTAACCATGGAGATGCATATCAACGAGAGGGGAGAGTGTGTCTATGTACCCTCGTAGACCGTAAGTGGAAGCGTTTAGTAACGTAGTTGATGTAGTAGAACTTCTTCGCGGTCCAACCGATCAAGTACCGAACGTATGGCACCTTCGCGTTCAGCACACGTTCAGCTCGATGACGTCCATGCCTTCTTGATCCAGCAAGATGGCGAGGTAGTAGATGAGTTCCGGCAGCACGATGGCGTGGTGACCGTGATGGTGATGCTATCTCCATAGGGCTTCGCCTAAGCACTACGAAAAAATGACCGAGGGTGTAAACGATGGAGGGGGGCGCCGCACACGGCTAAGACAATGTTGTGTTGCTGTGTGGCGCCCCCTCCCACATATATATAAGGTGGTGGGGGGGAGGGAGCATCCAGGAGGCGCCCCCAAGCCCCCAAGTAGGCCAAATCCTACTTGGTGTCCTTCCCAAGTGGCGCCCCCTTACCATATTTATCCGAGGGGAAAAGGAAAGGGGGGGGGGGGAGAGGGAAGGAAGGGGAGGCCGAATCCCCCCTTTCCTTTCTCCGACTTGTCCGGATGCCATACGGGGGTGTGCCAGCCCCTTGTGGGTTGGTGTGCTCCCATCTAATGGGCCAATAGGCTCATTACCCTCCCGGGGGTGTCCGGTACCCCTTCGGTATACAGATGACTACCTGGTACACTTCGAAACACTTCCGATGTAGGAATATCATCGTCCTATATATTCATCTTTACCTCCGGACCATCCCGGAGCTCCTCATCATGTCCGTGATCTCATCCGGGACTCCAAACAACATTCGTTCACTAAATCACAACTTATACAATACTATATAATCAATGAATGTTAAGCGTGCAGACCATACGGGTTCGAGAACTATGTAGGCATGACCGAGACACCTGTCCGGTCAATAACCAATAGCGGAACCTGGATGTCCATATTGGTTCCTACATATTCTACGAAGATCTTTATTGGTCGAACCATTATGACAACATACGTAATTCCCTTTGTCTATCGGTATGTTACTTTCCTGAGATTCGATCGTCGATATCTCCATACCTAGTTCAATCTCGTTAATGGCAAGTCTCTTTACTTGTTCTGTAATACATCATCTCGTAACTAACTCATTATTCATTTTCTTTGCAGCGCTTCTTATGATGCGTATTATCGAGAGGGCCCAGAGATACCTCTCCGATACTCGGAGTGACAAATTCGAATCTCGATCCATACCAATTCAACAGACACCTTTGGAGATACCTGTAGAGCATCTTTACGATAACCCAGTTACGTTGTGACGTTTGATAGCACATAAGGTATTCCTCCAGTATCCGAGAGTTGCATGATCTCATAGTCAAAGGAATATGTATTTGACATACATGAAAGCAGTAGCTATAAACTGAACGATCAAATGCTAAGCTAACAGATGGGTCCTGTCCATCACATCATTCTCCTAATGATGTGATCCTGTTATCAAATGACAACTCATGTCTACGGTTAGGAAACCTTAACCATCTTTGATCAACGAGCTAGTCTAGTAGAGGCTTTACTAGGGACACGATATTTGTTTATGTATTCACACATGTATTTAAGTTTCCAGTCAATACAATTCTACCATGAATATAAACTTTTGTCATGAATAAAGAAATAGAAAATAATAGTAACTTTATTATTTCCTCTAGGGCATATTTCCATCAGTCTCCCACTTGCACTAGAGTCAATAATCAAGATTACATTGTAATGAATCTAACACCCATGGAGTCTTGGTGCTGATCATGTTTTGCCCGCGGAAGAGGCTTAGTCGGTGGGTCCTCCACATCCAGATCCGTATGTACTTTGCAAATTTATATGTCTCCATACTTGACCTCTTCACGAGAGTTGAAGCGTCTCTTGATGTATTTTGTTCTCTTGTGAAATCAGGATTCCTTTGCCAAGGCAATTGCTCCAGTGTTGTCACAAAAGATTGTGATTGGACCCAATGCACTAGTTATTACACCAAGATGGGATACAAACTCCTTCATCCAGAATCCTTCATGTGCTCCTTCCGAAGCAGCTATGTACTTCGCTTCACACGTAGATCCAACCACAATGCTCTGCTTGGAACTGTATCAACTGACAGCTCCACCACTGAATATAAATATGTATCTGGTCTGAGACTTAGAGTCATCTGGATTTGGGTCGAAGCTAGCATCGACGTAACCCTTTATGATGAGCTCTTTGTCACCTCCATAACCGAGAAACATATTGTTTGTCCTTTTCAGGTACGTCAGGATGTTCTTGACCGTTGTCCAGTGATCCACACCTGGATTACTTTGGTACCCAGATATGTCTTCAATGTATCTATAATTTATGAAGTATTCATGTCATGTTTACAAAAATATTATATGGTTGTGGTATGATTTGCATGGAACTAACCCTGACTGACATTGTTTTCAGCAGAACTATCATGGTGTTGTTTTTTGTGCAGAAATAAAAGTTCTCATAATGGGCTAAAACTTTTTGACGATTTTTTGGAACAAAAGAGACCCCCGAAGCTTCGTGGGACGGCCAGAAGAGCCACAATGAGGGCACAACCCACCAGGGCGCGCCTGGAGCCCAACCCGTGGCGTAGTGGGTTGTGCTCACCTCGAGGCCCATCTTCGCGTGAAATCGATGCCAAAAAATCCTATAAATAGAGAAACCATCAGAAATAACCCTAGATCAGAAGTTCTGCTACCGCAAGTCTCTGTAGTCCATGAAAAACCAATCTAGACCCGTTCCGGCACCCTGTCGGAGGGGGAAATCATCACTGGTGGCCATCTTCATCATCCCGGCGGCCATCATGATGAGGAGGGAGTAGTCCACCCTCGGGGCTGATGGTTTGTACCAGCAGCTATGTGTTTAATCTCTCTCTCTCTCTCTCTCTCTCTCTCTCTCACTCTCACTCTCTCGTGTTCTTGAGATGGCACGATCTTGATCTATCGCGGGCTTTGTAAATATATTCGGATCATATGGTGTTTTCCCCTCTCTATCTTGTTGTGATGAATTGCGTTTTCCCTTTGAGATTTCTTTGGATTGAATACTTTTATGGATTTGAGAACACTTGATGTATGCCTTGCTATGAATACCCGTGGTGACAATGGGGTATCATATTGATTCACTTGATGTGCGTTTTTTCACTCAACTCGCGGATTCCTGAGGTGACATTGGGGTAATCTATGCATAGGGTTGATGCACGTTCTTGTCCTTGTTTGTCCGATAGAAATCCTAGGCGTACTCTTTGAGGTTATTTGTTTTGGATTGAGTATTATGAATCTGAAATTGTTCAATGCATATTGTATAATCAACTCACGGATACTCACGGTGACTTTGGAGTACCTAGGTGACATTAGAGTTGGTTGATGTGTATCATATGGTGTTATTGTAGTACGAACTCTTGATAGATCAATCAGAAAGGGTATCTTGATGTTATTTTAGTAAGAACTCTTGATAGATCAATCGGAAAGAATAACTTTGAGGTGGTTTCGTACCCTACAAACAATTTCTTCTTATGTTCCCCACTAGATAGGAACTTTGGAGTGATTCTTCATCGCACGTTGAGGGATGGTTATGTGATCCAATTATATTAGCATTGTTGAGAGATTGCACTAGCGAAAGTACGGACCCTAGGCCTTGTTTTCAAGCATTGCAATATGATACATCTCCAATGTATCTATAATTTTTGATTGTTCCATGCTATTATATATTCTGTTTTGGATGTTTAATGGGCTTTATTACACACTTTTATATTATTTTCAGGACTAACCTACTAACCCAAGGCCAAGTGCAAATTGTTGTTTTTTTGCCTATTTCAGTGTTTCACAGAAAAGGAATATCAAACTGAGTCCAAACGGAATGAAACCTTCGGGAGAGTTATTTTTGGAACGATATCAACACAGAAGACTTGGAGTACACGCCATGAAGCGAGAGAGGCAGCCACGAGGGCAGGGGCGCGCCCGAGGGGGGGGGGGGGTAGGCGTGCCCCCACCCTCGTGGGCCCCCTGTGGCTCCCCTAACGTCCCTCTTCAGCATATATATACTCCCATACCCTGAAAACATCGAGGACACCAACGAAACCCTAATTCCGCTGCCATAACCTTATGTACCCATGAGATCCCATCTTGGGGCTTATTCCGGAGCTCCAGCGGAGGGGGAATCGATCATGGAGGGCTTCTACATCAACACCATAGCCTCTCCGATGAGTTGTCAGTAGTTTACCACAGACCTTCGGGTCCATAGTTATTAGCTAGATGGCTTCTTCTCTCACTACAAAAAAATACACTTCCGTGATGATATGTGTTTGTCACAGTAGGTCGCGTTTTCTGTCATGTATGTACATCCATGACAAATTTATGACAGAATCAAGATAGTCATACCCGTGCTATCGTAGAAGTGTTCCATGACATTACCAAAATTATCATCACGGAAGTGTCCACTTCCATGACGATAAATCGCGCGTCACAGAAGTGCTTTCGTCAAGGGTGACTGACACGTGGCATCCACCGTAACGGAGCGCCGTTAACCTATCGGGTCCGGTTTTGGATCCGATAACCCGTTAACAGCCCCGACCAATGGGGATTTTCCACGTGTAAAATCATCATCGACTGGAGGAAACACATGTCAGCTCACCGTTGGGACAGATGTCATCCACTCATTGGACCCAAAGCGCCTATGATACGTTGACACGTGGCACGACCCAACAGAGGCCCATTCCTGTGAAAAGGCCGGCCCGTTTGTCTTGGTCAAAAGGTGGTGGGCCGGCCCACGGCAAGCCTGTTAACGGCCTGTTCACATATAGCCCATTTATAGCCCGCTCACCTAGGGCCCGTTTACGGCCTATCCGAATTAGGCCCAGTAGCGTCATCTGGGCCGTCCAATATAATTCCAGCCAGTTTTAACTTCCGGCCCATGTATGGCCCATGACGTCTTTTGGCCCATATGAGGCCCTTAGTAACCCTCGGCCCATTAACGGCGCGTGGTAAAACTGGCCCGTAATGAAGAGTGTATCACTTTATACCCATTAACGACCCATTAGTCTATTGGGCCGTTTCCAGCCCATGTTATCTTTCGACCTTCTCAGGGCCCATTTATTCTTGGGATCATTTCCAGCATTCGTTTACTTTCGGCCCGTTACTATCATTTTCTGCTCGTGGGCCAAATACAGCTCGTGGTTACAGTCGGCCCGTTTGTGGCCCGTTAATACGTTGGGCCGTTTTCATAGCGTCATCAAATACGGCTCCATTTATTCTTGGGCTCATTTCCAGCATTCGTTTACTTTTGGCCCGTTACTGTCATTTTCTGCTTGTGGGCCAAATACAGCCCGTGGTTACAGTCGACCCGTTTGTGGCCCGTTAATACGTTGGGCCGTTTTCATAGTGTCATCAAATATGGCCTATTAACGACGACCCATTATGGTTGGCCCATGAACGGACGATTTCAACTCTAGCCCATTTACGGCCATAATGTGGTCTGTTATTGGCCCATGTTTGGCCAACCGATCATACGGCCCGTAGAAGGCCCATGGATGATACGGCCCGTAGAAGGCCCATTGTGTCTATGCCCCATAGAAGGCCCATTGTTTCTACGGCCCTTAGAAGGCCCATTGTTTCTACGGCCCGTAGGAGGCCCATGTTAATTATAGTAAATATGTAGCCCATTGTTAATGTGGCCTAGTTTTAAAAAATAGGTTATCCCGGCCACTTGCAAACCACGGAAAAAGAACTGCACTGACTACAAGAAAACAAATAAACAAGACAACGGAAATAAATAAGCAAGCAACTTACGCTAGGCTATCACGGCTATTACACATATTACATCCACTCGGCATCAAAGTTCGCCACAAGTGCAAATATAGGGAACAAAGCCGCATATCAACGCCACAGCAAAACAAGTCCAGAACTGAAACCACTTCAGAAGAGCTCAAGAAACAATATCCCGGGTACCCATAATGCTGGCAAGATGCTTAGCAAGCTTATTAACTTTCTCTTGTTTGGCGCTTAAATCCTCCAGCACTTGTTGTTGCACCAGAAAGTATGCATCTGAATTATGCAGGGACTTCCTCAGTCCTTCGGCTTCCTGTCGCATAACATCTGATCGATGTCTTTCAACTTGAAGTTGAGACTCAAGAAGCCGAACTTATTCAGGCAGCGAGTTCGAAGAGCTGGTGCCAACAGTAGTAGCCAGTAACTCGAACACTACATCAAGACATGACTTTGGGGTTGTCTCAGTGTATTCAATATAGTTTTTATCATCTTTCTTGGAGAACAACAGGGATGTCTCACTATCTTGAACCTGATCTGCATTACTTCCTTTACCATTGCATAACGGGGTACTCTTCTCCAATATTTTATACGCGTTCTAAAGGAGAAACAAACAAACACATCACATATTTACAATGTAGTATATGAAACTAATTTTGGTAAACCAGTTCAGTAGTAAGGTGGACAGTATAACAACATGAAACAAACATATATCTATGTAGTATGGTCACTGTATGGTCTATATCATTCTAGTTTATGTTGCCAAATCAAGATAGATACAGTTCGAATCATATCTATTTAAGACAAAGTAGCATAGACAGCATATAAGTGTGGGAAACTACACAGCAATAACAACATTTGTAATGTGCATGTCATGAGAACATAACTTTTTATTCAATTGAAACTAAAATCAACATAGAGCAAGTTACAACAGCAAACACGTTAAAGAAACAGGTTTAAAACATACATGTTGCTCCATTGGAGTTTCAATTGCATCCTTCAAATTTGAAATTAGTTGGTATGTGTAAATACAGTGATGCAAGAGCAAAGTAGTATGAAACATAGCTACGGAACTTGACCTGAGAGCAATTCTTCTTCTGCTTTAAGCGTTGACTTGGGGTTCGGAGTGGTGGTCCTCGTGCTTTGGGCATCGTAGTTGCCTTACTAACTGCTTGTGTTTGGGTGCTCTGTGGTGGAGACGGTGCTGTGTCAACAGGAACTGGGTTACTATCTGCTGGGGTTGGGGTTAGAAGGGGTGTAGCCGGTTCTTTGTCCAACTGGGTATGGGTACAATCTGCGTGAGTCTGGGTTATGCGTGGTGGGGCTGGTTCTTGGGCAAGTACAACCGTGGTTCTATCTCCATCGACAGGTAGCACAATCTTTTCTTAAGACCGTGTTTTACTCCCACAGATACTGCCATCACCCCCTCCAATTGAAATGGCTGATAAACAAGAAAAGTAATTGAATGTACAGACATTGTAAGATAGATAGGTGCAATGGATAGTAGGGACGAAAACATGGCATGAAATAATTCACATTTATGTTGTCTAACCAAACAGAATACCAGGACATAATTTCAAATATATGATGGCTAATTAAACATGATAGCATGACACAATTTCACATGTATGATGTCTAACTAAACAAGATAGAATGACATACTTCAAAATATGATGACTATGTAAACATGATGACATGATATAACTATATGATGTGTCTATTAAAGTGGTTGGCATGCCATAAATCACAAACATGCCATCGATGGAAACATGATGGCATGATAATTCACGAATATAATGACATAATTGAAAAATATGATGACTATGTGAACATGATGAGATAATATAACTATATTATATCTGTAGAAAATGGGCGGGCATGCCATAATTCAGATACATGCTGTCTATGTAAACATCATGGCATGATATAATTCAAATATATAATTTATATACTAAGGAAGTGAGAAGAGGGCAATCGCATATATGATGTGTCAACTAAGGAGATGGCATTCAGTATCATGTATATGATGTAAAAACTAAGCATTGCAATACAACATATGTATGATATGAGTAATATAACCCTGCCAAGTTTGAGCATACACCTCAGGGGGATAATAGGAATGGTCATCTGTCTCTGGATCCTCCCCTGAAGAGCTATCTGTAACCAACAACATATCTGCTTCACCAGGTAGCATTGTCTGCTCTGAAGACCTTGTTTTCACTCCAGATTTCTCCATCACCAATTCAAATGGCTGATGCACAGGAAGAGCAGTTGAATATGCAAACATTGTCGACAAAAGCAATGAGAAATACAAAAAAAGGACAATATGATATAATTCACATATATGACGCTTGTCTAAACAACATGGCATTGCATAATTCAAATATATAATGCCTTGCAACAAGATGGCATTGCATAATTCACATATATAATGTCTTGCAAAAAGATGGCATTGCATAATTCATATATATGGTAATTAGACACTAAACATGTGGCATTCACACAAATCATGTCTAAACTGAGCAAATGACATAGCAATGCAAGATACCATCCGCACGATTTGAGCAACATAACCCTACCAAGTTAGAGCATGCACCTCGGGGTGGGGGGATAGGACTGGTCATCTGTCTCTGAATCCTCCAATGAGGAGTTATCTTCCTCTTGATTACGATCCAAAATGGGTGGAGGGGGGCTGCCTTTGCGCCCACCATGGAGCGACGTCTGCATGAAATTTTATTGCCACACAAGGCTCGTCTCTTTTGCTCTACATGTTCAGTTCCATTGTGTACAATAACTGACATGCATAGGAATAAAACATAGTGAGATTATGTAAGGAGTGCATGCACAAATCCAGAGTGAAGTTAGCAAACTGTGGATAGACCCAAAACCAAGGATAGCAGGCGATAATAGCTTTAGTTAAAAAATACAGATAATGGCTCCTTTAATGTTTGTTTGCAATCAACATGAAACTCATAGTAGACACCCGAGATTAACCAGATAGTAGACATATAGTACTGATTGCTGCCCCAATATGTACCCCACAACCATTTAAAAACTCAAGTTTCAGCATAAGTTTGGACCTGAGTCGGAGTCTAATAGGTGAACATGACAATAAAGTAGCATGTCATCATATTAAGCGATGCATAACGTAAGCAGACACGGAAGAGTGCGACCTCTCTTGCGGACCCGTGTGGTCCTCAAGGTCATCTGCTCAGTTGATGATGGTAATGCAGTTGTCGTGGCTGCCGGCAGCGGGGAAGAAGATATGAGGCGGCGAAAGACAATCTGGAGAGCGGATCCCTGCTATGGTGAACCCTTCCATTGCTGGAGCAGTTGAGCTGGGGTGGAACACAACACCGCAGGAGCAGGACAAACCGCACAAGGTTTTCTTTGACACATATCTGTAACTGAAGTAATTGTGTAAGGGCTTGTTTGAATTTGACGATTCTAACAATGCAGGGATAGGAAATAGACAGGAATAGGATAGGAATGCACGTGCTAAACAGAGAATTTAAAAACACAAGATTTCTGCCAATCTGGGTGTTTGGTTCACAAGAATTGGAAGATCACAGGATGCAAAGAAGCATGGTGAGATTAAGTCAAACCACAAGAAGTGTACAACCTCTTTGGCGTAGCCATGTCGATCTGAGCGTGATTGGGTTGGCCGGTGAGGATGCTCCAGCTGACTTGGCTGTCGGAGGAGGGGAAGAAGATCTTAGGCGTCTGATGGAGCCCGAGGTACTGCTCCACTGTGGTGGACGGTTTCGTCGTTGGAGCAGCTCCGATGAGTTGTACGACGCCGAGGCTGAAGCAGGACAAGAGAGACAACGTTAACCTGAGTGGAATTCTAATATCATCTCCTATAGATGACATAAAATACATAACCACAAAGTGCTAGATGTATACATCAGCCGCTCATCTCTGAACTTAACTGTCGAAACTGAACTTAACTGCCAAAACTGAATTTTGCTGTCGAAACTGAATTTTACTGTCGAAACTGAACACACTAGTGGTGAGGCTAAATGTCAGTCGACTGAGTTTTTCATCTCTGGTCAGTCGATTTTGCAGCTGTTGGATACGAAATCAAGGGCCTGCAGTTCATCTTCAACCTCCACCCCCTGAGCCGCCAGCCACCACCGGCCAAACAGCCGGTCCCCGCCGCCCCGCCCGCCCCGAAAACACTCCCCACAGCCGGTCCGCCGCCGCCCCGGCCATCCCTGTAGCCCCCCCTGTGCCGAGCTTTTTCCCCGGCGATCCCCACGCCACCGCCCCACCACCGCCGGCGACCACCGCCCCCACCTTGAACCCTAAGATAGATAGTGGTACCTCTCCGACGAGCCCCCCTCCCCACTGCGGCTGGTTCTTCCTTAACTCCGGCGAGCCCCCCATGTAATGCCCAGGATGGGACTATACCTCCTACGTGTCGAGGCACGACTTAAAGGTATAAGCCCATCCTAGAATGATCTCAAGTTTGGTATCTTTGCACAACTCATGTAAAAGAGGGATTAAAATGCAAAAGGAGATAGTTGGCTTACACTCGCCACTTCACACAATACATTACATAAGCAATCATCATACAGAACATCACAGCCCGACTACGGGTAAGAACCAAAAGAAAGATACCAAAACAACATAAAGCCACATGTCAGGATCGAATCCTAGTAGAAACCACTACTAAACATCGAAACGTCACAAGCAAACGGCCACAAGCTTCATCGAGCTCCCGATGAAGAACTGAACCAACTCCTGCTTCAAACTCGGCTGAACCTGCAACTGGTGTGGTGAAGTAACTGTGAGCCACAGAGGACTCAGCAATCCCGTTGCAGGTTCAGCCGAGTTTGAAGC
>LR738709.1:148632368-148645526 GCA_902687465.1 Secale cereale
CCCAGGCTGCCCTTCGGACGCAGTGTTGTTTCCGATACGCTGATTTTTTTATATATTTTTTCTGGATTTTTCTGGGCAGTTCTCGAAACGTGAAAACCTGAAATACAAAAACAGCCGAAAACAGAAACAGGCACTGGGGTGCACTGGATTAGTAAGTTAGTCCAAATATGATCAAAAGTGTATGGAAGTGTATGAATATCATAGCAATATCACCCAAAAGTGGCATGGAGCAAGCAAAAATTATAGATACGTTTTGGACGTATCAACATCCCCAAGCTTAATTCCTGCTCGTCCTCGAGTAGGTAAATGATAACAAGAATAATTTATGTGGTGACATGCTATTAACCATATAGGACTTTCTCATAGTCATATGACAAAAGCTTACTGAGACAATGATTCTATAGTAATTAAGTTGTCTCAAGAGAAAATCACAAATGACTGAAAGTTTTACAACATGAAACTGAAACATCAAAAAGATTTGCAAGGAACATGATGTGCAAATATGATAAAGTGATATCTAGCTTGCCCCCTTTAGTGATGCAAAACATAAGTGCAGGGGCACCTTCAAGGTTTAAGTGATGACTAGATACAATTATTTCAGAATAAACGATATCACAATCATGCAAAAGACAATGCTACTTTGGGACAGTGCACATTACACTCAGAATGACGATCATGCTCTCAGTAGTTGGTGCTTGAAGTGCTAGAGCTTTTTATTTTGAAACATGGAAGCAATTGTGTCAACGGTAGTAGTACTTCATATGTGTCATGCATAAAACATCTTATAAGTTGCAAGCCTCATGCATCGAATACCAATAGTGCTCGCTCCTTGTCCTAATTAGCTCGGATCCCCATGGGTTATCATTGCATTGCATATGTTTTAACCAAGTGTCACAAAGGGGTACCTCTATGCCACCTGTACAAAGGTCCAAGGAGATAGATCGCATTTGATTTCTCGTTTTTGATAGATCTCAACTTGAGGACATCCATACCGGGACAACATAGAAAATAGATGATGGACTCCTCTTTAATGCATAAGCATATTCTCATGAGAGATTGAGGATTAAGGTCCAAGCTAAAACTTCCACCATGATGCATGGCTTTGGTTGGCGGCCCAATGTTCTTCTCTAACAATATGCATATTAATTCAACCCACGATAAATCACCCTTACTTCAGACAAGACGAACATGCATAGCAACTCACATGATATTCAACAAAAGTGTGACAGTTGATGGCGTTCCCAGAAACATGGTTACCGCTCAGCAAGCAACTCATAAGAAATAAGATACATAGGCAACATATTCTTTACCACAATAGTTTTTAGGCTACTTTCCCATGAGCTATGTATTGCATGGTTAATTTGCTTAGTGCAGGTGTAGGTTAGCAAAAGACTGGGAGCAACCAACTAAGAGAGCAATGACGGTCATAATCATGCAGAGCGACAAAGCAATATTGAATCAGGCATGGTAGATATATCGCTACTTAGAAATAAAAGATCATCAAGGCTTGACAGACTTTCTTTACAGTCTTGAATATGCGTGAGCATACGCCAAGTCAATCAAAATAAATTCTCGAAGGAAGATATTACTAAACCGTACCACATCATAGGCAAACAAACCAAGTTGGTACTCCAATGACACATTGGGAAATCCCCCAGCTATTTGAGGTTAACCATAAGAAAACCTGAACTACTAAGCACCATCATGAAAGTAGCATCTTTATCATAGACACATTAACCAATGCAACGGAAGCAAACTCTTAAATAGGTGAGCATGGTAATTAAAAAGATTTCAAGCAACCAACTAAATAAGAGCTCTTAAAAAGATAAGCATGAATACTAAGAGCAAAGCACGATAGTAGCTATTAAAAGACAAAGAACACACACAACATAGATAGACATGAAAATTCTATGTAATGTTCTAGGTAGAGGTGGAGCGTGTTTCTTTCCCACATAAAGGAATGCTGGGTTCCGACTCGTTATGAAAAACTAAAAAGAAAACTAAAAGCAAGACGCTCCAAGCATAGCACATAACACATGAAGTGATAAAAATATAGCGAAACGAAAGACGAACTGATAATGTTGATGGAGAAGGGGATGCACGGGGAGCATCCCCAAGCTTAGACGTTTGAGTCTCCTTGAATATTTCTTGGGGGTGCACGGGGGCATCCCCAAGCTTGAGCGCTTGACACTCCTGAATTTTTTTATCATCTTCCCTCGCAAACTTGAAAACTCCCTTCATACACAACTCATCATAATCTGATTAGCGAGGTTAGTACCCTTAATAAAATAATTATACCTTGCTGGAAATAAGGATATTCTTGAAGTTATACTGTTTCTCAAGATTGCCAAAAGATTTTTGCAAAGAAAAAACAAGTTCTTAATTTGCAAAGTGAAGGTAAGGCAAAACAGGACAGAATCTGTGAAAAACAGAACAGCAGGCAGTAATTGACCTGTTCGTGATACTTCTGCCACTCAAATCAGAAAACTCGGAACTGATGCACGAAAGACAATTATATAGAGAACGCTGTCGAAAAAATTCAGACCAAAAAGATGATCTGGTGATTTTATACGAATTTTTCTATCCAAGGACAGAATCTGTTTCCTGGACAGCACCTCACAACTTTTGAACTTTCTAGCAATCAGAGGCTATACTTGGCACAAATATGAAAAGCAAAGATACAATGATGATGCTACAGCAGTAAACAACATCAATACACAACAAAAGCAAAAAAATTATTCATGTGGGCTGCCTCCCAAAAGCGCTTTCTTTTATGCCTTTAAGCTAGGCATAATGCATAGAGGAATCAATATTCATCATAATAATCGGAGTTATAAATCGGTTCAAATGATTCCTCAACAAGTTCATTCTTGTTCCTTCTAGGAAAGGGGTACACACCTTTTGCCTTCCCGCGTAAGCGGATTTGTCCCTTACCTATATCAATGAAGCCTTTAACTGCTCGGAGGAAGTCCCTTCCAAGCACTATATTTCCTTGGTTTGGCTCCATGATGAAGAAATCAATCATTGCAATCCCCTTAAGGAATTTAACTGGCACGTCTTTTATTTTTCCCTGGATTTCAGAAATATCTCCATTAGTGTGTTCATGATAAGATGGTAGTATATCCATATTAAATTTTAAAGAATCATGAACGATTTTTGGCATAGTAGAAACCATAGATCCAATATCACAATAAGCAAGGAAGTCTTGATTAGAGATGCTAATCCTAACAAGAGGTTCCCAGTCATTATCTATTTCCAAAATATCTCTCTTATTGGGTTTGGGTTTCTCTACCTTCATTAAGTCTAGAGCATCCATTCTCTTTTCAATAGTAGCAAGTCTATCTATGACAGTATCAAAATTGTGATCATAAACAAAGTAACTAGATAGACCATGTATAATTTCAAGAGCTCTAGCTTCATCACATTCTAGGAAATCTCCCTCGGCTATAATTTCAAGGGAGTGTTTACACCATTTAAAAAGACCATGGTAAAAATTTCTAAGCCCAATTTTTATAGGTATCCAAGGCATAATTCTTCTATGTGCATCAGAAATTCTGTCCCATGCCTTCTTCATATTTTCTCCATCCCTTTGATGGAAATCTAAAACTTCTGATTCCCTCAAAGCACCAAATCCTAACATGTTTAACTAAGCAGATAGGACTACTAACAGGAAGGTAAATAATTTCTTTGTGATTTTTGATAAAAGGAACTAAAGCAAAAATAAAAGGTAAACTAACAAGACTAAAAAGCAAATGTAAAAGATAGCATGCAACTCCCCTATCCTGAAGAGTGGAGTCCCCGGCAACGGCGCCAGAAAATACTCCTTGATGGGCCTCGAACCCCTCGTTGGATTACCCCAAGTGGAAGGTGTAAGATGCAGTAAGTAGAAGTGTTTTCCCTTAGCAAAGATGCCAAGGATCGAATCCCCAGAGACTCCTAGGTTCAACAAGTAGGTGTCAATTGCTAACGACGCAATTAGCAATCAACGTGGACCTACACACAGATACAAATAACTTTGCTCCCAACGAGTACAGAGAGGTTGTCAATCTCTCCGGCCTTGCAGTTCACAAAGGGTTAAAAGCAATATGATAGTAGTGATAGATAGTGTTTTGCAATAGTAAGTAAAATAGCGAAAAGTAAATAGTGTATGTGATCAATGATAGTAATATGGACCGGAGTCTCATGATGTTCACTAGTGATGTCTCTCTCCCAAAAGACGATAAAACAACTATGTGAGGTAAACAAATTACAGCTGGGCAATTGACAGGACCCACGAGCGCATACAAATGCTGATTACATTGCAAGAAAGGTTGAGGTTCAAAGCATGGGCGGTACGCCAAAGTAAGTAGACCGAAATCCATCAATATCTACTACTAATCATCCACCTTGAGATATCTATCCAGAACATCTCGCTGGCATTAAGTTGCGAGTCCCACCCATAGTGTAAACTCAATGCAACACACAACTGCGTTAAAAGAACTTTGCGTAAAGTAAACAATCCTTGCACCCGCGGGCACAAGCACCGTTGTTTTCCCCCTTGTGGCAACAGCACATCCCCTAGACTCATGTTTCTGTCACTCAAGCTAGTCATCGAGGGGCATGAACCCACAATCGAGCATAACGTTCCCTCTTGGAGTCACTACCTATTACTCGGCCAAAGCAATAAATAACAACGGAGAACATGCAAGAATTACTTATGAACTAAAATATAAAAGAGGTGAATCAAATATATTACTCAAGATCAATCTGAACATAATCTCATAATCCATCGGATCCCAGCAAACTCAACATAGCAACAACATAAGGATTACATAGGTGCCTCGATCATGTAGGGCAGCTCACGAGGACTAATTAGTGAAGCACAAGAACGGGAGGAGAACATCACATAGCTACTGGTCATGGACTCATGGTCCAAGGGGGACTACTCACGAGTCATCCGGGAGGCGTCCATGGTGGTGGAGAAGCTCCCGGTGGTGATCCTCCCCTCCGGCAGGGTGCCGGGAAGAGTTCTCCTGGTGCTCCCGATCTTGGAAGCGGCGGCAGCGGCGGAACAGAGATGGGATCGCGAAAAGAAGTCCTCTTTCAAGGGTTACGGGGAACCCTTCAAATATATGCCAAAGTAGGGCACCGGGGGGCTCTCGGGGGGCCGAGGCGCCCCCCCCCCGGCGCGGCCCAGGGGGGTGGGGGCGTGCCCACAGGGCGCCTGGAGCCCCTGTTGCCCCCCAGGATGCCCTTCGGACGCAGTGTTGTTTCCGATACGCTGATTTTTTTATATATTTTTTCTGGATTTTTCTGGGCAGTTCTCGAACGTGAAAACCTGAAATACAAAAACAGCCGAAAACAGAAACTGGCACTGGGGTGCACTGGATTAGTAAGTTAGTCCAAATATGATCAAAAGTGTATGGAAGTGTATGAATATCATAGCAATATCACCCAAAAGTGGCATGGAGCAAGCAAAAATTATAGATACATTTTGGACGTATCAGGCCCCTGAGACACGATGCTCAGGGCCCCCCTTGACGTATGAACATCCCTCGGGAAGGAAATGCTGGACTAGGCCTTGGTGTTTGCGTCGGCAGGGCCCGACCCCGCGCATACCTCAGCCGCCGCCGGCTTGTCTGGATCACCAGGACAAGACTAGGGAGTGAGTAGCTACGTGGCCAGTTAGGCCCCTGAGACGCGATGCTCAGGGGTCCCCTTGACATACGAACAACCTTTGAGAAGGAAATGCAAGAGCAGGCCTTAGTGTTCTGCGTCGGCAGGGCCCGGCCCCGCGCATACCTCACCCGCCGTTGGGTCGTTCGAATTGCTAGGATGAGACCAAGGGGTGAGGGGCTACATGACCAGTTAGGCTTTTGGATCGCAATGCCCAAGGGTCCCCCTTGACGTACGAACAGACCTCATACCTGTCCTCGCCGGGCTTTCGCTCGGGAGGGTTGCGCGGCTACCAGATCCAGGGGACCTGGCGGGGCGTACGCCAGGCGTGACCTGAGCGTAGCCCCCATGCCTAGCCCCCTCGTGCTAGTCTCCCGAGGGGAAAGCAGCGCGGTGAGGCTAGTCATCGAGCCTGGTGGCTCCCTGAGGTTAAAGCAGCCATGAGGCCACCCCCATTGTTTATCACCAGCGCAGAGCATGGCGCTACCATTCTTGCACGGGCCTAGCCGCTCGTCGACTGCCAGCGCGGAGCATGGTGCTTCCACTAGCACGTGGGAGGGGACTCCCTACTGCGGAGAGCCCCCGGGGTGTGTACAACCCCGCCCTGAGACGTGGCTTGCACGACATGGCTAGATGAGGTGTATCTGGGCACTCGTGAGCCAGCGCAGGACTTAAGGGGCCCTACCTCAAGGCGGGTTGCACCTGGTCTTGATTGAGAGCGCCTGAGATGATCCTGCGAGATGGTTAGGCAACCCGCGCCAAGTAAATCCCTCGAGGTTGCCACATGAGAAGGCCAGACATCAACGACCCCAGGAGGTGACATGAAAGGGGCCGGCCCGCCAGACAGAGCTTAGTCGTTGGGTTTATCGATGCTGTAGGGACGGACCCGAGCACATACGCCGTGCCTAGTCTTCTCATGTGGATAACCTAAAGAAAGACAACCGGCGCGCGGCTCCCGTAGCGAAGAGGCACCGTGTCGTGCACATTTACCCACCTGTTCACACTTAGCTCATGCAAGGGTGAGGCACAAAGGACCATGGGAGGGGACATACATGAGGCTGGCCCGCGAGCCAGAGCTCATCCGCTTGGATTTGGCGACGCTGCAGGGACGAACCCGAGCACAGACGTCGTGCCTGTCCTTAATCATGAGGTGGGTGCAGGCGGGTTAGTGAGGGCGTATAACGTTCATGGCACCGAAGTGCCGGCCAGGTAGGTAAATAATTTTAAAGCTGCTGATGGGAAGGGTAACACTAGTTCAGGTAAGATGCAAGAACGATACATGCCACCGGGACAGACCTGTGCGGCCTAGGAATGATGCAGCCCAAGGGGTGCCCCCAAAAAGATAAATTAAAGGTGAGGAAAGATACACGTCGCAGGGACAGGCTAGTGTGACCTGGGAATAATGCAGCTCGAGGGGCACTTCCAGCTGAACAAAACTGGATAATGTCACCTGGCATAGTTGGTGAAGAGAGGTTGGGGTAGCTGGAGATGTGTGCCGAAGAAGCTGCTCCTTAGATGTCGTTGGGTGGCCAGTTCACGGAAGATCCTGGAGGTTCTAGCTCCTCCTCCCCCAGGACCGCCTGGCGCCTGGCCTCGCAAGCCGCCAGGGTGCTCTGCATGAGCCGTTGGTAGGTGACAGCCACGCTCGGCAGGCAGTAAGGCATGAGAACGTAGCTATGAGGGGGGCCCTCAGACCGACCAGGGCGTGATGGCCAGTGATGCTCCTGAGATGCGGCCCTGTTGAGCCCGAGGTAGTCGACGCAGACGCGCATCTCACCATCACCGCCTGGATGGGGAGCCGCGCCGGGTAGTGGGCGGCTGTCGCCACGCATGGCCCTCGGCTTCTGAAGCTCCTCGGTTGTCTTGGTGATGAACTCATGAGCACTAGGCGCCTCACGCCTCGTGCCCGCTTGAGGGAAGCGTGTGGTGAAGAACGCCTCCACATGGTGCCCGATCGTCTCCCTCGAGACATTGGCTAGGTCGGAGGCCCTCCAGAGGAGATCCCCCAAGCCCAACCTGAGGGGAGCGCCAGACGTGCCTTCCTATGCGAGGGAGGGAGGCGCCCCGTCCATGGGCGCAGGTCCTGAGGTGGTAACACTACTCTCCTGAGGCCCCTGTCGCATCAGCTACTTCTTCTTCTTGGGGATGGCCTCAGGAGGGTATATGGCGCCATCATTGTCTGGATCCTCGACCGCCGCTGCTTGGTAAGCGCGCTCAAGTGAGCACACTGCATCCTTTTCTTCGCAGGCAACCGTGATGACGCTGCCGCTTCCTGGCATCTTCAAGACATTGTAGCCGTGATGAGTCACTGCCATGAACTTGGCCAGGGCCGGGTACCCGAGGATGGCGTTGTAGGGAAGATGAATGTGGGTGACATCGAAGTCGATGAGCTTGGTGCAGTAGTTGTCGCGCTTGACAAAGGTGACAGGCAGGCGAACCTGCCCTATCGGGGTGGTGGAGCCGTCAGTCACTCCTGAGAAGGGCTTGGTAGGCTGTAGCTGATCGTATGGCACTTGGAGGCTATCGAACGTCTCGACGGATAGGACATTGAGCCCCGCGCCACCGTCGATGAGGGTCTTGGTGACTTGAACGTTGCTGATGATGGGTGAGCAGAGCATCAGGAGGGCGCCGACAGTCGCCACGCACTTGAGCTGGTCTGCTGAGCTGAAGGTGATGGCGCACTTGGACCACCTGAGTGGGCATGTGGCTTTGAGCTTGGGGAGAGCCGGTTTTACTTCTCGGGAAAACTGCTTGAAGAGGCGCTGAGAGGCTGGGGCCTGCGCACCGCCCAAGATGCACGCGATGGCACGAGACTCCTGGAAGCCCCACCCCCTCGTCATGGCCATCGTTTCTCCTGGGTGGTGGCAGCGGAGGGAGGCCGACCTTGCCTTGAGGATGGTCCTCGCGAGGCTACTCCCTCCAGGCACCCTCGCGAGGTTGGTCCCTCCAGGAACCCTCGCGAGGCTGGTCTCTCCACGCACCCTCTCGAGGCTGATCGTGCCAGCGGTCCTCACGAGGCTGATCATGCCACTCCTGACGTTGGCTGCGGTCGTCCCAATGCCCCCCGGTCCGGCTTCCTCCACAGCCATAGCCCCAGTCGCTGCACTCGGGGCGTCGGCCGATGCGACGTTCTCGGATGGCCCTGAGCTCTTGACAGTCGTTGGTGTTGTGGATGTGCACGTTGTGGAAGGCGCAGAATGGACAGCTTCTCTTGGATGACTCCGGGTGGCTGCGTCCACACTTCATCTCTGGTTCGGGCGTGAGCACGGCCATCCCTTTGCGCTTCACGTCCTTTCCCTTGGCCTTCTTGTCTTCAGGGTCGATGGTGGGGAGCTCGACGAGGGAGAGGCGCCCCTCCTCGGCTCTGGCGCACTTGGTCGTGAGGTTGAACAGCTCCAGGGTCGTGCACAGATCTTCGTGGATGGCGAGCTCCTCCTTCATCTTCACATCGCGGACACCATCGGAGAATGCTGAGATGATGGCCTTGTCCGTGAACTTGGGGATCTATACGCGGACGCTGTTGAAGCACTGGATGAACTTCTGCAGAGTTTCTCCTGGTTGTTGTTTGATGCGCCACAGGTCACCTGCGGCCGAGGGGCAGTCACGGGTGCCTTGGAAATTGGCGATGAACCGCTCACGCATCTCACCCAGGAGGAGATCGATCCCGCGGGCAGGTTCAGGAGCCACGAGCACGCGTCGTCCTTAAGATCCATGGGGAACCAGTTCGCCATGATCTTCTCGTCGCCGTTGGATGCCTCGATGCTCAGCTCGTAGAGCTGTAGGAACTCAGCAGGGTCGGGGGTGCCGTCGTAGCATGGAGGCAGGTCGGGCTTGAACTTCCCAGGCCTGTTGGCGTTGCGCAGCTCGGGGATGAGGGCCTTGCAGCCTGTTGTTGATACCAAAGCTTGTCGCGGAGGCGGAGCTTGGTCTTGGTTCCCGCGCGCCACCATGGCAGGGGGCGCACGGTCTCGACGCGGCGGTGGAGGGAGTGCTGGCGCTCCTCCTCGAGGCCGCTGGATCTCTTGGCAGCTTCCTTCTTCATCATGGGCGCCCCGCGCGGGGGGGTCCTGCCACGGGGCCGTGTGCCTTGGGTCATGGACAACGCCTTGATGCGGAGGTGGTGGATGCACTTCATGGGCTACTTCGCCTGCAGAGGGAGGCGGCCGAGGTAGCGAGAGGGACGGTGCAGGAGAGCCCCCAGCGGCGCAGACAAGATCGGCGATGTGGTCGAGCCAGTCTTCATAGAGGTCGTTGATGGGGCGGTAACGCAGGAGCTCGCGTGCCATGAGCAACGCAGCCTGCGCGTCCGTGGGTCCGTGACGAGCATGGGACGACGAGCCTGCCAGAGTCAGCAACGGGGTGGCGGTTCATCCGTCCCGTCGCACGGAGGGGTGCAGGGACTAGGCTTGTTGCTCGTGCCTCGTCGGGCCAGTGGCGGCGTTGGCAGTAGGCAATGGAAAGCGGCGGGGAGGTCCGCCGGCGGGACTCGTCTGGGCGACGCGGGCAGGAAGGGCGGCCCGGCGCTCAGCACGGGCTCGGCGAGCGTCGGCCATGGAACCGGCGGGACGATGGAGCGTGGATCGACGGAAGGGAAGCTTCAGCGCACCCCTACCCAGCACGCCAAATGTCGGATCGTGGGTTCCAGCAAACCCTTGAGGTTCAAACACTAGGGTGCGCACGAAGATCTCTCCCTCCCGCCCTAGCTCGCTCTCGCTCCGATTCCTAGGCCTAGCCCGTCAAACCCGAAGACCAAGAGACATGAGGATTTATACTGGTTCGGGCCTCCGTTGTGGTGTAATACCCTACTCCAGTGTGGTGTGGTGGATTGCCTTGTAGGCTGAGGATGAACAAGTACACGGGAAGAACAGCCTCTTGAGGAGAGGTGTTCTTGGGCTCGGTGAGCTACTGGATGTAAGGGTGGTCTGAATGATCCCCCTTTCTATGATGGTGGCTAGTCCTATTTATAGAGGCCCGGGTCCTCTTCCCAAATATTGAGCGGGAAGGGATCCCACAACGGCCAAGTTTGAAGGGGGACAACTAGTACATGCTATCCTGACAAAAGGTGGTCTTTGCTTGCCAAAGGCTCTGGTGGTGACATCGTCGTGGGCTCCATGGCGACCTTCGCCCTGCCATCCTGCCGGTCTTGGTCTTGTTGCACCGATATGGAAACCTTTGCCTGACGCCTCGGGACTCCTCGCCTGTGCTTCCCCCTTTAGCACCAAAGAGGAAAGTGGCTTCCTGCGCCCGCTGGCGCCCGCCTGGCCTTGGTCGTCATGGTTCACATCAGACGAACCTCGCGAGGTGTCCCTTGCCTTGATATCTCCGCTCCTTGGGAGCCAGCCTAGCGAGGCCGCCCCAGGGGAGGTCTTGCGTCGTCCGCCTCGCGAGGCTTGGCCCCACGCGAGGGTCTTGAGTGGTTGCTGACAAAGATGGGCCGTACCAGGCCGCTAGATGAGCCAGGCTTTGGGCCGCAGGCAGGCAAGTCTGGGTACCCCCGTTCCCAGAACGTCGACACCAGCCTCGCGAGGATCACTGGAGGGACCAACCGCGTGAACATCACCCCTGAGACAACACAGCCCTTCCTCCGCTGCCACTACCGCCGAGAAGTAACAACGACCTCCATCAAGATGAATGGGTTGGGGGCTTTCAGGAGCCGCGCGCAGTGGCATGCATCCTGGGAGGGGCTCAGGCCTCGGCATCTCATCGCATCTTTAAGAAGTTCGCCCGAGAAGTGAATGGAGTCCTCCCCAAGCTCGGGATAACGCGTCCTCTCATATGTTCCAAGTGCGCCATCACCTTCAACTCCGCTGACCAGCTTAAGTGCGCGGCCGCGATCGGCGCCCTCCCTCTGCTCTGCTCACGTACCACCAGCAACGTTTTTGTCACCAAGACCCTCATCGACGGTGGAGCAGGGCTCAACGTCCTCTCCGTCGAGACCTTTGACACGCCCGAGGTCCCCTACGACCAGCTCCAACCCACCAGGCCTTTCTCCGGAGTGAATGACGGCTCGACAACACCAATAGGGAGAATCCGCCTTCCTGTCACCTTCGGCGACCGCAAGAACTACCACACAGAGCTCATTGACTTCGACGTCGCCCACATCCGGCTCCCATACAACGCCATCCACGGCTACCCAGCTTTAGCCAAGTTCATGGCAACAACCCACCATGGCTACAACGTCCTCAAGATGCCGAGAAGCGATGGCATCATCATGGTTGACTATGATGAGAAGGATGCGGTGTGCGCTCTCGAACGCGCCTACCAAGCTACGACAGTGGAGAACCCCGATATCGAAAGCTTTGCCTACCCTCCTAAGGCCGTTGATAATCCACAAGTGTAGGGGATCTATCGTAGTCCTTTTGATTAGTAAGAGTGTAGAACCCAACTATGAGCAGAAGGAAATGATAAGCAGTTTTCAGTAAGGTATTTTCTGCAAGCACTGAAATTATCGATAACAGATAGTTTTGTGATAAGGTAATTGGTAGCAAGTGACAAATAGTAAAAGTAAATAAGGTGCAACAAGATGTCCCAATCCTCTTTTTAGCAAAAGACAAGCCTGGAAAAACTCTTATATGAAGGAAAGCGCTCTCGAGGACACATGGGAATTATCATCAAGCCAGTTTTCATCACGATCATATGATTCACGTTCGGTACTTTGATAATTTGCTATGTGGGTGGACCGGTGCTTGGGTGCTGCCCTTACTTGGACAATCATCCCACTTATGATTAACCTCTATTGCAAGCATCCGCAACTACAAAAGAAGTATTAAGGTAAACCTAACCATAGCATGAAACAAGTGGATCCAAATCAACCCCTTACGAAGCAACACATAAACTAGGGTTTAAGCTTCTGTCACTCTAGCAACCCATAATCTACTTATTACTTCCCAATGCCTTCCTCTAGGCCCAAACAATGGTGAAGTGTCATGTAGTCGATGTTCTCATGACACCACTAGAGGAAAGACAACATACATCTCATCAAAATATCGAACGAATACCAAATTCACATGACTACTTATAGCAAGACTTCTCCCATGTCCTCAAGAACAAAAGCAACTATTCACAAGACATAATATTGTTCATGATCAGAGGGGTATTAATATGCATAATGGATCTGAACATATGATCTTCCACCAAGTAAACCAACTAGCATGAACTACAAGGAGTAATCAACACTACTAGCAACCTACAGGTACCAATATGAGGTTTTGATACAAAGATTGGATACAAGAGATGAACTAGGGTTTGAGAGGAGATGGTGCTGGTGAAGATGTTGATGAAGATAACCCTCCCCAAGATGGGAGAGTTGTTGGTGATGACGGTGGTGACGATTTCCCCCTCCCAGAGGGAAGTATCCCTGTTAGAACAGCTCCGCGGGAGCCCAAGATTGGTTCCACCAAGGTTCCACCTCGAGACGGCGGCGTATGGTCCCGAAAACCTCCTTATTATTTTTTCTAGGTTAAAACACCTCATATAGGAGAAGATGGGCATCGGGGGGGGGGG
>LR738709.1:148645634-148730616 GCA_902687465.1 Secale cereale
CAGGGGGAGGGGGCACGCCCCCACCCTCGTGGACAGGTGGTGGCCCCCTTGGCAGATCTATTTCGCCAGATAGTTTTTATATTTTCTGAAACGGTGATTCGTGGAGTTTCGGAGCTTTTTGAGTTGTGCAAAATAGGTCTCCAATGTTTGCTCCTTTTCCAACCCAGAATTCCAGCTGCCGGCATTCTCCCTCTTCATGTAAACCTTGTAAAATAAGGGAGAAAATGCATAAGTATTGTGACATAACATGTAATAATAGCCCATAGCGCAATAAATATAAACATAAAAGCATGATGCAGAATTGACATATCAACTCCCCCAAGCATAGACCTCACTTGTCCTCAAGCGAAAGCCGAGATCGAAAAATATGTCCACATGTTTAGAGATAGAGGTGTCGATAAAAATAAAATATGGACATGAGGGCATCATGATCATTCTTATAACAGCAACACACACACACACACACACACACATATATATATATATATATATATATATATATATATATATATATATATATATATATATATATATATATATATTTTCATATGACTCTTATGCTAAAGTAACAATTCATTCACAATGTCAAGTACGACTCAGAAACTTCATTGAAAACGCTCGGTCATTGAAGCAATTGCAATTTATCATAACATCAGAAAGAGTCAATATAAGAGCTTTTCAGCAAGTCCACATACTCAACTATCATCTAGTCTTTCACAATTGCTCACACTCACACAATACTTATGGGTATGGAGTTTTAATCGGACACAGAGAAAGATAGGGGCTTATGATATTGCCTCCCAACCTTTTACCTCAAGGGTAATGTCAACAGTAATAGACCATGATAACTTACATCCAATTGGGTATATATGTCAGGATCTTTCCAACACAATGTGCTTGCCAAAGGATAAAATGTAAAAAGGAAAGGTGATTTTCACCTTGACTCTTATAAGGCAAGAATAATAGATAGGCCCTTCGCAGAGGGAAGCAGAGGTTGTTATGTGCCTTTTTGGTTGGATGCACAAAGTCTTAGTGCAAAAGAACGTCACTTTATATTGCCACTTGTGATAAGGACCTTTATTATGCAGTCCATCGCTTTTATTACTTCCATCGTATAAATCTTATTTCGTCCACATGAATAAATCATACATATTTTAGAGAGTTTTCAACCGTGACAACTTACTTGAAGGATCTTACTCTATCCATAGGTAGGTATGGTGGACTCTCATGGTAAAACTGGGTTTAAGGATGTATGGAAGCACAAGTAGTATCTCTACTTGGTGTAAGGAGTTTTGGCTAGCATGAGGGGGAAAGGCAAGCCCAACATGTTGTATGATCCATGACAATATACTTTATTTCCAATATAAGAAAACATAACCCATTATGTTGTCTTCCTTGTCCAACATCAACTCTTTAGCATGTCATATTTTAATGAGTGCTGACAATCATAAAAGATGTCTAAGATAGTTTATTTGTATGTGAAACATCTCTTTCTTTATTACTTCCTATTAATTGCAACGATGACCAAAACTATGTTTGTCAAATCTCAACAACTTTTATTCATCATACTCTTTATATGTGAAGTCATTACTTCCCATAAGATCAATATGATCTCTTGATACTTTTTATATTTTCTTTTACTCTCTCATGACTACAACGAGGAAATCAAGCCCTTGACTCAACACTAATATTTATTATATAGCTCACGGACTTGATTACAAAGGTAAAGATCACAAAGCAAAAGCTCACAACTAGATCATGCTTAACTATATTCTACTAGATCAAGATATTACCAAAAGGATCGAACTAGGAAAAACGGTAAAGATAGGAGTGTGATGATGATACGATACCGAGTCACCTCCCCCAAGCTTGGCGGTTGCCAAGGGGAGTGCCCATACCCATATGATCATGTCTCTCTCTTCGGAGGTGGTAACGATGGGGTTGTTGACGATGTAGGCTTGTCGTCCATCTTCCAAGGCATGGGCTCACTGTCGTAGAAGGATGATCGAGTGTCCGGGATCCTCAAATCTGGAGCCAAACTCATCTTCTTGAATCTATATTCATACTCATAGTTTTGGTTTTGCAGGTCATAGATCTGCACCTGGAGGTGCTCGATTTTCTCTTGGAGATTGGAGATGGCTTTCCCAAAGATCTTGGCGTCCAACTTGTGATTGTTGGCGAGATCCGTGATCATCAAGTGGTTGGCGTTGAGTCCTCGTTCCACCATACCTTGGCACTTGAAAACCTGCTGCTCCGTTTCTTCGATTCTCTTCTCCACGCTTTCGGTCCTCCTTGGTCCCTCAATATCGCGTATGTGCAGCACCCCCTCACGCACCTCGATGGTTTGAGGGTGTTGCAGCACCTCCGTGAGGTAGGGGTTGATGACCTTCTCGAAGAACTTGTCCTTGGGGGTGCTTGAGGACGTCATGATGATCTAGATTTGTCAGAAACAATAGCTCGAAACAAAAACAGAGGATATTTGCGTGGTGCGGTGGTCAAAACCTTCAGGAGAATATATAATGAATTTTTACCGACCAAAAGGAGTAACGTGCAAGAAATTGGAGTCCGGGAGGCACACGAGGTGCCCACGAGGTAGGGGGCACGCCCATGCCCTCCACCCTCATGGACGCCTCCTGTCTCTTCCGGACTGCCTCTTATTTTTCTATTTTTCTAAATATTCCAAAATGGTGAAAAATTGCCATTAGAACTGTTTTGGAGTCGGTTTACTTACCGTACCACATACCTCTTCCTTTTCGGGGTCTGAACCGTTTTGGAAAGTGTCCCTTATGTATTCCTCCGGGGTTACGGTTTCAATAACATTGGTTTCAACCTTTATATGGTTACCTGAGATATAATGTTTGATTCTTTGACCGTTCACCACATTCGGATTTGTGCCTTCGAAGTTATTGATTTTTATGGCACCGGAACGATAGACCTCCTCGATAACGTAAGGACCTTCCCATTTAGAGAGAAGTTTTCCTGCAAAAAATCTTAAACGAGAGTTGTATAGCAAGACATAATCACGTACGTTAAACTCACGCTTTTGTATCCTTTTGTCATGCCATCTTTTAACTTTTTCTTTAAACATCTTGGCATTCTCATAAGCTTGGGTTCTCCATTCATCAAGCAAGCTAATGTCAAATAACCTCTTCTCACCGGCAAGTTTGAAATCATAATTGAGCTCTTTAATAGCCCTATATGCCTTATGTTCTAGCTCAAGAGGTAAGTGACAAGCTTTTCCATAAACCATTTTATATGGAGACATACCCATAGGATTTTTGTATGCAGTTCTATAAGCCCATAATGCATCATCAAGTTTCTTGGACCAATTCTTTCTAGACCTATTAACTGTCTTTTACAAAATTAATTTCAGCTCTATGTTACTTAGTTCTACTTGACCGCTAGACTGTGGGTGATAAGGGGATGCAATTTTGTGATTAACATCATACTTAGCAAGCATTTTACGGAAAGCACCATGAATAAAGTGTGAACCACCATCAGTCATTAAGTATCTAGGGACTCCAAACCTTGAAAAAATAACTTCTTTAAGCATCTTAATAGAGATGTTATGATCAACACTACTAGTTGGAATAGCTTCTACCCACTTAGTAACGTAATCAACATCAACTAAAATAGGTGTATACCCATTAGAGGAAGGAAATGATCCCATATAATCAAAGCCCCAAACATCAAATGGTTCAATAACAAGTGAATAATTCATAGGCATTTCTTGACGTCTACTGATATTACCAATTCTTTGACATTCATCACAAGATAAGACAAACTTATGAGCATCCTTGAAGAGAGAAGGCCAATAAAAACTAGATTGCAATACCTTATGTGCAGTTCTATCTCCGGCATGGTGTCCTCCATAAGCTTCGGAGTGGCACTTGCGTAGGATTTGTTCATGTTCATGATCAGGTACACAATGTCTAATAATACCATCTACTCCTTCTTTATACAGGTGTGGGTCATCCCAGAAGTAATGTCTCAAATCATAGAAGAACTTTTTCTTTTGCTGGTATGTGAAACTAGGTGGTATAAACTTAGCAACAATGTAATTAGCATAATCAGCATACCATGGAGCAGTACGAGAAGTATTCATGACAACTAATTGTTCATCAAGAAATCTATCATCAATAGGTTGTGGGTCATCAAGAATATTCTCTAGCCTAGATAAGTTGTCTACAACGGGGTTCTCAGCTCCCTTTGTATCAATAATATGCAAGTCAAATTCTTGCAGCAAGAGAACCCATCTAATAAGTCTAGGTTTAGCATCTCTATTTTCCATAAGGTATTTGATAGCAGCATGATCAGTGTGAATAGTTACTTTAGAATCAACAATATAAGGTCTAAACTTATCGCAAGCAAATACAACTGCTAAAAATTCCTTCTCAGCAGTAGCATAATTTCTCTGGGCACTGTCTAGAGTTTTACTAGCATATTGGATAACATTCAATTTCTTATCAACTCTTTGTCCTAGAACAACACCTACAACATAATCACTAGCATCACACATAATCTCAAAGGGTAAATTCCAGTCAGGAGGCTGGACAATAGGTGCAGAGATCAATGTTTTCTTAAGTATTTCAAATGCTTCTAAACAATCATCATCAAAGACAAAAGGAACATCTTTTTGTAAGAGATTAGTCAGAGGCCTGGAAATTTTGGAGAAGTCCTTATTGAACCTCCTATAAAACCCAGCATGACCAAGGAAACTTCGTATACCTTTGATGTCCTTGGGACACGACATCCTTTAAATAGCATAAACCTTAGCCTTGTTAACTTCAATACCTCTTTCAGAAATTTTATGTCCCAAGACAATGCCTTCATTAACCATAAAGTGGCAGTTCTCCCGAGTCAAGACAAGATTAGTGTCTTCACATCTCTGCAAAACTCGATCAAGGTTCCTCAAGCAATCATCAAAAGAAGTTCCGTAAACGGAAAAATCATCCATGAAAACCTCATAAATCTTTTCACAAAAATCAGAGAATATAGCCATCATGCATCTTTGAAAGGTAGCAGGTGCATTACATAGACCAAAAGGCATACATCTATAAGCAAAGGTACCGAAACGACAAGTAAAAGTGGTCTTTTCTTGATCCCCCTTTGACACAGGTATTTGAAAGAAACCAGAATAACCTTCTAGAAAGCAAAAATGTGTGTTTGGATAACCTTTCTAGCTTTTGATCAGTAAAAGGCAAAGGGTAATGTTCTTTGTTAGTGGCTTTATTTAATCTACGGAAATCAATTACCATCCTATAACCTGTAACAATTCTTTGCGGGATCAATTCATCTTTATCATTAGGAACAACAGTCGTACCTCCCTTCTTAGGGACACAATGGATAGGACTTATCCACTGGCTATCAGCAACTGTATAGATTATACCTGCCTCTAGAAGCTTTAGTATTTCCTTCCTTACCACTTCTTTCATCTTAGGATTTGACCGTCGTTGATGATCGATAACCGGTTTAGTGTCCTCTTCCAACTTTAACTTGTGTTGGCATAGAGTGTGACTAATGCCCTTAAGATCATGCAGAGTATATCCAATAGCAGCATGATGCTTCTTTAGAGTTTTCAATAATTTTTCTTCTTCATGCTCTGAAAGGTTAGCACTGATAATAATAGGATATATCTTCTTTTCATCGAGATAAACATACTGAAGATTATCAGGTAATGGTTTGAGTTCAAACACAGGATCACCCTTGGGTGGAGGAGGATCCCCTAGGATTTCAATAGGCAAGTTGTTTTTCAATACGGGTCCCTGCTTACAGAATATTTCATCCATTTCCCTTCTCTCATTCATATACATATCATTTTCATGGTCTAGCAGATATTGTTCTAAAGGATCGTTAGGAGGCACAACAAATAGAAGCAAGACCAATAATTTCATCCTTACTAGGTAATTCTCTATCATGGGATTGTCTACGAAATTTAGCAAAGTTAAAATCATGAGACATATCCCCTAGACCAACAGTAACAATATCTTTTACGCAGTCTATCTTAGCATTAACAGTATTCAAGAAGGGTCTACCAAATATAATGGGACAAAAATCGTCTTGTGGGGAACTAAGAATAAGAAAATCAGCAGGGTATTTAACCTTCCCACACAAGACTTCAACATCTCTAACAATCCCAACTGGTGAAATAGTGTCCCGCAAGCTTAATAGTAACATCAATCCCTTCTAACTCAGTGGGTGCAATATCGTGCATAATTTCCTTATATAAGGAATGAGGGATTACTCTCGCACTAGCACCTACGTCACATAAACCATGATAGCAATGATCTCCTATTTTAACAGAAATAACAGGCATGCCTACAACAAGTCTACGTTTATTCCTAGTATCGGGTTTGGCTATTCTAGCAGCTTCCTCTTGGAGGTAAATAACATGTCCATCTAAATTTTCAACCAAGAGATCTTTAACCATAGCAACACTAGGTTCAACTTTAATTTGCTCAGAGGGTGTAGGTGTTCTAGTATTACTCTTACGAACCGCAGTTGAAGCTTTAGCATGATCCTTTATTCTAACAGGGAATGGTGGTTTCTCAATATAAGCAGTAGGAACAATAGGATCAACATTATAAGTGATAGTCTTTTCTTCAACTTTAACAGGTTCAACTACTTTTACTTCAATGGAGGATGGTATTTAAAACACTTCTCTTCAGGGAGATCAACATGAGTAGCAAATGATTCACAGAAAGAAGCTACTATCTCATAGTCAAGTCCATATTTAGTGCTAAATTCACGGAAAACATCGGTATCTATAAAAGCTTTAACACAATCAAACTTAGGGGTCATACCTGACTCCTTACCTTCATCGAGATCCCAATATTCACAGTTACATTTAATTCTTTCCAATAAATCCCATTTGAATTCAATAGTCTTCATCATAAAAGAACCAGTACAAGAATTATCGAGCATGGAGCGATTATTGAGAGAAAGCCGAGCATAAATTGTTTTAATGATCATTTCTCTTGAGAGCTCATGATTGCGGCATGAATATAACATTGACTTAAGCCTCCCCCAAGCTTGAGCGATGCTTTCTCCTCCGCGAGGCCAAAAATTATATATATAATTTCGATCACGATGAACCTGATGCATAGGGTAGAACTTCTGATGAAATTCCAACTTCAGTCAATTATAGTTCCATGATCCAATATCATCGCATTGCCTAAACCATGTCAATGCTTCTCCCTTCAAAGATAAAGGGAAGACCTTCTTCTTGATAACATCCTCGGGCATACCTGCAATCTTAAATAATCCACAAACTTCATCCACATAAATTAGATGCAAATCGGGATGCAGTGTTCCATCTCCTGTAAAGGGATTATCTAGCAGTTTCTCTATCATACCCGAAGGAATTTCAAAGCAAACATTTTCAGTAGGTTCAGTAGGTTGAGGAGCAACTCTTTGCTCTTCTGGTTGGGGTGAAGATACCCCGAATAAGCCACTCAAAGGATTATGAGCCATAGTAACAAGTGATAGTAAATTTCAGCACACTATATAAATTTTTCCTTACCAAAGGCGCTTCGCTCCCCGGCAACGGTGCCAGAAAAGAGTCTTGATGACTCACGTGTAGGGGATCTATCGTAGTCCTTTTGATAAGTAAGAGTGTCGAACCCAACTAGGAGCAGAAGGAAATGATAATCAGTTTTCAGTAAGGTATTTTCTGCAAGCACTGAAATTATCGGCAACCGATAGTTTTGTGATAAGGTAATTGGTAGCAAGTGACAAATAGTAAAAGTAAATAAGGTGCAGAAAGATGGCCCAATCCTTTTTGTAGCAAAGGAAAATACTGGACAAACTCTTATATGAAGGAAAGCGCTTCCGAGGACACATAGGAATTATCATCAAGCTAGTTTTCATCACGATCATATGATTCGCGTTCGGTACTTTGATAATTTGGTATGTGGGTGGACCGGTGCTTGGGTGCTGCCCTTACTTGGACAAGCATCCCACTTATGATTAACCTCTATTGCAAGAATCCACAACTACAAAAGAAGTATTAAGGTAAACCTAACCATAACATGAAGCAAGTGGATCCAAATCAGCCCCTTACGAAGCAACGCATAAACTAGGGTTTAAGCTTCTGTCACTCTAGCAACCCATCACCTACTTATTACTTCACAATGTCTTCCTCTAGGCCCAAACAATGGTGAAGTGTCATGTAGTCGACTTTCACATGACACCACTAGAGGAAAGACAACATACAACTCATCAAAATATCGAATGAATACGAAATTCACATGAATACTTATAGCAAGACTTCTCCCATGTCCTCAAGAACAAAAGTAACTACTCACAAGACATAATATTGTTCATGATAAGAGGGGTATTAATATGCATAATGGATCTGAACATATGATCTTCAACCAAGTAAACCAACTAGCATGAACTACAAGGAGTAATCAACACTACTAGCAACCTACAGGTACCAATCTGAGGTTTTGATACAAAGATTGAATACAAGAGATGAACTAGGATTTGAGAGGAGATGGTGCTGGTGAATATGTTGATGAAGATAACCCTCCCTAAGATGGGAGAGTTGTTGGTGATGACGACGGTGACGATTTCCCCCTCCCGGAGGGAGGTATCCCCGGCAGAACAGCTCCGCCAGAGCCCTAAATTGGTTCCGCCAAGGTTCAGCCTCGAGACGGCGGTGTCTGGTCCCGAAAACCTCCTTATGATTTTTTCCAGGTCAAAACACCTCATATAGGAGAAGATGGGCATCGGGGGGTCACCGGCTGGCCCACGAGGCAAGGGGGGCGCCCAGGGGGAGGGGGCGCGCCCCCACCCTCGTAGACAGGTGGTGGCATCCCCTAACAGATCTCTTTCGCCAGATATTTTTTATATTTTTTGAAACGGTGTTTCGTGGAGTTTCGGAGCTTTTTGAGTTGTGAAGAATAGGTCTCCAATGTTTGCTCCTTTTCCAGCCCAGAATTCCAGCTGCCGGCATTCTCCCTCTTCATGTAAACCTTGTAAAATAAGGGAGAAAAGGCATAAGTATTGTGACATAATGTGTAATAACAGCCCATAGTGCAATAAATATCAACATAAAAGGATGATGTAGAATGGATGTATTAGCCGTCCCGAAGAAGAAGAAGCAGTTGCTCGCCCTGAAGTCTCACGAGGAAGCAACACCCGACGGCCGCACCTCAGGATGTGCGCCTATGAACGTGGCGCCTTCCTCCCTCGCATAAGAAGGCCCGCCCGACGCCCCTCTCCGGCTGGGTTCGGGGGCTCTCCTCTAGAGGGCCTCTAACCAAGCCAATGCCACGAGGGAGGCGCTCGGGTATCATCTGGAGGCATGCTTTAGCGCACGTTTCCGTGAGGAGGGCACAAGGCGTGAGGCGTCGAGTGCTCAGGAGTTCATCACCCAGATCATCGAAGACTCGAAGGTACCAAGAGTAATGGGAGGTGAGCATCTCCCCACACCACCAAGTGTAGCTGCCATCCTAGGCCTGGCGGCAGGCTGCGCATCTGTGTCAACGTCCCAGGGCTCAGCTGAGTCGCGTCTCAGGAGATCTACTGGCCGTCCCAGGTGGGCCAATGCAAGGGCTCTCCTCACAGCTATGTTTGCATGCCTTTCGGCCTGCCGAACCAAGCTGCCCTACACCAGCGCCACATGCGGGGCGTCCTGGCGGCTCACGAGGCCAGGCATCAGGAGATCCTGGCGGAGGGGGCACTTGTCCTTCGCGAGCTCCCGGAACCTCAGGAGCCTCGCGAGATCCCGGAGCCAGGCGACTCATGAGGAGCAACATCTGCAGCAAGCGTCTTCAGCTACTCCAACACTTCTCCAGCAACGGTGCAAGGTGACATTTCCTGTTTTGTTCAGTTGGGGGCGCCCCTCGGGCTGCATCATCCACAGGCCGCGTGGGTCCGTTCTCCGGCATGTCTCATCTTTTCGTTTGGATTCAGTTGGGGGCACCCCTCGGGCTAGATCATCCCCAGACCATGTGGGTCCGTCCCTATGGCATATATCATTTACACATTTATCAGAACTTGCTTTACACTTGCCTGAGTTACCTTGTGGTTATCACCGGTGCCCCAACACCCCTCGCGCCTTCCGCTTGCTGCTAACATTCCACTGCTCATTCGAAAGTTAATCGGCACACGCCTGTGCTTGGGTTTGTCCCTGCAGCACCGAAAAATCTGAGAGACTGAGCTCTGGCTCGCGACGAGCTTCGCGCACATCACCTCGCCGGGTCCTCAGAGCCTTCGCGTCCTTGCGGAAACACCAACGACAACAGAGCAAGCGATGCCGCGCACTACGACTTCTTTTCTAGATCGATTCACAGGAACTTTCGAGCCAGACTAGGAGTGGCACCGCATGCCACTCCCCCTGACGCAACCAGCTTGCACACTAAAGGGGGTGCTCCTGAGCATCGCGCCTCAGTAGTTCCTACTGGCTCTTGAGCCCTCACCCCTGGCCTTGACCACGGCATCGCGACCTGACATACCAGCAGCGGCTGAGCCTCGCCCGAGGGCCGGGACCCGAGGGCGTAGAGCACCCATGTGAGCTAAAGCGGGAGAGACCGGCGTGGGCCTAGCCTGGGAACGCTACAGCAAGGACACGAACAACCCCCTCCACGAGAATCCACAACAAGATAAGTCACCCTAGCGCGTCGGCTAAGACCTCACGGCCAGATGCTTCTCTCCTTTTCTCTCGCAACCCCGCTAGGGCAACGTCGCCTTCCTTTTTCGACCTCTAGGGAGCCGCTTGTGCGCTAAAGGGGACCTCTCGAGCATCGCACGTCGGGGGCTCTTACCGGACCTCGGGCCCCTCACCTCTTATACTTGACCACGGCATCGTGACCTAGCATACCAGTGATTGCTGAAGCCTGCTTGGAGACTCGGTTCTGTCAACATAGAGCATCAAGCTATCTCGAGAACGGAAAAAGGGGCGGCGCCCGAGCGGGATGTGCGATCGCAACATTAAGCAAAAAGCGGATACATTAAAGAGAAAGTGTTTCAATTTTTACATGCCCCCATGGAGCTCGACATGATTCGCGTAGGGAACAAAAGAAGGAACCCAAGGAGAGCATGGCTTAGAACATCACCGGTGGCGCCGGACGGACGCTCACGCCCTGCCGCGGGCTTAGCGAGAGCTCGGGGGCTCGTAGCTGTCATCATCGCTAGTCTCAGGATCATCGCTGGGCTCTGGGGATTCGCTGCTGGAGGAAGAGCCGCTGACAAGGCCAAGGGCAAGTTCAGTGCCTACGGCCGTGTCATGCGGGCCACTCCTCCCGGGGCAGCACTCTAGGTGTTGGCCGTCCTCTCCAAAGACCTTGAAGAAGAGCATGCAGGCTCCGTCGTACTCGAAGTGGATGATGGAGGCCCCTTCAGGACGACAAGCGCGGCGATTTCGCCCCATCCTCAAGTCATGAAGACGCTGGCTGGGGGGACGACCTCGACCTCCGCCTTGGAAGCCTGGCTGCACCACCCAGCGTGCTGCAACCATAGCTCAGCAGGACCCCTCTCCGGTATCAGCTCCATGAAGAACCTCGGGAGCCAGATCCAAGAAGGGGGTGGCATCGCTATCCACACCACGAACTCCCGAGAAGTGCCCTCGACATGGGCACCATCGTGTACCAGTCGCTCGGCCGCGGTTGGTCCTCCGCAATCACCTCCAAGGCGAAGGCGGGCGTCGCCTACTCGCCCTTGGCCTTGCGCATACATGGGGAGTGGGAAGCCCGGCGGCGGCCGTTCCAGCCAAGGCCGCATTACTTCAAGCCCTCCGGCGGCGTCCATGGAGCAGCCAGGACTCTTCTTCGATGGAATTGGTCCGGGCCCCTCTACAGGGGCTTGATATGTCTCCAACGTATCTATAATTTTTTATTGTTCCATGCTATTATTTATGAAGTCTTGGATGTTTAATGGGCTTTATCATTCACTTTTATATCATTTTTGAGACTAACCTACTAACCCAAAGGCCGAGTCCAGATTGCTGTTTTTTTGCCTATTTCAGGGTTTTGCAGAAAAAGAATATCAAACGGAGTCCAAATGGAATGAAACCTTCGCGAGAGATATTTTTGGAGAAAATCACGCTCGGGAAACTTCAGGACCAAGTCAGGGGACGGAAGGCCTGCCCTTGAGGGTGGGGGGGGGGGGTGCCCCCTGCCTCGAGGCTGGCCCGTGTGGCCCCCGGTGCCCCCTTCTTCCTATATATACCTACGTACCCAACAAACTCCATACGTAGAGAGAAAACCCTAATTCCACCGCCGTTGCTTCTGTACCCGTGGAGATCCCATCTTGGAGCCTGTTCCGGGAGGGGGATCCATCACGGAGGCCTTCATCATCATCAACATTGCCCTCACCATGAGTTGTGAGTAGTTTACCACAGACCTTCGGGTCCATAGCTAGTATCTAGATGGCTTCTTCTCTCTCTCTGGATCTCAATACAAAGTTCTCCTCGGTCTTCGAGGAGATCTATTCGATGTAATCTCATTTTGCGGTGTGTTTGTTGAGATCCGATGAATTGTGAGTTTATGATCAAGGTTATCTATGAAAGATATTTGGTTCTTCTCTGAACTTTTTATCTGTGCTCATAATATCCTTGCAAGTCTCTTCGAATTATTGGTTTGGTTTGGCCTACTAGATCTATAGTTCTTGCAATGGGAGAAGTGCTTGGCTTTGGGTTCAATCTTGCGGTGTCCTTTCCCAGTGACAGTAGGGGAAGCAAGGCACGTATTGTATTGTTGCCATCGAGGATAAAAAGATGGGGTTTTCATCATATTGCTTGAGTTTATCCCTCTACATCATGTCATCTTGCTTAAGGCGTTACTCTGTTAGTATGAACTCAATACACTAGATGCAAGCTGGATAGCGGTCGATGTGTGGAGTAATAGTAGTAGATGAAGGTAGGAGTCGGTCTACTTGTCTCGGACGTGATGCCTATATACAATGATCATGCCTAGATAGTCTCATAATTATTAGCTTTTCTGTCAATTGCTCGACAGTAATTTGTTTACCCACCATAGAATACCGCTATCATGAGAGAAGCCACTAGAGAAAACTATGGCCCCGGGTCTATTCTCAACATATCAATTTACATCTACTTTACTTTACCGCTTTTATTTGCTGTTTTAATAAACCAAAAATACCAAAAATATAATTATCATCTCTATCAGATCTCACTCACGTAAGTGACGTAAAGGGATGGATAACCCCTTATCGCGTTGGCTGCAAAGTTCTTATTTGTTTGTGCAGGTGCGAGGGACTGGCGCGTGGTCTCCTATTGGATTGTTACCTTGGTTCTCAAAAACTGAGGGAAATACTTACGCTACTGTCCTGCATCTCCCTTTCCTCTTCGAGGGAATACACCGCAAGCTCAAGAGGTAGCAAAAAGAATTTCTGGCGTCATTGTCGAGGAGGCTTACGCAAAAGTCATGTGCCAAGTACCTATCACAAACCCTTATCCTTCGCATTACATTTAATTGCCTCTCGTTTTCCTCTCCCCCACTTTACCCTTGCCGTTTTATTTGCCCTTCTTCTGCCGTGTTTTTTGTTCGCCTTTCTGTTTGCTTGTGTTGCTATGTGCCCTCTATTGGCTTGCATCTTTGCTTGCTAAATTATGGATCCTTATCCACTTGCTAATCTCTTTAAGAGATCCAATTATGTTGAACCTATTGCTAGTGAGCTGCGTGCACTAGATTTTATTTATGAGGTTTTGCTTGAAATTAGTGAATCTGAAAATTTTGATGAAGTATTGAAAGAAAAATATAAAGTGATTCACAATAGCTCTTTGAGTAAAAAGCATGATTGCAATGATGTTATTGTAAATTCTATTAATGTCAATTGTGCTAATGATATGCAAAACCCTAAGCTTGGGATGCTTATTTTGCTATGCCCACTACTTGTTGCAATGATCATGATTTGGGTGATTCTTCTTATGATCTTGAAAATTTATTTAATCCCCATGATGAATATAAGATTGATAATAATGTTTGCATTAATATTGAAAGTGGGTTTGGAAGAGTGTCAACTTTAGATCCCACATACTTGGATAATGTTCAGTCTTATGAAACTTTTGATAAAAGTTGGTTTGGAGAGGTCATGACTTTGGTTAATGTTAATCCCACTATTTTGGAAGAGTGTCAACTTTGCATGCATGTGGATCGTGTTGAGAATATGTTATGTGATAGCTATTTTGTTGAATTTGATCATGATCCTACATGCAATTATTATGAGAGAGGGAAATATGGTTGTAGAAATTTTCATGTTACTAAATTACCTCTCGTTATGTTGAGATTGCTATTGTTTCTTTCTCCTTCCTTGCATATGCTAGATCTTGCTTGTCTTGCTAATTTGTTTGCTTATAAAATTCCTATGCATAGGAAGTATGTTAAGCTTAGATTTGTTTGTCACATGTTTTATGATGCTCTCTTTGTGCTTCAATTCTCATCTTTCATGTGAGCATCATTGAATTATCAAGCCTATCTTAATGGCTATAAAGAAAGAGTTTGTTGGGAGGCAACCCAATTTTATATTTTTGTTTTTGTTGCTGTTAGGGAATAAATATTGCATCTAGCCACTGATTAAATGTGGTTTCATTTTTTGTTTAGTGTTTGTGCCAAGTAGAATATTTGGGAAGACTTGTGTGAAGTTTATATGATCTTGCTGTGAAAAACAGAATCGTTAGCGCTCACGAAAGTAGTCGTGGGATTTTACTGGAGCATGTTTTTTAGTTGATTCTTTTTTATGCTGTTTGGAAGACAAATTCCGCAAATTTACCAATTTAGTTTGAATTTTTTGGAGTTCCAGAAGTAGGCGAACCCTGCACATTACTACAGACTGTTCTGTTTTTGACATATTCTTTTTTTCGTGTGTTGTTTGCTTATTCCGATGCATCTATGAGTAATATTGGAGGATATGAACCATAGAGAACTTGGAGTACAGTAGGTTTAACACCATTATAAATAAAGAATTAATTCCTTGCTGTACCTTTGAGTAGTGATTTTTTTTCTCTTACTAACGGAGCTCACGAGAATTTTTGTCTAAGTTTTGTGTTGTGAAGTTTTCAAGTTTTGAGTATTGCTTTGATGGACTATGGAACAAGGAGTAGAAAAGGCCTAAGCTTGGGGATGCCCATGGCACCCCAAGTAAATTCAAGATAATCAAAAGCCTAAGCTTGGGGATGCCCCGAAGGCATCCCCTCTTTTGTCTTCATCCATCGGTAACTATACTTGGAGCTATATTTTTATTCGCAACATGTTATGTGTTTTGCTTGGAGCGTCTTGTATAATTTGAGTCTTTGCTTTTTAGTTTGCCACAATCATCCTTGCTGGACACACCTATTTGAGAGAGTTAAATATGGCCTATAAATTGTTAGACCACTCTATGTGCATCACTTTTATCTTTTGAGTTGAATAGTTTTTGCTCTAGTGCTTCACTTATATCTTTTAGAGCATGGTGGTGGTAATATTTTGTAGAAATTGTTGAACTCTCATGCTTCACTTATATATATTTGAAAGTCTATTAAAACAGCATGGTAAAGTGTTTAGGCTAAAGAAATTAGTCTTCACATGATAAACATCCAATGTCAATGTAGTAAAAAAATCACACCAAGTGCATTGAATAGAATGAAATGTTGGATGCTTGATAATTGTTTTGAGACATGAGGATAGTGATATTAGAGTCATGCGAGTGGAGTTATTGTGAAATTGAGAAATACTTGTGTTAAGGTTAGTGATTCCCGTAGCATGCACGTATGGTAAACCGTTGTGTGACTAAGTTAAAGCATGAGGTATTTGTAGAGTGCCAACCTTTGTGTGGAGGTCGGGGGCGTGTGATGGTTAACTCCTACCAACCTCCCCCCTAGGAGCATGCATTGATTGCTTTGTTTTGATGACTCGTAGATTTTTGCAATAAGTATATGAGTTCTTATGACTAATGTTGAGTCCATGGATTATACACACTCTCACCCTTCCACCATTGCTAGCCTCTCTTGTACCGCGCAACTTTCACCGGTGCCATAAACCCACTATATATCCTTCCCCAAAACAGGCACCATACCTACCTATCATGTCATTTCCTTAGCCATTCCGAGATATATTGCCATGCAACTTTCCACCATTCCGTTTATATGACACACATCATATTGTCATATTTCCATGCATGATCATGTAGTTGACATCGTATTTGTGGAAAAACCACCATGCACAATCTTCTCATACATGTCACTCTTGTTTCATTGCACATACCGGTACACCGCCGGAGGCATTCATATAGAGTCATACTTTGTTGTTGTAGTATCTAGTTGTAATATCGTGTTGTAATGGAAGTGTGATGATCATCATTATTAGAGCATTGTCCCATGGGAGGAAAGGCTGAATCTATAAAGCCCCTCTGCAAAAAAAAGGCCAAAGAAAAAAGAAAGGCCCCAAAAAAAGGAAAAAAGAAAAAAGAAAAATGGACATTTGCTACTATCTTTTTCCACACTTGTGCTTCAAAGTAGCACCATGTTCTTCATTGTAGAGAGTCTCATGATTAGTCACTTTCATATACTAGTGGGAATTTTTGTTATAGAAATTGGCTTGTATATTCCAACGATGGGCTTCCTCAAATGCCCTAGGTCTTCATGAGCAAGCAAATTGGATGCACACCCACTAGTTTCTTTTGTTGAGCTTTCAATCATATAGTGCATCCGTTGCATGGCAATCCCTACTCACTCACAGTGATATCTATTGATGGGCATCACCATAGCCCGTTGATACGCCTAGTCGATGTGAGACTATCTCCCTCCTTTTTGTCTTCTCCACAACCACGTCTATTCCACCCATAGTGCTATATCCATGGCTCACGCTCATGTATTGCGTGAAAGTTGAAAGGTTTGAAAAGATAGAGTATAAAAACAAATGCTTGGCTGAAATCGGGGTTGTGCATGATATGAATATTTTGTGTGATAATAAGGGAGCATAGCCAACACTATATGATTTTGTAGGGATAACTTTCTTTAGCCATAGTATTTTTAGAAGACATGATTGCTTTGTTAGTATTGCTTGAAGTATTGTTATTTCTTATGTCAATATTGACTTTTGTCTTGAATCTTTCAGATTTGAACATTCATGCCACAATTAAGAGAATTACATTGAAAAACTATATTGGTTAGCATTCCACATAAAAAATTCTTTCTTTATCATTTACCTACTCGAGGACGAGCATGAATTAAGCTTGGGGATGCTTGATAGGTCTCCAACGTATCTATAATTTTTGATTGTTCCATGCTATTATTTATGAAGTCTTGGATGTTTAATGGGCTTTATCATTCATTTTTATATCATTTTTGGGACTAACCTACTAAACCAAAGGCCCAGTCCAGATTGCTGTTTTTTGCCTATTTCAGGGTTTTGCAGAAAAAGAATATCAAACGGAGTCCAAATGGAATGAAACCTTCGCGAGAGATATTTTTGGAGGAAATCACGCTCAGGAAACTTCAGGACCAAGTCAGGGGACGGAAGGCCTGCCCTTGAGGGTGGGGGGCGCGCCCCCTGCCTCGAGGCTGGCCCGTGTGGCCCCCGGTGCCCCCTTCTTCCTATATATACCTACGTACCCAACAAACTCCATACGTAGAGAGAAAACCCTAATTCCACCGCCGTTGCTTCTGTACCCGTGGAGATCCCATCTTGGAGCCTGTTCCGGGAGGGGGATCCATCACGGAGGCCTTCATCATCATCAACATCGCCCTCACCATGAGTTGTGAGTAGTTTACCACAGACCTTCGGGTCCATAGCTAGTATCTAGATGGCTTCTTCTCTCTCTCTGGATCTCAATACAAAGTTCTCCTCGGTCTTCGAGGAGATCTATTCGATGTAATCTCATTTTGCGGTGTGTTTGTCGAGATCCGATGAGTTTATGATCAAGGTTATCTATGAAAGATATTTGGTTCTTCTCTGAACTTTTTATCTGTGCTCATAATATCCTTGCAAGTCTCTTCGAATTATTGGTTTGGTTAGGCCTACTAGATCTACAGTTCTCGTGTCACACCCCGCATTTTGTAACATGTTATTTGTATCTTTGAAGCATGAAAATTTGGACCAGCAAATTTTTTTAGCATCATTTGGCTTTTATTTGGAATTGAGTTTTCTTCATGTGCTTTTTCATGTGCTCATTAAAGTCAACTATGATCTCTTGTAGAATTCATCTCCATACTCAAAACTTCTGCCCAATGATCATGCCAAGTGATATATAGCAGTATAGTATTTTCTTACAAAATTAATTTGGCCAAAAAGTATTTTATAAATTTAGTTTTCCAAAAACCCCTGAATTGAGATTTGCACTGCAAGTACTTGATTTAGGGTGAGAAAATTATTTCAAAAGGATTATTTGAGACCTAGTAGTCATAGGATTCCCAGAAACCACAAAGGTATAATTTTAAAAGTTATTTTCCTATTTTTATTTAAAAGCTTTTTCTTAAGGCCAGAAATGGTCTATAATAGGGGAAAATTATTTAACTGTTTCAAAAATATTTGCTAAAATTCAGAGAGACTCAGAGGACATATATTGTCCATATATAAGAGTTTAAACACTTGGTCATGTTCAAAATAATGGGCTAAACCCTCTAAAACCCTTTCTGGATATTTCAAGCTTTCGAAATATTTACAAAGGAATTTTTCTCCAAAAATTCCAGGGAAATTCTATCATGTCATATATGACATATTTGATGATCTTGCCAAGTCCCATGCCTTGGGAAGCAAGAAAACATCCTCAAACCCCTTCATAACCATTATGTCCATATTTGAAGTTTGACCAACTTTACATTGCCAAACTTGTCCAAATGCTCTCAAACTTGGTGCACATGCTAGAATGACCTAATGAGGCATCTAGACCAAATGGCACAAGATTTGGAATAGAGCAACTTGATCAGATCACCTCAAAACCCTTTCTGTTCAAATGCAAATTTGAACAACTTTACATTACCAACTTTTTATCTGGAGCTTCAAACTTTGTGGGCATGATCAATACCCCCAAATAATGATGCTACACCAAGTGGTGCATCAAGGGGAGATTATTAGCTTGACTCAATCAAGATGAAACTGTTTCTGTTGATTTCTAGGGTTCACCAAAGTTACATTGGCTAGTTTCTTCAAACGAGCCCAAATTTGGTGAAGCACCCTATTTTCTCATGTCTTTCAACCCTGCTAAGTGCCATGTCAAGTGGAGTTCATTTACTTGACCAAACACTGATCAAACACCTTCTGCAGAATTGCTAAAACCTCCAACTTGATCACTTTTACTTTTCTCCATGGCCTCAACTTCTTACCACATGCTCATTGAGTTACCAGCTACCTCCAGTAACTCCCCCAGCACCCCAGCTCCATGATTGAGGGGTGAAAGCCCTGTTTTACCTTGCTGTACAGCAAGCTTTCACCATTTCACCAACACTCTCACTCTCTCTCAGCATCTCCAGGGCATCCAAGGCCTCAGGCCATTTCTTTACTCCTCCCTCAATGTGCTGGACACTGCTAGACACGTTGGGTTTGACCAGAACGGCGAGAGCGCGGCGATGCCAGCCAAACGCGCGCTCTGGAGCATGCAACAGTGCAGACCAGCACTGTAGCTTCGGCCAATCAACCTCCCCCGACAGCCTCGGGCCTCCCCCTCGCGCCAGTCGAGGCCCCTCGACGTCCGCAACCTCCCCGACGCTGTCCCCCCTCCTCCTGCGCCCTCCAGTGGCCGTCGTCGCACGCGCGCTGGCCGCCCGCGGCGGCCACTCCTCTGTCTCGCACGCGCGCACGCTTCTGACGCTCCCCCGCTCCTCTTTTTCCCTCAGCTGGACGTGGAGCAAGTCCACGGTCCTCCCCGGCATGTTCCCAGGCTCCAGAACCCCTCCTAGCCTCGCCTGCAACCTCGCCGGTGCACGGGTCCACGGTGGACCACGGGCGCGGCTATATAAGCCCCTCCCGAGCCTCTCCAGCACCATCAACGGCCTCACTCCACTCCACTGAGCCCCCCAGCACCTCCAGTTCGACCCAAGAGGTCCCAGTGCTCGGGATCGACCGGAGCGCCGCCGCGTCGGGCCACCGGCGATCTCGTGGTACGGGCCTCCCCTGCCTCTCCTTCCACCCGTTTCGGAACCGCCATGCTCCACTGACTCTTTCCCCCTTGTTTCCCCTCTCTGTGGCAGTCGGAAACGACCTCAACCACGACCCTCCGACGAGCTTCCACCGTCCCACCTTGCCGCCGGTGAACCGGACCTCCCCGCCGTGCCGCACCACCACCCCTGCATCCGCGACACGACGCTGGTCACGTTCCTGCCCTCCGTTGCCGTCGCCGTGGCCGGGAACCTCGCCGGTGAGCTCGCCGTCGCCGTGGCCGTGGGGTTAGAGATGACAGGCGGGCCCCGCCTGTCATCCCCTCACCTCTCTTCCCCTCCTCTGTGCCACTGACCCACGGGCCCCGCCCGTCAGGTTTAAAAACCTGACGTGCGCGCGCAGGCTCCCGTGCGGCTGGGCCGATCCGTCTGGGCCGAGCACTGTGGCCTTCTCTGGCCCAGTGCATAGGACCGTTTTTCCTTTTTCCTTTCTGTTAATGTTTTAGACATTTCTACAGAAAAGAAAAATGATCCAAATTAAATATTTCCAACTCCTAAAAATCTTGAAATATTCGAACCTATTTAATGGTACTACTTTTATTCAAATCCATGAAACTTTGTTGTACTGTTCAAATTTAAATTCAAATTTGGGCAGTAATACTCCTGTTCTAAAATCAATATATTCTATTCTGTTACTCCAAAACTCCAACTAAGATTTTTCCCCATCTTAGAAATCCCTCTAGTATTTTACAAAAATGAGTTGACATTTTTCTGAGCACTTTGATTTTTCTGTTTTATTTGTATTCTTATTTTCCCGTGGTTATTATGCGACGTATAGATCCCGTATTTGACGAAGTTGCTGTGGAAGAAGAAGGAGAAGGATTTGAAGACTTTGAAGACCAAGCCAATCCAGGCAAGCAGCCCTTTGACCATGATACACTTGTTCTTCGGAACCCGTTTGTTTCCGATGCATGATGTTAGGGTTACGACAGTGACCTAGTTGATTCCACCATATGATGCATGCCATGATCTTGATCTTGCTATGTGCTAGATGACTTGCATATGGTTAGTGGTTATGATTAGTGATGCATGTGTGACATGAACCTTCATGGTTGAAGTCTTTGCATAAACCCCGTCGGGTGCCATTCATGCCCGAGGGAGATGATGATGATGAGTTGGGTGACCACTTGATGACGAAGTGGTGTACCAAGGCAAGTGTGTGTGTTTTTCAAACGGATTGGTTTAAGTTGCGACCATTATTCCAACCATACATGTGCAACCACACTACCCCTTATGGGACGGGGCTTTATTGATTACTTAGGTCGACACTAGCATGGTGCCCGCATTACTAGTGACGGGAAGACTTGAGGTCTTTCCCGGGACGGGGTCGTGCTTGGATAGACGACCATGACTGTTTTCACAGGGCACCAGACACACCGTTGGTCCTTTCGGGTATGCGTGACATTGAAATTAGGGCAAGTCCCGTGATCTATTGTTTGTACCCGAGGGCCGTCTACCAACGAGTGGACTCTATGTTAGTGTCGTCTAAGGAAAGATAATGACCGGGTGCTTACCCCGGGTACTTGAGGTACCGCGGGTCGTGGATGACACGGAAGTTCCCCGGATCTTGTGGGTAAAGTGTACAACCTCTGCAGAGTGTCAAACTATTCGAATAGCCGTGTCCACGGTCATGGACAGTTGGGTAACCGCTCTTGGGCTACGTCCAATGTTTGTGAAACCATGCGTGTGTATATGAGTCAAAGTGGTGACATGATTCGATGAGATGAATCATATTCATGTTGATATCGGTAACCTGTCTTCGAGGTTATGCGAGGTTATTGATGCATAAACTTGATGGTAGAATATTTGTTCTAGCCTTGCTAGATTGATCATTATTATTCAATTGCACTGTTACTTGAACCACATCATGGGTTGCTTGCGAGTACATTCAAAGTACTCATTGGCTTGCCACTGGTTATTTAATTGGTCATGCATGGAAGAGCAGGAATATGAGGAAGAGTTCTTTGGAGACGAACATGCGAACTAGGACGCTATCCCAGTCAGAATGCCTGTAGGGTTAAGGCAGATGGCATGGGTTCTACCCGTTTATCGAAGACTTCCGCTATTTGAGTTATTTCCTATTCAGCCCGTGAGGCTCTATCTATGTAAGACTTGGCCATAATGGCCTTAATTCGTGTAAGACTATTTGTATGGATGTAAGACTCTTGTTATTTCAGCTTCTGTGTGTTCAGTGAGCATTGATCTCTGGGATCACTGTACACGTGCATTCGGTGATCTCGACTTCTAAGTCGGGGTCCCCACAGAGCTGGTATCAGAGCCATCCTGATTGTAGGAAGCCTTAGTTAGCATGGGCGTTAGTTAGTTGAGACCCCCTTTTTAAAAACCTTCTGAACCTCTCTTCTTTTCTAAACCCGAGATTTCGTCAGCTTATTAACCCCTCCCATTCCACCTTTGTAGATGGCCGCTGTACCCGAAGAACACCTAACCACTGGGTTTCCCTTACTTCTCGAGGATAGCCTCCAGGAGTGTCAATTCCACCGAGCACCCATCCTCACCTACCTTGAGCATTGGGTGAGCGACACTGAGGTGGAGTACCATGTGGAAGTGATCGTGAAGGCAAACAATCCTCCCACAAGTTGGTTCTTCGAGGGACCCCAGATGGCAACACTACCAGTCGCTGTCGAGGCTGCTGCACTCAAGGCACTAACCCGTCTCCGCGAGCTTCTTCTGGAGATGGCAGCCAAGATGGCAACTCGCTTCTTACCTTACCGGAAGGAAGGTGACGAAGAAAGCAGCGCACTAGCCCCTCCACTGAAGGAAGGACTCTCGCTTCGGTTCCAGACCTACTTCAGTCTATGTGCCGACAGCCTGGCACAAGACTTGGCCTCGGAATCGATGAAGCTTTGAGAAGAACTTCACAAGACCAAGGCACTTCTTCGTCAAGCTCAAGAGAAGACAAACAGGATCAAGAAGGAAGGAGCACCTTCTGGACAATCCACTATCGCATATCGAGGCGGAAGGCCCTCCGAGGATGTGTCTTCCAAGGGTGAAGAACCACCTCGGCGACGCCGGATGACGGCAAGGGAATATCGCAAGCTTTTCCCTGCACCACCGACGAAGCACCGTCGTATCCAACTCCTCCACTCCCCCACTCCCTCAAGTGACAAGGGAGCCCAGACAGATGAAGACAAGGAGGAAGACCCAGAAGAGCCGGAATACGCGACCGAGCATTCCGCCGCTTAGGCATTATTCGCTACTCGGATATGCCAGTTGTAACCTCTACGGTAGGATAGGTCGTGTAACCCCTATGCGCAGTCGAGTCCTTGTATGGTTCATATGAAACCATCTAGTGTGCTTTTGTTGTGTCTGGATGTATGTCGTATTCTTCCTTCGGGAATGTGTAAACGACTACATCACCCCTTTGGATTTTAATGAATGTGTTTTGGCCTCTCGGCCCTTGCATGATTTCATTTAGTGTCACACCCACCCCCTTACTAGGCACCTATCTATCTTGCTTTCCCTCTTCCGAGTCATGAGACCTTTTACCGCTCCAACAGGATGCCTGTTGTAACTCGTACTGGTACCTCTACCCAGCAGCCCAAAGCCGGAGCATCCTCTCAGCCAGAGAAAGGCCACGACCAAACCAACGACCAAGCTCCACCACCACCTCCTCCAAGCATGGACATGGCTCAGCTTCTCCAAGCTTTCCGAGAGGAACGCCAAGCCAACACTACAGCTCTCCAGCTGATTGCTCAAGCTGTCACCAACAACCGCCAGCCGGCGGGGAATGGCAATGGACGTTCCACGTTGGCAGAGTTCAAGAAGCATGTGTTGGGGAACGTTGCATGGGAAACAAAAAATTTTCCTACCGTTCACCAAGATCAATCTAGTAGATGCAACTACGAGGAAGGAGTGTGATCTACGTACCCTTGTAGATCGCTAAGCGGAAGCGTTATGAACGCGGATGATGGAGTCGTACTCGTCGCGATTCAGATCGCCGAAGACCTAGCACCGAAGCAACGGTGCCTCCGCGTTCTTCACACGTACGGCTCGGGGACGTCTCCTCCTTCTTGATCCAGCAAGGGGTGGAGGAGAGGTTGATGGAGAACCGGCAGCACGACGGCGTGGTGGTGATGGTGGAGAAGAACTCCAGCAGGGCTTCGCCTAAGCACCGCGGGAGAAGAAGATATGACGGGAGAGGGAGGGCAGCACCGAGGCACGAACTGTGTTGGCTGCCCTCCCTTTGCCCCACTATATATAGGGGGGGTGGAGAGGCTAGGGCGCCCTAGGGTTTCCCCCTAGGGGCCGGCGGCCAGGGCAGGGGGAGGCGCCCAGGCCCTAGGGTTTCCCCCCTAGGTGCCTTGCCCCCCAAGTCCCAAGGGGTGCGGCCAGCCCTAGGGGGTCCCACCCCCTTAGCCGCATGGGGAGAGGGCCCAGGGGGGGCGCACAGCCCCCTGAGGGCTGTGGTGTCCCCCCTTGTGGCCCAATAGGCCCAGAACACCTTCCGGACCCCCCGAAAACCTTCCCGGTACTCCGCCGATTTCCCGATGCTCCCCGGAACACTTCCGGTACTCCGAAACCTTTCATCCTATATATCAAGCTTCGTCTCCGGACCATTCCGGAGACCCTCGTCATGTCCGGGATCTCATCCGGGACTCCGAACAACCTTCGGTAACCATGCACTCTTCTCACTAACAACCCTAGCGTCACCGAACGTTAAGTGTGTAGACCCTGCGGGTTCGGAAACCATGTAGACATGACCGAGACACTCCCAGGTCAATAACCAATAGCGGGATCTGGATACCCATATTGGCTCCTACATGTTTCTCGATGATCTCATCGGATGAACCACGATGTCAAGGATTCAGGCAATCCCGTATACAGTTCCCTTTGTCTCGTCGGTATGTTACTTGCCCGAGATTCGATCGTCGGTATCTCTATACCTAGTTCAATCTCGTTACCGGCAAGTCTCTTTACTCGTTACCGTAATACATAATCCCGTGACCAACTACTTAGTCACTTTGAGCTCATCGAGATGACGTATTACCGAGTGGGCCCGGAGATACCTCTCCGTCATACGGAGTGACAAATCCCAGTCTCGATCCATGTCAACTCAACAGACATCTTCGGAGATACCTGTAGAGTACCTTTATAGTCACCCAGTTACGTTGTGACGTTTGGCACACACAAAGCACTCCTACGGTGTCAGTGAGTTACATGATCTCATGGTCATAGGAACTTATACTTGACATGCAGAAAACTATAGCGATAACTGACACGATCAAAAGCTATGTTTACGTTTGGGTCTCGTCCATCACATCATTCTCCTAATGATGTGATCCCGTTATCAAATGACAACTCATGTCTATGACCTGGAAACCGCGGTCATCTTTGATCAACGAGCTAGTCCTGTAGAGGCTCACTAGGGACACAAAGTCTGTCTATTCATCCACACGTGTATTTGAGTTTCCAATCAATACAGTTATAGCATGTATAATAAACGATTATCATGAACAAGGAAATATAATAATAACTCTTTTATTATTGCCTCTAGGGCATATTTCCAACAGTCTCCCACTTGCACTAGAGTCAATAATCTAGTATTACAAGGTAATGAATCTAACACCCATAGAGTCTTGGTGTTGATCGTGCTTAGCCCGTGGAAGAGGCTTAGTCAACGGATCTGCAACATTCAAATCCGTGTGTACTTTGCAAATGTTTATGTCCTCCTCCTTGACCGAATCGCGGATGGAATTGAAGCGTCGCTTTATGTGTCTGGTCCTCTTGTGAAACCTTGGTTCCTTGGCTAGAGCAATGGCACCAGTGTTGTCACAGAACAGAGTCATTGGGTTCAGTGCACTAGGCACAACTCCAAGATCTGTCATGAACTCCTTCATCCAGACACCTTCCTTAGCCGCCTCCGAGGCAGCTATATACTCCGCTTCACATGTAGAATCAGCTACCACGCTCTGCTTGCAACTGCACCAGCTTACCGCTCCCCCGTTGAGAATATATACGTATCCGGTTTGTGACTTAGAGTCATCCGGATCAGTGTCAAAGCTTGCATCGACGTAACCCTTTACGACGAGCTCTTGATCACCTCCATAAACGAGAAACATATCCTTAGTCCTTTTCAGGTACTTCAGGATATTCTTGACCGCTGTCCAGTGATCCATACCAGGATTACTTTGAAACCTTCCGGCCATACTTATGGCAAGGCTGACATCTGGTCTTGTGCACAGCATTGCATACATGATAGAGCCTATGGCTGAAGCATAGGGGACGACACTCATCTTTTCTCTATCTTCCGCAGTCACTGGGCATTGAGTCTTACTCAACTTTGTACCTTGCAATACCGGCAAGAACCCCTTCTTGGATTGATCCATTTTGAACTTCTTCAAAACTTTATCAAGGTACGTGCTTTGTGAAAGTCCTATCAAGCGTCTTGATCTATCTCTATAGATCTTGATGCCCAATATGAAAGCAGCTTCACCGAGATCGTTCATCGAAAAACTCTTGTTCAAATACCCCTTCACGCTATCCAAAAATTCTATATTGTTTCCAATCAGCAATATGTCATCCACATATAATATTAGAAACGCTATAGAGCTCCCACTCACTTTCTTGTAAATACAAGCTTCATTGTAAACTTGTATAAACCCAAACGCTTTGATCACCTCATCAAAACGAAGATTCCAACTCCGAGATGCTTGCACCAGCCCATAAATGGAACGCTGGAGCTTGCATACTTTGTCAGCATTCTCTGGATCGACAAAACCTTCTGGTTGCATCATATACAACTCTTCCTTAAGAAAACCGTTAAGGAACGCTGTTTTGACATCCATCTGCCAAATTTCATAATCGAAAAATGCAGCTATTGCTAACATGATTCGGACGGATTTAAGCATCGCTACGGGTGAGAAAGTCTCATCGTAGTCAATCCCTTGAACTTGTGAAAAACCCTTTGTCACAAGTCGAGCTTTATACACGGTGACATTACCGTCAGCGTCCGTCTTCCTCTTAAAAATCCATTTGTTCTGAATGGCCTTCCGCCCTTCAGGTAATACTTCCAAAGTCCATACTTTGTTTTCATACATGGATCCCATCTCGGATTTCATGGCCTCTAACCATTTGTCGGAATCTGGGCCCACCATCGCTTCTCCATAGCTCGTAGGTTCACCGTTGTCTAACAACATGACCTCTAAGACAGGGTTACCATACCACTCAGGTGCAGTGCGTACCCTTGTCGACCTACGAGGTTCGGTAGTAACTTGATCGGAAGCTTCTTGATCATCATCATTGGCTTCCTCTTCAACCTCTGTAGGCTCCACAAAAACATCTTTCTGTGCTGCGCTACTTTCTGGTTGAAGCAGAGGTTCAATAACCTCATCAAGTTCTACCTTCCTCCCACTCAATTCTTTCGAGAGAAACTCTTTCTCGAGGAAGGACCCGTTCTTAGCGACAAACACTTTGCCTTCGGATCTGAGATAGAAGGTGTACCCAACTGTTTCTTTTGGGTATCCTATGAAGACACATTTGTCCGCTTTGGGTTCGAGCTTTTCTGGCTGAAGCCTTTTGACATAAGCATCGCAACCCCAAACCTTGAGAAAAGACAACTTAGGTTTCTTACCAAACCACAGTTCATACGGTGTTGTCTCAACGGACTTAGATGGAGCCCTATTTAAAGTGAATGCAGCTGTCTCTAACGCATATCCCCAAAACGATAGTGGCAAGTCGGCAAGAGACATCATAGAACGTACCATATCTAATAAGGTTCGATTACGACGTTCGGACACACCATTACGCTGTGGTGTTCCAGGTGGAGTCAACTGTGAAACAATTCCACATTTTCTTAAGTGATCACCAAACTCATAACTCAGATATTCTCCCCCTCGATCAGATCGTAGGAACTTGATCTTCTTGTTACGATGATTTTCAACTTCACTCTGAAATTGCTTGAACTTTTCAAAAGTTTCAGACTTATGCTTCATCAAGTAAATATACCCATATCTACTTAAGTCGTCAGTGAAGGTGAGAAAATAACGATATCCACCGCGCGCCGTTACACTCATCGGACCGCACACATCAGTATGTATGATTTCCAATAAGTCACTTGCCCGTTCCATTGTCCCTGAAAACGGGGTCCTTGTCATCTTGCCCATGAGGCACGGCTCGCACGTGTCAAGTGATTCAAAATCAAGAGACTCCAAAAGTCCATCAGCATGGAGCTTCCTCATGCGTTTCACGCCGATATGACCGAGACGGCAGTGCCACAAGAAAGTGGTATTATCATTATCTACTCTACATCTTTTTGGCATCAATGTTATGAACATGTGTATCATCACTATCGAGATTCAATAAGAATAAACCCCTAACTTCGGGTGCATGACCATAAAAGATATTACTCATATAAATAGAACAACCATTATTCTCTGACTTAAATGAGTAACCGTCTCGCAATAAACAAGATCCAGATATAATGTTCATGCTTAACGCAGGCACTAAATAACAATTATTCAGGTTCATAACTAATCCCGATGGTAATCGAAGAGCGAGCGTGCCGACGGCGATCACATCAACCTTGGAACCATTTCCCACGCGCATCGTCACTTCGTCCTTCGCCAGCCTCCGTTTATTCCGCAGTTCCTGTTTAGAGTTGCAAATGTGAGCAACCGAACCGGTATCAAATACCCAGGCACTACAACGAGAGTTGGTAAGGTACACATCAATAACATGTATATCATATATACCTTTGTTGTTGTTGGCCCCCTTCTTGTCCGCCAGATACTTGGGGCAGTTCCGCTTCCAGTGGCCATTCCCCTTGCAATAGAAACACTCAGTCTCTGGCTTGGGCCCAGCCTTGGGTTTCTTCATTGGATTAGCAACTGCTTTGCCACCCTTCTTAGAGTTACCCTTCTTGCCCTTGCCATTCTTCTTGAAACTGGTGGTCTTATTGACCATCAACACTTGATACTCCTTCTGCATGTCTGCCTCAGCGACTTTCAGCATCGAAAACAGCTCGGCGATGGTTTTATTCATCCCTTGCATGTTGTACTGCTGGACGAAGCTCTTGTAGCTTGGAGGGAGTGACTGGAGAATTCTGTCAATGATAGCCTCATCCGGGAACACAAGTCCCAGATCAGCTATGCGGGTATAGTACCCAGACATCTTCAGTAAGTGCTCACTGACAGACGAATTCTCCTCCATCTTGCAAGCGAAGAATTTATCGGTGGTCTCATACCTCTCGATCTTAGCATTCTTCTCAAAGATGAATTTCAACTCCGTGTACATCTCATATGCACCATGACGTTCAAAACGCCTTTGGAGTCCTCCTTCCAAACCGTACAACATGGCACACTGTACTATCGAATAGTCATCCGAACGCGTCTGCCAGACGTTCATATCGTCCGCAGAGGCTCCAGGAGCGGGGGGTTGACCTAGCGGTGCATTTAGGACATAAACCTTTTGGGCAGCTGTGAGGATGATCCTCAGATTGCGGAGCCAGTCCACAAAGTTGCTCCCATCATCTTTCAGTTTAGCTTTCTCTAGGAACGCATTAAAATTCAGGGGAACTCCTGCGCGAGCCATCTACAACATAAATTTGCAAAGACATTTTAGACTATTGTTCATGATAAGTGAGTTATTACCTAATCAAATTAATTATAACTCCCACTCAAATTGACATCCCTCCGGTCATTCGAGCGTGACATGATCCAAATTCACCAACCCAAGTCCGATCATCACGTGAGATGAGGTGGTGTCAATGGTGAACATCAACATGTTGATCATATCTACTATATGACTCATGCTCGACCTTTCGGTCCTCCGTGTTCCGAGGCCATGTCTGTACATGCTAGGCTCGTCAAGTCTAACCCGAGTGTTCTGCACGTGCAAACTGGCTTGCACCCGTTGTATGCGAACGTAGAGTCTATCACACCCGATCATCACGTGGTGCTTCGAAACGACGAACCTTCGCAACGGCGCACACTCGGGGGGAACACAATTTTATCTTGAAATTTTAGTGAAGGATCACCTTATAATGCTACCGTCGTCCTAAGCAAAATAAGATGCATAAAAGGATTAACATCACATGCAAATCATAAGTGACATGATATGGCCATCAACTCGTGCTTTTGATCTCCATCTCCAAAGCACCGGCATGATCTCCATCGTCACCGGCGCCACACCATGATCTCCATCATCATGATCTCCATCATCGTGTTGCCATCGGGGTTGTCGGCGCCCCACCATGCTCTTACTACTATTGCTACCGTTTAGCGATAAAGTAAAGCATTACAAAGCGCTTAATGATTGACACGCAGGTCATACAAAAAATAAAGACAACCCTATGGCTCCTGCCGGTTGCCGTATGCATCGACATGCAAGTCGATGTTAACTGTTACAACATGATCATCTCATACATCAAAATATATTTCATCATGTCATTGGCCATATCATATCACATACATACCCTGCAAAAACAAGTTAGACGTCCTCTAATTTGTTGTTGCATGTTTTACGTGGCTGCTATGGGTATCTAGCAAGAACGCTTCTTACCTACGCAAAACCACAACGGTGATATTCAAGTTGCTATTTAACCTTCTACAAGGACCGCCTTGTTCTATTCCGATTCAACTAAGATAGGAGAGACAGACACCCGCCAGCCATCTTATGCAACAAAAGTCACATGTCTGTCGATGGAACCGGTCTCATGTACGTGGACATGTAAAGTTGGTCCGGGCCGCTTCATCCTATAATACCGCTGAATCAAGAAAGACTAAGGAGGGCAGCAATTTAAACATCAACGCCACAAACTTCTTTGTGTTCTACTCGAGAAAGCATCTACGCAAGAACCTAGCTCATGATGCCACTGTTGGGGAACGTTGCATGGGAAACAAAAAATTTTCCTACCGTTCACCAAGATCAATCTAGTAGATGCAACTACGAGGAAGGAGTGTGATCTACGTACCCTTGTAGATCGCTAAGCGGAAGCGTTATGAACGCGGATGATGGAGTCGTACTCGTCGCGATTCAGATCGCCGAAGACCTAGCACCGAAGCAACGGTGCCTCCGCGTTCTTCACACGTACGGCTCGGGGACGTCTCCTCCTTCTTGATCCAGCAAGGGGTGGAGGAGAGGTTGATGGAGAACCGGCAGCACGACGGCGTGGTGGTGATGGTGGAGAAGAACTCCAGCAGGGCTTCGCCTAAGCACCGCGGGAGAAGAAGATATGACGGGAGAGGGAGGGCAGCACCGAGGCACGAACTGTGTTGGCTGCCCTCCCTTTGCCCCACTATATATAGGGGGGGTGGAGAGGTTAGGGCGCCCTAGGGTTTCCCCCTAGGGGCCGGCGGCCAGGGCAAGGGGAGGCGCCCAGGCCCTAGGGTTTCCCCCCTAGGTGCCTTGCCCCCCAAGTCCCAAGGGGTGCGGCCAGCCCTAGGGGGTCCCACCCCCTTAGCCGCATGGGGAGAGGGCCCAGGGGGGGCGCACAGCCCCCTGAGGGCTGTGGTGTCCCCCCTTGTGGCCCAATAGGCCCAGAACACCTTCCGGACCCCCCGAAAACCTTCCCGGTACTCCGCCGATTTCCCGATGCTCCCCGGAACACTTCCGGTACTCCGAAACCTTTCATCCTATATATCAATCTTCGTCTCCGGACCATTCCGGAGACCCTCGTCATGTCCGGGATCTCATCCGGGACTCCGAACAACCTTCGGTAACCATGCACTCTTCTCACTAACAACCCTAGCGTCACCGAACGTTAAGTGTGTAGACCCTGCGGGTTCGGAAACCATGTAGACATGACCGAGACACTCCCAGGTCAATAACCAATAGCGGGATCTGGATACCCATATTGGCTCCTACATGTTTCTCGATGATCTCATCGGATGAACCACGATGTCAAGGATTCAGGCAATCCCGTATACAGTTCCCTTTGTCTCGTCGGTATGTTACTTGCCCGAGATTCGATCGTCGGTATCTCTATACCTAGTCCAATCTCGTTACCGGCAAGTCTCTTTACTCGTTACCGTAATACATAATCCCGTGACCAACTACTTAGTCACTTTGAGCTCATTGAGATGACGTATTACCGAGTGGGCCCGGAGATACCTCTCCGTCACACGGAGTGACAAATCCCAGTCTCGATCCATGTCAACTCAACAGACACCCTCGGAGATACCTGTAGAGTACCTTTATAGTCACCCAGTTACGTTGCGACGTTTGGCACACACAAAGCACTCCTACGGTGTCAGTGAGTTACATGATCTCATGGTCATAGGAACTTATACTTGACATGCAGAAAACTATAGCGATAACTGACACGATCAAAAGCTATGTTAACGTTTGGGTCTCGTCCATCACATCATTCTCCTAATGATGTGATCCCGTTATCAAATGACAACTCATGTCTTATGACCTGGAAACCGCGGTCATCTTTGATCAACGAGCTAGTCCTGTAGAGGCTCACTAGGGACACAAAGTCTGTCTATTCATCCACACGTGTATTTGAGTTTCCAATCAATACAGTTATAGCATGGATAATAAACGATTATCATGAACAAGGAAATATAATAATAACTCTTTTATTATTGCCTCTAGGGCATATTTCCAACAGCATGCACCACCAACCTTCATCGAGACTGCAGAACCCCTGGATGCAGATGACTGTGTCCGTTCCATTGAGGAAATCCTGGAACTAGTCGGATGCACCGAAGATCGCGAGAAGGTGGCTTATGCAGCCCACTGCCTCGGGGGAACTGCTAGAGCTTGGTGGGATGGATTCAAGGTCATGCATGCTGAACAAGACATCACTTGGGTTAACTTCAAGGCAGAATTCCGCAAGGCCCACATTCCTTCCGGAATTATGGCTATCAAAAAGCGTGAGTTCCGAGCCCTGAAGCAAGGAAGTGGCACTGTCAAGGAGTACATGCAGAAGTTCAGTATTCTATCAAGGTATGCCCCTGAAGATGTCAGCACTGATGCTGCCAAAAGGGAGTGCTTCATGGAAGGCCTTAATCAGACTCTGCAATACTCGCTTGTCGTGTGCGACTGCCCGTCTTTCCCTGACCTGGTGAACAAGGCACTTATGCTTGAAGAAAAGCGGCGTGCTTTGGAAGACACTCGCAAGCGCAAGTTGGTCAGTAAGGGGAGTTCCAGCAACCAGAAGCCTCGTCCGTGGCAGTCAGCCCCGGCCAAGCCAACCTATCAGCAGCCAAGAGCTCCTGCACCTCGTGCCAATCCTCAGCCTCAGCAGTATGCCAACCCCAGGCCAGCTTTCAACCCCAATACCAGTGGTGGCAACAAGATCAACACTCCAAACCAAGTCACTTGCTTTGGATGTGGTCAGCCCGGACACATCTCAAGGGTGTGCCCCAACAAGAAGCCTGATGCCCCGCGCCCCAATGCGCAGAACCAGGGACAAGGCCGTGGAATGCCACCAAGGAACCCAGCTCCTCGCAATCCACCGAACTATGGGAAGGGGCGTGTGAATCACGTCACTGCTGAAGAAGCCCAGGAAGACCCGGACGTCGTGCTGGGTACGTTCCTTGTCAACTCAGCACCTGCAACTGTCTTGTTTGATTCTGGAGCAACGCATTCATTTGTCACTCAAAGATTTGCATTAAAAAGTGGCATGACCCCTACACCCCTGAATAACCCTATGGTTGTACAAACACCCGGAGCCGAGATGAGAGCCAAGATAGGCTGTAAAGGAGTCGGTATTACCATTAACGGTGTAGATTTCCTAGCAGACCTTATCATCCTGAGATTGCAAGGCTTGGATGTGATCTTAGGGATGGATTGGCTCAATAAGCACCAAGGCTTGATAGACTGTGCCAATCGGACAGTCACTGTGACCAATGACCAGGGAGTCGAAGTCAAGTTTGCCCCCAACTCCTCTTCTGCTCGAGCCGCTAAAGTCAACTGTCTGTCTGAAGTTGGGCTAGATCAAGTACCGGTGGTATGTGAGTATCCTGATGTCTTTCCGGATGAACTACCGGGAATGCCCCCTGACCGTGACATTGAGTTCATCATCGAGCTCGTGCCCGGAGCAGGACCCATCTATAAGAAGCCTTATAGAATGGGGACAGAAGAATTAGCCGAGTTGAAGAAGCAGCTACAAGAGCAGCTAAGGAAGGGATTTATCCGCCCGAGTGCCTCCCCTTGGGGATCTCCTGTTCTGTTTGTGGCAAAGAGGGACGGTACCATCCGCTTATGCATTGACTATCGTTCCCTCAATGAAGTTACAATCAAGAACAAGTACCCACTTCCCAAGATCGAAGATCTGTTTGATCAGCTCAGCGGAGCCAAGGTATTCTCCAAGATCGACCTCAGATCTGGGTACTACCAGCTGAAGATCAGACCCCAAGATATTCCGAAGACGGCATTCGTAACCAGATATGGCCTGTACGAGTGCACGGTCATGTCTTTTGGGTTAACCAATGCCCCAGCTTACTTCATGTATCTCATGAATAAAGTCTTCATGGAATATTTGGACAAGTTTGTTGTTGTCTTCATTGATGACATCCTTGTGTTCTCAAAGTCGGAGGAAGAGCATGAGCAACACCTGAGGATGGTCCTAGAGAAGCTTCGTGAGCACCAACTGTATGCCAAATTCAGCAAGTGTGAGTTCTGGCTTCGAAAAGTTGGATTCTTAGGTCATGTCTTGACCGAGGAAGGATTATCTGTTGATCCTGCAAAAATCGAAGCTGTGACCCAATGGCAATCTCCAACGACCGTCAAGGAAGTCAGAAGCTTCCTCGGACTAGCGGGCTATTACCGCAAGTTCGTGGAAGGATTCTCTAGCATTGCATGACCAATAACTCAGCTCCTCAAGAAGGACAAGAAGTTCGAGTGGACGCCAAAATGCGAAGAGAGCTTCCAAGAGCTCAAGAAGAGATTGACCACCGCCCCAGTTCTGGCAACACCTGATATTCACAAGGAGTTCGTGATATATTATGATGCCTCTCGAACCGGATTGGGAAGCGTTCTGATGCAAGAAGGCCGCGTCATAGCATACCTCTCCAGGTAGCTACGACCCCATGAGGAGAACTACGCTACTCACGATCTTATGCTAGCGGCAGTAGTTCATGCCTTGAAGACATGGCGGCATTACCTCCTAGGGAAACGGTGTGAGATTTACACAGACCACAAAAGTCTGAAGTATATTTTCACCCAAAAGGAATTGAACATGAGGCAGCGGAGATGGTTGGAACTCATCAAGGATTATGACCTCAGTGTTCAGTATCACCCTGGGAAGGCTAACGTGGTGGCCGATGCCTTAAGCAGGAAGGCTTGCACTTTGAATGCCATTATTCAGAAAAGGCAGCCAGCCTTGTTTAAGGAGATCGAACAATTCAGTTTGGAATTGGTCACCCCTGGATTTCTGGATCATTTGGAAGTTAGACCAACCCTGATGGACGACGTCAAGAAGGCACAAGATGGACACGCAAGCATTGAAGGCATCAAGAAGAAGATGAAGCTGGGCAAGGACCCAGGATTCTCCGAAGACGAGCACGGGATTGTTTGGTACAAAGGTCGCCTCTGCGTACCAAACAACACCGAGCTGAAGACGCTGATTCTGCAAGAAGCCCACGGCACTCCGTATTCCATCCACCCCGGAGGAACCAAGATGTACCAAGACTTGAAGGCACGATTCTGGTGGCACGGGTTGAAAAGAGAGATTGCAACCTATGTTGCAAAGTGTGATGTGTGCCAAAGGGTCAAGGCTGAATATCAGCGACCTGCTGGATTGCTTCAACCACTCAAGGTTCCTGAGTGGAAGTGGGATAAAGTCGGAATGGACTACATCACTGGACTACCAAGGTCGAATAGAGGACATGACTCCATCTGGGTCATAGTCGATCATTTGACCAAGGTGGCCCATTTCATTCCTGTCAAAACTACCTACTCAGGCAACCAGCTGGCAACTCTCTATATCAACCGAATCGTAAGTCTTCACGGTGTTCCCAAGGAGATTGTTTCAGATCGAGGCACCCAGTTCACTTCAAGGTTCTGGAAGAGATTCCAAGAAGCCTTGGGAACCAAGTTGTCTTTCAGCACAGCTTTCCACCCACAGACCGGAGGACAGACTGAGCGAGTCAATCAGATTCTCGAAGACATGCTCCGAGCCTGTGTCCTGGCATATGGAGCCAAGTGGGAAGACTGTCTCCCTTTTGCCGAGTTCTCCTATAACAACAGTTACCCGTCAAGCCTTCAGATGGCACCATTTGAGGTGTTGTACGGACGCAGATGCCGCACACCCCTCAATTGGTTGGAGACTGGAGAAGGACTAGTCTTTGGACCGGATATTCTCCGCGCAGCAGAAGAGCAAGTCCAACTAGTCAGAGAGCGATTAAAGGCTGCCAAGTCAAGGCAGAAGAGTTATGCTGACACTCAACGCCGAGACATGAGTTTCCGTGTCGGAGATCATGTGTACCTGCGGGTAACTTCCCTGAAGGGAACCAAGCGTTTCCACGTCAAGGGGAAGCTCGCGCCAAGGTTCATTGGCCCTTTCAAGATCACCGACCGACGAGGAGAAGTGGCTTACCAGTTGGAACTACCACTTGAGCTATCCGATGTGCACAATGTATTCCATGTGTCACAACTCCGGAAATGTCTCCAAGTTCCGGACAAGCCCGATCTCTACAAGGATGTGGATCACCAAGCCATTGATCTGCAGCCTGATTTGACCTACCGCGAGAAGCCCATTCGTATTCTGGACGAAGCAGAACGACGTACGCGAAGCCATACCATCAAGTACTTCAAGGTCCAGTGGAGCAACCACACCGAAGAAGAAGCAACCTGGGAACGAGAAGACTATCTTAGATCCGAGTTTCCCGACCTCTTTTAAGCCCTAGTTTAGGAATCTCGGGGACGAGATTCTTGTAAGGGGGGTAGGTCTGTCACACCCTGCATTTTGTAACATGTTATTTGTATCTTTGAAGCATGAAAATTTGGACCAGCAAATTTTTTTAGCATCATTTGGCTTTTATTTGGAATTAAGTTTTCTTCATGTGCTTTTTCATGTGCTCATTAAAGTCAACTATGATCTCTTGTAGAATTCATCTCCATACTCAATACTTCTGCCCAATGATCATGCCAAGTGATATATAGCAGTATAGTATTTTCTTACAAAATTAATTTGGCCAAAAAGTATTTTATAAATTTAGTTTTCCAAAAACCCCCTGAATTGAGATTTGCACTGCAAGTACTTGATTTAGGGTGAGAAAATTATTTCAAAAGGATTATTTGAGACCTAGTAGTCATAGGATTCCCAGAAACCACAAAGGTATAATTTTAAAAGTTATTTTCCTATTTTTATTTAAAAGCTTTTTCTTAAGGCCAGAAATGGTCTATAATAGGGGAAAATTATTTAACTGTTTCAAAAATGTTTGCCAAAATTCAGAGAGACTCAGAGGACATATATTGTCCATATATAAGAGTTTCAACACTTGGTCATGTTCAAAATAATGGGCTAAACCCTCTAAAACCCTTTCTGGATATTTCAAGCTTTTGAAATATTTACAAAGGAATTTTTCTCCAAAAATTCCAGGGAAATTCTATCATGTCATATATGACATATTTGATGATCTTGCCAAGTCCCATGCCTTGGGAAGCATGAAAACATCCTCAAACCCCTTCATAACCATTCTGTCCATATTTGAAGTTTGAGCAACTTTACATTGCCAAACTTGTCCAAATGCTCTCAAACTTGGTGCACATGCTAGAATGACCTAATGAGGCATCTAGACCAAATGGAACAAGATTTGGAATAGAGCAACTTGATCAGATCACCTCAAAACCCTTTCTGTTCAAATGCAAATTTGAACAACTTTACATTACCAACTTTTTATCTGGAGCTTCAAACTTTGTGGGCATGATCAATACCCCAAATAATGATGCTACACCAAGTGGTGCATCAAGGGGAGATGATTAGCTTGACTCAATCAAGATGAAACTGTTTCTGTTGATTTCTAGGGTTCACCAAAGTTACATTGGCTAGTTTCTTCAAACGAGCCCAAATTTGGTGAAGCACCCTATTTTCTCATGTCTTTCAACCCTGCTAAGTACCATGTCAAGTGGAGTTCATTTACTTGACCAAACACTGATCAAACACCTTTTGCAGAATTGCTAAAACCTCAAACTTGATCACTTTTACTTTTCTCCATGGCCTCAACTTCTTACCACATGCTCATTGAGTTACCAGCTACCTCCAGTAACTCCCCCAGCACCCCAGCTCCATGATTGAGGGGTGAAAGCCCTGTTTTACCTTGCTGTACAGCAAGCTTTCACCATTTCACCAACACTCTCACTCTCTCTCAGCATCTCCAGGGCATCCAAGGCCTCAGGCCATTTCTTTACTCCTCCCTCAACGTGCTGGACACTGCTGGACACGTTGGGTTTGACCAGAACGGCGAGAGCGTGGCGATGCCAGCCAAACACGCGCTCTGGAGCACGCAACAGTGCAGACCAGCACTGTAGCTTCGGCCAATCAACCTCCCCCGACAGCCTCGGGCCTCCCCCTCGCGCCAGTCGAGGCCCCTCGACGTCCGCAACCTCCCCGGCGCTATCCCCCCTCCTCCTGCGCCCTCCAGTGGCCGTCGTCGCACGCGCGCTGGCCGCCCGCGGCGGCCACTCCTCTGCCTCGCACGCGCGCACGCTTCTGACGCTCCCCCGCTCCTCTTTTTCCCTTAGCTGGACGTGGAGCAAGTCCACGGTCCTCCCCGGCGTGTTCCCAGGCTCCAGAACCCCTCCTAGACTCGCCTGCAACCTCGCCGGCGCACGGGTCCACGGTGGACCACGGGCGCGGCTATATAAACCCCTCCCGAGCCTCTCCAGCACCATCAACGGCCTCACTCCACTCCACTGAGCCCCCCAGCACCTCCAGTTCGACCCCAAGAGGTCCCAGTGCTCGGGATCGACCGGAGCGTCGCCGCGTCGGGCCGCCGGCGATCTCGTGGTACGGGCCTCCCCTGCCTCTCCTTCCACCCGTTTCAGAACCGCCGTGCTCCACTGACTCTTTCCCCCTTATTTCCCCTCTCTGTGGCAGTCGGAAACGACCTCAACCACGACCCTCCGACGAGCTTCCGCCGTCCCACCTCGCCGCCGGTGAACCGGACCTCCCCGCCGTGCCGCACCACCACCCCTGCATCCGCGACACGACGCTGGTCACGTTCCTGCCCTCCGTTGCCGTCGCCGTGGCCGGGAACCTCGCCGGTGAGCTCGCCGTCGCCGTGGCCGTGGGGTTAGAGATGACAGGCGGGCCCCGCCTGTCATCCCCTCACCTCTCTCCCCCTCCTCTGTGCCACTGACCCACGGGCCCCGCCCGTCAGGTTTAAAAACCTGACGTGCGCGCGAAGGCTCCCTTGCGGCTGGGCCGATCCGTCTGGGCCGAGCACTATGGCCTTCTCTAGGCCAGTGCACAGGACCCTTTTTCCTTTTTCCTTTCTGTTAATGTTTTAAACATTTCTACCGAAAAGAAAAATGATCCAAATTAAATATTTCCAACTCCTAAAATCTTGAAATATTCCAACCTATTTAATGGTACTACTTTCATTCAAATCCATGAAACTTTGTTGTACTGTTCAAATTTAAATTCAAATTTGGGCAGTAATACTCCTGTTCTAAAATCAATATATTCTATTCTGTTACTCCAAAACTCCAACTAAGATTTTTCCCCATCTTAGAAATCCCTCTAGTATTTTACAAAAATGAGTTGACATTTTTCTGAGCACTTTTATTTTTCTGTTTTATTTGTATTCTTATTTTCCCGTGGTTATTATGCGACGTATAGATCCCGTATTTGACGAAGTTGTTGTGGAAGAAGAAGGAGAAGGATTTGAAGACTTTGAAGACCAAGCCAATCCAGGCAAGCATCCCTTTGACCATGATACACTTGTTCTTCGGAACCCGTTTGTTTCCGATGCATGATGTTAGGGTTACGACAGTGACCTAGTTGATTCCACCATATGATGCATGCCATGATCTTGATCTTGCTATGTGCTAGATGACTTGCCTATGGTTAGTGGTTATGATTAGTGATGCATGTGTGACATGAACCTTCATGGTTGAAGTCTTTGCATAAACCCCATCGGGTGCCATTCATGCCCGAGGGAGATGATGATGATGAGTTGGGTGACCACTTGATGACGAAGTGGTGTGCCAAGGCAAGTGTGTGTGTTTTTCAAACGGATTGGTTTAAGTTGCGACCGTTATTCCAACCATACATGTGCAACCACACTACCCCTTATGGGACGGGGCTTTATTGATTACTTAGGTCGACACTAGCATGGTGCCCGCATTACTAGTGACGAGAAGACTTGAGGTCTTTCCCGGGATAGGGTCGTGCTTGGATAGACGACCATGACTGTTTTCACAGGGCACCGGACACACCGTTGGTCCCTTCGGGTATGCGTGACATTGAAATTAGGGCAAGTCCCGTGATCTATTGTTTGTACCCGAGGGCCGTGTACCAACGAGTGGACTCTATGTTAGTGTCGTCTAAGGAAAGATAATGACCGGGTGCTTACCCCCGGTACTGGAGGTACCGCGGGTCGTGGATGACACGGAAGTTCCCCGGATCTTGTGGGTAAAGTGTACAACGTCTGCAGAGTGTCAAACTATTCGAATAGCCGTGTCCACGGTCATGGACAGTTGGGTAACCGCTCTTGGGCTACGTCCAATGTTTGTGAAACCATGCGTGTGTATATGAGTCAAAGTGGTGACATGATTCGATGAGATGAATCATATTCATGTTGATATCGGTAACCTGTCTTCGAGGTTACGCGAGGTTATTGATGCATAAACTTGATGGTAGAATATTTGTTCTAGCCTTGCTAGATTGATCATTATTATTCAATTGCACTGTTACTTGAACCACATCATGGGTTGCTTGCGAGTACATTCAAAGTACTCATTGGCTTGCCACTGGTTATTTAATTGGCCAGGCATGGAAGAGCAGGAATATGAGGAAGAGTTCTTTGGAGACGAACATGCGAACTAGGACGCTATCCCAGTCAGAATGCCTGTAGGGTTAAGGCAGATGGCATGGGTTCTACCCGTTTATCAAAGACTTTCGCTATTTGAGTTATTTCCTATTCAGCCCATGAGGCTCTATCTATGTAAGACTTGGCCATAATGGCCTTAATTCGTGTAAGACTATTTGTATGGATGTAAGACTCTTGTTATTTCAGCTTCTGTGTGTTCAGTGAGCATTGATCTCTGGGATCACTGTACACGTGCATTCGGTGATCTCGACTTCTAAGTCGGGGTCCCCACATCTTGCAATGGGAGAAGTGCTTGGCTTTGGGTTCAATCTTGCGGTGTCCTTTCCCAGTGACAGTAGGGGCAGCAAGGCACGTATTGTATTGTTGCCATCGAGGATAAAAAGATGGGGTTTTCATCATATTGCTTGAGTTTAACCCTCTACATCATGTCATCTTGCTTAAGGCGTTACTCTGTTCGTATGAACTCAATACACTAGATGCATGCTGGATAGCGGTCGATGTGTGGAGTAATAGTAGTAGATGAAGGCAGGAGTCGGTCTACTTGTCTCGGACGTGATGCCTATATACAATGATCATGCCTAGATAGTCTCATAATTATTAGCTTTTCTATCAATTGCTCGACAGTAATTTGTTTACCCACCATAGAATACCGCTATCATGAGAGAAGCCACTATAGAAAACTATGGCCCCGGGTCTATTCTCAACATATCAATCTACATCTACTTTACTTTACTGCTTTTATTTGCTGTTTTAATAAACCAAAAATACCAAAAATATAATTATCATCTCTATCAGATCTCACTCACGTAAGTGACGTAAAGGGATGGATAACCCCTTATCGCGTTGGCTGCGAAGTTCTTATTTGTTTGTGCAGGTGCGAGGGACTGGCGCGTGGTCTCCTATTGGATTGTTACATTGGTTCTCAAAAACTGAGGGAAATACTTACGCTACTGTGCTGCATCTCCCTTTCCTCTTCGAGGGAATACAATGCAAGCTCAAGAGGTAGCAGGGCTTTGCCTTTCTCCGCCGCGGAGAACCTCCAAATCGGTGCCATGAGCACACCGTGAAGGTGGAGAAGAGAGAAGATGCAAGAAGCGAGGAGATGGAGATGAGAGGAGGGGATCCTGCCCCTCCTCATTTATAGCAAGGGGGAGGCAAACCGTCAACCCCCACGATCACAGGTAATGATGACATTTTTTTGCATGTAGCAGGCTCCAGGCAAGTTGAACGGTCGTCGAGGCGACGTGGTGAAGTGGAGACGCACACATCCAATCCAGGTGCCACGAGTCTACCGGGCCCGCATGCGATTGGGGCCGTGGCGCTTTGCCCGTGCCCTTTGGCTTCACCCCAAAGCCAAGTCCGAGCGCTCCTTGGGCCCAGGAGCTACTATCAGCGTTCTGGGAACTAGGGTACCCAGACTTGCCTGCCTGCGGCCCACGACGTGGCTCCTTTCCAGGCCAGGTATGGCCCATCCTCAGCCTTGGCACTCAAGACCCTCGCGAGGGGCCAAGCCTTTGAGCATCATCATGAACATTATCATTAATATTATCACTAGGCTCATGTCCATTACCAGATTGTGTCTCAGCATCAGAAACAGAGATATCATTAGGATTCTTAGGTGTGTCAGCTACAGTTTCACTAGAAGCATGCAAAGTCCTATCATTTTTCTTTTTGTTCTTCTTAGAAGAACTAGGTGCATCTAAATTAGCTCTCTGGGAATCTTGATCAATTCTCTAAGGGTGGCCTTCAGGGTACAAAGGTTCCTGAGTCATTTTACCACCTCTAGTTGCAACTCTAATATCATAGCCATTATTCTTACTATTTAATTCATTGAGCAAATCATTCTAAGCCTTAAGTACTTGTTCTACTTGAGTGGTAACCATAGAAGCATGTTTACAAATAAGTTTCAATTCACCTTTAACTCTAGACATATAATCACTTAAGCGTTCAATCATATAAGCATTTCATTGCAGTTGTCTACCAACATAAGCATTGAAGTTTTCTTGTTTCACAATGAAATTGTCAAACTCATCTAAGCATTGGCTAGCAGACTTATAACAAGGAATATCACCTTCATCAAATCTATAAAGAGAATTTACCTTTACTACCTGTGTCGGGTTATCAAGACCATGTATTTCTTCTATAGGTGGTAAATTCTTAACATCTTCAGCTTTAATACCTTTTTCTTTCATAGATTTCTTTGCCTCTTGCATATCTTCAGGACTGAGAAATAGAACTCCTCTTTTCTTCGGAGTTGGCTTAGGGGCTGGTTCAGGAAGTGTCCAATTATTTTCATTGACCAGCATATTATTCAATAGTAATTCTGCTTGAGCAAATGTTCTTTCCCTGAAAACACAACCAGCACAACTATCCAGGTGGTCTCTAGAAGCATCGGTTAGTCCATTATAAAATACATCAAGTATATCGTTCCTCTAAAGAGGATGATGAGGCAAAGCATTAAGTAATTGGAGAAGACTCCCCCAAGCTTGTGGGAGACTCTTTTCTTCAATTTGCACAAAGTTATATATTTCCCGTAAGGCAGCTTGTTTCTTGTGAGCGGGAAAATATTTAGCAGAAAAGTAATGCATCATATCCTGGGGACTACGCACACAACCAGGACCAAGAGAATTAAACCAAGTCTTAGCATCACCCTGTAATGAGAAAGGAAACAACTTAAGGATATACTAGTAACGAACTTTTCACCGTTGGTAAACAGGGTGGCTATATCATCCAACTTAGTAAGATGTGCCACAACAGTTTCAGAGTCATAGCCATGGAAAGGATCAGATTCAACCAAAGTAATTAACTCAGGATCAACAGAGAAATCATAATCCTTATCAGTAACAAAGATAGGTGAAGTAGCAAAAGCAGGGTCATGTTTCATTCTAGCATTCAAGGACTTTTCTTTCAGCTTAGCTAATAATTTCTTAAGATCATACCTATCGTTGCAAGCAAGAAAGTCTCTAGCAGTTTCTTCATCCATAACATAACCCTCAGGAACAACAGGCAATTCATATCTAGGGGGAGAAGCTTCATCATCACTTTCATAAATATTATCAGTTTCAATATTTGCATTCTCCCTAATCTTAGCAATTTGTTCATCTAGAAATTCACCTAGTGGCACAGTATTATCAAGCATAGAAGTAGTTTCATCATACATAGCAGAAGTAGCATCATCAAGTGTAGGGGATATAAATCCCAAGTGACTTAAAGAATAGAGCTATGCTCCCCGACAACGGCGCGAGAAAATAGTCTTGATAACCCACAAGTGTAGGGGATCGCAACAGTTTTCGAGGGTAAAGTATTCAACCCAAATTTGTTGATTCGACAAAAGGGGAGGCAAAGAATACTCTCAAGTATTAATAGCTGAGTTTTCAATTCAACCACACCTAGAAACTTAGTATCTGTAGCAAGGTAGTTTAGTAGCAAAGTAATATGGAGATAGCGGTAACAGCAATAAAAGTAACAGTAGTGTATTTGTAGTTTTTGTAATAGTAGCAACGGAAAAGTAAATAAGCAACAAGCAATATGTGAAAAAGCTCGTAGGCATTGGATCGGTGATGGGGAATTATGTCGGATGCAATTCATCATGTAAAATTTATAACCTAGGGTGACACAGAACTAGCTCCAGTTCATCAATGCAATGTAGGCATGTATCCCGAATATAGTCATACGTGCTTATGGAAAAGAACTTGCATGACATCTTTTGTCCTACCCTCCCGTGGCAGCGGGGTCCTAGTGGAAACTATGGGATATTAAGGCCTCCTTTTAATAGAGTACGAGACCAAAGCATTAACACATAGTGAATACATGAACTCCTCAAACTAAGGTCATCACCAGGAGTGGTCCCGATTATTGTCACTTCGGGGTTGCCGGATCATAACACATAGTAGGTGACTATAAACTTGCAAGATAGGATCAAGAACACACATATATTCATGAAAACATAATAGGTTCAGATATGAAATCATGGCACTCGGGCCCTAGTGACAAGCATTAAGCATAGCAAAGTCATAGCAACATCAATCTTAGAACATAGTGGATACTAGGGATCAAACCCTAACAAAACTAACTTGATTACATGGGAAATCTCATCTAACCCATCACCGTCCAGCAAGCCTACGATGGAATTACTCACGCACGGCGGTGAGCATAATGGAATTGGTGATGGAGGAAGGTTGATGATGATGATGGCGACGATCTCCACTCTCCGGAGCCCTGAACGGACTCCAGATCAGCCCTCCCGAGAGAGATTAGGGCATGGCGGTGGCTCCGTACAGTAAAACACGATAATTCTTTCTCCTTGATTTTTTTCTCCCCGAAAGTGAATATATGGAGTCCGGGGGTATGTCGGTGGAGCATCAGGGGGCCCATGAGGCAGGGGGCGCGCCTAGGGGGAGGGGGCGTGCCCCCCACCCTCGTGGACAGGGTGTGGGCCCCCTGACGTGGATCTTTCCGCATATATTTATTATATTTTCCAAAACAATTCTTAGTTGATTTTGATGTCATGATGAGAACATTTTATTTCTGCACAAAAACAACACCATGGCAATTCTGCTGAAAACAACATCAATCCGGGTTAGTTCCATTCAAATCATGCAAGTTAGAGCCCAAAACATGGGCAAAAGTGTTTGGAAAAGTAGATACGTTCGAGACATATCACTACTCCTGCAATAGGTCTGTCACCTAGCGGTGCATCAAGGACATAATACTTCTGTGCATCAATGAGGATAAATCCTCATATCACGGACCTAGTTCGCATCATTGCTACTAACATCTTTCAACTTAGTTTTCCCTAGGAACATATCAAAAACATAAGGGAGCTACAACACGAGCTATTGATCTACAACATAATTTGAAATAATATAAGGACTAAGTTCATGATAAATTAAGTTCAGTTAATCATATTACTAAAGAACTCCCACTTAGGTAGACATCCCTCAAGTCATCTAAATGATCACGTGATCCAAATCAACTAAACCATGTCCGATCATCACATGAGATGGAGTAGTTTTCAATGGTGAACATCTTATGTTGATCATATCTACTATATGATTCACGCTCGACCTTTCGGTCTCCAGTGTTCCGAGGCCATGTCTGTACATGCTAGGCTCGTCATGTTTAACCCGAGTATTCTGCATGTGCAAAACTGTCTTACACCCGTTGTATGTGAACGTAGAGCTTATCACACCCGATCATCACGTGGTGTCTCAACACGATGAACTGTCGCAATGGTGCATACTCAGGGAGAACACATGTACCTTGAAATTTTGTAAGGGATCATCTTATAATGCTACCGTCGTTCTAAGCAAAATAAGATGCATAAAAAGATAAACATCACATGCAATCAAAATATGTGACATGATATGGCCATCATCATCTTGTGCTTTTGATCTCCATCTTCAAAGCATTGGCATGATCTCCATCGTCACCGACTTGACACCATGATCTTCATCGTAGCGTCGTGGTCGTCTCGCCAACTATTGCTTCTACTACTATCGCTAACTCATAGTGATAAAGTAAAGCAATTACATGGCGTTTGTAATTCATACAATAAAGAGACAACCATAATGCTCCTGTTGGTTGCCGATAATTTACAAAACATGATCATCTCATACAATAATGTATAACTCATCACGTCTTGACCATATCACATCACAACATGCCCTACAAAAACAAGTTAGACGTCCTCTACTTTGTTGTTGCAAGTTTTACGTGGCTGCTACGGGTTTCTAGCAAGAACCGTTCTTACCTACGCATCAAAACCAGAAGATTTTTCATAAAGTTGGAGAAACAGACACCCGCTAGCCACCTGTGTGAAAAGCACGTCGATAGAACCAGTCTCATGAATTGGTCATGTAATGTCGGTCCGGGCCGCTTCATCCAATAATACCGCCGAATCAAAGTAAGATGTTGGTGGTAAGCAGTATAACTATTATCGCCCACAACTCCTTGTGTTCTACTCGTGCATATCATATACGCATAGACCTGGCTCATGATGGTATTGTTGGATACGTAGCATGCAATTTCAAAAAAAATCCTACGCTCATGCAAGATCTATCTAGGAGATGCATAGAAACGAGACGGGAAGAGTGTTTCTACGTACCCTCGAAGACCGAAAGCATAAGCGTTGTATTAACGCGGTTGATGTAGTCGAACGTCTTCACGATCCAACCGATCCAAGTACCGAACATACGGCACCTCCGAGTTCAGCACACGTTCAGCTCGATGACGTCCCTCAAGTTCTTGATCCAGTAGAGGGTCGAGGGAGAGTTCCGTCAGCACGACGGTGTGGCGACGGTGTTGGTGATGTGACCCGCGCAGGGCTTCGCCTAAGCACTACGACGCTATGACATGAAGAGTAAACTGTGGAGGGGGGCACCACACACAGCTAAGAGATTGTCTGTTGTGACTTTGGGGTGCCCCCTGCCCACGTATATAAAGGAGGGGAGGGGAGGAGGCCGGCCTAGGAGGAGGCGCGCCAAGAGGGGAGTCCTACTTGGACTCCTAGTCCAAGTAGGATTCGGCCCCCCTTTTTCCATTCCAATGGAGAGGGGAAAGGGGAAAGGGGGAGAGGGAGAAAGAAAGCGGGGCTGCGCCCCCACCCCTTGTACAATTTGGTTTGGACAGGGGGAGGCGCGCACCACCTCCCGTGGCAGCCTTCCCTCTCTCCACTAAGTCCCACGAGGCCCACTAACTTTCCCGAGGGGTTCCGGTAACCTCCCGATACTCCGAAAAATCCCCGATCTTCTTCGGAACCATTTCGGTGTCCGTATATAATGTTCCAATATATGAATCTTTACCTCTTGACTATTTTGAGACTCCTTTTCATGTCCATGATCTCATCCGGGACTCCGAACAAACTTCGGTCATCAAAACACATAACTCATAATACAAATCGTCATAGAACGTTAAGCGTGCGGACCCTACGGGTTCGGGAACTATGTATACATAACCGAGACACATCTCTGGTCAATAACCAATAGCGGAACATAGATTCTCATATTGGCTCCTACATATTCTACGAAGATCTTTATCGGTCAAACCGCATAACAACATATGTCATTCCCTTTGTCATCGGTATGTTACTTGCCCGAGATTCGATCGTTGGTAGCATCATACCCAGTTCAATCTCGTTACCAGCAAGTCTCTTTACTCGTTCCATAATGCATCATCCCGTAACTAACTCATTAGTCACATTGCTTGCAAGGCTTATAGTGATGTGCATTACCGAGAGGGACCAAAGATACCTCTTTGATACACGGAGTGAAAAATCCTAATATCGACCTATGCCAACTCAACAAACACATTTGGAGACACCTGTAGAGCATCTTGATAATCACCCAGTTACGCTATGATGTTTCATAGCACACAAAGTGTTCCTCCGGTATTCGGGAGTTGCATAATCTCATAGTGAGAGGAACATGTATAAGTCATGAAGAAAGAAATAGCAATAAAACTAAATGACATTATGCTAAGCTAACAGATGGGTCATGTCCATCACATCATTCTCCTAATGATGTGATCTCGTTTATCAAATGACAACACATGTCTATGGTTAGGAAACTCAACCATCGTTGATTAACGAGCTAGTCTAGTAGAGGCTTACTAGTGACACTATGTTTTGTCTATGTATCCACACATGTATCAAGTTTCCGATTAATAAAATTCTTGCATGAATAATAAACATCTATCATGATATGTAATGAAATATAAATAACAACTTTATTATTGCCTCTAGGGCATATTTCCATCAGCATCTAGTGCATCCTGATCGGAATTATATATATAATTTTTGGTCTCGTGAAGGAGAAAGTAATGCTCAAGCTTGGGGGAGGCTTAAGTCAATGTTATATTCGTTCCCCAATCATGAGCTCTCAAGAGAAATTATTATTCAGAATTTTTATGCTCGGCTTTCTCATAAATCGATCCATGCTATATACTTCTTATACTGGTTCTTTTATGAAGAAGACTATTGAATTCAAATGGGATTTATTGGAAAGAATTATACGCAACTCCGAAGATTGGGAAATCTATGAAGGTAATGAGTCAGGTATAAACCTTAAGTTTGATTGTGTTAAATCTTTTATAGATATCGATGCTTTTCGTGATTTTAGCACCAAGTATGGACTTGACTCTGAGATATCAGCTTCCTTCTGTGAATCCTTTGCTACTCATGTTGATATCCCTAAGGAGAAGTGGTTTAAATATCATCCTCCCATTGAAGTGAAAGTAGTAGGACCTATTAAAGTTGAAGAAGAGACCATTACTTATAATGTTGATCCTATTGTTCCTGCTGCTTATATTGAGAAACCAGCCTTTCCTGTTAGAATAAAGGATCATGCTAAGGCTTCAACTATAGTTTGTAAAAGTAATACTAGAACACCTACACCGTTGAACAAATTAAAGTTGAACCTAGTACTGCTATGGTTAAAGATCTCTTGGTTGATAATATTGATGGGCATGTCATTTAATTCTGTGATGAAGCTGCTAGAATTGCTAAACCCGATATTAAGGATAAACATAGACCTATTATTGGCATGCCTGTTGTTTATGTTAAAATAGGATATCATTGTTATCATGGCTTATGTGATGTTTGTGCTAGTGCGAGTGCAATTACTTTTACTTTATATGAAGAAATTATGAATGATATTGCACCTGCTGAGATAGAAGATATTGATGTTACTATTAAGCTTGCTAATATAGATACTATATCACTAATTGGGATTGTTAGAGATGTTGAAGTCTCGTGTGGGAAAATAAAATACCATGCTGATTTCTTGTTCTTAGTTCCCTACAGGATGATTTTTGTCCCATTATATTTGGTAGGTCTTTATTGAACAATATTAATGCTGAGATAGACTGCGAGAAAGATATTGTTACTATCGGTTTTGGGGATGTGTCTCGTGATTTTAATTTCACTAAATTTCTTAGACAAACCCATGATAAAGAATTGCCTAGTAAGGATGAATTTATTGGTCTTGCTTCTATTGTTGTGCCTCCTACTCATCGTTTCGAACAATATTTGCTAGACCACGAAAATGATATGTTTATTAATGAACCGAGAGAATTAGATGAAATATTCTTTAATCAATCGCCTATTTTGAAGCCCAATTTTCCTATTGAAATCCTTGGGGATCCTCCTCCACCCAAGAGTGATCTCGTGTTTGAGTTTAAACAATTACCCGATACCTTGAAATATACTTATCTTGAGGAAAATAAGATATATCTTGTTATTATTAGTGCTAACCTTTCAGAGCATGAAGAAAAGAAACTATTGAAAACTCTGAAGAAGCACCGTGCCACTATTGGATATACTCTTGATTATCTTAAGGACATTAGTCCCATTCTATGTCAGCACATAATTAATATGGACTAAACCGATTGTTGATCATTAACGACGGTTCAGTCCTAAAATGAAATAAGTGGTAATAAATGAAATATTAAAGCTTCTGGAGGCAGGTATAATTTATCAAATTGATGATAGTATTTGGGTAAGTCTCGTTCATTGTGTCCCTAAGAAGGGGGTATTACTGTTGTTTCTAATGATAAGAATGAATTGATCCCTCAAAGAATTGTTACATGTTGTAGAATGGTAACTAATTTCACAAGTTAAACAAAGCTACTAGAAAATATCATTACCCTCTACCCTTTATTGATCAAATCTTAGAAATACTATACAAACATACACAATTTTGCTTTCTAGATGGCTATTCTGGTTTTTCTCAAATACCTGTGTCAAAAGAGGATCAAGAAAAAACCACTTTTACTTGCCCTTTCGGTACTTTTTCTTATAGGCGTATGCCTTTTGGGTTATGCAATGCACCTGCTACCTTTCAAAGATGTATGACTGCTATATTCTCTGACTTTTGTGAAAAAGATTTTTTGAGGTTTTCATGGATGATTTCTGTGTTTAGGGAACTTCTTTTCATGATTGCTTGAGCAAGCTTGACCGAGTTTTGCCCAGATGTTAAGAAACTAATCATGTCTTGAATTGGGAGAAGTGTCACTTTATGGTTAATGAAGGTATTGCTGGGTATAAAATTTCTGAAAGAGGTATTGAAGTTGATAAAGCTAAAGTAGATGCTATTGACAAGATGTCGTGTCCTAAAGATATCAAAGGTATAAGAAGTTTCCTAGGTCATCGTGGTTTCTATAGGAGGTTTATTAAAGACTTCTCTAAAATTTCTAGGCCTCTCACTAATCTCTTGCAAAAAGTTGTTCCTTTTGTTTTCGATGATGATTGTGTAGAAGCATTTGAAATACTTAAGAAAGCCTTTATTTCTACACCTATTGTTCAACCACCTGATTGGAATTTACCCTTTGAAGTCATGTGTGATGCTAGCGATTATGTTGTTGGTGTTGTTCTAGGGCAAAGAGTTGATAAGAAATTTAATATTATTCATTATGCTAGTAAAACTCTAGACAGTGGCCAGAGAAATTATGCTACTACTGAAAAATAATTCTTAGCTATTGTTTTTGCCCGTGATAAGTTCAGACCTGATATTGTTGATTCCAAAGTAAATGTTCATACTGATCATGTTGCTATTAAATATCTTAGGGAAAAGAAATAGGCTAAACCTAGGCTTATTAGATAGGTTCTCTTGTTATAAGAATTTGATTTGCATATTATTGATAGAAAGGGAGCTGAGAACCACGTTGCACACAACTTGTCTAGGTTAGAAAATGTTCTTGATGACCTGTTGCCTATTGATTATAGCTTCCCTGATGAACAATTAGCAATCATAAATGCTTCTTGTAATGCTCCTTGGTATGCTGATTATGCTAATTACATTGTTGCTCAATTTATACCACCTAGTTTCACATACCAGCAAAAGAAAAAGTTTTTCTATGATTTAAGACATTACTTTTGGGATGACCCACATCCGTATAAAGAAGGAGTAGATGGTGTTATTAGACGTTGTGTACCTAAGCATGAATAGGAACATATCCTATGCAAGTGTCACTCCGATTCCTACAGAGAACACCATGCCGGAGATAGAACTGCGCACAAGGTATTACAATCTGGTTTTATTGGCCTACTCTCTTCAAGGATGCTCGTATGTTTGTCGTATCTTTTGATGAATCCTAAGAATTATTCACTTCTTATTGAACCATTTAATGTTTGGGGCTTTATTATATGGGACCTTTTCCTTCCTCTAATGGGTATACACGTATTTTGGTTGTTGTTGATTACGTTACTAAGTGGGTAGAAGTTATTTCGACTAGTACCGATGATCATAACACCTCTATTAAGATGCTTAAAGAAGTCATTTTTCCGAGGTTTGGAGTCCCAAGATATTTGATGAATGATGGTGGTTCACATTTTATTCATGGCGCTTTCCGTAAAATGCTTGCTAAATATGATGTCAACCATATAATTGCATCTCCTTATCATCCTCGGTCTAGTGGTCAAGTAGAATTGAGCAATAGATAGATTAAATTGATTTTGCAAAAGACTGTTAATAGATCTAGAATGAACTGGTCTAAGAAACTTGATGATGCATTATGGGCCTATAGAAATGTTTATAAAAACCCTATGGGTATGTCTCCATACAAAATGGTTTATGGAAAAGCATGTCACTTACCTCTTGAACTAGAACATAAGACTTATTGGGATATCAAAGAGCTCAACTATGATTTCAAACTTGCTGGTGAGAAGAGGTTCTTTGACATAAGCTCTCTTGATGAATGGAGAACCCAAGCCTATGAGAATGCCAAGTTGTTTAAAGAAAAGGTTAAAAGATGGCATGACAAAAGGATACAAAAGCATGAGTTTAATGTAGATGATCATGTTTCGCTATACAACTCCCGTTTAAGATTTTTTGCAGGAAAGCTTCTCCCTAAATGGGAAGGTCCTTACATTATCGAGGAGGTCTATCATTCCGGTGCCGTCAAAATGAACAACTTCGAAGGCACGAATCCGAAGGTGGTAAACGGTCAAAGAATCAAACATTATATCTTAGGTACTCCCATAAATGTTGAGACCAATATTATTAATACCATAACACCGAAGGGGTACATAAGGGATACTTTCCAGAATGTTTCAGACTCCGAGAAGGAATAGGTATGTGGTACGGTAAGTAAACCGACTCCAAAACTATTCTAATGGCATCTTTTCTCAGTTTTGGAATATTTTAAAAAATTAGGAAAATTAAGAGTAGCCCTAAGAGCGCACGAGGAGACGGCAAGACATGAGGGTGCGCCCTACTTCCCTGGGCGTGCCCCCTACCTTGCCGCCACCTCGTATGCCCTCCTGACTCCATTTTCTCCCAGAACACTTCTGTTGGTCGGTAAAAAATCATTATATAATCTCCCGAAGGTTTTGACCACCGTATCACGGCAATATCCTTTGTTCTTCTTTCATGTTGTTTTCTGGGCAGATATGAAAACATGTCTTCTCAAGATTCAGATGGAGATAGCTATGTTTCGCATTATATTTCGAACCCAAGGACCTATGGAGATGTCTCTCCTTATGCTGGAAATTCGGAGGAAGAAGAAGACTCCGATCTAGAAGAAATGAAGGATTCGAGCTTGGATGAAGACGACGTCCCTCTACCTCAACCGTTGATATGCATGTGGAATTGAAGAAGTCAAGCCTCCCCAACAAAACCCAATCCACCCTTTCTCGTTTTTTGCAGGATAGTAAGGCAGTGCTATGCAATAAGATACTAAAGCTTGAGATGGAGAACAAAGATCTAAGGGAGGAAAACTTTAGTCTGAGACAGAAACTGGAGAAAAGCATTGCATCACCACCTCCGAAGAAAGAAACATAAATACATGGGTATGGGCACTCTGTAGGTATTCTGGGAACGGGGGTACCTAGATTTACCTGCCTGCGGCCCAGGGCATGGCTCATCCAGCGGCCTGGTATGGCCCAGCTTCGTTAGCAACAACTCAAGACCCTCGCGAGGGGCCAAGCCTCGCGAGGCGGATGACGCAAGACCTCCCCTGGGGCAGCCTCACAAGGCTAGCTCCCGAGGAGCGGAGATATCAAGGCTAGGGGCACCTCACGAGGTCCTCGTGACATGAGCCATGATGACCAAGGCCAGGCGGGCGCCAGTGGGCGCGGGATGCCAGTTTCATCTTTGGTGCTAAAGGGGCAGGCGCAGGCGAGGAGTCTCGAGGCATCAGGCAAAGGTTTCCATATCGGTGTGCCCACGATGGCGTCACCACCAGAGCCTTTGGCACGCGAAGACCACCATTTGTCAGGATAGCTTGTACTAGCTGTCCCCCTTCAAATTTGGCCATTGTGGGATTCCTTCCCGCTCAATATTTGGGAATAGGACCGGCCCCTCTATAAATAGGACTATCCACCACCACATGGAAGGAGAAACAGATCGAGAGCCAAGAAGTCACTCCAGCAAGCTCATCCAAGCACAAGAACACCTCCCCTCAGGAGGTTTTTCTTCCCTTGTACTAGGTCTTCCTCAGCCTACAAGGCAATCCACCACACCACACTGGATTAGGGTATTACACCACAACGGTGGCCCGAACCAGTATAAAACTTGGTGTCCCTTGTTATTCGAGCTTCAAAAGCTAGGCCTAGGAATCGGCGAGTAGAGGAGCTAGGGCGGAAGGAGAGATCTTCGTGTGCACCCCGGTGTTCGAACCATAAGGGTTTTGCCAGAACCCAAGATCCGACATTTGGCGCGCCAGGTAGGGGTGCGCCGAAGTTTTGCCTCTCCGCCGGCCCCGCTCTCCATCCGCTAGGCCCTCATGGCGGGTGTCTCTTCTTAGACCAGCTCGATGGGCGCGCGCGGAGGCATAGAGGGCCACCGAGCCTTCACCCCGCCTTGCGACAGGTGCAGTGGCTATCCAGGTTTAGGCCAGATCTACCGCCCCATTATGACGGGGCAGCAGATCCGATCGTCTTCCTCTAGGCCTACGAGGAGGCCGTCTTGGCGGCCGGCGGCGGCAGCAAGGTCATGGCCAACTGGCTCCCCTTGGCGCTCACTGGAGTTCCACGTGCCTGGTTTCTCAGCTTGCCAGAGTCATCTGTGGCGTCCTGGGAGGAGCTGTGTGATAACCCACAAGTGTAGGGGATCGCAACAGTTTTCGAGGGTAAAGTATTCAACCCAAATTTGTTGATTCGACACAAGGGTAGCGAAAGAATACTCTTAAGTATTAGCAGCTGAGTTGTCAATTCAACCACACCTGGGAACTTAGTATCTGCAGCAAGATAGTTTAGTAGCAAAGTAATATGATAGTGGCGGTAGCGGCAATAAAAGTAACGATAGTGTTTTTGTAGTTTTTGTAATAGTAGCAACGGAAAAGTAAATAAGCAACAAGCAATATAGGTAAAGCTCATAGGCATTGGATCGGTGATGGGAAATTATGTCGGATGCAATTCATCATGTAGAATTTATAACCTAGGGTGACATAGAACTAGCTCCAGTTCATCAATGCAATGTAGACATGTATTCCAAATATAGTCATACGTGCTTATGGAAAAGAAATTGCATGACATCTTTTGTCCTACCTTCCCGTTGCAGAGGGGTCCTATTGGAAACTAAGGGATATTAAGGCCTCCTTTTTATAGATTACCGACCAAAGCATTAACACATAGTGAATACATGAACTCCTCAAACTATGGTCATCACCGGGAGTGGTCCCGATTATTGTCACTTCGGGGTTGCCGGATCATAACACATAGTAGGTGACTATAGACTTGCAAGATAGGATCAAGAACACACATATATTCATGAAAACATAATAGGTTCAGATCTGAAATAATGGCACTCGGGCCCTAGTGACAAGCATTAAGCATAGCAAAGTCATAGCAACATGAATCTCACAACATAGTGGATACTAGGGATCAAACCCTAACAAAACTAACTCGATTACATGATAGATCCCATCCAACCCATCACCGTCCAGCAACCCTACGATGGAATTACTCACGCACGGTGGTGAGCATCATGGAATTGGTGATGGATGAAGGTTGATGATGACGATGGCGACGATCTCCACTCTCCGGAGCCCCGAACGGATTCGAGATCAGCCCTCCCGAGAGAGATTAGGGCTTGGCGGCGGCTCCGTCTCGTAAAACGCGATAATTCCTTCGCCCTGATTTTTTCCTCCCCGAAAGTACAGATATAGGATCTGGGGGTACGTCGGTAAGGCACCAGGGGGCCCACGAGGCAGGGGGCGCGCCCTGGGCAGGGGGGGTGCGCCCCCACCCTCGTGGACTGGCCTTGGGCCCCCCTAGTGTGGATCTTCTTGTATATATTTTTTATATTTTCCGAAATAAATCTCCGTTGATTTTCAGGCGATTCCGAGAACTTTTTATTCTGCACAAGAACAACGCCATGGCAGTTTTGCTGAAAACATTGTCAGTTCGGGTTAGTTCCATTCAAATCATGCAAGTTAGAGTCCAAAACAAGGGCAAAAGGGTTTGGAAAAGTAGATACGTTGGAGACGTATCAACTCCCCCAAGCTTAAACCTTTGCTTGTCCTCAAGCAATTCAGTTGATAAAATGAAAGTGATAAAGAAAAACTTTGACAAACTCTGTTTGCTCTTGTTGTTGTAAATATGTAAGCTAGCATCCAGGTTTTCAACAAGATCATGAACTAACCACATTGACAATAACCTTCAGGTCTCCGGACTAGTCACATCAATGGCATAATCAACTAGCGAGCAATAATAATAAACCTCGGATGACAACACTTTCTCAAAACAATCATGATATGATATAACAAGATGGTATCTCGCTAGCCCTTTCTAAGAACGCAAAACATAAATGCAAAGCACCTTTAAAGATCAAGGACTGACTAGACATTGTAATTCATGGTAAAAGAGATCCAGTCATGATCATACTCAATGCAAATTAATAGTAATACATGCAACGACAGAGGTGCTCTCCTGCTGGTGCTCTTTGATCAGAGGATGATGACTCTGCATAGAAGTAAATAGATAGGCCCTTCGCAGAGGGAAACAGGAATTTGTAGAGGTGCCAAAGCTCGATTTTTAAATAGAGATTGAATAACATTTTGAGCGGTATACTTTCATTGTCAACATAACAACCAAGAATCTCGATATCTCCCATGCTACGCACATTATAGGCGGTTCCCAAACAGAATGGTAAAGTTTATACCCCTCCCAACCACCAACAAGCACACTCCACGACTAGCCCGAAACAACGGGTATCGTCCAAACCAGCAACAGCCCTGGGGGAGTTTTTTTTAATTACTATGATTTTGAGCATGGGACTGGGTATCCCGATTACCAACCATTTTCTCATGAATGATGAGTGGAGTCCACTCATCATGAGAATAATCCACCTAGAATGGAAGATATAGACAGCCCTAGTTGATACATGAGCTGTTCGAGCATACAAAATATAATTTCATTTGAAGGTTTAGAGTTTGGAACATACAAATTTACTTGGAATGGCAGGTAAATACCGCATATAGGAAGGTATGGTGGACTCATATGGAATAACTTTGGGGTCTATGGAAGTGGATGCACAAGCAGTATTCCCGCTTAGTACAGGTGGAGGCTAGAAAGAGACAGGGAAGCGACCAGCTAGAGAGCAACAACGGTCATGAACATGCATTAAAATTAATCAACAATGAACGCAAACATGAGTAGGATATAAGTCACCATGAACATAAATATCGTGGAGGCTATGTTTATTTGTTTCAACAACATGCGTGAACATGTGCCAAGTCAGATCACTTAAATCGTTCAACGGAGGATACCACCCATCATACCACATCACAACCATTTTAATATCATGTTGGCACGCAAGATAGACCATTATAAACTCTCAGCTAATTAAGCATGGCATAAGAAGCTATGATCTCTAATTGTCATTGCAAGCACGTTTCATTCATAACAAGCTAAATTAAGAACAACGAGCTATCATATTTACAAAAAACAAAAGAGGTCGAGTTCATACCAGCTTTTCTCATCTCAATTAGTTCATCATATATCATCCTTATTGCCTTTCACTCGCATGACCGAACAGTGTGGATAATAATAATAGTGCATGTGCATTGGACTAAGCTGGAATCTGCAGACATTTAATACAAGAGAGAAGATAAGGTAATATGGCTCAAGGTTAAATCTACAACAAAGCATATGAGAGCCACTAAGCATTTCTATCATGGTCTTCTACTCTTAACCCCCAAAGAAAATAAAAGAAACTATTTACACTGGAAAGCTCCCAACAAGCAAAAGAAGAACATGAAATCTTTTTGAGTTTTCATTTTTACTACTACTACAAGCAAAGAAAGTAAACTAGCTAGAAGCTACAACTAATATTTTTTTTGTTTTTCTGGTTTTTTCTAGCACACAAGAAAAAGACTAAGAAGAAGAAATTGAAACTAAACATGGATGGTATAGTGAAAGAGTGTGAGCACCGACAACTAGAATAGGTGTGAACATGAATGTAAGTCAGTGAGAAACACGTACTCCCCCAAGCTTAGGATTTTGGCCTAAGTTGGTCTATGGCCAGTATTGGCCTGATGGATATCCAAAGTCATAGTTGGGGTTGTACTGGGATGCAGCAGGTACTGCATGCTGAGCTGCATCTCAAACCGGTGACTAGTCGATATTTGAGGTTTTGATCATCCCACTCTAGTCGTCATGTTATAATAAGCATTCGTCTCCTCCATAGTTATAGTGTATCTCCCTTTTTCCTGGAAGTTAAACAAAGTAGGGGCAGGAAGAACAATAGGGATGGAATGCTGCCTGTTAAAGATTAGTCGATATTTGAGGGTTTGATCATCCCACTCTATAAACCGGTGACTAGTCATAGCATGGCAGTCTAAATAAGAAGGAGGTAAAGGTTCATCATTCACGTGCACAGGCACACGAAGAAAAGTGGGCTATGCGGGTAGCATAGATCCCACCAAATAAATCTCCATGCAAGCCATTATGGTGTAGCCTACGTGCAACAATTGCTCCCAAGTTATATTGCCTATCACCTAGTACAGCACTCCCGAGAACACTAAGACCAGGGACACACATGTGACAAGCCTCATCCTTACCGTTTATGCATCTACCGATAAAGAGAGCAAAGTAATGAATAGCAGGAAAATAATGCTCCCTATGGTAGCCTGTGTGATTTCCCTGGATTCGCCTACTGTAATACAAGAAAGGAATTCTCTAAATTCAGATTTGCAAGGATTACTCATACTGCCCCACTATGGGAGTTTACAAGCATCATTAAAATCCTCTAAATCCATGGTATAAGATTTATCATACAGGTCAAACAGTATAGTGTGAGAATTACGTGAAGATGAAAATTTAAACCTTCTCACAAAGCTATCAGTTAAGCCACGGTATTGAGGGCACTTATCTTGTATGAATCCCTCGAGGTCAGCGTTGCGCACGTATGCCTAAAATTCGTCCTTGATGCTAGCTTGACCCATGAAGTCATCTGACGGCCATTCATAAGGCCGTACGTCAGCATCCCTCGGTAGTTCATCGTCCGGCTCATGGAACGCGAGCCTCGGTTCTTGCTTCCTTGAAGAACCACCTTGGAAGTTTCTCCTGAACATTTTTCTGTTTTTTTTTTAATTTTGAGTAACTCACAATAAAAGTTAACCAAACTCAACAAGATTGATAGCAACAACTCCTACAAGTGCCTAGAGACTATATCATGCATTAGAACTACTTGGGACCAAGAAAATTTGACATGCAAGATACTACTTCTTGAGCTTGCATTGTATTCCCTCGAAGAGGAAAGGGAGATGCAGCACGGTAGCGTAAATATTTCCCTCAGTTTTTGAGAACCAATGTATCAATCTAGTAGGAGACCACGCGCGAGTCCCTCGCACCTGCACAAACAAATAAGAACTTCGCAGCCAACGCGATAAGGGGTTGTCAATCCCTTTACGGTCACTTACGAAAGTGAGATCTGATAGAGATGATAGTTTATATTTTTGGTTTTTTTAGTTTATAAGAACAACGAATAAAAGCGATAAAAGTAAAGTAGATGTAGATTGATATGTTGAGAATAGACCCGGGGGCCATAGTTTTCTCTAGTGGCTTCTCTCATGATAGCGATATTCTACGGCTGGTAAACAAATTACTGTCGAGCAAATGATAGAAAAGCGAATAATTATGAGACTATCTGGGCATGATCATTGTATATAGGCATCACATCCGAGACAAGTAGACCGACTCATGCCTGCATCTACTACTATTACTCCACACATCGACCGCTATCCATCATGCATCTAGTGTATTGAGTTCATAAGAACAGAGTAATGCCTTAAGCAAGATGACATGATGTAGAGGGATAAACTCAAGCAATATGATATAAACCCCATCTTTTTATCCTCGATGGCAACAATACAATACGTGCCTTGCTGCCCCTATTGTCACTGGGAAAGGACACCGCAAGATTGAACCCAAAGCCAAGCACTTCTCCCATTGCAAGAACTATATATTTAGTAGGCCAAACCAGACCAATATTTCGAAGAGACCTGCAAGGATATTATGAGCACACATAAAGAGTTCAAAAAAAGAACCAAATATTTCTCGTAGATAATCTTGATCATAAACTCACAATTCATCGGATCTCGACAAACACACCGCAAAAAGAGATTACATCGAATAAATCTCCTCGAAGACCGAGGAGAACTTTGTATTGAGATCTAGAGAGAGAGAAGAAGCCATCTAGATACTAGCTATGGACCCGAAGGTCTGTGGTAAACTACTCACAACTCATGGTGAGGGCGATGATGATGATGAAGAACTGCGTGATGGATCCCCCTTCGTTGGAGATCTGGAATAGGCTCCAAGATGGGATCTTCACGAGAACAGAAGGTACAGCGGTGGAATTAGGGTTTTCTCTCTATTCACAGAGGTTTTGGGGTACGTAGATTTATATAGGAAGAAGGAGGGCACTGGGGGACGCTCGAGGGGGCCACGAGGCAGGGGCACGCCCCCAAGGGGGCCACGTGGCAGGGGCGCGCCCTGGGAAGGGGGGCGCGCCCCCCACCCTTGTGGGCCACCTCTTGATCCCCTGACGTGTTTCTCAAGCTCCGTGTGCGTGATTTTCTCCAAAAATATCTCTCGCGAAGGTTTCATTCCGTTTGGACTCCGTTTGATATTCTTTTTCTGCAAAACCCTGAAACAGGCAAAAAACGGCAATCTGGACTGGGCCTTTGGGTTAGTAGGTTAGTCCCAAAAATGATATAAAAGTGAATGATAAAGCCCATTAAACATCCAAGACTTCATAAATAATAGCATGGAACAATCAAACATTATAGATACGTTGGAGACGTATCAAGCATCCCCAAGCGTAATTCCTGCTCGTCCTCGAGTAGGTAAATGATAAAGAAAGAATGTTTGATGTGGAATGCTAACCAATTTAGTTTTTCAATGTAGTTCTCTTAATTGTGGCATGAATGTTCAGATCTGAAAGATTCAAGATAAAAGTCTATATTGACATAAGAAATAACAATACTTCAAGCATACTAACAAAGCAATCATGTCTTCTCAAAATACTATGGCTAAAGAAAGTTATCCCTACAAAATCATATAGTCTGGCTATGCTCCCTCATCATCACACAAAATATTCATATCATGCACAACCCCGATTTCAGCCAAGCACTTGTTTTCATAATCTATCTTTTCAAACCTTTCTATTTTGACGCAATACATGAGCGTGAGCCATGGATATAGCACTATGGGTGGAATAGAGGTGGTTGTGGAGAAGACAAAATGGAGGGAGAAAGTCTCACCTCGACTAGGCATATCAACAGGCTATGGATATGCCCATCAATAGATATTAATGTGAGTGAGTAGGGATTGGCATGCAACGGATGCACTAGAGCTAAATATGAATGAAAGCTTAACAAAAGAAACTAGTGGGTGTGCATCCAACTTGCTTGCTCACGAAGACCTAGGGCATTTGAGGAAGCCCGTCATTGGAATATACAAGCCAAGTTCTATAATGAAAAATCCCACTAGTATATGAAAGTGACTAAGCATGAGACTCTCTACAATGAAGAACATGGTGCTACTTTGAAGCACAAGTGTGGAAAAAAAGATAGTAGCAATTGTCCCTTCTCTCTTTTCTCTCATTTTTTTGGAGGGGCTTTCTCTTTTTTTTTATTAGCTCCTCTCTATTTTTTTGGGCAATCTCCCTTTTTTTATTGGCCTTTCCTCACATGGGACAATGCTCTAATAATGATGATCACCACAATTTTTATTACAACTCGATACTACAACAAGTATGACTCTACATGAATGCCTCCGGCGATGTACCGGGATATGCAATGAATCAAGAGTAACATATATGAAAATTTATGCATGGTGGCTTTGCCACAACTATGATGTCAACTACATGATCATGCATGGAAATATGACAATATGATGCGTGTCATATGAACGGAATGGTGGAAAGTTTCATGGCAATATATCTCGGAATGGCTATGGAAATGCCATGATAGGTAGGTATGGTGGCTGTTTTGAGGAACAATATGGTGGCTGTTTTGAGGAAGGATATATAGTGGGTTTATGGCACCGGCGAAAGTTGCGCAGTACAAGAGAGGCTAGCAATGGTGGAAGGGTGGGAGTGCGTATAATCCATGGACTCAACATTAGTCATAAGAACTCATATACTTATTGCAAAAAATCTATGTGTCATCAAAACAAAGCAATCAATGCATGCTCATAGGGGGGAGGTTGGTAGGAGTTAACCATCACGTGCCCCCGACCTCCACACAAAGGTTGGCACTCTACAAATACCTCATGCTCTAACTTCGTCACATAGCGGTTCACCATACGTGCATGATACGGGAATCACTAACCTTAACACAAGTATTTCTTAATTTCATAATAACTCCACTAGCATGACTCTAATATCACTATCCTCATGTCTCAAAACAATTATCAAGCATCCAACATCTCATTCTATTCAATGCACTTAGTGTGAATTTTTTTTTACTACATTGACATTGGATGTTTATCATGTGAAGACTAGTTTCTTTAGCCTAAACACATTACCATTCTGTTTTAATAAACTCTCAAAAGGATATAAGTGAAGCATGAGAGTTCAACAATTTCTACAAAATATTACCACCACCGTGCTCTAAAAGATATAAGTGAAGCACTAGAGCAAAAACTATTCAACTCAAAAGATATAAGTGAAGCACATAGAGTGTTCTAATAATTTCTGTGCCATATTTAACTCTCTCATATAGGTGTGTACATCAAGTATCATTGTAGCTAACAAGCAAAGACTCAAATTATACAAGACGCTCCAAAAAAACACATATCATGTTGCGAATAAAAATATAGCTCCAAGTATAGTTACCGATGGATGAAGACGAAAGAGGGGATGCCTTCCCGGGGCATCCCCAAGCTTAGGCTTTTGATTATCTTGAATTTACTTGGGGTGCCATGGGAATCCCCAATCTTAGGAATTTTCTACTCCTTGTTCCATAGTCCATCAAAGCAATACTCAAAACTTGAAAACTTCACGACACAAAACTTAGACAAAAATTCTCGTGAGATCCGTTAGTATAAGAAAGCAAAGCACTACTCAAAAGTGCAGCAATGAATTCATTATTTGTTTATATTGGTGTTAAACCTACTGTATTCCAATTTCTCTATGGTTCATATCCTCCAATACTACTCATAGATGCATCGGAATAAGCAAACAACACACGAAAAACAGAATCTATCAAAAACAGAACAGTCTGTAGTAATCTGCAGGTTTCGCCTACTTCTGGAACTCCAAAAAATTCAAACTAATTTGGTAAATTTGAGGAATTTGTGTACAAATCATCTTCAAAAAGAATCAACTAAAAAGCACGCTCCAGTAAAATCTGAAGACCACTTTAGCTAGCGCTAACGATTCTGTTTTTCACAGCAAGATCACATAAACTACACACAAGTCTTCCCAACGTTCTACTTGGCACAAACACTAAACAAAACATGAAACCACATCTAATCAGAGGCTAGATGCAAAATTTATTCCCTAACAGCAGCAAAAACAAAAAACATAAAATTGGATTGCCTCCCAACAAGCACTATCGTTTTACGCCCCTAGCTAGGCACGATACAAGATAAATCTAGGTATTGCCATCTTTGGAAGGCAATCCATACGTGGCTCTCATGATAGATTCATATGGTAATTTGATTTTCTTTCTAGGAAAATTTTCCATGCCTTTCCTTAACGGAAATTGGAATCTAATATTTCCTTCCTTCATATCAATAATTGCACCAATGGTTCTAAGGAAAGGTCTACCAAGAATAATAGGACATGAAGGATTGCAATCTATATCAAGCACAATGAAATCTATGGGCACATAATTCCTATTGGCAACAATAAGAACATCATTAATTCTTCCAGTAGGTTTCTTAATAGTGGAATCCACAAGATGCAAATTTAAAGAACAATCATCAAGCTCATGGAACCCTAGCAAATCACACAAAGTTTTTGGGATAGTGGAGACACTAGCACACAAATCACATAAAGCATAGCATTCATGATCTTTTATTTTTATTTTGATAGTAGGTTCCCATTCATCATAAAGCTTTCTAGGGATAGAAACTTCTAACTCAAGTTTTTCTTGATAAGATTGCATCAAAGCATCAACTATGTGTTTGGTGAAAGCTTTATTTTGACTATAAGCATGCGGAGAATTTAGCATAGATTGCAACGAGGAAATACAATCAATCAAAGAGCAATTACCATAATTGAATCCCTTGAAATCCAAAATAGTGGGTTCATCACTATGAAAAGTTTTAATCTCTTCACTCGCACTTTTAGCAATTTTAGCATCAAGATCAAAAAACTCCGAATCATTGGGACACCTTAAAACAGAATCATCTCCAATCCTATCTTCATCAAGATTTATACTAGAAAACAAGGATCTAATAGGATACACATCAATAAATTTCAGATCTTCATCTTTATTTTCATGCTCTTCTGGTTTAGCAGCCATCTTATTAATCAAGGTGGACTGTTTATCCGAAATTTGGGCAATTAAGTTCTCAAGATGAGCAAACTGAGATTTCAAGCCATAAAATTTCTTAGACATATCATCAAGGTCTTTATGTATATACTCCATAGACTTTATCTGTTCTTTAAGCTCACTTCTGAAAAATTCATTATGCTCAAATTGTATAGTCATAAAATGTCTAACATTGTTTTCAATCTCCTCCAGCCTCTTGAGGTGAGGGTCAATACTAACAGGGAGAGCCATAGCGACAAGCAAGCAAGCAACACACGAGCAAACAAGAGGCAAGCGAACGATAAACACACGGCGGAAGAAGGGCAAATAAAATAGCAAGGGTGAAGTGGGGGAGAGGAAAACGAGAGGCAAATAAATGTAATGCAAAGGATAAGGGTTTGTGATAGGTACTTGGTATATGACTTTTGCGTAAGCCTCCCCGGCAACGGCGCCAGAAAGTCTTCTTGCTACTTCTTGAGCTTGCGTTGTATTCCCTCGAAGAGGAAAGGGAGATGCAGCACAGTAGCGTAAGTATTTCCCTAAGTTTTTGAGAACCAAGGTATCAATCCAGTAGGAGACCATGCGCGAGTCCCTCGCACCTGCACAAACAAATAAGAACTTCGCAGCCAACGCGATAAGGGGTTGTCAATCCCTTTACGGTCACTTACGAAAGTGAGATCTGATAGAGATGATAGTTTATATTTTTGGTATTTTTAGTTTATAAGAACAACAAATAAAAGCGATAAAAGTAAAGTAGATGTAGACTGATATGTTGAGAATAGACCCGGGGGCCATAGTTTTCTCTAGTGGCTTCTCTCATGATAGCGATATTCTACGGCGGGTAAACAAATTACTGTCGAGCAATTGATAGAAAAGTGAATAATTATGAGACTATCTAGGCATGATCATTGTATATAGGCATCACGTCCGAGACAAGTAGACCGACTCCTGCCTGCATCTACTACTATTACTCCACACATCGACCGTTATCTAGCATGCATCTAGTGTATTGAGTTCATAAGAACAGAGTAACTCCTTAAGCAAGATGACATGATGTAGAGGGATAAACTCAAGCAATATGATATAAAACCCATCTTTTTATCCTCGATGGCAACAATGCAATACGTGCCTTGCTTCCCCTACTGTCACTGGGAAAGGACACCGCAAGATTGAACCCAAAGCCAAGCACTTCTCCCATTGCAAGAACTATAGATCTAGTAGGCCAAACCAAACCAATAATTTGAAGAGACTTGCAAGGATATTCTGATCACACATAAAAAGTTCATAGAAGAACCAAATATCTTTCATAGATAACCTTGATCATAAACTCACAATTCATCGGATCTCGACAAACACACCGCAAAAAGAGATTACATCGAATAGATCTCCTCGAAGACCGAGGAGAACTTTGTATTGAGATCTAGAGAGAGAGAAGAAGCCATCCAGATACTAGCTATGGACCGTAAGGTCTGTGGTAAACTACTCACAACTCATGGTGAGGGCGATGATGATGATGATGAAGAACTCCGTGACGGATCCCCCTCCGGTGGAGCTCCGGAACAGGCTCCAAGATGGGATCTTCACGGGAACAGAAGGTACGGCGGTGGAATTAGGGTTTTCTCTCTGTTCACGGAGGTTTTGGGGTAAGTAGACTTATATAGGAAGAAGGAGGGCACCGGGTGACGCTCGAGGGGGCCACGAGGCAGGGGGCGCGCCCTGGGAAGGGCGGCGTGCCCCCAGCCTCGTGGGCCACCTCTTGATCCCCTGACGTGTTTCTCAAGCTCCGTGTGCGTGATTTTCTCCAAAAATATCTCTCGCGAAGGTTTCATTCCGTTTGGACTCCATTTGATATTCTTTTTCTACAAAACCCTGAAACAGGCAAAAAACAACAATCTGGACTGGGCCTTTGGGTTAGTAGGTTAGTCCCATAAATGATATAAAAGTGAATGATAAAGCCCATTAAACATCCAAGACTTCATAAATAATAGCATGGAACAATCAAAAATTATAGATACGTTGGAGACGTATCACAAGCTCAAGAACAAGGTCTCCACAGCAGCATAAATTTGCAACAAATAAAGCACTAGAACAAAAACTAATTGGACCAATGGAGGAGTCACATACCAAGGAACAATCTCCCCAAATAGTTTGGTGAATGGTGCTTTGAGCAAGGAGATCGAAAATGGCAGCAAGATGAGCTAGAACTCGGGTTTGAGCTCGTTGGTGATTTTTTTGGGAGGAAGAAGAAGAGCATGGGTGCAGGAATAAGTGGAGGGGGGCCACGTGGGGCCCACAAGGCAGGGGGCGTGCCCTGGACCCTCGTGGCCACGTGCTGGCTCCCCTCGCTGTGTGTTCAGTGCCATATTTCCTCAAATATTCTTTTTCATGGTATTTGGAGAACTTTTATTTTCGGGATATTTTTTATTGCACGGATAAGTCTGGAAACAGACAAAAAAAAACATACTATTTTGCTTAATTTATCCTAATTAACAGAAAGTAAAAGGAGGGTACAGAAGGTTGAGCTATCTAGATTCACCTATCCCATGTTCATCAAAAGGAAACCATTAAGAAGGTTGATCAGGTCTTGTTAATAAACTCTTTCCGAGTAACATGAAACTGGGGAATTTTCGAATAACACTAGGTTACCTCAATGGGGATATGTATGTCCCCAACAATAAGTATGTCATATGTCTTCTTGATAGTAGGAAGAGGAAACTCAAAACCTCCAATAATGATAGTTGAAGTTTTTCCAATATAATTGATACTGTGGACCTGAGGTTGTTTCCTCGGAAAGTGTACCGTATGCTTATTACCATTGACATGAAAAGTGACATTGCCTTTGTTGCAATCAATAACAGCTCCGCGCAAGATCTTTGGTCTTCCCCTAGAACTGCCTGCAGTATTCAAAAAGGGTCTTCCAAGAATAACAGACATACTATCATCCTCGGGAATATCAAGGATAACAAAGTCCGTTAGAATAGTAATGTCGGTGTACTAAAGTAGGGGTACCTTAGTATCCCGACTTGTGCACGGGCAGTAGCAGCGTCCCATGGTCTGGCTCACCACGCGCCCGCCAAAGCCCACTCTAGGCCCCTTTAAGCCATTCAAGAACAAAGTATTCAAGTTAAGAGACAAGACCCCGGCAAGAGGAGCTTGCCGGGAAGGCCGTGCCAGGCTCAAAGTTATCGTTCCAGAACAAGACCCTGGCAAGAGGAGTTTGCCAGGAAGGCCAAAGAATAACGCTTCAGAAGATATATCGCGGTGCATCATGCGCCCCGGCAGGACCCGGAGAGCGGCAAACTTCCGGGCCCGGCAAGGTTGCGACCCCGGCAAGGTGCTTGCCGGGAGAAGCCTACACTGTGTGCCTGCGCTCCAGCTCATTTGGCCATGCGTCGCCCTGGGGCCCTTCCAGGGGCACGTGGTAGATGGCTGTGCAGCCTGGGGGACACGGTGGCAAGCCGCTGTGACGAGACTTTCGCCGTGGCGAACGGAGACGCATGGACGGGCGCTTTTGGGGCGACGGCGATGGACATTCAATGCCCTTGTCCCCCACCGTCAGAGTTAGGTGAAGACCACTGTTCATACACTGTTCATGCACTGTTACAACCACCACCAGTTTTACGTTTTTACCCTCCTCTACGTTGGCACCTGTCGGTAACCCCTTTGAGCTATAAAAGGAGGCCCATGCACAACGTAGAGGGGGTTCGATCCCAGAAACTCGATCACTCCTACGCTCGGTGTAGCTAGCACTGTAGATCTTCAAGCTCCCGAGCCCGAGAACTCAATACAACCAAAGCAGGAGTAGGGTTTTACGCGTCCGCGCGGCCCAAACCTGGGTAAACTGCCCACGTGTGCCCCTCGATCCGCTCTTCGTGCTCCCTCCGCTCCCTTGCCGTACCATAGAAAGGGGCTCCGGTCCCATAGGTGTTCGTGGGAGGTCAGTTTCCCCGACATCTTTGGCGCGCCAGGTAGGGGGCGTCGAGGTTGTGCGAACCTGATCCGGCGCTCACGCGGGCGCAGTCTTCATCAACCTCTCCAGCTTCGTCAACTTCATCGGCTACGTCAATATGCCTCCGAAGAAGAAGGCTTCGGAGGTCGGAGGCCCGTCTGTGTCAATCCCACCACCTCCAGAACCGACGGTTGGTGGAGGAGACGCTGGCAGAAGGGTGGACGCCGGTGGGGAAACTCACGGCGCCACCAAGTCCAAGGACAAGACGGACGACCGGGCGAACTCCAAAGCCTCGGTGTCAGTGCATGCACCACGTCCCTCTCAGGAGGTACCAGACTAGCAGCGACGTGGTACCGGAGGTACCATACGCTTGCTGGGACGTGGCCAGACCGGCGGGTCGCGGGACGCTCAAGGCCAACGTCCTGGCACAAGCAAGGTGCGGTCGCCGGGGCGGGAACATGCTCCTTCTAACGCGGTTAGAAGTCCGAGCGTATCTGGCTCCTCGCACCATTCGCCAGCGTTTCCCTCCTCTCCAGCAGAGGCCTTAGCTAGGGCTCATCTGCTCCTCGATTTCCCTCCAGCGGCGGACAAGGCCGAAGACTGGAGGGCTACGATCCAGAGCCTCATCGCTTTCGCCAACAACGACATGCCGCAGCAGCCGGCAACATCGCGGCCGCGGCAAGTCGACTAGGCGAAGGCCGATGGAGACAAGACCGCCGGGGGCGCAACTACCGTGCACTCCCCGTCGCGGAAGCAGAAATCGCCACCCCGTCGGATCAACGTCGACGACGACTCCACAGCGTCATCAGATCCGCGGGCTCGCCGTGATCAGCGGGCTAGACGACAGGCGACAAGAGGACGCTCGAACGCGTATCGAGCGTCGACGAGAAGCCCGAAGATAGTCTGATCAGCGCGCTGGGACCGCTGTCGACATGCACGCGCCCGGTGAACCAGGCGACTTGCCGTATGCGGCAGGCTGCCCTGCGTTCACCCGAGAGCTGCGGCAAGTCCAGTGGCCCAGCATGAAGAACTTTAAGCCCGACGTACCCGAAAAGTACGACGGCAAGACACACCCCTCGGAGTTCCTCAGCATCTACACCATTGCGGTGCAGGCTGCCGGGGGACGCGACGAGAAGATTCTAGCCAACTACTTCCCGCTCGTGCTTAAGCCAAACGCCAGGTCTTGGCTTATGCACTTGCCGGAAAACTCCATCTATTCATGGGCGGATTTGTGCCACCAGTTTGTCGGCGCCTTCACAGGCGGCCACAAACCCCACGGCCAGGAGAGCGATCTCCACATTCTTGCCCAAAAAGAGGGGGAGTCCCTACGCAAGTACATCCAAAGGTTCAGTCGCGTTCAGCACAACATTCCCGATGTCCACCCTGCCACGGTTATTAGCGCGTTCCGCCAGAACGTGCGTAACCGCCGGATGAGGGAGGAGATGGCGATGACCATGATCCGGGACGTCAGCGAGCTTTATGCTCTGGCTGACAAATGTGCCCGTGCTGAAGAAGGGAGGAGGCTCCCCGGAGAGGATACCGGTGCAGGAGGAAGTGACAGCGAGGATGCCGCCCCGGCAAAGAGAAGCCGGCGGCGGAATAACAGGAAGAAAAAGAACAAGGAGGTACTAGTTGTCGAGCAGTCCAGCAAGGAGGCTGCCGCCAAGAAGACACAAGCTGGTGGCTCCAACAAGGAGGCCGCCCCTGTAGCGGCAGCCGACAAGCAGGACGGCTCCGACAAGCAGTACTGCAAGATCCACGGCACTAAGGGCCACGATCTCCAGAACTGCAAAAGGGTAGAGTACCTCGTAGAACAGCAGAAGGCTGAATACGAGCGTCGCGACAAGGAGAAGGCCCAAGGGGGCGGGGGAGAGCCCAGCAAGAAGCGACCGTTCAATGGCCGGTGAGGACGCCGCGGCAAGGCCAAGCAGCGGCAAGGAGACAGACCTCCCCGGGGCCGCGACAAGGATGAAGACGAAGACGATGACGAGGATATGGATGAAGGAGACAACAGCGAGCAGGAGTTCCAGAAGGCCACAGAAGTTCTGTGCGTCGATGGAGGTGCCTCTCTGCACACTTCCCACCGCCAACTCAAGCAATGGGTGCGGGAAGTGAATGTAGCTGAGCCACCCGTCGAGTCGCGCAGGCTGCTGAAATGGTCCAGCACGCCCATCATCTTCGACCTTGAGGACCACCCTGACCGCACAACTGCGGTCGGGTGTTTGCCGATGTTGGTTTCACCAACTATCCGCAACCTCAAGGTCACCAAGATGTTGGTAGATGGCGGGGCCGGCCTCAACTTGATCTCCTCCGCCGTGATCAAGAAACTGCAGATCCCCGACAGCGAGCTCGAGGAAACCGGGACATTCCAAGGGATCAACCCGGGAAGGAGCAAGCCGAAGGGGAAGATCACGCTGCCGGTGACCTTTGGCGGAGAGCTTAATTTCAGGACGAAGAGGATCACCTTCGACGTCGCCGATATCCCGTTGCCATACAATGGGATACTTGGCCGTCCTGCGCTCGCCAAGTTCATGGCGGCCTCCCACTATGCTTACAACATGCTCAAGATGCCGGGGCCAATAAGCGTCATCTCTGTCCCCGGCGACAAGAAGGACGCGCTTATCTGCGCCGACAAGATCTACCGGGACGCAGCAGCCGCGGCAGACAGCAAGACACTTGCCGCTGAAGCTCCCGGGGGGAAGACCAAGACCAAGTCCGGCAAGAGCTCTGGGGCCCACTCCGGCAAACGCACCTCTTCGGAGTGCTGCGCTGCCGTCGAGGACGCACCATAAAGCTCCACCGGCAAGTACAAGAAAGGAATGGTAGCTCCGCCGGCAACCAAGAAGGTGTCCGCCAAGGAGGACGGCACTGGTGGTACCTTCACCATCAGTGCTACACTCGACCCCAAATAGGAAAGCGCGCTCGTTGCCTTCCTGCGGGCGAATGTCGATGTGTTTGCATGGCAACCATCTGACATCCCTGGCGTTCCCAGGAAGGTAATTGAGCATAAGCTTGCTGTTTGTCCTCATGCGCGGCCCGTCAAGCAGAAGGTCAGGAAGCAAGCGGTGGAGCGCCAAGAGTTCATCGCCGAAGAGATAAAGAAGTTGGAAGCAGCAGGTCTGGTTAGAGGTGTACTACATACCACGTGGTTGGCCAATCCAGTTGTCGTGCGCAAGGCTAATGGGAAGTGGAGACTTTGTATAGACTTCACTGATGTGAATAAAGCTTGTCCTAAGGATCCATTTCCCTTGCCGCGCATTGACCAGATTGTTGACTCCACCGCCGGATGTGAGTTGCTTTCATTTCTCAATGCATACTCAGGTTACCACCAGATATTCATGGCTGAGGAAGATGAAGAGAAGACCGCGTTCATTACTCCATGTGGCACATATTGCTTTATACGCATGCCCTTTGGATTGAAGAATGCGGGCTCAACATTTGCAAGGGTGGTCCACACTGCTTTTGAGCCACATATACACAGAAACGTAGAAGCCTACATGGATGATATAGTGGTCAAGAGCAAGAGCAAGGATACCCTGGTTCAAGATCTAGAAGAAACCTTTGAGAATCTGCGCAAGATACAGCTCAAGTTGAACCCCGAGAAGTGCGTCTTTGGAGTCCCTTCCGGCAAGCTTCTCGGGTTCTTTGTGTCCCAGAGGGGGATTGAAGCCAATCCCGACAAGATAAAAGCCATCGAGCAGATTGAAGCCCCGAAGCGCGTCAAGGACGTAAGGAGACTTGCTGGTTGTGTGGCGGCCCTCAGCAGGTTCATTTCAAAGTCTGCAGAACGCGCCCTGCCTTTCTTCAAAATCTTGAAAAAGGCAGGTCCTATGAAATGGACTCCGGAAGCGAAGGCAGCGCTGCGTGACTTGAAAGAGTACCTATCCTCCACTCCGATACTCGTCGCACCTAGGCCACAAGAGAAGTTGATGCTGTACCTAGCGGCAACCAATCAAGTGGTTAGTGCTGCGTTAGTAGCGGAGAGGGAGGCAGATGAGGAAACCACATCCCCGGCAAGCACACCCAGCGACAAGCAGGGGGCTTCCCCGACAAGCTCTGGCCCCGACAAGGACAAGCCTGCGCAGGAACAAGGAGAAGTGCGGAAGAAGATGGTACAACGCCCAGTGTAATTTGTAAGCTCCCTCTTGCAGGGGGCTAGGTCAAGATACTCTGGGGTGCAGAAATTGCTTTTCGGCCTCCTCATGGCCTCAAGGAAGCTGCGCCATTACTTCCAAGCGCACGAAATAACGGTGTTCACTCGCTTTCCGTTGAAGAGGATACTGCAAAATCCAGAAGCAACCTGCAGGATCGTCGAGTGGGCACTAGAGCTGTCAAGCTTTGGTCTCAAGTTTGAGAGTACCTCAACTATCCAGAGCAGAGCTTTGGCAGAATTCATAGCATAATGGACTCCAACACCAGATGAAGAAGTTCCAGAGACAAGCATCCCCGTCCAAGAAGCAAGCAAGGAATGGATAATGTACTTCGATGGTGCCTTCTCGCTGCAAGGCGCCGGTGCCGGTGTGCTACTTGTCGCACCCACCGGGGAACACCTCAAGTATGTTGTCCAAATGCACTTTCCCAAGGAGCAATCAACAAACAATACTGCTGAGTATGAAGGTTTGCTTGCCAGCCTCAGAATTGCGGCCGAACTTGGGATCAAGAAGCTGATTGTGCGGGGAGATTCACAACTGGTGGTCCACAAGTGAACAAAAACTACCAGAGTCCTTTGATGGAAGCTTATGTCGATGAAGTGAGGAAGCTTGAAGAACACTTTGAAGGCCTGCAGATGGAGCATGTCCCAAGAGCTCAGAATGATATCGCAGATGGCCTCTCAAAGTGTGCTGCAATGAAGTTACCTGTGGAACCAGGGACCTTCATGCTCAAGCTAACTCAACCATCCGTCACACCATCAGTTGGTCAAAGCAAGTAGAGGAAGTTGGTCTCCGGCGACTACTTGCCGGCGGATCTTCCTGAAGCCGCCGCCAAGGTCCCCAAGATCAACGACCAAGTTGCTGAGGAACGGTCTGCTCCTGCGGACCCTAGGGTTCGTATAGTTGAAGCAGGCGTTCCCGACAAGTCTTGCCCTAGCAGGCTTGCCGGGGAACACTCGGCTGCGGCAGAGCTACAGGTTCTTGTCGTAGAAGCTGAGGTTCCCGCAGCGGCCCTGATGCCTTTAGTCCTTGTTGTTGAGCCTCAGGCTCCAGCATGGGCGCAGCAAATCGTCCGTTTTCTTCAAACTGGAGAACTTCCCGAAGAACCAGAAGAGATAGAGAGGATTACCAGGCAGTCAAGTATGTACCAGTTCGTCGGCAATGAACTGTACAGAAGAAGACTCGATGGTGTCAGATTGAAGTGCGTTTCCCGGGAAGATGGACAGAAGCTGTTGGCAGAGATACACGGAGGCATATGTGGCCACCACATTGGCGCAAGAGCACTTGCCGGGAAGGCGTTCCGGCAAGGTTTCTTTTGGCCAGAAGCCCTCCAAGATGCAACTGCACAAGTAACCAAGTGTGAAGCGTGCCAGTTCCATGCCAAGCAGATTCACCAACTAGCTCAAGCTCTCCAGACAATCCCTTTGTCCCGGCCCTTCTCGGTCTGGGGGCTCGACATCCTCGGCCCCTTTCCCCGCGCAGTCGGGGCTTTGAATACTTGTACGTTGCAATCGACAAGTTCACAAAGTGGCCAGAAGTGGAACCAATGAGAAAGGTGACAACACAGTCAGCAGTGAAGTTCTTCAGGTCAATTGTTTGCCGTTTCGGAATCCCTAACAGGATCATCACCGACAACGGCACACAGTTCACAAGTCGCACCTTCATGCAGTACGTCCAAGACCTTGGCGCTAAGGTCTGCTTTGCTTCTGTTGCTCACCCGAGGAGTAACGGTCAAGCGGAGAGGGCCAATGCTGAAGTGCTGCGCGGGCTCAAGACAAGGACCTTCGACAGGCTGCATAAGTGCGGAAGAAACTGGATAGAGGAGTTGCCGGCGGCTCTTTGGTCAATCAGGACGACACCAAATCGAGCCACCGGACAGACACCCTTTGCTCTCGTCTATGGAGCAGAGGCAGTTCTCCCCACGGAACTCGTATACGGGTCTCCTCGAGTGCTCGCTTACGATGAGCTTGAGCAAGAGCAGTTGCGGCAAGATGATGCATTGCTCCTCGAGGAGGACCCTCTCCAGGCTGCTGTACGAGCTGCTCGATACCAGCAAGCCTTGTGTCGTTATCATAGCCGCAAGGTCAAGGCCAGGAGTCTCGAGGAAGGCGACCTTGTTCTTCGGCGCGTTCAGTCCGCCAAGAATTCCAACAAGTTGATGCCGAAGTGGGAAGGCCCTTACCGGGTGAGACAAGTCACAAGGCCTGGCGCTGTCCGCCTTGAGACCGAAGAAGGCTTACCGGTGAGCAACTCCTGGAACATCGAGCATCTTCGCAAGTTTCACCCGTGAGGCGCAGTTGCCGTGATCCGTTCCGGCAACCACCTTTTGTACAAGTCTTGCCGCTGTTGCATGTAAACCTTTGTACAAAGCCGGGCGCAGACCCCGTGCATCAGTAAAACTTTTGTGCTTCGCACCATTTGTCATTTCATGCTTTTCTTTTTACTTGCATGTATCATCTGACATTTTGTGCAGCACACATCCCTGGTAAGCAGCAACAAGCCGCAAGGCTCCATACTTGTGTTTTCTCCTCCTTTCCTTTCTCTCTTAAACAGAAGAAGTGTTCCTCGCGCACAAGTTTGTCGGGGGGAAGGAAGATAGTGGTATGGACCAAGTGTTGTTCAAGGAAAGAAAGCCTTTACCGAGAAGTAGACATAACACAAAAGATAAGTTGCCAAAGTTTGAGCAATTTAAAAAATTTCAAATTCTTAGTTGTCTTCCTTGAACAACCACACTTTGTATGGAAAACCTGTGCGCGGAGGAACCTACCCGAGGCTAGCCGCACCCTTACTTTGTTTCGAGCACACTCAACGGCTTAAGTGCGCTGCGACAAGTGTTGCGCCCTTACTTCGCTTTCGAGTACGCTCAACAATCTAAGTGTGTTGCGACTACCTGCGGCAAGGTTTCTTGCCGGCAAGGGCATTGCTAGCAGGCTGCTAAGAGTCCCGCACTCAGCGCTCGCGGCAAGGGCTCCTGTGCCGGCAAGTTCCCTAAAAAGCGTAGGGTGAAAAGCATACAAAGTGAAAGGGCTAAAAGCAAGGGAGATAACACTGCATTGATTACCCAAAAAATAAAAGTATATATTACAGAGATAGCTTGCCGCTGTTCTAACCAACTACTACCCATGACTTAATTGACAGCGGCAAGGGAAGTGGAAAGAAAGAAGCCTGGTCCCTACGGTCTCCATCGACCCTTTGGATCCTGCCCGCCTTCGCCACGATGTGGGCAACTTGCGCCTTCAGGGCCTCCTGGTCAGCTTCGGGTGGAAGGGTCCGGAGGACGTTGACGAGGTTGATCCCGGGATTGCGGTAGACGATCTTCGACAACACCCGCTCCATAGTACCCATGCAAAGCCGACGCGCCTCGTCAGCCAGCTGCGTAGGGATCCTCTCCCGCAGCCGCGCGAGAGCCGGCGCCACCCCTCTGAAGAACAAGCTCAGCTTGGCGCTGTGGGGGAGACTCTCGTCGGGGGAGTACGTGAGGTGCACCGCCCTCAGTGCCACCAGCTCCATGTCGATGTTGGCGGCGGAGGCGGCGAGCTCCTCGGTCCACTGCTCCACCGTCCGCTGGAAGTGGTTTTGCGAGACGGCGGCGCTTTCCAGCAAGGCCCTCTCCGTACGGAGATCGTCCTTCAGCTTCGTCTCGCGGTCCCGGGAGGCGTCAAGCGAGTCGGTGAGGGTAGAAACCTTTAGCTCCAAGTCAGCGATGGAGTCCCTGGCGTCGGTGAGCTCTTTACCTTTCTCGGAGAGGCGGACTTGTAGCTCCGAGTTGGTATGGGCGTCCTTCTCCCACGCCACGTTGAGAACGGTGACCCTGTCCTCGCTCGCCTTCAGGTTCAACTCCATCTGCGCCACCCTGGCCTCCAGATTCCTCTTGGCGGTCTCTGCGGCAGCGGCGGCATCCCTCGCCCCCTGCAGAGCCCCGCCAATGGCCTGCTCACGAGCGGTGAGGTCGTCCTCGTGGCTGTCGAGGTCGACCTTCCGCTGGTTGAGCTCTCCCTCCCGCCGAGACAGCTCCTCGGCGGCTAGACGCTGCTGCTCCTCCACCTCGGCCTTCTCGAGGAGGAACGCCTGGTGTGCTCCGGCAAGCTCTTCGCGCTCCTCCGCCAAGTTTCGGAGGGCCGCCTGGTTGGCGGCACGGAGCTCCGCGGCACGCTTCTCCAGATCAGCACTAGCCTTGGCAGCCAGAGCCTCTCGGGACTCCAGCTTGGCTTGCCTGGCCCGGTACAAACCTAGGAGTCGACGCAGGAGTTGCTCCTCTTCGGGCTCGTCGCTACTGCCGGGCGCGTCGACGACCTTCAACCCGGCGGAGGCAAGAACTTCTCCGTCAAACGTCTCCCCCTCCGTGAGTGCCCTTGATGAGGACGCCCACGGGACTTGGATAAAGACCCCGTTGGCGGCCTCCAGATAGACGCCCGACCCAGCCGCAGAGGCGGAAGGATCGGCGGCCGGTGCAGCGTCCGGCGCTCCTGCGGCCTCCGGGCCAGTAGTGCGGTCGCCGATCCCTTCCCCAGCTGCCGCGTCAGCGGTCGGGGCGGTCTCCTCGGCGGCTGGCTCATCGGCGCCGGCCGTTCCCTCTGCGGCGGTGGCATCGCCAGCGTCGCCACGCACCTCCTCCTCGGCGATGGTTTCCGTCTCCATCAGCTCCGGGGCGGGCGGATTTGACGACAGAAGGAAAGGAAAAGGAAAATCATCAAGCAAATATCCAAAAAAGACGAATCCAAGAAGAAGAAATTACAAAAGTTACCTTCGCAGGCCTCTTCAACGACGGGGTCCCTCGCCGGGGAGTTCTCCCTTGGCGGCGTAGAAGAAGCCCCCGCCGGCGGAGGGCTGCTGGCGCCTTCCCTTGGCGGGGATTCCACCCTTGTCGGGGTGCTCGCCCTTGGCGGAGTACCCATCCTTGGCGGAGCACTGTCCCTTGCCGGGGAGCTCATCCTTGGCGGGGAGGGTGGAACAAGCGGTTCGTCGGGGGCGACCTCTTGGTGCTCCTGCGGCTACGGCTCCACTTCTGCGCAAGACAACAAAACATTAGCAAGGATAACTACCTCAAGCGCGCCCTACAAACAGAAAAGTGAACAAGGGACTTACGCTGGGGGCTGCGCTGGGGGCTGCTCTCCGGAGCAGCAGGCTGGTCCGGCAAGTTTGTCGCTGGCGCGTCCCCCGTCGCTGCGGCAGGCTCGTCGTCCTCAAGGTCAACCACAGGGATCTTGGCCCTCTTCACCGTCCTCTGGGTCAAGGTCCTGGAAGCCAAACAAGATCAGAGTTAGGCGGAAAGGAAATCAAGATGAAAGCAGCGAAAATCAAGGAAATTAAAATTGCAAGTACTTACTCTTCCTCCTCTTCATCGGAGCTGAGAGCAGAGAAATAAAACTGCGCCTCACGTGCTCCAGCGCGAGGAGCTGGAGGAGAAGGCTCCCTTGGGCGTTTGGCGGGCTCCGGAGCTGTGGGTTGTGAAGACCCCGCGTCGGTCGTCGCTGAAGACCGAGGGGCGGAAGGAACCCCAGAGCCACTCCGGGAAGATCCCCCTCCGCTTGTCGCTCGGGCACGGGGCGCCTCCTTGACGACCTTGCTCGTCGTAGTGGCGCGCGTCGCCCGGCGCTTCGGCTGCTGTCTGAGCGCCTGTGGCCTCACCGTCTCTGCGGCCTTGCGGAGGCGCTTCTTCTGTTGTGGCGGAGGACTTGGTGGTGACGGAGAATTTTCTGAGGACGAGGAGGCGTCGTCGTCCAGGTTCAGTGACCCGCCCGAGTCTTCGTCGGAATCGCCCGATTTGGCGTCCTCCTCGGCGGGCTCACTGGACTCGGGGCCTTGCCCGGCAGTCTCGCTCGTCTCGGCAGGCTCCCCGGCAAACTCCTCGGGCGCAATCTTCAGCAGCTTGAGGATTTCCTCCTCCTCGGCCTGGCTCACCGCGTCCGCCACCTCCGCTTCATCCACAGTGTACCCAAATTCACCTGCGACCGTAGCCGCGGCGGCCTCTTCCATCCTGCTGGCTATGTACGCCACATCTCGCTCGGTGGTCTCCCGGGTGAACCCCTTCTTCTCCTCGGCGTTGCGTGGTTTTTCAACCAGGTTGTCGAAGAAGGCCTGCACGGTCTCCTCTGGAGGCATCAGCCAAGTGGGAACAACCCCGTGGGAATCGCACTCTGGCATTACCGCGCGGATGGCACTGAGGGACGTATTGTTGCACAAAGGAACTACTCCTACCGACGGTTTGAACCACTCCGGGTGCTTGGGGTCGTGCTTGAACAGCTCCCGGACCATCCCCTTCAGTTCCAAGACGGTGAAGTTATAGTTCAGCCCGGGGCGCAGCCTCATGCGGTCTGCCGCGTTGCCGAACTCCCAAGCGGGTCTCTTCCTTTCCTGCAGAGGGGCAATGCGGCGGCGGAGGAAGTCAGCCCCAACTTCACCCACAATCAGGTTGGCAGCCCGGAGGCGAAGGATCCTAGTAAGGGCAATCTGCAGCTTGTCATCCTCTGGGGCCAAGTCGCTCCAATCCTTGCCGCGCACTATTGCATTCCGGCGTGGCGAGGTAAACTGCTCGGGCGCATCTTCCAGAACCCAGCACCAATCGGCTCTCCACTCTTCCCACTTGCCGCGTAGCTCTCCAATCAAGTACGCCTCCTTCTTGTTCAGCCTAAAGATCCAGGAGATGCCGTCGGAGAGTGGGGATCCGGACTCTACTCTAGGCGTGAAGAAGTGGTGGAAAAGAGCTACATTTGGGTGGACCCCGACGTAGTTTTCGCACAGATGTGCGAAAACGGCCAAAGTGAGGACAGCATTCGGGGTGAAATCTAAGAGGTGGAGTCCATACGTGTTCATCACATCACAGAAGAACTCCGAATACGGAGGACAGAGACCGCAATGGAAGAATGAGGCGAAGTAGTTGTAACCTCCCGGGAACATGTCGACGGCCACGGCAGGGAGGACTCTGGTGCGAGGGTGAGCCTTCGTCTCCCTTGCCCAGAACAAGTAGTACTTGTCCCGTCGCTCCCTCGCGCCGAGCCTCGGCGGGAAGACCACCGTCCTTCTCCGCATGGCTGCCAGCTTCGCCGCCTTGTCGGACTTCTCCTTCTTCGCCTTATCGCTCTTCGCCTTGTCGCTCTTCGCCTGGTCGCTCTTCGGGGCCATGGCGGGGACGGCGAGGGAGGACGACGGCGCTGCGGGTGGGGAAGACGGCGGAGGAAGGGCAGAAGCAGGGAGCGGCGGGGGTTTCTAGAGATTCAAGGCGCAATGAAAGCAATGGGGGAAACTGCCCTTGATTCCTCTGCTTTTAAGGGGGAAGTGGGGGACGTTCCGCATTTCCCCATTAAAGAAACATGCCACGATCTCTCCCACGATGCCGCAATCGACGCGTGCCGTTAGGGAGGGATGCGGCGAATCTGGAGTGGGAAACGGCGCGCCGTGGGCCGCGTGTGCCCATGCACTATTCTGGGCCTGGCCCAACAGCGCTCGGCACCATGTGTGGCCCAGGCCCGGGGGCTCCTGTCGGTGTACTAAAGTAGGGGTACCTTAGTATCCCGACTTGTGCACGGGCAGTAGCAGCGTCCCATGGTCTGGCTCACCATGCGCCCGCCAAAGCCCACTCTAGGCCCCTTTAAGCCATTCAAGAACAAAGTATTCAAGTTAAGAGACAAGACCCCGGCAAGAGGAGCTTGCCGGGAAGGCCGTGCCAGGCTCAAAGTTATCGTTCCAGCACAAGACCCTGGCAAGAGGAGTTTGCCAGGAAGGCCAAAGAATAACGCTTCAGAAGATATATCGTGGTGCATCATGCGCCCCGGCAGGACCCGGAGAGCGGCAAACTTCCGGGCCCAGCAAGGTTGCGACCTCGGCAAGGTGCTTGCCGGGAGAAGCCTACACTGTGTGCCTGCGCTCCAGCTCATTTGGCCACGCGTCGCCCTGGGCCCTTCCAGGGGCACGTGGTAGATGGCTGTGCAGCCTGGGGGACACGGTGGCAAGCCGCGGTGACGAGACTATCGCCGTGGCGAACGGAGACGCATGGACGGGCGCTTTTGGGGCGACGGCGATGGGCATTCAATGCCCTTGTCCCCCACCGTCAGAGTTAGGTGAAGACCACTGTTCATACACTGTTCATGCACTGTTACAACCACCACCAGTTTTACGTTTTTACCCTCCTCTACGTTGGCACCTATCGGTAACCCCTTTGATCTATAAAAGGAGGCCCATGCACAACGTAGAGGGGGTTCGATCCCAGAAACTCGATCACTCCTACGCTCGGTGTAGCTAGCACTGTAGATCTTCAAGCTCCCGAGCCCGAGAACTCAATACAACCAAAGCAGGAGTAGGGTTTTACGCGTCCGCGCGGCCCGAACCTGGGTAAACTGCCCGCGTGTGCCCCTCGATCCGCTCTTCGTGCTCCCTCCGCTCCCTTGCCGTACCGTAGAAAGGGGCTCCGGTCCCATAGGTGTTCGTGGGAGGTCAGTTTCCCCGACAAGTAACATTTGCAACTACAACACGCACACCCTCACAAATACCGACAGGTATAGCAGTTGACTTATCAGCCATTTACAAAGATATTTCAATGGGTGTTAGCTTACTTAAGTCAAGTCTATGATATAAAGAGAGAGGCATAACACTAACAATGGCTCCAAGATCACACAAAGCAGTTTTAACATAGTTTCTCTTAATGGAGCAAGGTATAGTAGGTACTCCTGGATCTCCTAATTTCTTAGGCATTCCACCCTCAAAAGTGTAATTAGCAAGCATGGTGGAAATTTCTACTTCAGGTATCTTTCTTTTATTGGAAATAATATCTTTCATATACTTAGCATAAGGATTTGTTTTAAGCACATCAGTCAAACACATACGCAAAAAGATAGGTCTAATCATTTTAGCAAAGCGCTCAAAATCCTCATCATCCATTTTCTTGGACGGTTTCAGAGGAAAAGGCATGGGTTTCTGGACCCATGGTTCTCTTTCCCTACCATGCTTCCTAGCAACAAAGTCTCTCTTATAATAACGTTGATTCTTTGATTGTGGGTTATCAAGATCAATAGCAGGTTCAATCTCTACATCATTATCATTGCTAGGATGAGCATCATCATGAACATCATCATCAATATTATCACTAGGTTCATGTTCATTACCAGATTGTGTCTCAGCATCAGAAACAGATATATCATTGGGATTCTCAGGTGTGTCAGCTACAGGTTCACTAGGAGCATGCAAAGTCCTATCATTTTTCTTTTTCTTCATCTTAGAAGAACTAGGTGCATTTAATTAGCTCTCTGAGAATCTTTCAATTCTCTTAGCGTGGCCTTCAGGGTATAGAGGTTCCTGAGTCATTTTACCACCTCTAGTAGCAACTCTAACAGCATAGTCATTATTCTTACTATTTAATTCATTGAGCAAATCGTTCTGAGCCTTAACTACTTGTTATACTTGAGTGGTGACCATAGAAGCATGTTTACTAGACATATAATCACTCAAGCATTCAATCATATAAGCATTGTGTTGTAATTGTCTACCAACATAAGCATTGAAGTTTTCTTGTTTCACAATGAAATTGTCAAACTCATCTAAGCATTGGCTAGCAGACTTATAACGAGGAATATCACCTTCATCAAATCTATAAAGAGAATTTACCTTTACTACCTGTGTCGGGTTATCAAGACCATGTGTTTCTTCAATAGGAGGTAAATTCTTAACATCTTCAGCTTTAATACCCTTTTCTTTCATAGATTTCTTTGCCTCTTGCATATCTTCAGGACTGAGAAATAGAACACCTCTTTTCTTCGGAGTTGGCTTAGGGGATGGTTCAAGAAGTGTCCAATTATTTTCATTCGCCAGCATATTATTCAATAGTAGTTCGGCTTGTTCAACTGTTCTTTCCCTGAAAACACAACCAGCACAACTAGCCAAGCGGTCTCTGGAAGCATCGGTTAGTCCATTATGAAAGACATCAAGTATATCATGCATCTCAAGAGGATGATCAGACAAAGCATTAAGTAACTGGAGAAGCCTCCCCCAAGCTTGTGGGAGACTCTCTTCTTCAGTTTGCACATAGATATATATTTCCTGTAAGGCAGCTTGTTTCTTATGACCGGGAAAATATTTAGCAGAGAAGTAATACATCATATCCTGGGGACTACGCACAGAACCAGGATCAAGAGAATTAAATCAAGTCTTAGCATCACCCTTTAACGAGAAAGGAAATAGATTAAGGATATAATAGTAACGGATCTTTTCATCGTTGGTAAACAGGGTGGCTATATCATTCAACTTAGTAAGATGTGTCACAACGGTTTCATACTCATAGCCATGGAAATGATCAGATTCAACCAAAGTAATTAACTCAGGATCAACAGAGAGTTCGTAATCATTATCAGTAACGCAGATAGGTGAAGTAGCAAAAGCAGGGTCATGTTTCATTCTAGCATTCAAGGACTTCTCTTTCAGCTTAGCTAATAACTTCTTAAGATCATATCTATCATTGCAAGCAAGAAAGTCTCTAGCAGTTTCTTCATCCATAACATAACCCTCGGGCACAACAGGCAATTCATATCTATTGGGAGTAGTTCCATCATACAGAGCAGAAGTGGCATCATCAAGAACATACGACATATCAGATTCAATAGAAGGAGTAGGTGTCGCAAGTTTACTCATAACAGAAGGAGAATCAAGTGCAGAGCTAGATGGCAGTTCCTTACCTCCCCTCGTAGTTGAGGGTAAGATCTTGGTTTTTGAGTCCTTCAAATTCTTCATAGTGATAAACAGATATAAATCCCAAGTGACTTAAAGAATAGAGCTATGCTCCCCGGCAACGGCGCCAGAAAATAGTCTTGATATCCCACAAGTGTAGGGGATCGCAACAGTTTTCGAGGGTAAAGTATTCAACCTAAATTTGTTGATTCGACACAAGGGGAGCCAAAGAATACTCTTAAGTATTAGCAGCTGAGTTGTCAATTCAACCACACCTGGGAACTTAGTATCTGCAGCAGGATAGTTTAGTAGCAAAGTAATATGATAGTGGCGGTAGCGGCAATAAAAGTCACGATAGTGTTTTTGTATTTTTTGTAATAGTAGCAACGGAAAAGTAAATAAGCAACAAGCAATATAGGTAAAGCTCGTAGGCATTGGATCGGTGATGGGAAATTATGTTAGATGCAATTCATCATGTAGAAGTTATAACCTAGGGTGACACAGAACTAGCTCCAGTTCATCAATGCAATGTAGGCATGTATTCCGAATATAGTCATACGTGCTTATGGAAAAGAACTTGCTTGAGATTGTTTGTCCTACCCTCCCGTGGCAGCGGGGTCCTATTGGAAACTTAGGGATATTAAGGCCTCCTTTTAGTAGAGTATCGGACCAAAGCATTAACACATAGTGAATACATGAACTCCTCAAACTATGGTCATCATCGGGAGTGGTCCCGATTATTGTCACTTCGGGGTTGCCGGATCATAACACATAGTAGGTGACTATAGACTTGCAAGATAGGATCAAGAACACACATATATTCATGAAAACATAATAGGTTCAGATCTGAATTCATGGCACTCGGGCCCTAATGACAAGCATTAAGCATAGCAAAGTCATAGCAACATCAATCTCAGAACATAGTGGATACTAGGGATCAAACCCTAACAAAACTAACTCGATTACATGACAGATCCCATCCAACCCATCGCCGTCCAGCAAGCCTACGATGGAATTACTCACGCACGGCGGTGAGCATCATGGAATTGGTGATGGAGGAAGGTTGATGATGACGATGGCGATGATCTCCACTCTTCGGAGCCCCGAACGGACTCCAGATCAGCCCTCCCGGGAGAGATTAGGGCTTGTCGGCGGCTCCATCTCGTAACACGCGATAATTCCTTCTCCATGATTTTTTCCTCCCTGAAAGTGAAGATATAGGATCTGGGGGTACGTCGGTAAG
>LR738709.1:148730705-148858583 GCA_902687465.1 Secale cereale
GCGCCCTCCACCGTCATGGACAGGCCTTGGACCCCCTGGTGTGGATCTTCTTGTAGATATTTTTTATATTTTCCGAAATAAATCTCCGTTGATTTTCAGGCGATTCCGAGAACTTTTTATTCTGCACAAAAACAACACCATGGCAGTTCTGCTGAAAACAGCGTCAGCCGGGTTAGTTCCATTCAAAACATGCAAGTTAGAGTCCAAAACAAGGGTAAAAGGGTTTGGAAAGTAGATACGTTGGAGACGTATCACTGTGCGGCCTCTTCATCGCACGCTTCGGGGCGCCAGCGCCCCATGTCGTCGCGACCCTCCTCGGCGGCTCCCAAGCGCTGCCCTCGGACCACCACATCAAGCAATTCTTCCACCAGATCGGTGTCGCCTCTGTACGCTGAGGGGGCCCTCCCGGATGGGCAGTGCCCAAGACCGACCTCACCTTCGACTCAGGTGACCACCCCGCTTCCGCTGCGGGCTCAGGCGCAGTCCCGATGCTTTGCACACCCACCATCTGCAACGTGGCAGTCACCAAGACCCTCATCAACGGTGGGGCTGGCCTCAACGTGCTTTCAGTAGAAGCCTTTAGCTTGCTCCACGTGCCGCTCGAGCGTCTACGCCCCACCAAGCCCTTCTCCGGGGTCGGCAGCGGTTCCGCCAGCCCTCTAGGGCAGATCCGCCTTCCGGCCACCTTCGGCACCCGTGACAACTACCGCACCGAGCTGATCGACTTCGACATCGCTCATATCGTCCTCCCATATAATGCCATCCTCGGGTAACCCGCCTTGGCTCAGTTCATGGCCGCGACCCATCCGGGATACAACCTCATGAAGATGCCGGGGCGTAGCGGCGTGCTCACCATGGCGGGGGACACCAAGGAAGCTCTGTTGGCCCTCAAGCATGCCTTCTGGGCCGATGTGGCGGCACATCCGGCCAACGAGGATGCCCCAGGAGGCAAGGGAGTTGCACCAGCGAAGAAGCAACTTTACTCCCAAGACCGAGCCGAGATGAAGCAGGTGCTTGTTGATGAAGACGGGACGTCAGGCGCCACCTTCACCATAGGCGTCGGCCTTCCCCCAGCTCATGAAAAGGCGTTGGTCAGATTCCTGCGCGCTAACAAGGAGGTGTTCGCATGGGAACCCAAGGACTTGGCGGGAGTCCCAAGGGGGTGATTGAACATCACCTGAACATATGCCCCAACGTGCGCCCTGTGAAGCAGAAGGCCCGACGCCAGTCTACAGAGAAGCAGTCCTTCATCGTACAAGAGACTCGCAAGCTAGAAGCGGCGGGTGCATCCGCGAGGTCCGGTACTCGGAGTGGCTGGCAAACCCCGTCGTTGTACCCAAGAAAGGCGGAAAAGAGCGCATGTGTGTCGACTTCACCAACCTCAACAAGGCCTACCCACAAGACTCGTTTTCCTCTGCGATGCATCGACCAGATTGTAGACTCCACCACCGAGTGTGACCTACTGTGCTTCATGGATGCCTTCTCAGGCTACCACCAAATCAAGATGGCAGTGCATGATGTCGAGAAGACTGCCTTCCTCACCCCGTGCGGAGTATCACTACAAAAAAATACACTTTCGTGATGATACATGTTTGTCACAGTAGGTCACGTTTTCTGTCATGCATGTACATCCATGACGATTTTATGACAGAATCAAGATAGTCATACATGTTCTGTCGTAGAAGTGTTCCATGACATTACCAAAATTATCATCACGGAAGTGTCCACTTCCATGACGATAAATCGCTCGTCACATAAGTGCTTTCGTCAAGGGTGACCGACACGTGGCATCCACCATAACGGAACGCCGTTAAGCTATCGGGTCCGGTTTTGGATCCGATAACCCATTAACAGCCCCGACCAATGGGGATTTCCCACGTGTAAAATCATCATTGGCTGGAGGAAACATGTGTCGGCTCGCCGTTGGAACACATGTCATCCACTCATTGGACCCAAAGTGCCTATGATACGCCGACACGTGGCACGGCCCAACAGAGGCCCATTCCTGTGAAAAGGCCGGCCCATTTGACTTGGTCAAAAGATGGCGGGCCGGCCCACGGCAAGCCTGTTAACGGCTTGTTCGCATATAGCCCATTTACAACCCGCTAACCCAGGGCCCATTTACGGCCTATCCGAATTAGGCCCAGTAATGTCATTTGGGCCGTCCAATATAAATCCAGCTCGTTTTAACTTTCGGCCCATGTATGGCCCATGACGTCTTTCGACCCATATGAGGCCCTTATTACTCTCGGCCCATTAACGGCCCGTGGTAAAACTGGCCCGTAATGAATAGTGTATCACTTTATACCCATTAACGGCACGTGGTGAAACTGGCCCGTAATGAACAGTGTATCACTTTATACCCATTAACGGTCCATTATTCCATTGGGCCGATTCCAGCCCATGTTATCTTTCGGCCTTCTCGGGGCTCATTTATTCTTGGGCTCATTTTCACATTCGTTTACCTACGGCCCGTTAATGTCATTTTCTGCTTGTGGGCCAAATTCAGCATGTGGTTACAGTCGGCCCGTTTGTGGCCCGTTAGTATGTTGGGCTGTTTTCATAGCGTCATCAAAATACAGCCGATTAACGACAGCCCGTTATGGTCGGCCCATGAGTGGATGATTTCAACTCTAGCCCATTTACGGCCATAATGTGGTCTGTTATTGGGCCATGTTTGGCCAACCGATCATACGGCCCGTAGAAGGCCCATTGATGATACGGCCCATAGAAGGCCCATTGTGTCTACAGGCCGTATAAGGCCCATTGTTTCTACGGCCCTTAGAAGGCCCATTGTTTCTACGGCCCGTAGGAGGACCATGTTGACTATAGTCGGTGGGCATCAAAGTTCGCCACCAGTGCAAATATAGGGAACACCCTACACTATACCAAAATGGCTTGTTGTTTTCTTCAGCCGGTGGCTGCACGTTAAGAACAAATTTTGTATCGCACCAAAACAAATTACAACTATAAAACAAAAGGAAGGTTGGCATAAAAGTTAACAGTCTAGCAGATAAATGCACCACCAGAAGTTCAGAAGCTCAGTTCATTTAACCTGACTGTTACGTTTTCATGCTGTATTGTTCGATGGAGCACCATAACCTTCGCCTTCAGTTCTCCTAGGCTCCTGAACAACATAGCAAATGTCTGATACTCTGGTTTCAAAACCATGCATATCTTGACAACATCGAACAATGTCTCTCCTTGTTTCACAAACGATCTCTGTTAGGGAATGGACTTGTGTCTGGAGCGCAGATACAACATTGTTTTGAGCTTGCATATCTTGATCATTAGGCAGTTTGGACGAGATTGCCTTAACAACAAAGCCAGTATTATGAAGGAACGTGCTTTTGGCACTATTAGTGGACATGTACTGACCCACTGCAGCAAGAGCTGACATTGCGGTTATAGTTGCATCGCCACCTTCAGAAGGTGGCGGTTCCACCATTTTTTCCATAGCTCGCTGAAAAGTTGAGGTTATACATTAGTAGTACCAGAACAGAAGATATTAAGGAGGCAGCAAAACCAAACAAAATAGCTTTGGTCTATATACATAACTTATTCTGGTGAACCCATGTAAAATAATAGTTGTATTTTATTGCAAAGTACATAATAAAACCAGGTTCCAAACATATGACCATGTACCATCGCTAATGTATTGTCCATTTCTTCACATTGTATTGAGGGCTAAGGATAAAGAGACGAAGTTTATAATACGGTAAGCATAGCATGACATCATTCATATCACAAAATAACTAAGAATAGACAAACAGTCAATTGTAATGTTGTGTGGGCAAGTCCAGCACGGAACTAGATTACAGGTCAAGATCAAAGGAACATCGTTCCTCTGTTTTAAACCTTGTAAGGTGCAATGATACGCTAAGACAATTGTGTATAAAATTGAAAAGAGTAATAGACATTGGCTGCAAACCATGCAGTTCAAGGCACAAGTCAGAGTTAGTAGTAGTTAAAAGGCATGAGGATTAAGGACTTACAACAGCGGCTTTGACTGGTGTAGTCATGCCCTTCTTCTTGCTGGTGTGACAGTCCTTGAACATTTCCACAACATTTGGTTCAGGTACTTTTTGGTCCTTGCGGGCTTTCCTCTGCATTTGGAACAAGTCAACATAGATCTGATAATATGGTATAGCAAAAAGAGTGAAACATCAGCTAATTACAAGAGCCTCGCAGTGTGCAATATAGCTACGAGATCATGTCGTCTGTTGGAATTTCACTTTCGTACGGTTGGCCTTGTTCTTTGAACAGTTCACCTACAAGAAGATAGATTTGTGTGGCACATGCGTAAATAGGACTTCAACATGTGATTTCATCACATATATATAATGTACCTGATACTTTGGACCGGACCAGTGTTTAACAAGGCCTCTACAGTCTTCATCAGATATATTTTCCACTGGAGATGTTTGGGCAAGTTCACTGTTAGCCTTGCTTTCAAAGCGAGTTTTCCTCAAGTTATACCGATACTGTCATAGAGCAGACTTGAAAAGATGGGTGCAAGCTTGTCTGGTTGCATTATCTTGGCTATCCAACTTGAACCTCATCTGTTGAAAATTATGGGAGTCTCATTATCAGCAACCTAGAAAGTATTGGACAGAGCAAGTCGATATTACTAGTTTCCATACATAACCATACTTACAGATAAATGGTCGAGGAAGGTGTTGAACTGGGTTTTGTATTTGTCATTCCTGTACTAAATCCATGTTGAAAGGATACGTACATGACACCTAACAGCAACCGCTGCCTCTGATACTAACTTGGCTGACTCTGTAGCATCACGTGGCCTTTTTAAACCTGCCTCAAAGTGGATCTCCATTCTTCCTCCTCTAGATTTAGTTAACCTATCGAGCATTATCCCTGATGTTTGTTTCCTGTTGCGCCTAGGTGCTAGTCCAACAACAAACATAGGAAGTGTTAGTGTACATCAGACTGTGAGACTACATATAAAGAAGCATGCAACTCTAACTTGACTCCAGCAACTACCTTCTTGCTGTTGAAGCTCACAAAGTTCATCTAATCTTGCCAACTCATTTTGTGTCAAGAGTGCTTCGGAAGTAGTGTCAGGTGGCAAGGGAGCTTGGGAACGTGCTGCTAGCTGAGTTGACCGATGAGTAAATCGTGCAGCTGGTGGTACTCTGGAAGGTGTTGCAACAACTAGGGTTGTATCTGCTTGTTTGGTGGCAGCTATTTGTTTCTGTTTGGCTTGTTCTGCAGCTCGTGTAGCACGGGATACCCTGTCGATACAATTTTCCGCTGGACTTTGATCTTCTATTGCACCATTAGTACCAGCAGAATCTGCAGGATTGTTCCGCTTCCGTTTCCCTGTCGTTCTGTCTTGCTTCCTCTTGCTCTGTGCCATGTTAAGTCAAGCTGACAAGAAAAATGAATATCAATTTAGTTCTTCAGAACAAACGTACTTTGATGTAAGAACATGGTGTGATAGACATATATTGTATGTTCTAGAAACAGGAACACGTGTCTTAGTCACAAGTATTAATGTGTAAAGTAAGCAGATGAAATTCAATAAAATTAGAAGCAATACAAGCTAGACATCATACATAACATGCAACCACATATAACAGTGCCAAGTTAGAGGGAGCACCTGTGATGGTGCACTAGAGGAGACGTGCTCATCACCAACACAGCTACGTTGAGTGTCTATGCATGTGTTGTCTTGGAAATTATCTTGGGGGGATGGAGGAGTAGAATCTGTAGAGGCCCTCCATTTGGAAGGAGCACCTTCATCCGCTGCCTTGCTAACTTCCATCCACTTTATTGATTTTGAATTGACAAGTAAAACCGACGAGAAAAGCAAAAAAAAAATCACTCTTCAGAACTCATTCGTGCATGATACTGACAATCACTACTTTGATGTAAGGCAAACACATGATTCCAGGATGGAATAATACGAAAAACAGGACGTCATGGCATATTCACAACTGTTTGTGTAAACTAAGCAGAAACCATTTCACCAAATAAGAAGCAATGCAAGCTAGACACCACGTGAAAGATGCAACCAATATGACTCTGCCAAGTTAAAAGTGTCCCATCATAAATGGCATTTCAACAAATTAGAAGCAGCGCATGCTATAAATCATATCAAAGATGCAACTAATATAACATTGCATACACTGAAGGTGTCTCGTCATATTGATTTATGCGGGATACAAATAAACAATAGTTTTATGTGAGGACATGCTTAATAGACAGATGTACTATGTACTAAATACAGGAAGGCATGTCACATTAACAGGTATAATGTATAAGCTAAGCTGAATAGCACATGCAGTTTAACCAGATTGGAAAAATTACAATCTAGACACCATATGCAACATGCAACCACATATCACGCTGCCAAGTTAGAGCAAGCACCTGCAATGCTAGTGTAGGGGAAATGCTGTAATCAACTACAGAGCTACGTTCACTATCTTCATCTAGCCTTGATGTTTCTTGAGAATCATGTCGGGAGGCTGACGCTGCATTCTTTAAATGAGGAGTAATCGACTTGCCTGACTGCCTCATCATAAGTGATTGATGAGGGATACACAAGAACATTAGTTTGATGTAAGAACATGGTTAATACACAGATGTACTAGTATGTACCAAAAACATAAAGGCATGTCATATTTAAAGGTATAATGTGTAAGCTAAGCAGATGCAATTTAACCAATACAAGCTAGACATCCGGCTGGAGTGGTGAGCATGATCATCTAGGACCTGAGAGCCTGGTGGGAGGCGGGCTACTTCGCCACCATCGCGGCTTTTTAGTTGGCTTCCAGGTGATGCCTCTCTTTGCTGGGCTTGTCACTGGCTCGACCAGTGCCCTGACTTGCTATTTGTCTTCTGGTGCTCACGAGATGGTGGCTCATGTAAAAAATATATTTCCTTATCTTAATAAAGATCGACTTCGGCCTTTCGAATACAAGCTAGACACCATATGGAACATGCAACCACATATGACATCGCGAAGTTAAAGCAAGCACCTGGGATGGTGGTTCATTGCGAGCGAGGTCATCAACTTCAGAGCTACGTTTACCGTCTCCATCTGCTGATACTGCACCTATTATAAGGCTGAAAGTGTCTGGCCTATCCATGTACGGCGCGGGAGCGACTTCTCTCTTTTCTTTTTTGCTTCTCTCATAGCAGCAGAGTCTGAAATAGCCTTGCATAAAAACACAATAGTGAGAGTATGGGCGAAGTGTGTGCAGAACTAGTGCACTATAAAAGTAGCAGATAGCAGGTGGCTGAGAAATAAATGATAGGAGACAGATGATAGCTCTACAACATTGCATGGCAAACAAAATTAGATTCTACTTCGTATGATTTTGTAATATATGAGCACAGGAAATGCAGGTACTCCTCCAGCACACCACCACATGTGGTCATATCAAGATAACAGTCGACTGAAAATAAATAGGTCAATCAATTTTTTTAATGAACCGTCTGATCTATAAGGAACGGGCATATGGCCTTCGTCTACCTCACGCTAGTCATTGTTGACGATCTTTCTCGAACCACCAGCGACCACCGGCCCAGACCCCTGCCTCCGCCGCCCCCCCCCCCTCGACCTCACACCACCGCCGTGCCTGGTAGCGCCCCAGGCCATCCCTTTAATCACGGCCGACCTCCAAATCGGGCGCCAGTAGCTCTAGGCCCCACACGCCCCTAAGATAAACACCGAGGCGCTGCTTCCCCGGCGTAATAGGCGGACTAGCGCCTGTTATGCCGGGGAATGCTTCCGTTAATTGGGAATCAACTGACCAGGAATTGAAATTCAGGGTGGGCGACGGACCTCTAGCTAAGGTGAAATAGTATATGAGGAAAAACCTTGTGCATCGCGAGTTACTAGGAACATATAGTATCAAGAAGAAGTAGTCAACTAGTGTCTTCTGTGGGATGAATATCGTGCAAGCAGACATGTAAGATTTGCATGAATAAGGGAAGAGGAGTACCATTTTCGGTTGCCGGTGTGGTCGCCTCGACATGTCGCGCCGATCTTCTTCTTTTTGCCGAGGAAGCCGATGTTCTGGAGGAGGGTGTAGGCTTGGACGAACCCATGGCCAAATTGTTGACTGTGTTGCTCTGGCCATATGTCGGCGGAAGGGAAGCAGATCCGAGGCAGCGAAGGACGGCGTAGTAGGAACAACTTCGGTGTGGTGGAGGGTGGCGAAGTTCGAGCGACAGCGGTGAGGCACATGACAGCGTGGTTGAACTGGCTCGGGTACGGACGGCTCGGCCTCGGCTTCAACTACTAGCCGTGGAGGGTGTTGCGGTTGAGGTTGTAGTGGACGACGACGTCGGGGTATCAACTCCGGCGTGATGGAGGAGGACGGTGGTTGATGGGTGGAATGGGGTGGCGGACGGAGGATGCCGGGGTTTCGCGGCTGGTGGAGAGGTAGTTTTCGCACCCACGGAGTACGAATGGGGTATCAGACAGGTGGGCGAGGGGAGGGGAGAAGCATGTTTTGGGTCTGGGACGCGCTTGTTTTTGGCTTTTTGAACAGAAGATGGGACGCACTTGTTTGAAATTTGGGGAAAGTACAAACTTTGCCCCCCTCTTAAATTTCGGACCTACTGCAGGTCGGGGGTAGGATGGTAATCCCATGTGTCCCAAATAGTGGGCGGGAGCGATTTCGGCCGTGCGCATGTGTGCTTAAGTGGCCATTGTGTATGAATGTTTTTCGGAGGCGGTTGCGTGGCGTCTAGATGAAGCTACGAACCTACCCCAGTTTAGACCTTTGGACGTCGGGCTGGTAGGTTTCACGGGTCGGAATTATTAGAAAAGTAATTTCCTTGTACTACCAAACATTGGTCTCACGCGGTTTCAGGCGAGTAGAGGCTCTTTTGGCGGTTCGTTCGAAATTTTGAAACACAAGCATTCACGTTTAGAGTACTCTTGAACTTTGAGGATTGACCTAAATAGACAATGTTAAATTAGACCTTGTATGTTTGAAAACCTCATTAAATTATCCGCTTCTTTTTGAAATTTTGACACTTAAAAATCCTATAACTACGATTATTTTGGAATGGAGGAGCTAAATTAGAATCTATTTTGTACACGACTACATATGCTATTATGTACAAAATGAGAGCAAAGATTGGTGCCCCATAATTTAGGTATGATTTACAAATGCCATGATATCAAATTAAAATAATTGAATGGACTTCATGTTGAATTCGATTTTTTAAACCACCTTAAGTTGAATTCAAATGTATGCTAGTCCATAGGTAGCTATTTATAATGTTCATTGTGTAACTTTCGTATGTATAATGTGCTTTACACACACAACATGAACTATACTCACGTTTATATTCGATTGCTTGAGCGATGAATTTTCTGGAGTTCAAAATACTAACTATGTGGATCAATTGTGTCGAATAATAACATAGACATGCTCAAATTCGATAGAATCTAGATGTCTGATGGATCAATGATCGTTCCTTACGCGAATTGCAAATATCATGATCCCATCCTAATATTTGGATACAATTTATATCTTTAATCAATGTGTACAACAGTCTTGTACGTGTAGTTTCACTCTCCATCGGTGGTGTCTCACACATGCTCACACACTCTCTCCCGAGGTGTCTTTCTCGCACACATGCTCTCGATATAACCCTCCCTCCCTCTCGTAACCATTTACGACTGTTTTCACTAACCTTTATCACAAGCACTCGCCCTCTCGCAAGCATACACACGCACAATCCCCATCGACCCTTTCTATATACATAGACCTGCCTACGTGTCTCCTGTACGCACATTATCTTTAGGCCTGTCTCTCACTCATTGTCTCACACCTCTCTTCGAGTATGATTCTAGCAGAGCATTCTGTAGGATGCCCCTTAAAGTTAGGTTGGATGAATAGTAATATTAGAGATAAAGGGGTTACCTTAGTCCGAGAACCTAGGGTTACAAAACCTAGCCGGCTTTGTCAGTGGACATAGAGTCCTTCACAATTATGCTATCTTTGTCTTGTACAACTAGTCATCCATGGGTCTCCCTATATGTGTCACGGGCCGACCAATGTGGCGGGGGACGGAACCAAACGAAGGGCCTCACCTCGACCCACCGGACCTCACGCGGTGACACACCCTCTGCCCCCACGTCTCATTATCTTCTCACACCCACACATACCAACACAGACACCACACACAAAAAATATGCTCGTAGTGCCTCTATCCACTCCCCCCTTGCATATACACACTCAAGGGAATCTCTCGTCGTGACGTCATATTCATCTCTCTCTCTAGACCACTCTCATTTCTCGTGCTATCTCTCCCACGCCCCCCTGTCGGCCCCTCTATCCATGCCTCTCTCGGATACGTAATACACACACATACCTCTCTAGGCCCTGCCAAATGCATCAACTGCACATTCACGCATGTTACATCACTTACCCCAATGATCTAAAAAGCCCTCTCTTCACGTCTATTTCGCATACAACAGTCCTTTTGAATAAAGTGTGGCCAAAAAAATATTTTAGAATTTCTACATATATACAACATTACAATGTTGTATGGAGGAGTATGAACGTATGCATTGCATGGTGCCCACAATGATATTTATTCCGCACTATGAATTTGTATACTTGTATACTATATATAAAGTTAGTCATTGTAAAGAGAAACGAAGATTATATCTCCATCGCATACCCCCCCTCTACGCCCCTTTCACGTACGCACACAAACTATCTCCAGGTCCTCTAAAAGTAAGCCCCCGGCACATTCACGCATGTTTCATCTTTCTTTCGTGATATATACAATGACGATCATTGTATTTGAAGAGAAAGCACAATACGTACATTGGACATCAGAATCCACTCATTACGGTCACCATTTATGTTTTGTGCTTATTATACAGTCACTGGCTCACTGTACAACTCTGTATTTGCTCAAGACACGACTAGTTGACCAGTTGAATGCTCCACGTGGCACCTCTAGTGTTGCATCACATTATCTCACTACCATCGGACCCACCTATCGGCTTGTATCTACTCTACATCTACACTCTTATAAAATACTAGCAAGATGCCCATTGTGACGCCCGAAGACCGACATCCCAAAAGATTCTAGATGTTCCGGGTTCTCCCGTGTGTTTCATTTGTGCTTGTGTTATTTATTTTGCATTGCATCATGTCATCATGCCATCATGACTTTAATTCTGCAACTCAACTAAATAAGTCGTGCGGACCTTCAGTCCATTTAAATCGAGGGAAGGATGACTTCTCTTTATAACATATATATATCCTCCTAATATTTATGGAGCTATTAAAAAAATATTCCATTGTTGGAAGCAACCATCACACACTTGCATAATATTCCCCATCTATGTTTCACTCCAAGTTTTGACTCCCACAACCTTGCTTGATCATCTTCTTCTCCTTCTTCGTTAGTCCATTTAAATTGTGGCATTCTATTTCCTGCACCAATTTAATGTTCATTCTTTTCCTATCAATCCTCAACCATGCCTTCAACATCCTTGCCAATTTTTAGTTCCTTTGGACTTGTTTTGGTTGGGTTCAAAAATGGCTCAAGTTTGAATTTAATTCAAACTTGAATTATTTTTATATCCTTAAAAATGTCCAAACTAGTTTATTAAAATTGTGCATAAATCTAGGAGTTCAAGTATATTTTTTTACTTCCTTCTTATTCTTCCTTTAACACCCTGTCCTTTTCCTTTTCTTCACCGGGGATTTTGTATCTGCATTTTTTTAACAAAGGGAAAAGGAGCCAGACGAACTGGGGCCATCTGGGCCTCCCAGCCGCAGCCATGGCCAAGGCTTAGCTTCCTCTCGTCGTTCCCCGTGGCCCAGGCCAGCCTCCAGGCCAGGCCCATCGCTTCCTCCAGCACTAACCCTAGGCCCGCGACTTGCCTCCTCTCATCTCTCCCTCGTCCTCCCACTCAGCCGCTGCCACCCACGCAGAGCCCGACCCCCCTCGTCCTTCTCTCCCTCGCTCCTCTCGCGCTCCTCTCCTCGATCCCCCTCACTCGCATCTCTTTTGCATGTCACTCTCTCCGCTATCTTTTGCACCGGTCTCTCAACGAGTTACCGGAACCGATATGTTGCGTGGCATCATTTTCAGATTCGCCACCGTGGCCCCTTTCTTTCCACCACGGTGACAAATAGTTCATATCTCTTCATGTTAACGTTTACTAAAATTGCATAAAACTTGATCATGTCATCCGCATCATGTTAACAACATTAAAATGTGTGAATTGTTGTTTGCTTAAAATTGCTAAATTTTGCATAGGGGCATTTTCCGGAATTGTTGTTGTTATTTCCGGCCTATTTTAAAATGACTAGATAGTGTAGTTTGCTTAAGTTTCACCTCTTGCCATGTTAACAAACATTTAACTTTGTCTTGTAAATAAACGAGAGACAACTAAATAAATAAAATGTGGTGTTTCTTCAATATGCAACTCGTTGCATATTGGGCTCCATTTAAATTGTAGTATTGATTGTTGCACCTTGCCATGCATATTTAATCTTGTCTTGCATCATACTTGGTTGAGCATATTGACATGTTCTTGTGTTGTTTTTCTGTGCTTCCTAACTTGCCATATATTGCTTCCAGTATAGACTTGTCATGCATCATACCTTGCCATGTATTGCATCATATATCGACTTGTGTTGTTTTACTGTGCTTCCTACCTTGCCATGTTGTGCTTCCTGTATAGACTTGTAGTGCATCCTATGTAGACTTGTTTTGCATCATACTTGGTTGAGCATATTGCTATGTTCTTGTGTTGTGTGTTTACCGTATTGCTTGCTTCTTCTCGTTAGTGCTTGTTCCGTTGTGTTCGTGAGGATTCGTTCGTTTACCCGTGGTTCTTCTTCAAGGCTTCTTCTTCGTCTTCTTCACGGATCCGTTCTTCTTCCTTGCGGAATCTCAGGCAAGATGACCATACCCTTGGATACCTTTACTATCATGGCCTTTGCTTAGTTGTCTCGATGCTATCGTTATATGTCGCGCTACCCATCTTATTGTCAGCCCCTCTCCTTGTTGCCATGAAACCTCCAACATTTGACACCTTCCTAGCAAAACCATTGTTTAGCTATGTTACCCGCTTGCTCAGCCCCTCTTATAGCGTTGTTAGTTGCAGGTGAAGATGAAGATCGTTCCAGGAGGGAACTTGTTGTTGGAATATCACAATTTCTATTATTATTATTAACACACCTATATACTGGGCATGGGTGGAAGGCTTGGCCTTTTGCTCGGTGTTTTGTTCCACTCATGCCACCTTAGGCGTCGATAAACCGGCATTATGTTCCTTGATTTTGCGTTCCTTTCACGGTTGGGTATATGGGGACCCCTTGACACTTCGTCTTTGAATAAAACTCCTCCAGCAAGGCCCAACATTAGTTTTAATTTGCCTCATAATAACAACTTAATTAATTAATTAAATTTGCATAGGGGGTCGCGTCCCCGGGTACTCTTTCTACATAGCAGGGGGGCCAGTGCTGATGGTGTTGGTCCCAAACGGGCGGACTGCGGGGCCACCACGGGGAAACTCGAGGATTGGCTCCCGTAGGATGTCCCATCCGGTCGTGGCCTGAGACGAGATACGCGCGGCTACTATCAGGGTGTCGGCACGCCGAGAGGTCTTGCTGGACTTGTTTTACCATTGTCGAAATGTCTTGTGCACCGAGATGCCGAGCCTGATCGGATTTCACTAAGATAAGGGGTGATGATATTATATTTATCACTTCAGCTGATCGTGAGAGCTTGTGATGGGCTAAGTTGGGACACCCCTGCAGGGTTATGATCTTTCGAAAGCCGTGCCCGCGGTTATGTGGCAGATTGGAATTTGTTAATGTCCGGTTGTAGAAAACTTGACAGAGGATCCGTAGTAAAACACACAACTATGTGAGTAACCGTGACTGTCTCTTTTCACTTTGAGAAGAGAACACGGTGGGGTTATGTTTGACTCGTAGGTAGTTCAGGATCTTTAGCGATCACTACTAGTTTGCGACCGTTTGCGTAGATGCTCATCTGATTCTTGTACTCGTAAGTTAGCCACCATATTATGCTTAGCCGCTGCTGCAACCTCACCACTTTACCTCTTCCTACTTATAAAGCTTTGCTAGGCTTGATACCCATGGTTATGGGATTGCTGAGTCCTCGAGGCTCACAGATACTACAACACCAGATGCAGGTTCAGCCGAGTTTGACGCAGGAGATGGGTCAGAACTTTTGGGAGTTCCATGAAGAGCGTGGCCATATGCTTGTGACGTTTTTCGTTGATCAGTAGTGGTTTCTACTAGGGGTGATTCGGACCTGCGGCTTTATGTAATTGGTATTTTTATTTTGGATCCTCGCCCGTTGTCGGGTTGTGATGTTTTGAATGATGTTTTGCTTATGTAATGTATTGTGTGACGTGGCGAGTGTAAGCCAACTATCTTTTTGCAATTTCATCCCTATTTTTACATGAGTCGTGCAAAGATACTGAACTTGAGATCATTCGAGAATGGGCTTATACCCTTAAGTCGTGCCTCGACACGTAGGAGGTATAGTCCCATCCTGGGCATTACAAGTTGGTAATCAGAGCCTTCTCCGACCTAGGAGCCCCCACTGATTGATCGAATCGTTGACGGTTGAGTCTAGGCACACACTTGAAAATGTTTTGAGTTCTATATATATATATCAGAGAGTAGGATTTCTTTTTACTCCTCATCCCTTTTCACTCTGGTGAGGACTCCTGATGATTACTTGTCTCTTCTACTCTCAAAATTTCACAATTTTTTTAGGATCACGTGGGTATTGTTTGGATTGTTTCGATGTCTTTGTGACGAGAACATTGTTCTCGATGCCTCCTGTCATTTAGGGGTTGTGGCAGTGTCCCAGGGAGTTGACCTCCGAGGTGTTGTCGTCACAAAAATATCGCAGCAGTTCTGGAATACTTAAGACGGCCGACATCGAAAACTCTCCTATGCGGTTAGTGGCAAGATAACCCCGACATCACCCAGTACTGGGGAGGTAGTTCGAGAGTATTGCCATAGCTTGTATAGTAGATGCGTTTCGAAGGTCCGAGGTAAACGGTTTCCGGAAATAACTGGTTATGTGTTGAAGGATGGATACAGCTGGATGTAGGATTAGAGTTGAGTGCGCGATGCTTCCCCTGTATCCCCAACACCTGATTGCATAACTGGAAACTTTCGGAAATTAATATGTGGGTTCATGTAGTAGCTCGTAGGCATTCTTCCAACGAAAGCATGATATGGAGTTCGGGGTTCTACATTGAGTGAATTAGTTTTATGGACGTTGTTCAGATCGGGAGTTGCATCTTAAAGGGTCCTTGGCTATGCTGATCCGGGGATTGCAAAACCCTTTTGTAACACGTTCCATGAGCTTTCAGCACGAATATGTCGAATGAAGCTTCTATCTTGTATTTGTTCTATCTGCTCCTTGTTGCTTTTATTTACCTTTTTGTTCTTCCAAGTGGCTTCTCGACAAGTTGATGTACCTACGGAATTCATTCGTTCAATTCTCCGTTCGAATGATATTGTGAAGATTATGTTGCAACATATCTATCCATTGTATTGATTTGATTCTGGTATTCGAGTTGCTTCGATGTCAAATATTGATTCCATACCTTTCCTAATCGATGTTCTCATATTTCTATGGGAGTGCTAATCCTTCTTAATCATCGAGATTGCTATGTTAAATTCTTTTCAACCGGCGTGCTTCTCTTCAAGTTAATCCGTTCTCTTCATCTTTTGCAAGATCATCTCTCAATCTTCCCTCAACGGGTCTGTTTCATTCATCCCAAGTTGTCTTTGTTTTTCCGCACCCTCCCTCCCTTTTCTTTTGGGGCCAGAGTCCTTGATCAAGTATCCATTTTATTCATGTGATATTTCTTCATTCTTTTCCTTCAATGTTCTTATCCGGTGCTTTATCGTGAAGATGCTCAAGAGTTTCAAGTTCATCATTCTTAATTCTAACATTCTTCTCTAGTGGACTAAATCCAAGCTTTCGTATTGATCATATTTGTGCCTTTTGTTTCACATGTTTTCCGATGTTGAAATTTCTTATCCGAAGTCTCTCTTGATTATTCAACTCTCTAATTATTCTTCGGAGTGCTGAAGATATCTCGGAAGAGTCGTGTTTCCATTTTCAACTTGTTCGATATATTTTGAGATTGTTATCTCAGTCAAGCCATTTAATTCAACCGGTGCTATATCTCTTAAGCAATCTTTTTCAACGGTGATTTCTTTTGAGTGGGCCCTAACCCACAGGTCTTTTTCCAGGATCTTACCTGACTCTTCCAATTTTTTCCGGAGTTATACTCAAATTCTTTTCAAAGTGTGACGTAAGAATGATTTCCATCGGTCACATGCCTTCTCCAAGATTGTTTCCAATTATTCTCATCTTTAGCTCTACCTTCCATCTATTCATTCTTCCGGAGTATCTCAAATTCTTCAAGGTGGTTCTCGTTGTCATTCTCAGCATTGAAGACCGAAGAAGAATTTCTCCTAAATCTTGGTCTTTCTCCGTCAAGATTCGTGGTTCTAGCTTCATGCCATCCTCATTATTGTTCAGATTGTGAGGAATTCTTTTATACCATCCGAAGCATTTCATAAATTCTTTCCTTTGTGATCCTCCGAAGGCCATCATTTCGGAATATTTCTTCCTTCTCAGTTTTCAACTTGTCCTCCAAATATTCTTCATTGACGTCTCTTCGTTCGTCTCCATATTCTTCCCGGTGATTCATTCTTTTATATTCACTCAATTTCAATTCCTTACGGTGGCTTGTTCTCTGTCATCACTCCATTTCAATTTGTACGGTGGTTCATTAAACATTCTTTACTGTGTTATCATGTCATTTCACTCGTTCTTTCCAAAATCCTACCGGTGAGTCATTCAAGATTATTCTGAAGTTTGGCTATATCTCTCTCCAATCCTTTTCAAGAAGAATAAGTAGTAGGCCAAATCCGTTGCTGGTCATCAATTTAATTTGATGAAGGATAAGCATACTGTAAATCTTATCCTTATTTCCCCAAAGTGATTAATCCCTTCCTTCGGAGCTTGTTCATCATATCATATCCTTGGTTCTAAGTTGTTCATCTTGTTTTCCGGAGCTCCAAGTTATTTCAATTATACCATTCCAAACCTCCATGTAATTCATCGCAGGCCTTGAATCTTATTCTTTTCATCTTTCACTTCTCATGCTTTCATTACCGGAGTTTTCATCGTGGTTCATCAAGATTTAATTCATCCTCGAAGTCTTCATCAAGATTCTTGTTGGAGCTCAAGCATTCCTCATCATGCATTCCAATTGCAATCCTTTCTACCTTATCTTTTCAGATGGTGTTATGTCATTCTTGACAATTCCTTCACGAATTATGATTCACGAGTTATCAAGAATGAGATATTTAAAACCATCATTTTCCTTGTTCAAGAGATCTTTTCAACCCTTCAATTATTCGTTGGAGTTATCTTGGGTTATAATTCACCTAAAAGCTTCCCCTAAGGATTTTTGCTAATTATGGTGCTTATAAATGACCCAAGTTCTTCATTTATCATTCCGGTGAAATAAGTTTATCGTCTCCTTGTTGATCTCAATCCAATCAAATGTTTCGTAAGTGGCTGGTTATCACCTCTTAATTTTGAGATGTTTTCCATAAGCCCACATCAAGCTTATTCGTTTCGTGTTGATTTTTCCATCAACCCCATTCAACCCTTCTTTGTAAGGAGGATTTCCTAATTCATTCGTGGGAGAAGTTGTCATTTTCTTCTCCATTCATTTCTTTCATTGATTTATATGCTATTCTTTCATTCCGGAGGCACTGTGATGTTGCTCTCTCCAAACCATCATATCGTTTTATCGAGATCATATTCTTCCCTTGCTTGTCTATTTAACCGGAATGTCGTGTCCTCCATTCAAGTTCCGTCATCTATCTAGATTTTTGTCGGTGTACTAAAGTAGGGGGTACCTTAGTATCCCGAACTTGTGCACGGGCAGTTGCAGCGTCCCGCGGCAAGGCTAGCCAGGCGACCGCCAAGACCTCTCATGGTTCCTTTGGAGCCATTCAAGAACAAAGTATACAAGTCAAATAGACAAGACCGCGGCAAGAGGAGCTTGCCGGGAAGGCCACTCAAGGCACCAAACCACTCGAGGCGCAAGGCCCTGGTAAGAGGAGCTTGCCGGGAAGACCAAACAAGGCATTTCAAGAGACTTGCTGCGACGCGCCACGCGTCCCGGCAAGGCCCGGTGAGCGACGAGCTCCCAGGCGCGACAAGATAGCAACCGCGGCAAGGCACTTGCCGCGGCAAACTTCCACTCAGTACCCGCGCTCCAGCGCATCCACCGACGTGTCGCTCTGGGACCCTTCCAGGCGCACGTGGCGGAAGGCTATGCAGCCAGGGGTACACGGTGGCAAGCGGTGATGACAAGGCTACCGTCGTGGCGGACGGTGGCGCCCCAGACGGCCACTTTTTGCACTGTTTGGGGCGCCGGCGATGGGCATTTAATGCCCTTGTCCCCTGCCGTCAGGGTTAGGTATAGAGCTATACAAACACTGTTCCAACTACCACTCTTTTTACATTTTTACCCCCATCTGTGTTGCCACCTGTCGGTGACCCCTTTGACCTATAAAAGGAGGCCCATGCGTAACGTAGAGGGGGTTCCGAACATCGATCATTCTCCACGCTCGGTCTAGCTAGCGGTAGAGAGTAATGTTGCTCTCCTCGCTCCCGAGCCAAGAACTCAATAACAAACCAAAGCAGGAGTAGGGTTTTACGCATCCGTGCGGCCCGAACCTGGGTAAACTGCTCGTGTGCTCGCCTCGATCCGCTCTTTGCGCATCCTCCGCCCCCCTGCCGTACCGAGAAGGGGCTCCGGTCCCATAGGTGTTCGTGGGTTATCAGTTTCCCCGACATCTTTGGCGCGGCAGGTAGGGGTTGCGTCGAGGTTGTGTGAACCTGATCCGCCGTCCACACGAGCTAGATCTTCACCAACTTCACCAACTTCATCAACTTCATCGACTCCATCAGCATGCCGCCGAAGAAGAAGGCTTCGGAGGCAGCAGGTCCGTCCGCGTCGATCCCGCCACCGCCGGAGCCAACGGCCGGTGGAGTAGACGCCGGCAGAAGAACGGACGTCGGCGAGGAAACTCACGGCGCCGCCAAGTCCAAGGACAAGACGGACGACCGGGCGCACTCCAAGGCCTCGGCATCCGTACATGCACCGCGCCCATCTCAGGAGGCGCGGGACCGACAGCGACGTGGTACTCAAGGTACCATACGCTTGCTGAGCTAAGGTCAAGCTGGCGGATCTCGAGACGCTCAAGGCCAGCATGCACATCAACATGCTGGCACGAGCAAGGCGCGGTCGCCGGGACGGGATGCTGCTCCTTCTAACGTAGTTAGGAGTCCGAGCATATCCCTCTCCTCGCACCGTTCGCCACCGCTACCCGCCACTCCAGCAGAAGCTCTAGCACGAGCACAACTGCTTCTAGACTTCCCTCCAGCGGCAGACAAGGCCGACGACTGGAGGGCCACCATCCAGAGCCTCATCGCCTTCGCCAACGGCGACACCCCACAACAGCCAAGCACGTCGCGGCCGCGGCAAGTCAGCCAGTTGCATGCCGATGGCGGCAAGACCGGTGGGGGTGCAACCACCGTGCACTCTCCGCCCCGGAGGCCAAAATCGCCGACTCGCCGGATCAACCTCGACGACGACTCCACCGCGTCATCAGATCCGCGAGCTCGCCGCGATCAGTGCCAAGTTCTCGACGATCGACAACAAGAGGACGCTCGAACCCGCATCGAGCGCCGGAGAGAAGCGTGGCGTCAATCCGACCAGCGCGCTGGGCCCGCTGTTGACATGCACGCGCCCGGGGGACCAGGCGACTTGCCGTACACGGTAGGTTGCCCTGCGTTCACTCGTGAGCTGCGGCAAGTCCAGTGGCCCAGCATGAAGAACTTCAAGCCCGACGTACCGGATAAGTATGACGTCAAGACACATCCGTCAGAGTTCCTCAGCATTTACACCATCGCGATGCAGGCTGCTGGGGGACGAGACGAGAAGATACTCGCCAATTACTTCCCGCTGGTGCTCAAGCCAAACGTCAGATCCTGGCTCATGCACCTGCCGGACAATTCCATTTTTTCTTGGGCTGACCTGTGCCATCAGTTTGTCGGCGCCTTCACGGGCGGCCACAAGCCACATGGCCAGGAGAGTGACCTCCACCTGCTCGCCCAAAAGGAAGGAGAACCCCTACGCAAATATATCCAGAGATTCAGCCGTGTGTAACATAACATCCCGGACGTCCACCCTGCCGCGGTTATCAGCGCGTTCCATCAGAACGTGCGTAATCGCAGGATGAGGGAGGAGATGGCAATGTGCAAGATCAGGGACGTCAGTGAGCTGTATGCCCTGGCCGACAAGTGTGCACGTGCTGAGGAGGGGAGGAAACTCCCCGGAGAGGATGCTGGAGCAGGAGGATCAGACAGCGAAGATGCCGCCCCAGCAAAGAAGAACCGGCGGCGGAACAACAGAAAGAAGAAGAACAAGGAAGTGCTAGTCGTTGAGCAGTCCGACAAGGAGGCCGACGCCAAGAAGCCCAAGTTGGTAGCTCCGGCAAGGAGACTGCCGCGTGCACCAACTGACAGGCTGTGGCGGCCGCCGACAAGCAGGACAGCGCTGAAAAGCAGTATTGCAAAATCCACCGCAACAAGGGCCAGGACCTTCAGAACTGCAAAAGGGTCGAGTACCTTGTCGAGCAGCAAAAAGCTGAGTACGAGCGACGCAACAAGGAGAAGGCCCAAGGAGGTGATGGGGGATCCGGCAAGAAGCGGCCATTCAACGGCCGGGGAGGACGCCGCGGCAAGGCCAAGCAGCGGCAAGGAGACAGACCTCCCCGCGGCCGCGACAAGGACGAAGACGATGACGACGACAAAGACATGGATGAAGGAGAGACCAGCGAGCAGGAGTTTCAGAAAGCAACGGAGGTTTTGTGCGTTGACGGCGGTGCTTCTCTGCATACTTCGCACCGCCAACTCAAGCAGTGGGTGCGTGAAGTCAATGCGGCAGAACCACCTGTTGAATCACGCAAACTTCTAAAGTGGTCCAGCACGCCTATCATCTTCGATATTGAGGACCACCCTGATCGCACGACTGCGGTCGGGTGCTTGCCGATGTTGGTTTCACCAACTATCCGCAACCTCAACGTCACCAAGATGTTAGTTGACGGCGGGGCCGGCCTGAACTTGATCTCCTCCGCTGTGGTCCGGAAGCTCCAGATCCCCGACAGCGAGCTCGAAGAAACTGGCACATTCCAAGGAATTAACCCGGGAAGGAGCAAGCCGAAGGGGAAGATCACGCTGCCAGTGACGTTTGGCGGCGAGCTAAACTTCAGGACTGAGAGGATCACTTTTGACGTTGCCGATATCCCATTGCCCTACAATGGAATACTTGGCCGTCCAGCGCTGGCCAAATTCATGGCAGCCTCTCATTACGCCTACAATATGCTCAAGATACCAGGCCTGATAAGCATCATCTCTGTCCCTGGCGATAAGAAGGATGCCCTTATCTGTGCCGACAAGATTTACCGGGATGCGGCAGCCGCAACAGACAGCAAGACACTTGCCGCTGAAGCTCCCGGGGGGAAGAAGACGAAGTCCGACAAGAGCTCTGGGGCCCACTCCGGCAAACGCACCTCTTCGGAGTGCTGCGCTACCGTAGAGGACGCACCATCGAGCTCCACCGGCAAGTGTAAGAAGACGATGGCAGCTCCACCAGCGACCAAGAAGGTGTCCGCCAAGGAGGACAGCACTGGTGGTACTTTCGCCATCAGTGCCGCGCTTGACCCCAAATAGGAAAGCGCGCTCGTTGCTTTCCTGCGGGCGAATGTCGACGTGTTTGCATGGCAACCGTCCAACATCCCCGGTGTTCCCAGGAAAGTGATTGAGCACAAGCTTGCCGTTTGTCCTCACGCGCGGCCCGTCAAGCAAAAAGTTAGGAAGCAAGCAGTGGAGCGCCAAGAGTTCATAGCAGAAGAAATCAAGAAGTTGGAAGCAGCAGGCCTTGTCAGAGGAGTGCTCCATCCCACGTGGTTGGCCAATCCCGTTGTCGTGCGTAAGGCGAATGGAAAATGGAGGCTTTGTATTGACTTCACTGATGTGAATAAAGCTTGTCCCAAAGACCCATTTCCCTTGCCGCGCATTGAACAGATTGTCGACTCCACCGCCGGATGTGATTTGCTTTCATTTCTTGATGCATACTCAGGATACCACCAGATCTTCATGGCTGAAGAAGATGAAGAGAAGACCACATTTATCACTCCATGTGGCACGTACTGTTTCATACGCATGCCCTTCGGATTGAAGAATGCTGGTTCGACGTTTGCAAGGGCAGTCCATACAGCTTTTGAGCCACAGATACACAGAAATGTAGAAGCATACATGGATGACATAGTGGTCAAGAGCAAGGACAGGGCTACCCTAGTTCAAGATTTAGATGAAACCTTTGCGAATCTGCGCAAGATCCAACTCAAGCTTAACCCCGAGAAGTGCGTGTTTGGAGTCCCTTCCGGCAAGCTTCTCGGGTTCTTCGTGTCTCAGAGGGGGATTGAAGCCAATCCCGACAAGATCAAGGCCATCGAGCAGATTGAAGCACCCAAGCGCGTCAAGGATGTATGAAGGCTTGCCGGCTGCGTGGCTGCTCTCAGCAGGTTTATCTCTAAGTCTGCTGAGCGCGCCCTGCCGTTTTTCAAAATTTTGAAAAGGGCAGGTCCAATGAAATGGACTTCGGAAGCGGAGGCTGCGCTGCAAGACTTGAAGAGGTACCTGTCTTCCACTCCAATACTTGACGCACCTAAGCCACAAGAGAAGTTGCTGCTGTATCTGGCGGCGACCAATCAAGTGGTTAGTGCTGCGTTAGTAGCGGAGAGGGAGGCAGATGATGAGCCAGCAGCCGCGGCAAGCACGTCCAGCGACAAGCAGGGGGCTTCCCCGACAAGCTCTGGTCCCGACAAGGATGTATCTGCGCAGATGCAAGAGGACATACGAAAGAAGATGGTGCAGCTCCCAGTCTACTTTGTCAGCTCCCTTCTGCAGGGGGCTAGGTCAAGGTACTCTGGAGTGCAGAAACTGCTTTTCGGCCTTCTCATGGCCTCGAGAAAGCTGCGCCATTACTTCCAAGCACATGAGATAACAGTTGTCACTCGCTTTCCGCTGAAGAGGATATTGTAAAATCGAGAGGCAACAGGCAGGATTGTTGAGTGGGCACTGGAACTGTCAAGCTTTGGCCTCAAATTTGAAAGCACTTCAACCATCCAGAGCAGAGCATTGGCAGAGTTCATAGAGGAGTGGACGCCAACGCCAGACGAAGAAATTCCAGAGACGAGCATCCCTGTCAAGGAAGCAAGCAAAGAATGGATAATTTACATTGATGGTGCCTTCTCGCTGCAAGGCGCAGGTGCTGGCGTGCTGCTTGTCGCGCCCACCGGAGAGCACCTCAAGTACGTGGTCCAGATGCACTTTCCCAAGGAGCAAGCGACAAAAAATACTGCAGAGTATGAAGGTTTGCTTGCCGGTCTCAGGATCGCGGCAGACCTTGGGATTAAGAAGTTGATTGTCAGGGGTGACTCGCAGTTGGTCGTCCGCCAAGTGAACAAGAATTACCAGAGTCCGTTGATGGAAGCGTACGTTGACGAAGTGAGAAAGCTTGAAGAGCACTTTGACGGCCTACAGATGGAGCATATTCCAAAAGCTCAGAACGACATCGCCGACGGCCTGTCAAAGTGCGGTGCACTTAAGTTACCTGTGGAACCAGGGATCTTTGTGCTCAAGTTGACTCAACCATCCGTAACACCACCGACTGGGCAAAGCAAGAAGAGGAATTTGATTGTTGGCGACTATTTTCCGGTGGAGCTTCCCGAAGCCGCCGCCAAGAAGGTTCCCAAGATCAACGCCAAAAATGCTGAGGAGCAGTCTGCTCCTGCAAGCCCTAGGGTTTGTACAGTTGAAGCAGACGCTCCCGACAAGTTTTGCTCCGGCAAGCTTGCCGGGGAATGTCAAGCTCCGGCTGAGCCGCAGGTTCTTGCCGTACAAGCGGACATTCCCGCAGCAGCAGATGTGCCTTTAGTCCTTGTTGTCGAGCCACAAGCTCCAGCATGGGCACAACAAATTGTCCGTTTCCTTCAGACAGGAGAACTTCCCGAAGAGCAAGAAGAAGCTGAAGAGTAGCCCGGCAGTCAAGTATGTACCAGTTTGTCGGCAATGAACTGTACAGAAGAAGACTCAACGGTGTGAAATTGAAGTGTATTCCCCGGGAAGATGGACAGAAGCTGTTGGCAGAGATACATGGAGGCATATGTGGCCACCACATTGGCGCAAGAGCACTTGCCGGCAAGGCTTTTCGGCAAGGTTTCTTTTGGCCAGAAGCCCTCCAGGATGAAACCGCACAAGTAACCAAGTGTGAAGCGTGCCAGTTCCATTCCAAGCAGATACACCAGCCATCTCAAGCTCTCCAGACGATCCCTTTATCCTGGCCATTTTCGGTCTGGGGGCTCGACATCCTCGGCCCCTTTCCCCGCGCAGCAGGGGGCTTTGAGTACTTGTACGTTGCCATCGACAAGTTCACAAAGTGGCCAAAAGTGGAACCAGTGAGAAAGGTGACCGCACAGTCTGCATTCAAGTTCTTCAGGCCGATTGTTTGCCGTTTCGGGATCCCTAACAGGATCATCACCGACAACGGTACGCAATTCACGAGCCGCACCTTCATGCAGTACGTCCAAGATCTTGGCACCAAGGTCTGCTTCGCTTCTGTTGCTCACCCGAGAAGCAACGGTCAAGCGGAGAGGGCAAATGCTGAAGTGCTGCACGGCCTCAAGACAAGAACTTTCGACGGGCTGCACAAGTGCGGAAGAAACTGGATCGAGGAGCTGTCGGTGGTTCTTTGGTCGATCAGGACGACGCCAAATCAAGCCACTGGACAGACACCTTTCGCTCTTGTCTATGGAGCAGAGACAGTTCTCCCCACGGAACTTGTATATGGATCGCCTCGAGTGCTCGCTTATGATGAGCTCGAGCAGGAGCAGCTGTGACAAGATGACGCGCTGCTCCTTGAGGAAGACCGTCTTCAGGCTGCTGTACGAGCTGCTCGCTACCAGCAAGCTTTGCGCCGCTACCATAGCCGCAAAGTTAACGCCAGAAGTCTCGAGGAAGGCGACCTTATTCTTCGGCGCGTTCAGTCCGCCAAGAATTCCAACAAGTTGACGCCGAAGTGGGAAGGCCCTTATCGGGTGAAACGAGTCACTAGGCCCGGCGCTGTCCGCCTAGAGACCGAAGATGGCTTTCCGGTGAGCAACTCCTGGAACATCGAGCATCTTCGTAAGTTTTACCCATAAGGCGCGGTTGCCGTGATCCGCTCCGGCAACCACCTTTTGTACAAGTCTTGCCGTTGTTCCATGTAATCCTTTGTACAAAGCCAGGCGCAGCCCCCGTGCATCAGTAAAGCTTATGTGCTCGGCACATTTTGTCAACTTTCATGTTTTCTATCTACTTGCATGTATCATCTGACACTTTGTGCAGCACCAGACCCCGGTAAGCAATAACGAGCCAAAAGGATCCATATTTTTATTTTCTCTTCTTTCTTTCCTCTAGCAGAAGAAGGTTCCCTCGCGCACAAGTTTGCCGGAGAGGGAAGAGAAGATAGTGATATGGACCAAGCGCCGTTCAAGAAAGTTTGACCTTGCCGGGAAGCAAACAACACAAAAGCTAAGTTGCCAAAGTTTGAGCAATCAAATTTTTAATTTTTTTAAGTTATCTTCCTTGAACGACCGCACTTTGTATGGAAAACCTGTGCGCGGAGGAACCAACTCGTAGCCAGTTGCGCCCTTACTTTGTTTCGAGTCTGCTCAACAACTTAAGCGTGCTGCGACTAGTGTCGCGCCCTTGCTTTGTTTCCGAGCCCGCTCAACAACTTAAGTGTGCTGCGACTGGTTACGACAAGGTTTCTTGTCGGCAAACAGGCACCGCCAGCGGGCTGCTGAAGTTCTGCACTCAGCGCTCGTGGCAAAGGTACCTACGCCGGCAAGTTCCCTAAAAGCGTAGGGGTGAAAACATACAAAGCAAGGGAGTCAAGTAAAGGAAATAACATTACATTCAGTACCTAATATAAAGTTATATTACAAGATGATTAGTCGCAGTTCTAATAGACTATTGTTCATAACATGGTTGGCAGCGACAAGGGAAGAAGAAAACAAGCAGCTTAGTCCACGCGGTCGCCCTCAACCCTCTTGATGCCGCCCACCTTGTCCACAATGGGTGCGACGAGGGCCTTGAGCGCCTCCTGATCAGCGTCCGGCAGCAAGGTCCTGAGGACGTTGGTGAGGTTGAGGCCTGGGTTGCGGAAGGCTACCTTCATCAGCACCTTTTGGAGGGCCCCCGCGCAGAGCCTGCGCGACTCGTCCGCCAGCTGCTTCGGGATCTTCTCCCGGAGTTGCTGGAGGGACGTCGCCACACCCGTGAAGAATAGAGTAAGCTTGGCGCTGGGGTGGAGGCTCTCGTCGGTGGAGTACCCGAGATACTCCGCCCCCAGCTGCGCCAGCTCCTTGTCGATGTCCACGGCGGCGTTGACAAGGCCTTCTGTCCAGAGCTCGATGGTTTGCCTAAAATTGTTTTGGGAGATGGCGGCGCTGTCCAGCAGCGCCTTCTCGGCCCTGATCTCCTCCTTCAGGGTCGCCTCCCGCTCCTTGGCGCCGTCCAGCGCCTGGGTTAGGGTGGCCAGCTTCAGCTCAAGGTCGGCGATGGAGTCCTTGGCGACGGCGAGCTCCTTGCCCTTCTCGGAGAGGCGGACCTGCAGCTCAGAGTGGCTGTGGGCGTCCTTCTCCCTCTCAAGCTTGAGTGCGGCAACCTCCTCGCCGCTCGTCTTCAGGTTGGCCTCCAGCTGCGCCACCCTCTTCTCCAACTCCCTCTTGGCGGTCTCGGCAGCTGCGGCAGCATCCTTTGCCTCCTGCAAAGCTCCGCCAAGCGATCGCTCGCGCGCGGCAAGCTCATCCTCGTGGCTGTCGAGGTCGACCTTCCGCTGCGTCAGCTCGCCTTCTCGCCTGGATAGCTCCTCGGCGGCAAGCCGCCGCTGCTCCTCCACTTCAGCCTTCTCCAAGATGAAGGCCTGCTGCGCCTCGGCAAGCTGCTCCCGCTCCTCTGCCAAGGACCGGAGAGCTGCTTGATTGATGGCACGAAGCTCCTCTGCGCGTTTCTCCAACTCAACTCCCGCCTTGGCGGCTAGAGCCTCACGGGACTCCAGCTTGGCCTGCCGGGCGCGGTAGAGTGACAACAGTTTGTGCAGCAGGCGCTCCTCCTCCGACTCGCCGCTGCTGCTGCTTGGTGCGTCGACAAGCTTAAGCCCGACAGAGACCAGCACCTCTCCGTCGAAGACCTCTCCCTCGACGGGCGCCCTGGACATAGACGCCCACGGGAGCTGGATGAAGACGTCGTCGCCGGCCTTTAGATAGGCGCTTGGCTCGGGCTCGTCGGAGCTGGGGGCTGCGGCTGTGGCGGAGGGCTCGGCGGTCGACGTAGCGCCTGACGCTCCTGCGGCCCCAGTGCCATCAGTGCGATCGCCGGCCTCTTCGCCGGCTGCCGCGGCGGCAGCCCTGGCGGCCTCCGCGGCGGCGGGATCGTCCACGCCGGCCGTTTCCCGGCAACGGCGGCGTCGTCAGCAACGACCTCCGTCTCCATTGGCTCGGCTACGGACGGGTCTGACGGAGGAAAAGAAAAGACAAACAGTCAAGCAAATATCCAAAACGAAGAAATTCAGAAGAAGAAAAGCCAAGGGAAGCCTGAAGCAAAGGGGTTACCTGCACAGGCTGGCTCCTCGGTGAGGTTCCTTGCCGGGGAGCTCTCCCTCGGCGGCGTGGTTGTAGCTCCCGCCGGCGGAGGGCCGCTAGTGCCATCTCTCGCCGGAGAGCTCACCCTTGGCGGAGTATTCGCCCTTGGCGGGGAATCCGTCCTTGGCGGAGGACTCGCCCCTGCCGGAGAGCCTCCCCTTGGCGGTGTGGTCGAAGCGTGTGGCATGTCAGGGGCGGTCTCCTGGCGCTCCTGATGCTGCTGCTCTGCTTCTACACAAGTCAACAAACAAGATATTAGCAAGGATGGAAGACCCACGCGCGCCCGACAAGCGGAAAGTGAACCACACTTACGCTGGGGGCTGCTCCGAAGAACAGTTTTTTTTTTGAAATATCAATGACAGTAGGAGAGCATCCTACTGACTTCCCATATACAAACCAAGGTTACATGGTGTCAGGGTGTTCATGCAGGACAAGATGTTGGCCCCTAGTAGTCAGGGGCCCTCCATCATGCCAAGCACCCTAGATCCAACTTTTTAAAGAAAGGGTTTAACTTTAGTCTAGTGTTCTTAAGAAGTCTCCTACAAACTGTTCTAGGGAGGGTTTAACCCGATGTACAAGCAAGCCAAAGTCTTTCTTAAACCTCTCCTGCCAGGAGGCAACCGAGGGGGGAGTCGCCCTAAACACCTTGTCGTTGCGCTCCTTCCATATGCTCCAGGCCGCCGTCAGAAAGATCTCCATGAACATGGGTTTGGTCCAGTGCTGCCGCCCTGAGTGCACGATCTGCAGGCGATCTCCATTATGTGTCCAGTCCATTCCCAGCCTCCCCCAGCAGATTCTACTGAAGTTGCAGCTAAAGAAGAGATGCTCAACGGTTTTTTCCTCTCCTCTCGCACAAAGCTCACATGCCACCCCCTCCGAAACATTGTAGTGTCGCCGTTTGAGCATATTTTTGGTGTTCACCCGATCCATCAGCAGCAACACGCAAACACCTTAATCTTCATTGTGCATCTGCTCTTCCAGATCCATTTGAAAGCCACATCCGCTATCACTTCCTTGAAGTAGTTCGCATAGTATTTGCGCGAGGAGTATCGGTCTCCCCACAAGCAGGTCCAGGAATCATTTAGGTCGTCTACGGGGGTGATGTCCCTCGAGAGGTCTTGTATTTCCAGCACTTCATCCTTAGCCTGTTGAGAGAGGGGTAGATAGAATCCTTGCTGCATGTTTGTGATGGACAGGAAGTCCCTGACAGACGCATCTTCCATCGTAGTGTAGGAAAAGGCCCGTGGATGCGAGAGCTCAAGGGTTTCGGCTAGCCACAAGTCCTTCCAGAACAACACCGATGAGCCATCACCCACCACAACCCTAGTAATACCTCTGTACTTGTCATTTAACTTCATCACGTCTCTCCACCAGAACGAGCCACAGACATCCGTCGCGTGCGGGACTTGGTGTTCGTAGTACGCGTCCCAGATTAGGGAGCACCAGGGGGTATCTTTTTTGTTATAAAAGCAGTGAAGGAACTTGAGAAGCAGCCCTTCGTTCTGGATTTTGATGTCAAGAACACCCAGACCCCCGTGCTTCTTAGGTCTGCACACGAGAGCCCAAGAGGCCAGGGAGTTGCATGATTCCCCTTGCTCCGTTTTTTTGCGCCAAAGGCATCGGCGACGGATCTTGTCCAGATGCTCAATCAACTTGAGCGGGAACTTGAGAGTGCACATGGGATAGATCATGAGGGATGTAATCATGGAGTTCAGCAGCGTCAACTTACTCCCATAGTTCATCAAGCGTAGTGAAGAAGAGAGTCTACGTTCCGCCCTTTCCACCAGTGGCATGAGCTCGCTTACCGTAGGTTTGGTTGTTCCCATGGGCAACCCCAGGTAGGTGAATGGCATCCCCCCTACCGAGCATTGCCAGATTTGCGCTAGATCCGCAGCAAGGCATTCGTCCACGTTAAGTGGCACTAGAAGGGATTTGCTAAAGTTTATTTTGAGGCCGATCGAGTCCGCGTAGTCCATCAGGATTTGCTTCATGGTCTGTGCCTGCGCTAGGTCGGCCGGCATGACCAGGATTGTGTCGTCAGCATATTGTACCACTGGATAATCCATTCCAGTGCGAGAGGGTATCGGCAGCTCGATAAGGCCGTTCTGGTATGCGTTTTTGATGGCAGCCTGTAGTAGATCACCTGCGAGGACAAAAATGAGGGGAGAGAGCGGATCCCCTTGTCGTACCCCGCAATTGCAGTCAAATTGTCTTCCGGGAACTCCGTTTAAAAGGACCGAGGATTTGCCTGATCCAAAAATATTCTTGATCCACCCCATCCACCGATCATCAAAGCCCATGTATTGCATGATCTCCAACATAGCAGAATGGTTGATAGTGTGAAAGGCTTTCGCAAAGTCCAGTTTGAGCAGCACTATGGGTTTTTTCGGTCGCTGGCATTGATAGATATACTCAAAAGCCCATGCCAGGCAGTCTTGAATGGAGCGGCTCTTCAAAAAACCATATTGGTTTTTATGTATGATCTTGAGGATAACGGTCTGTAACCTGTTTGCAAGTAACTTGGTAATGATCTTCAGACAACAGTTTAAAAGAGTGATTCGGCGGAAGTCATTAGCCGATTCAGGCGAGTTGGTTTTGGGGATGAGCGTGATGAACCCTGTGTTGATGCTGGTGAGGTCAAGGTTGCCGTTGTAAAAGTCCTCGCACAGTTTATAGAAATCCTTCTTGACAATGTGCCAACAGGTTTTGATGAAGTGTCCATTGAAACCGTCAGGGCCAGGAGCACGATCTGCGGGCATGTTTTTAACCACTCCATCTATCGCAGAGTGCGTAAAAGGGGCTGACAGCGCTTCAAGACCATCGATCTTGTTGATGATTGAGGCTAAGTTAAACTTCATAGCCGGGGTGGAGGAAGCTCCAAGTCTCCCCTTGTATGTATCAAACAGCACCGCCTCCTTCGATTTATGGTCAGTGACCACAGATCCATCTTGAAGTTTGAGTGAGGAGATGAAGTTTTTTCTATAACGTTCAGTCGCCAAAGCATGGAACAACTTCGTGTTTTCTTCCCCAAATTTGATGTATCGAATCATGCAGCGCTCCCTCCAGTATCGATTCTGGTATTGTAGTAGTTTAAGCAGGTGGGCCTTGATAATTTTCCTGAAGTTTTTCTCAGGCACCGTGAGGGGCCTCCGGTCTTCCAGCCCATCAAGCTCCGCGAGGGCCCAATTGCAGTTTTGAATGAGTATTGAGAGGCGGGAGATTCCTTTACTCCATTTTTTAAGATCATACCTTAGGCGCTTCATCTTTTTGCATATAAGGGCAGAGATATTTTTTGCATAGCAGTATTTATCCCAGGATGCCTGCACCACTTCAAAAAAACCCGGGTGGTTAGTCCAATAATTTTCAAAACGGAAGACCTTGCTTTTGGGTATGGTGGTCTTGATTTCGACCACACATGGTGTGTGATCAGACACGGGTTTTCCAAGTGGGGTGGCTATTGTGTTTGGGTACGATTGGGTCCAATGACACGACGAGAGAAACCAATCTAGCTGTTCCAGCAAGGGGACATTTTGCATATTGCTCCAAGTATAGGATCGTCCTTTAAGAGGGATTTCAACCAAGGCTTGTGTACGTATAATGTCATTGACATCCCCCCCGGCTTATTTCTGTTGTTGGATGATCGAATGTAGTTGTAGTCCCCAACAAGAAGCCAATCTTCAGTATCTGGTATTTCCAATTCATAGAGCCAATCAGTGAACAACACTCGATCATCCCCCCTACATGGCCCATAGATATTGAATAGCGTCCATGTGTGGTCAGACACCTTTGAAGTTAACTTTACTCCTAAAGCGAAGAAATCCGAGAAAATCCTGTTCCCCTCAAAGAGAGAACCATTCCAGACAGTAAGAATACCCCCCGAGGCACCACGCGAAGGAACGAAAGAAAATTGATCAAGACGGCATGGACAGAATGTCTTAATGAAAGCAGGATCAAAAGAAGTGCGTTTAGTCTCCTGAAGGCACACGATATTACAACCCGAAGCTGCAATCGCATTTTTAACTGCTAAGGTTTTATCATCTGAATTTATGCCACGGATGTTCCACACCAGCACCTTCCAATGCACTTGGTGTGCCATGTAGATTAGTTGGTGGGGGTGGTGGCAGCGGGCTCCTCCTCCTCCAGCGGCGCCATGAGCTTGGACTGGGAGAGCTCGACTGCAGGAATTCCACAGCGCGCCGTGCCGATCATCTGCAGCTGGGAAATAGGAGTTGGTGGCGGGACCTCATCAGCAGCAGGTTTTGCATGGGTTGTAGAGACTCTGAGAGGAGCCAATGGCGCTTGCCGAGGCCTAACCTTGGACTTGTATGGGCGTGCTTCAGCCATGGAGGGGGCCTTGAAGCCATCATATCGGTTGTTCCTGGTGCTACGTCGGAGAGGCAGTGAAATCTCGCCTGCCATCTTGTTCTTCTTGACAGAGCGTGCCAGCGCCCGTGAGTCTTCCGCATGTTCAGTGATCACCCCCGCAGTAGCACGGGGCACATCCCATGGCTCCTCAACGGCGACCACAGTGGCATCCAACAACTGGCGAAGTAGCGGAGCAAAGGCTTCATCCCAACTGCGCTTGTCAAGTTTCACAAGGAGAGTGTCTGACATTGTGGCAATTGGGGTATACCAGGACCTGATTGCATATGCCACAAACAGGTATTGGAGCGAGCTACAGAACTGAGTGATCATCTCTAGGGAATCCTCTGCAGGGAGGAGCATGGGGAGCATGGGCTTATAGATGTACTTCCTGAGAAAGGAGATCAAACGCGCGAAAGGTAAAACACGGAGATTTGCCTCCTCCGCCGTTCCTCTGACAAAAGTCAGAGTGCTGTGGTGAGCTCCCAGAACAATGTCATCCACTGCCATTTCGACCTGCGCAACATGCGCATTCCAGGCCTCCAGACCATCATCAAGAACATTTTCTTCAGGTGTAACTCCGTCCATCATGGACGGACCAGTGTATTCAGTGATTTGACGCCAACTCTCACCCTGGTACTGCGGTGGGATTTCAGGCCATGGTTGCCATCCATTGGCCAGTGGCTGCTGTGCGGGTGGTTGAAGATCTTGCCCCCAAGCCGCATTCGCCTGTTGCTGCTGTGCAACCATGGCTTCAAAGGAGACTTGTTGGGAAGCTGTCAGGAATGGTAGTTCCCTTGGATGCGGTGAGGCGTTCATCGGTGGCGGCGGCTCCTCTGTGCCCGCATTAGGCGGATTAGTTGGCCAGTTAGTCAGGATATAAACCGGAATTGTCCATGATCTTCCCAGACCTCCAAACACATTGGCTCTTTTAATAATCAGACTATGCGGCACATTAGAGAACTGATTGATAAGAACACGAACAAGAACTCTAGTCTTGACTTGCCCAGGGTTATGCCAAATCTCGAAGTTACCAAAACAACTGACAGCCTTGTTCACATAATACTCATTCTGGTAATCAAGAGGAAATACCAGGAACACTACCCATGCAACAGCTTCAAAGATCGGTATGCGCATGTTAGGTCCTTCATCATGGCGGGCGAAGTAAAAGGTCCTATCTTCATCTATCGGATGCGGCCCAGTAGTGAGAAGAAAATCTCTGACAGCAGTTGATCTAAACCCAATCATCCCGACGCCTAGATGAAAGATATCAGAGTATATCACCTCAGCATTGAAGTCCTCGGCCAAGATTTGTAGGATTTCCGCGAGCACCATAGGACGCTGAAGATCGGGCGTCGGAGGGTTGGTGAGGACGAGCGCATAGTTTTCGTGATGCAGAGGAGGAGCGCCGACGACCATCATGTTCCTCTGGAGTCTATCAGCGGGGCCATTGAAGATGGCGAGGGGGCCAGGGATGAACTGGAAGGGCATGACTGGGAAGTTCGCCATGGGAGTATGAGTGGAGGTGTTGGCAGGGATGCTAGCGGGTGGATGAGTCGAGAGGCGTTTCTGGCGAGGGGAGGAAGCACTATCAGGCGGATGAATTGATGGGGGCTGCTTGCGATTTGGTAGTGGGGGTGGCAGGTTGGGTAGGCTAGGGGTGCTCGAGGTGATAGGACGTAGGGTAGGAGGATGCGGACCATCGCCCCCAATAGGTAGAGCGCGCGTGTCCTGGCGCTGCGAATCGCCTGATTTGATATGCCATTCCATTTTCTGTTTTTTGTTTCCATCACAGCCTCGATAAACCCCAACGGGAGGAGATACTATACTAGTTTTTATCCTCCAAGCCCAGGAATCCTTGGAAGGTTGCCGCGGTTTGGAAAACCTCGCCTTATGGAAAGATTGGCTACTGTTGGAAATAGGTATATCTTTGGTGGGGACATGCAGGGTTTTTGGTTTCCAAAGAAAATGGGGAGAGGCTTCAGCGAAACAAAGTTTCGCTACGTGACCGAGAAAACCACAGGAGGAGCACAACACCTGAGCCGGGCATGCAAAGAAAAGGTGGTGGGTAGAGCCGCAGGTCGTGCAAACGGATTGGCCCGGCCCAACATGGGGTCGAGAGGTGTTCGCCGGCTAAGTATTTTGCCCTCAGGACAGATATTTGCAAGATGGCCCAGTTGATGGCAAGCAGCACATAAATTTAAACGTTGGAATATTACCTCCGATGGCGGGATGGATTGTAGATGCCATATTGAGGCAATCTGCTCATCAGAATAGCCAAACACCCGTTGGTCCAAAATATGGAATAACATGAAATCCGGGATGTGTTCCCAATTCTTTGGCTCAAATTTAATGCCCTGAAAAGCTTGATTCCCGGCCGACGGGGGAACATTAAATGCGTTTTGAAAACTGCCAAAAGAGATCCAATCTTTGTCTGGGGGCTGAGCACATGCATCGCTTGAACAATCTGGATCAAAAGTGAGATGCTTCGCAAATGTATGTTTTCCATGGGTGTGCGAATGGTTGCCCCGATGATTGTCCATGAAATGAAACCCAAATTTCGAGAGTTCCTCGTTAGCTGAATGATCTTTGCTAGCACTTTTCCGGAGAAAGTCGAGGTTGGGTTTGATTGCAATAGGGGTTCGAGCAGCCACCTCGCCAAGCTCCTCATCTAAATGCCAACCATTATCCAAACTTGAATAATTCATTGATGGTTTGAACAAGTGAAAATGACAAACAAAATCCGGCCAAACCCGATCCTTCAACTTGTAAATGAAATGCCCCACATTGTTAGAAGCAACGGAGAAGCGAAAAGACCGTTTGCCCAATTGAAGAACATTAAATCCCAATGGAGAACCACCAATGCAGCATTGGAGCACTAGGCCAACCGATTCTGTCGTGAGAGGGAAAGATGCCGAGGAGAAGGAGACAACCAAGAAGAACTCCTTGGTATGAGAGGAAGAAGAGAAGTGCACCGATGAACCAAACTTTGTGCGCACCTGTTTAGCCACAGAGATCCCAGGGTTGAGATCCCAATGGAGGAGGCTAGCCATTCGTAGGCTAGTCTAGAGAACGCCATGGGTGATTGCCGGCCATTGGTGGTGGTGGTGGTGGAGGTGGGAGGAGGTGGAGAGGTGGGGAGAGAGCCATCCTGACCAAGTTGTCGAAGAAGGTCAACACCCTCCGAGAACAGTTGCCGGGACAGTTGCCGGGTCCAGCAAGCTTGTCTCAGGCGCACCCCTGCCGTCGCGGCGGGCTCGTCCTCGATGACGATCATCGGGACCTTGGCCCTCTTCGCTGCCCTTTGAGCCAGAGTTCTGAAAAGAGAATAGGTTCAGAGTTAGGCGAAAGAGATGCAAGACAAAAGCAACTGAAAATCAAAGAAAAACAAGAATTGCGAAGACTTACTCTCCTTCCTCTTCGTCGGAGCTGAGGGCAGAGAAATCGAAGTCTGGCTCGCGCGTCCCGGCGCGAGGAGGCGGGGGAGTAGGCTCCTTTGGCCGCTTGGCGGGAGCAGGGGCGGTGGTCTGAGAAGACCCCCGCTCCGGTTGCCGCCGAGGCACGAGGGGCGGCAGGAGTAGAGGCGCCAGTCCGGGAAGATCCCCCTCCAGCCACTGCAGAAGCGCGAGGTGCTCCCGTGGCGGCCTTGCTTGCCGCGGTGACGCATGTTGCGCGGTGCTGCGGCTGTTGGCCCGTCTGCCGCCCCGTCACGTCTGCGGCCTTGCGGAGGCGTCTTCTTGGTGGAGCTGGAGGACTTGCTGGTCGTGGCGAGCTGCCCGAGGACGAGGAGGAGGAGCCGATCTCTAGTGAGCCGCTCGAGTCCCCAGCGGGCCCGCTCGACTCGGCGCCCTGCTCGGCGGGCCCGCTCGACTCGGCGCCCTGCTCGGCGGGCCCGCTCGACTCGGCGGGCTCACTTGTCTCAGCGACCTTCCCGGCAAGCTTCCCCGCTTTGAGAAGCTCTTCCTGCTCGGCAAGGCTTGTCGCCTCCATTGCCTCCGCCTCCTCCACAGTGTACCCGAACTCGCCCGCGGCCCTGGCTGCCGCCGCCTCTTCCAGTCTGGTGGCAATATACGCCATCTCTTGGCCAGTGGTGTCGCGGGTGAGGCCTTTCTTCTCGTCGGAGTTGACTGGCTGTTCCACCAAGTTGTCGAAGAACGCCTGCACAGCTTCGTCGGAAGGCTCTTGCCAAGTGGGGTCGATCCCGTGGGAACCGCACAGCGGCATCACTGCACGGATGGCGCTGAGCGACGAGTTGTTGCACAGCGGAACTACGCCCGCCGGCAACGTAAACCACTCGAGATGGTCGGAGTCATACTTGAACAACGCCTGGAGCATCGCGTTGAGCTCTAAGACAGTGAAGTTATAACTGAGGCCCGGGCGCAGCCTCATGATATCTGCCGCGTTCTCGAAATCCCAGGCGGGCCTCTTCCTCTCCTGCAAGGGGGCGATGCGGCGGCGGAGAAAGTCTGCTCCAACTGCGCCTACAGTGAGCTTGGCATGCCTAAGGCCAAGAATCCAGGTAGTGGCAATCTTCAATCTGCTATCCTCCGGGGCCAAATCGCTCCAGTCGTTGCCGCGTACTACTGGGGCTTGGCGCCGGGCGGTGAATGGCTGCGGGTCATCCTCTACGATTCAACACCAATTGGCTCTCCACTCATCCCACTTGCCGCGGAGCTCTCCCGACAAGTAAGCTTCCTTCTTGTGGGTCCTAGAGATCCAAGAGATTCCGCCAGACAGAGGCTCTCCCCTCTCAACTCGAGGCATGAAGTAATGGCGGAAGAGAGCCACATTGGGGAAGACTCCGACAAAGTTTTCGCACAGATGTGCGAAAACGGCCATGGTGAGAACGGCGTTGGGGGTGAAGTCAAGGAGGTGGAACCCGTAGGTGTTCATGATGTCACAGAAGAACTCAGAATAGGGCGGGCAGAGCCCGCAGTAGAAGAACAAAGCAAAGAAGGCGTAGCCATTCGGGAACATCTTGCAAGCTGCGGCCGGGAGTACCTTGGTGCGCGGATGCACCTTCGTCTCCCTCGACCAAAAAAGGTAGAAGGAATCCCTCAGCTCCTCCGCGTCAAGCTTTGGCGGGAAGACCACCTTCTTCTTCCGCATCGCCGCGAGCCGCAGCGCCCTGGACGACTTCGCGGACTTCCCCTTCTCGCCTTTCGGAGCCATGGCGGGAGCGGTGAAGTAGGTCGACGGCGCTGGTGTTGTTGGTGGTGACGGAGGGCGGAGCGCTGCTCTCTTTCGGCCTTCGGGAAGGAGGGGAGCGGCGGGGGTTTCTGAGGATTGAAGAAGCAATGGGCAGATGGAAGAACTGCCCCTGTTTCTCCTGCTTATAAGGGGGAAGGGGGCGGACGTTCCACATTTCCAATTAAAGAAACAGGCCACGATCTCCCCCACGACGCCGCATTAAACACGTGTCGTTAAGGGAGGGCGCGGTGGATAACGAATGGGATACAGCGTGCCGCAGGCCGCGCGTGCCCATGCACTGTTTTGGGCCTGGCCCAACAGCGCTCGACACCGTGTCTGGCCCAGGCCCGGGGGCTCCTGTCGGTGTACTAAAGTAGGGGGTACCTTAGTATCCCGAACTTGTGCACGGGCAGTTGCAGCGTCCCGTGGCAAGGCTAGCCAGGAGACCGCCAAGACCTCTCATGGTTCCTTTGGAGCCATTCAAGAACAAAGTATACAAGTCAAAGAGACAAGACCCCGGCAAGAGGAGCTTGCCGGGAAGGCCACTCAAGGCACCAAACCACTCGAGGCGCAAGGCCCTGGCAAGAGGAGCTTGCCGGGAAGACCAAACAAGGCATTTCAAGAGACTTGCTGCGACGCGCCACGCGTCCCGGCAAGGCCCGGTGAGCGACGAGCTCCCAGGCGCGACAAGATAGCGACCGCGGCAAGGCACTTGCCGCGGCAAACTTCCACTCAGTACCCGCGCTCCAACGCATCCACCCACGTGTCGCTCTGGGACCCTTCCAGGCGCACGTGGCGGAAGGCTATGCAGCCAGGGGTACACGGTGGCAAGCGTTGATGACAAGGCTACCGTCGTGGCGGACGGTGGCGCCCCTCACGGCCACTTTTTGCACTGTTTGGGGCGACGGCGACGGGCATTTAATGCCCTTGTCCCCTGCCGTCAGGGTTAGGTATAGAGCACTATACAAACACTGTTCCAACTACCACTCTTTTTACATTATTACCCCCATCTGTGTTGCCACCTGTCGGTGACCCCTTTGACCTATAAAAGGAGGCCCATGCGCAACGTAGAGGGGGTTCCGAACATCGATCATTCTCCACGCTCGGTCTAGCTAGCGGTAGAGAGTACTGTTGCTCTCCTCGCTCCCGAGCCAAGAACTCAATAACAAACCAAAGCAGGAGTAGGGTTTTACGCATCCGTGCGGCCCGAACCTGGGTAAACTGCTCGTGTGCTCGCCTCGATCCGCTCTTTGCGCATCCTCCGCCCCCCCTGCCGTACCGAGAAGGGGCTCCGATCCCATAGGTGTTCGTGGGCGATCAGTTTCCCCGACACTTTTCCTCTCTTTTCAACCGGAGTGCTGTCTGAATCCTTCTTACCCCTTGTGCCATTCTTTCAATTGTTTCAGAGGCAATATGTTGTCGATTTGATCAAGATCATCCAATCTTCTCAAGCTCACGTTAATTCCTTCCATTTCCAATCGGAGTGTTGTCCAGATTATGTCATTGTTTTTCCTTGGCTATACCATTGTAGTTTCATATTCTTTTGGTTCGTAAGCTCTGGTTTCATGTCTTTCAACCTACAAGGTTCTCATAATGTTCCTTGTTCCTCTTTTCTAACGGAGTTTTCATATTCGTTCATTTCCTTTGTATTCTTCTTTCAATTTGGTCAACCTCTCAAGTTCGTGGTTTCACTCGTTTGTCAAAGAAGAAACTTTGTTTTACCTCTTCCTTTATCCTCTTTTATCCGGTGCCATCTCTAGGATCTCGGGTCGAGATCCTCTGTTAGTGTGGGAGAGTTGTGACGCCCGAAGACCGACGTCCCAGAAGATTCCACATGTTCCGGGTTCTCCCATGTGTTTCATTTGTGCTTGTGTTTTTTATTTTGCATTGCATCATGTCATCATGCCATCATGACTTTAATTCTGCAACTCAACTAAATAAGTCGTGTGGACCTTCGGTCCATTTAAATCGAGGAAAGGATGACTTCCTCTTTATAACATATATATATCCTCCTAATATTTATGGAGCTATTATAAAAATATTCCATTGTTGGAAGCAACCATCACACACTTGCATAATATTCCCCATCTCTGTTTCACTCCAAGTTTTGACTCCCACAACCTTGCTTGATCATCTTCTTCTCCTTCTTCGTTAGTCCATTTAAATTGTGGCATTCTATTTCCTGCACCAATTTAATGTTCATTCTTTTCCTATCAATTCTCAACCATGCCTTCAACATCCTTGCCAATTTTTAGTTCCTTTGGACTTGTTTTGGTTGGGTTCAAAAATGGCTCAAGTTTGAATTTAATTCAAACTTGAATTATTTTTATATCCTTAAAAATGTCCAAACTAGTTTATTCAAATTGTGCATAAATCTAGGAGTTCAAGTATATTTTTTTACTTCCTTCTTATTCTTCCTCTAACACCCTGTCCTTTTCCTTTTCTTCACCGGGGATTTTGTATCTGCATTTTTTTAATAAAGGGAAAAGGAGCCAGACGAACTGGGGCCATCTCCGCCTCCCAGCCGCAGCCATGGCCAAAGCCCAGCTTCCTCTCGTCGTTCCCCGCGGCCCAGGCCAGCCTCCAGGCCAGGCCCATCGCCTCCTCCAGCACTAACCCTAGGCCCATGACTTGCCTCCTCTCATCTCTCCCTCGTCCTCCCACTCAGCCGCCGCCACCCACGCAGAGCCCGACCCCCCTCGTCCTTCTCTCCCTCGCTCCTCTCGCGCTCCTCTCCACGATCCCCCTCACTCGCCCCCGATCCAGCGCGACCCCGCCTCCTTCTTCCACCAGCACGCGGCCACCACCTCTCCTCTTTCCGTCCTGAGCTCGAGCTCGCCCGAGCTGCACCCCTGGTGATGTCGCCTGGCCCCAGCCACCAGTGCGCCACGGCAAGCCTCGCCGCCAGGAGGCCCGCGCCGCCCTTTCCTTCCCGAGGCCGCCGCTGCGTCGAGTACCTTGCTCCGGCCGCCGTGCCTCGATGCTCTGGCGCGCCTGAGGCGCTCGACCCCGCCGCCCAGGAGCTTCTCCCGTTGCAGCCATGGACAACCTCGCCAAACTCGTCGGCCACCGCGTCGGCGCTGTCGTCGCCAAGCTCGACCAGCACCGCGACCCCTTCCTCCTCGCTCCCCTCGTCTGCTTGAGCTCCGGCTGCCGCTCGCCCTTCTCCTGACTGGATCGGGTAGGAGCTCGTTCCCGTGTCAGCCTGACTCCGTCGACCTCCTTGTTAGCCGACTGCCGCGCCATAGCCTCCGCTCCTCGTGCGACCTGCGCGCCGCCCACACCCTCCTTCGTCGCCCCCTCCCCGTGCGGTGAAGCTCATGCCAAAACGATCACCGTGGACATACCCAGTTCCTGTTGGTTCTAGCAAGTACCCATGAGCCACCAACGCCTCTAGATTTGTCAAGTACCTCGACCACAACTGTACGACTACACGATGTGATGCATCAAGTACCACTACGTTCGATGCCGCGACAAGTACCTCTACCGACAACATGAACATCTACGAAACATGTAGGACTACCGTCGCCGAAGACCCGTGTACGACTACCGTCGCCGAAGACCCGTGTATGACTACCCTCGAAGACCCGTGGATGCGCCAAGTACCCCTTTGGTCCGGAACGCGGCAAGTACCATGACATGATAATGTGAACGGCTACAAAACATGTACCACGACCCGCGAGTACCACTACTTCCCTCGACGATCTCGATCCTCCCCGAAACGAACATTCCGAAGGTATAACCCCGAGACGATGACCCGTGGACTGCATGTGTTGTATGAGATGAAGTACATGTTTGCATCGTGTCTGTTGTGGCCCTCATTTGCCTTGTCGCCGACCCGTGGGAACCGGGCAACCGGGTTCACCGCATCTCTTTTGCATGTCACTCTCTCCGCTATCTTTTGCATCGGTCTCTCAACGAGTTACCGGAACCGATATGTTGCGTGGCATCATTTTCGGATTCGTCGCCGTGGCCCCTTTCTTTCCACCACGGTGACAAATACTTCATATCTCTTCATGTTAACGTTTACTAAAATTGCATAAAACTTGATCATGTCATCCGCATCATGTTAACAACATTAAAATGTGTCAATTGTTGTTTGCTTAAAATTGCTAAATTTTGCATAGGAGGATTTTCCGGAATTGTTGTTGTTATTTCCGGCATCTTTTAAAATGACTAGATAGTGTAGTTTGCATAAGTTTCACCTCTTGCCATGTTACGAAACATTTAACTTTGTCTTGTAAATAAACGAGAGACAACTAAATAAATAAAATGTGGTGTTGGCTCCATTTAAATTGTAGTATTGATTATTGCACCTTGCCATGCATATTTAATCTTGTCTTGCATCATACTTGGTTGAGCATATTGACATGTTCTTTTGTTGTTTTTCTGTGCTTCCTACCTTGCCATATATTGCTTCCTGTATAGACTTGTCATGCATCATACCTTGCCATGTATTGCATCATGTTGTGCTTCCTGTATAGACTTGTAGTGCATCCTATGTAGACTTGTTTTGCATCATACTTGGTTGAGCATATTGTTATGTTCGTGTGTTATGTGTTTACCGTATTGCTTGCTTCTTCTCGTTAGTGCTTGTTCCGTTGCGTTCGTGAGGATTCGTTCGTTTACCCGTGGTTCTTCTTCAAGGCTTCTTCTTCGTCTTCTTCACGGATCCGTTCTTCTTCCTTGCGGGATCTCAGGCAAGATGACCATACCCTTGGATACCTTTACTATCATTGCCTTTGCTTAGTTGTCTCGATGCTATCGTTATATGTCGCGCTACCCATCTTATTATCAGCCCCTCTCCTTGTTGCCATGAAACCTCTAACATTTGACACCTTCCTAGCAAAACCATTGTTTGGCTATGTTACCCGCTTGCTCAGCCCCTCTTATAGCGTTGTTAGTTGCAGGTGAAGATGAAGATCGTTCCAGGAGGGAACTTGTTGTTGGAATATCACAATATCTATTATTATTATTAACACACCTATATACTGGGCATGGGTGGAAGGCTTGGCCTTTTGCTCAGTGTTTTGTTCCACTCATGCCACCTTAGGCGCCGATAAACCGGCATTATGTTCCTTGATTTTGCGTTCCTTACACGGTTGGGTATATGGGGACCCCTTGACACTTCGTCTTTGAATAAAACTCCTCCAGCAAGGCCCAACATTGGTTTTAATTTGCCTCATAATAACAACTTAATTAATTAATTAAATTTGCATAGGGGGTCGCGTCCCCGGGTACTCTTTCTACATAGCAGGGGGGCCAGTGCTTATGGTGTTGGTCCCAAACGGGCGGACTGCAGGGCCACCACGGGGAAACTCGAGGATTGGCTCCCGTAGGATGTCCCATCCGGTCGTGGCCTGAGAAGAGATACGCGTGGCTACTATCAGGGTGTCGGCACGCAGGGAGGTCTTGCAGGACTTGTTTTACCATTGTCGAAATGTCTTGTGCATCGGGATGCCGAGCCTGATCGGATTTCCCTAAGATAAGGGGTGATGATATTATATTTATCACTTCAGCTGATCGTGAGAGCTTGTGATGGGATTAGTTGGGACACCCCTGCAGGGTTATGATCTTTCGAAAGCCGTGCCCGCGGTTATGTGGCTGATTGGAATTTGTTAATGTCCGGTTGTAGAAAACTTGATAGAGGATCCGTAGTAAAACACACAACTGTGTGAGTAACCGTGACTATCTCTTTTCACTTTGAGAAGAGAACATGGTGGGGTTATGTTTGACTCGTAGGTAGTTCAGGATCTTTAGCGATCACTACTAGTTTGCGACCGTTTGCGTAGATGCTCATCTGATTCTTGTACTCTTAAGTTAGCCACCATATTATGCTTAGCCGCTGCTGCAACCTCACCACTTTACCTCTTCCTACCCATAAAGCTTTGCTAGTCTTGATACCCATGGTTATGGGATTGCTGAGTCCTCGTGGCTCACAGATACTACAACACCAGATGCAGGTTAAGCCGAGTTTGACGCAGGAGATGGGTCAGAACTTCTGGGAGTTCCATGAAGAGCGTGGCCATATGCTTGTGACGTTTTTCGTCGATCAGTAGTGGTTTCTACTAGGGGCTATTCGGACATGTGGCTTTATGTAATTGGTATCTTTCTTTTGGATCTTCGCCCGTAGTCGGGTTGTGATGTTTTGAATGATGTTTTGCTTATGTAATGTATTGTGTGATGTGGCGAGTGTAAGCCAACTATCCTTTTGCAATTTCATCCATATTTTTACACGAGTAGTGCAAAGATACCGAACTTGAGATCATTCCAGAATGGGCTTATACCTTTAAGTCATGCCTCGACACGTAGGAGGTATAGTCCCATCCTGGGCATTACACCCATGCGTTGCACGGCACATGAAGATGCATTTGTATGAGTAGTTTATCCTGTGGGAGAAAAGGATGAACAAGGGAAGGCCTTATTTGCAAGTGTGGAGAGGGGTGTGGGTATCTTTTTGCAAAATTGCCATAGTTTCCTTCCTATCCGTCAGATATAGATTGGACGGCCTATATTGCAGGATGACAGGCACATGATCATCACCGACTATGTTTTTTATAAGAGTAGGGATAAAATACACTCTTATAAAAAATAGATTTGGTGATGATGGTGTGCCTGCCATCCTGCAATATAGGCCGTCCGATTTATATCTGACGGATAGGAAAGAAACTATGACAATTTTGCAAAAAGGTACCCACACACCTCTCCACATTTACAAATAAGGCCTTCCCTCGTTCATCCTTTTCTCTCACAAGATAAACTAGTCATACAAATGCATCTTGATGTTACGTGCAACGCACGGGCATCTTGCTAGTAAGAATAAAAACAAACGGCAACAAAATATTGGACGGTGGTTCAAAGTCATGACCGCAGGCACAGCGGACAAGGTGGCCTTGTATTGGTATGCTCTGCCGTCTGTTTTAACACACAGGAGCTGGTGTGGTGATTATACACACACGCACGCATGCACACAAACTGCATGCACACAACACTCACACGAACACATGCAACACTCACACGTACACACGCAGCCATGCACGCACGCAACACTCACATGCACACACGCACGCATGCATGCACACACCAGTACACCACATGACCAACACGCACTCTCACGCTCAAGTGCTCAACCTACACGTGCATGCGCACACATCAGGCCGTGACAGACACATACACAACCAGGTGATTCCCGCGCACAGGGTGGAGTCTTGTCGCGCCTGCGTACATTTGTGTTTATCTGACCTTTTCCCTATGCGAACTGACAGGTTGGACCCACTAGGAACGTGTTCAATTTAACTAGTCAATATGGTGCCACGCGGACTATTTGGCCGGTCAACAGAGTGCAATCCGATGCCGAACCCTGAGCAAGTGACAGTATAATCACCGCAAATGTATATAGTGACCGTAATCAGCTTATTCTGAAGTTCGGTGAACGTATTATGCTTTTCTCTCTGTAGGCCCTCCAAAATTACATCTCTACACGTTTTTGCTTGTTACATCTAACAACTATGCAATACAACACCACTACTACACTCTAACACAATAAATATTTTAGTTTTACTAGATATCATATTATTACTTAATTATTCAGTTTGCATACATTAAAATTGCCTTTGAAATGTATGGCCAATATCATATACCGCGCGGGAAAAATCCCGCCCTTTCCTGTTTAATCGGGTTTGTATCGATGGATCGTGCGAAATAGCAAAACTATAGTACTATATATAGTACAAGTGACAGTTCACTAGGCCATCGTGTCGTGTACTCCTCCGTCGTAAGAGTGGAGCACTCGATTTCATAAATATTTTCACCGACATGTGGGCCATCAAGCTACCGGGTCCACGTGCCATACCGAAATACAATGTAGAGCAGCCGGGGTGAAGCACCCAGTCATGGCGCCGGCGTAGTAATGAGCAATGAGGCGTCAAATCACAAAGCTGCACCTTTCCCGTAGTTAAGTTGGAGGGACGGAAGTAATAATGCTAAAAAAAGAAGAAGTTGGAGGGACGAAGCAGCCATCATTTCACTCGTTGCTGAATCTTCTTCTCCCTCATCTTCTTCAAGTTAACCACGTGTTGCTTCTGCCTCATGTGGGAAGCGGATCGGCTTGGTGAAGCACTAACACGTGGGACCGCATGTTAGCAAACCTCCAGGACAACATCCTCTAAAAATAAGAAACCTCCCCCGCCATCCGCGCGGCAAAATCACCTCCTTTTTACTAATCTTGATTCTATAATTTTTTAGATCAATATAATTGAGATTTGTATAGATAGCACACATGAGCAAAACCAAGTGGTACGGTTAAGGGCATCCACAATGTGTAGCCAAATGTGAAAATAGCTTTAGGCATCGTGGGAACCATTGTGGATGGTGTTGCCAAATCCAAAAGGATGGAACCGAAGCTCCCTGATTGATTAATTGAAGGAATAGAAAAATGCAACGTCTCTCCTCTTTCTCCCGTGCTTGGACACATGTACAGTATACAGGACAGAGTCTACTCCCCTGTCCCTTCTATCACAAATCATAAAGCAGTGGGGCGTCAAATCACAAAGCACGGACGAAGCAACCATCATTTCACTCTTCGCTGACTCCGCTTCTCCATCGTCTTCTTCGAGAAACCATCTCACCGCACTAAGCTGGACGGACGACGCTATTGTGTACGAGTAGTACTAGTACATTTACGCTTCTTTTGGTTCAACAGACTTCCTGGATGCAAATAAGGCGGTTGTCTCGGCTGGCAGGCGACACTTGCGAACGACTTACCGTGGTCTCCCTCAATGGTGTTCTCCGTCGAATGCACTTCGCCAAACCACAATGTTGGAGATATCATCGACATCACCGCAATGGGGAAGGAAGTCAAATAAAGTTACTACCTACTTTTTTGTACACAAGGCCAGTGATGACCCACAAGTGTAGGGGATCTATCGTAGTCCTTTCGATAAGTAAGAGTGTCGAACCCAACGAGGAGCAGAAGGAAATGATAGGCAATTTTGAGTAAGGTATTTTCTGCAAGCACTGAAATTATAGGTAACAGATAGTTTTGTGATAAGGTAATTGGTAACAAGTGACAAAAGGTAAAAGTAAATAAGTTGCAGCAAGGTGGCCCAATCCTTTTTGTAGCAAAGAACAAGCCCGGACAAACTCTTATGCAAGGTAAAGCACTCCCGAGGACATATGGGAATTATCGTCGAGCTAGTTTTCATCACGATCATCTGATTCGCGTTCGGTACTTTGATAATTTGGTATGTGGGTGGACCGGTGCTTGGGTGCTGCCCTTACTTGGACAAACCTCCCACTTATGATTAGCCTCTATTGCAAGCATCCGCAACTAAAAAAGAAGTATTAAGGTAAACCTAACCATAGCCTGAAACATATGGATCCAAATCAGCCCCTTACGAAGCAACGCATAAACTAGGGTTTAAGCTTCTGTCACTCTAGCAACCCATCATCTACTTATTACTTCCCAATGCCTTCCTCTAGGCCCTAATAATGGTGAAGTGTCATGTAGTCGACGTTCACATGACACCACTAGAGGAGAGACAACATACATCTCATCAAAATATCGAACGAAGACCAAATTCACATGACTACTAATAGCAAGATTTCTCCCATGTCCTCAGGAACAAAAGTAACTACTCACAAGACATAATATTGTTCATGATCAGAGGGGTATTAATATGCATAATGGATCTGAACATATGATCTTCCACAAAATAAACCAACTAGCATCAACTACAAGGAGTAATCAACACTACTAGCAACCCACAGGTACCAATCTGAGGTTTGGGTACAAAGATTGGATACAAGAGATGAACTAGGGTTTGAGAGAAGATGGTGCTAGTGAAGATGTTGATGAAGATAGCCCTCCCCAAGATGGGAGAGTTGTTAGTGATGACGGCGGTGACGATTTCCCCCTCCCGGAGGGAAGTATCCCCGACAGAACAGCTCTACCGGAGCCCTAGATTGGTTTCCTCCTCGGTTCTGCCTCGAGACGGCAGCTTCTAGTCCCGAAAGCCTCCTCCTGATTTTTTCCAGGTCAAAACGCTTCATATAGGAGAAGATGGGCACCGGAGGCCCACCGGCTGGCCCCCGAGGCAGGGGGGCGTGCCCTGGGAAGGGGGCGCGCCCCCACCCTCGAGGCCAGCCCGTGGCCTCTCTCGTGGGTTTCTTCCGCCAGATATTTTTTATATTTCCCGAAACAATGTTCTGTGGAGTTTTTGGGCTTTTGGAGTAGTGCAGAATAGGTTTCCAGAGTTTGCTCCTTTTCCAGCCTAGAATTCCAGCTGTCGGCATTCTCCCTCTTCATGTAAACCTTGTAAAATAAGATAGAAAAGGCATAAGTATTGTGACAAAACATGTATGAACAGCCCATAATGCAATAAATATCAACTTATAAGCATGATGCAAAATGGACGTATCAACTCCCCCAAGCTTAGACCTCGCTTGTCCTCAAGCGAAAGCCGAAATCGAAAAATATGTCCACATGTTTAGAGATAGAGGTGTCGATAAAAACAGAATACGGACATGAGGGCATCATGATCATTCTTATAAAAGCAACTTATATAAATATAGTCATATGATTCTTATGCTAAAGTAACAATTGATCCACAATATAAAGTATGCATCATAAACTTCATTGGAAACTAACAAACTTTGATCTCGATCATTGAAGCAATTGCTATTTATCCTAATATCGGAAAGAGTCAATATAAGAGCTTTTCAGCAAGCCAACATACTCAACTATCATATAGTCTTTCACAATTGCTAACACTCACGCAATACTTACGTTTATGGAGTTTTAATCGGACACAGAGAAAGATAGGGGCTTATGGTGTTGCCTCCCAACCTTTTACCTCAAGGGTAACATCAACGGTAATAGATCATGAAAACTTACATCCAAGTGGGTATATATGTCAGGATCTTTCCAACACAATGTGCTTACCAAAGGATAAAATGTAAAAAAGGAAAGGTGGATTTCACCTTGACACTTATAAGACAAGAATAAAAGATAGGCCCTTCGCAGAGGGAAGCAGAGGTTGTCATGTTTTTTATGGTTGGATGCACAAAGTCTTAGCATAGAAGAACTTCGCTTTATATTGCCACTTGTGATAAGGACCTTTATTATGCAGTCCGTCACTTTTATTACTTCCAATATCACAAGCTCGTATAAAGCTAATTTCTCCAACACTAATAAGTCATACATATTTTAGCGGATTTGCAATATGACAACTTACTTGGAAGGATCTTTCTCAATCCATAGGTAGGTATGGTGGACTCTCATGGCAAGACTGGGTTTAAGGATATATGGAAGCACAAGTAGTATCTCTACTTAGTGCGAGGAGTTTTGGCTAGCATGAGGGAGAAAGGAAAGCTCAACATGTTGGAAGATCCATGACAATATACTCTATTTTGGATATGAGAAGACATAGCCCATTATGTTGTCTTCCTTGTCCAACATCAACTCTTTAACATGTCATACTTTAATGAGTGCTCACAATCATAAAAGATGTCCAAGATAGTATATTTGTATGTGAAGCCTCTCTTCTTTTATTACTTCCTATCAATTGCAACGATGACAAAACTATGTTTGTCACCACCCAACAACTTTTATTTATCATACTCTTGTATGTGAGGTCATTACTTCCCATAAGATCGATATGATCTCTTTGATATTCTTTTTGTTTTCTTTCTTTTTATCATGACCCAAGTGAGGAAATCAAGCCCTTGACTCAACACTAATCTTTATTATATAGCTAACAGACTCGATTACAAAGGATAAAGCTCACAAAGCAAAAGCTCACAACTGGATCATGCTAACTTTATTCTAATAGATCAAGATACGACCAAAAGGATCGAACTAAGTAAAACGGTAAAGATAGGAGTGATGGTGATACGATACCGGGGTCACTCCCCCAAGCTTGGCAGTTCCAATGGGAGTGCGCATACCCATATGATTATGTCTCCTTCTTTGGGGTTGGTGATAATGGAGTTGTTGCTGATGTAGGCTTGTTGTTCTTCCAAGGCATGGGCTCACCATCATAGAAGGATGATCAAGTCTCTGGGATACTCAAATCTGCAGCCAAACTCATGTTCTTGAATCTATATTCATACTCACAGTTTTGGTTTTGCATGTCATAGATCTGGGCTTGGAGGTGATCAATCTTCTCTTGAAGATTGGAGATGGCTTCCCCGAAGATCCTTGTGTTCGTCCTGAGATTGTTGGCAAGCTCCGAGATCATCATGTGGTTGGTGTCGAGTCCTCGTTCCACCATACATTGGCACTTGAAAACTTGTTGCTCCATTGCTTCGAGTCTTGTCTCCACGCTTCCGGTCCTTCTCGGCCCTTCAACATCACGGATGTGCAGCACCCCCTCATGTAACTCCATGGTTTTGGGGTGGTGCAGCACCTCCGCAAGGTAGGGGTTGATGACCTTCTCGAAGAACTGGTCCTTGGGGGTGTTGGAGGACGCCATGATGATCTGGATCTGTCAAAAACAGCAGCTCGAAACGAAAATAGAGGAATTCTGCGTGATACAGAGGTCAAAACCTTCGGGAGTATATATAATGAATTTTTCCCGAACAAAAGGAGTAACCTACAAGAAAACAGAGTCCGGGGGACACACAGGGTGCCCTAGAGGCAGGAGGGCGCGCCCCCTACCCTCGAGGAGGCCCCGTGTCTCCTCCGGACTGCGGTTTATTTTTCTATTTTTCTAAATATTCCAAAACGGAGAAAAATTGCCTTTAGAACTGTTTTGGAGTCAGTTTACTTACCGTATCACATACCTTTTCCTTTTCGGAGGTTGAATCGTTCTGGAAGGTGTTCCTTATGTATTCCTCCGGGGTTATGGTTTCAATAATATTAGTTTCAACATTTATAGGATTACCTGAGATATAATGTTTGATCCTTTGACCATTCACCACCTTAGGATTTGTGCCTTCAAAGTTGTTGATTTTTATGGCACCGGAACGATAGACCTCCTCGATAACGTAAGGTCCCTCCCACTTGGAGAGGAGTTTTCCTACAAAAAAATCTTAAAGGAGACTTGAATAGCTAAACATAATCACCTACGTTAAACTCACGCTTTTGTATTCGTTTGTCATGCCATCTTTTAACTTTTTCTTTAAATAACTTGGCATTCTCGTAGGCCTGGGTTCTCCAGTCATCGAGATAGCTAATGTCAAATAGCCTCTTTTCACCGGCAAGTTTGAAATCATAATTGAGCTCTTTGATAGCCCAATATGCCTTATGTTCTAGCTCAAGAGGTAAGTGACAAGCTTTTCCATATACCATCTTATATGGAGACATACCCATAGGATTTTTGTATGTAGTTCTATAGGCCCATAATGCATCATCTAGTTTCTTGGACCAATTCTTCCTAGACCTATTAACTGTCTTTTGTCAGATTAATTTCAACTCCCTATTACTTAGTTCTACTTGACCACTAGTCTGTGGGTGATAAGGTGATGCAATTCTATGGTTGACATCATACTTAGCAAGCATCTTACGGAAAGCACCATGAATAAAGTGTGAACCACCATCAGTCATTAGATATCTAGGGACTCCAAACCTCGGAAATATAACTTCTTTAAGCATCTTAATAGAGGTGTTATGATCATCACTACCAGTTGGAATAGCTTCTACCCACTTAGTAACGTAATCAACAGCAACTAGAATACGTGTGTACCCATTAGAAGCAGGAAAAGGTCCCATATAATCAAAGCCCCAAACATCAAATGGTTCAATAACGTGTGAATAATTCATAGGCATTTCTTGATGTCTACTAATATTACCAATTCTTTGACATTCATCACATGATAAGACAAACTTACGGGCATCCTTGAAGAGAGTAGGCCAATAAAAACCGGATTGCAATACCTTGTGTGCAGTTCTGTCTCCCGCATGGTGTCCTCCATAAGCTTCGGAGTGGCACTTGCATAAGATCTGTTCATGTTCATGCTCAGGCACATAACGTCTAATAATACCATCTACTCTTTCTTTATAAAGATGTGGGTCATCCCAAAAGTAATGCCTCAAATCATAGAAGAACTTTTTCTTATGCTGGTATGTGAAGCTAGGTGGTATAAACTTAGCAACAATGTAATTAGCATAATTAGCATACCATGGAGCAGTACAAGAAGTACTTAAGACAGCTAGTTGTTCATCAGGAAAGCTATCATCAATAGGTTGTGGGTCATCAAGTATATTCTCTAAACTAGACAAGTTATCTGCTACAGGGTTCTCAGCTCCCTTTCTATCAATAATATGCAAGTCAAATTCTTGCAGCAGGAGGACCCATCTAATAAGTCTAGGCTTAGCATCTTTCTTTTCCATAAGATATTTGATAGCAGCATGATCAGTGTGAATAGTTACTTTAGAATCAACGATATAGGGTCTAAACTTATCACAAGCAAATACAACTGCTAAAAATTCTTTCTTAGTGGTAGCATTATTTCTTTGGGCACTATCTAGAGTTTTACTAGCATACTGGATAACATTCAATTTCTTATCAATTCTTTGCCCTAGAACAGCTCCTACGGCATAATCACTAGCATCGCACATAATCTCAAAGGGTAAGTTCCAGTCGGGAGGCTGGACAATAGGTGCAGAGATCAATGCTTTCTTAAGTATTTCAAATGCTTCTAGACAATCATCATCAAAGACAAAAGGAATATCTTTCTGTAAAAGGTTAGTCAGAGGCCTGGAGATTTTGGAGAAATCCTTAATGAACCTCCTATAAAACCCGGCATGACCAAGGAAACTTCATATACCTTTGATATCTTTAGGGCATGGTATCTTTTCAATAGCATCAACTTTAGCCTTGTCAACTTCAATACCTCTTTTAGAATTTTTATGTCCCAAGACAATGCCTTCATTAACCATAAAGTGTCACTTCTCCCAATTCAAGACAAGGTTAGTGTTTTCACATCTCTGCAAAACTCGATCAAGGTTGCTTAAGCAATCATCAAAAGAAGTTCCGTAAACAAAAAAATCATCCATGAATACCTCAACAATCTTTTCACAAAATTCAAAGAATATAGCCATCATGCATCTTTGAAAGGTAGCAGGTGCATTACATAAACCAAAAGGCATACGTCTATAAGTAAAGGTACCGAAAGGACAAGTGAAGGTGGTATTTTCTTGATCCCCTTTTGACACAGGTATTTGAGAGAAACCAGAATAACCATCTAGAAAGCAGAAATGAGTATGTTTTGAAAGCCTTTCTAGCATTTGATCAATAAATGGCAAGGGGTAATGATCTTTCTTAGTAGATTTATTTAACTTACGGAAATCAATTACCATCCTATAACCTGTAACTATTCTTTGCGGGATCAACTCATCTTTATCATTAGGGACGACAGTCATACCTCCTTTCTTAGGAACACAATGGTTAAGATCATCCAAAGTATATCCAATAGCAGCTCGATGCTTCTTCGGAGTTTTCAATAACCTCTCTTCTTCATGCTCTGAAAGGTCTGCACTAATAGTAACAGGATATATCTTCTTTTCATCAAGATAAACATACTTAAGATTATCAGGTAAAGGTTGAAGTTCAAACACTGGATCACCCTTGGGTGGAGGAGGATCCCCTAGGATTTCCACAAGCAAGTTGTTTTTCAATGCGGGTCCCCGTGTAAGGAATATTTCATCTATCTCCCTTCTCTCATTCATATGCATATCATTTTCATGGTCAAGCAAATATTGTTCTAAAGGATCATTAGGTGGCATGGCAATAGAAGCGAGACCAATAAGTTCATCCTTACTGGGTGGTGCCTTTTCAAGGGGTTGTCTACGGAATTTAGCAAAGTTAAAATCATTAGACATATCCCCTAATCCGACAGTGATCAAAGTCGGGAGGCTGGACAATTGGTGCAGAGATCAATGCTTACTTAAGTATTTCAAATTCTTCTAGACAATCATCGTCAAAGACAAAAGGAATATCTTTCTGTAAAAGGTTAGTCAGAGGCCTGGAGATTTTGGAGAAATCCTTAATGAACCTCCTATAAAACCCGGCATGACCAAGGAAACTTCGTATACCTTTGATATCCTTAGGGCATGGCATCTTTTCAATAGCATCAACTTTAGCCATGTCAACTTCAATACCTCTTTCAGAATTTTTATGTCCCAAGACAATGCCTTCATTAACCATAAAGTGGCACTTCTCCCAATTCAAGACAAGTTTAGTGTCTTCACATCTCTGCAAAACTCGATCAAGGTTGCTTAAGCAATCATCAAAAGAAGTTCTGTAAACGGAAAAATCATCCATGAATACCTCAACAATCTTTTCACAAAAAATCAAAAAATATAGCCATCATGCATATTTGAAAGGTAGCAGGTGCATTACATAAACCAAAAGGCATACGTCTATAAGTAAAGGTACCGAAAGGACAAGTGAAGGTGGTCTTTTCTTGATCCCCTTTTGACACATGTATTTGAGAGAAACCAGAATAACCATCTAGAAAGCCGAAATGAGTATGTTTGGATAACCTTTCTAGCATTTGATCAATAAATGGCATGGGGGAATGATCTTTCTTAGTAGCTTTATTTAACTTAAGAAAATCAATTACCATCCTATAACCTGTAACTATTCTTTGCGAGATAAATTCATCTTTATCATCAGGGACGACAGTCATACCTCCTTTCTTAGGAACACAATGGACATGACTTACCCGCTGGCTATCAGCAATGGGATAGATAATACCTGCCTCTAGGAGCTTTAGAATTTCCTTCCTTACCACTTCTTTCATCTTAGGATTTAACCGTCGCTGATGATCGATTAGTGGTTTAGCATTTTCTTCCATTTTTATATTGTGTTGACATATAGTGGGACTAATGCCCTTAAGATCATCCAGAGTATATCCAATAGCAGCTCGGTGCTTCTTCAGAGTTTTCAATAACCTCTCTTCTTCATGCTCTGAAAGGTTAGCACTAATAATAATAGGATATATCTTCTTTTCATCAAGATAAACATACTTAAGATTATCAGGTAAAGGTTGAAGTTCAAACACTGGATCACCCTTGGGTGGAGGAGGATCCCCTAGGATTTCCACAAGCAAGTTGGTTTTCAATACGGGTCCCTGTGTAAGGAATATTTCATCTATCTCCCTTCTCTCATTCATATGCATATCATTTTCATGGTCTAGTAAGTATTGTTCTAAAGGATCATTAGGTGGCACGGCAATAGAAGCGAGACCAATAAGTTCATCCTTACTGGGTGGTGCCTTTTCAAGGGGTTGTCTACGGAATTTAGCAAAGTTAAAATCATGAGACATATCCCCTAATCCGACAGTGACAATATCTTTCACGCAGTCTATCTTGGCATTAATAGTAGTCAAGAAGGGTCTACCAAATATAATGGGACAGAAAGCATCTTATGGGGAACTAAGAACAAGAAAATCAGCAGGGTATTTAACTTTCCCACACATGACTTCAATATCTCTAACAATCCCAACTGGTGAAATAGTATCTCCATTAGCAAGCTTAATAGTAACATCAATCCCTTCTAACTCAACAGGTGCAATATCATGCATAATTTCGTTATAAAAATCAAGAAAATTAATACTCGCACTAGCACCTACGTCACATAAACCATGATAGCAATGATCTCTTATCTTGACAGAGATAACAGGCAAGCCTACGACAGGTTTATGTTTATTCCTAGCATTGGGTTTGGCTATTGTAGCAGACTCTTATTGGAGGTAAATAACATGTCCATCTAAATCTTCTACCAAGAGATCTTTAACCATAGCAACACTCGGTTCAACTTTAATTTGCTCAGAGGGTGTAGGTGTTCTAGTATTACTCTTACGAACTACAGTTGAAGCTTGAGCATGATCCTTTATGCTAACAGGGAAAGGTGGTTTCTCAATATAAGTGGTAGGTATAACAGGATCAACATTATAAGTGATAGTCTTTTCTTCAACTTTAATAGGTTCAACTACTTTTACTTCAATAGGGGGATGGTATTTAAACCACTTCTCCTTGGGGAGATCAACATGAGTAGCAAAGGATTCACAGAAAGAAGTTACTATCTCAGAGTCAAGTCTGTATTTAGTGCTAAACTCACAGAAAACATCGGTATCCATAAAAGCTTTAACACAATCAAACTTAGGGGTCATACCTGACTCCTTACCTTCGTCGAGATCCCAATCTTTGGAGTTGCGTTTAATTCTTTCCAATAAATCCCATTTGAAATCAATAGTCTTCATCATATAAGGGCCAGAACAAGAAGTATCGAGCATGGAGCGATTATTATGAGAAAGCCGAGCATAAAAATTTTGAATGATCATTTATCTTGAGAGCTCATGATTGGGGCATGAATATAAAATTGACTTAAGCCTCCCCCAAGCTTGAGCGATGCTTTCTCCTTCACGAGGCCAGAAATTATAAATATAATTACGATCACGATGAACCTGGTGCATAGGGTAGAACTTCTGATGAAATTCCAACTTCAGACGATTATAGTTCCATGATTCCATATCATCGCATACCTTAAACCATGTCAATGCATCTCCCTTCAAAGAAAAAGGTAAGACCTTCTTCTTGATAACATCCTCGGGCATACCTGCAAGCTTAAACAATCCACAAACTTCATCCACATAGATTAGATGTAAATCAGGGTGAAGTGTCCCGTCTCCTGTATAGGGATTTTCAAGCAGTTTCTCAATCATACCCGAAGGTATCTCAAAGCAAACATTTTCAATAGGTGCAGTAGGTTGAGGAGCAACTCTTTGCTCTTCTGCTCGGGGTGAAGATACCCCGAACAAGCCCCTCAAAGGATTTTGAGCCATAGTAACAAGTGACAATATATTTTAGCACACTATATAAATTTTTCCTTACCAAATTCCACTTACCAAAGGCGCTTCACTCCCCGGCAACGGCGCCAGAAAAGAGTGTTGATGACCCACAAGTGTAGGGGATCTATCGTAGTCCTTTCGATAAGTAAGAGTGTCGAACCCAACGAGGAGCAGAAGGAAATGATAGGTAGTTTTCAGTAAGGTATTTTCTGCAAGCACTGAAATTATAGGTAACAGATAGTTTTGTGATAAGGTAGTTGGTAACAAGTGACAAAAGATAAAAGTAAATAAGGTGCAGCAAGGTGTCCAATCCTTTTTGTAGCAAAGGACAAGCCTGGACAAACTCTTATGCAAGGTAAAGCGCTCCCGAGGACATATGGGAATTATCGACGAGCTAGTTTTCATCACGATCGTCTGATTCGCGTTCGGTACTTTTATAATTTGGTATGTGGGTGGACCGTTGCTTGGGTGCTGCCCTTACTTGGACAAACCTCCCACTTATGATTAGCCTCTATTGCAAGCATCCGCAACTACAAAATAAGTATTAAGGTAAACCTAACCATAGCCTGAAACATATGGATCCAAATCAGCCCCTTACGAAGCAACGCATAAACTAGGGTTTAAGCTTCTGTCACTCTAGCAACCCATCATCTACTTATTACTTTCCAATGCCTTCCTCTAGGCCCTAATAATGGTGAAGTGTCATGTAGTCGACGTTCACATGACACCACTAGAGGAGAGACAACATACATCTCATCAAAATATCGAACGAAGTCCAACTCGATGAGTCCTTGCAAAAAGGGTTTCTTCCACCAGATATTTTTTTATATTTTCTGAAACAATGTTCTGTGGAGTTTCAGGGCTTTTGGAGTTGTGCAGAATAAATAGGTTTCCAGAGTTTGCTCCTTTTCCAGCCCAGAATTCCAGCTGCCGGCATTCTCCCTCTTCATGTAAACCTTGTAAAATAAGAGAGAAAAGGCATAAGTATTGTGACAAAACATGTATGAACAGCCCATAATGCAATAAATATCAACTTATAAGCATGATGCAAAATGGACGTATCAGCCAATATATCAAAATTACAATTTGCAAAAGGCCACTAACACTAATCGAGGCAAAATTGATGTGGTTTGCCTCATACTAGCAACCAAGGACATTAATATCCCCTGCATGCATGCGGAAGTGAGAAGGTTGGTTTGCATGGCGCTGCATTAATCAAGCGATGAGGAGTTAGATGGTTAGCTCTTTGGGCTTTGGAGAAAAATAATACACATTAATTGACACGTGAAACGAGGATTTGTATCGATTAATCCCGCGAATGAAAACCCCTCCTTTCTTTTTTAACACTAGTACTCCAAGTACGTAGTACTACCTCCGTCTTGGTTTATTGGTCCTCATCGTATTTCGTGCCAAATTCTGACCATAAATTTAACTAAATGTTCATGCATGTCAGAAAAAAGAATATCATTGGAAACTATGTTCAAATACAAATCTAACGATACAATTTTTTAACATGCATTAATATTTTGTTAGTTAAATATTTAGTCAAATTTGGGCACAAATTTCAAGGAGGACCAATAAACCAGGACGGAGGTAGTACTACGTACTTATCCTGTTTGGGTCTAGGCCTTGCATTGCCATACATAGCCACACATTTTTGCCAAGCTTGCCTAAAGTTTTAAAAATGAAAAGGAGGTACACTTGCGCACGGCTGTCGCGGTCGCACCGCACCCTCACACGGTCGCTCCTGCACGCCGCGGTCGCACCGCACGCTCACATGCACAGTCGCTCCTGCACGCCGCAAACCCAACCAAGGGAATGCACCCTCACTGACACGTGCTGTCGCATGTGAACAAACCAAACTCAGCCATCCTAGCGCTGATACATAATTTTCGTTCATAGAGTATGTTTATCCAATCGCATGTTGGGGAGTATCCATAAGGCCCGTGTGGTGGTCTATTGGGGAAGAAGAAGAGGTGAGGAAGAAGGGTTAGGAGACGTAGGATATTCATCCAACCGCTTGAAATGGTAGACTGACCCAAGTCAGGCGACTTGCATAACAATATATGTTTTTACACAGCAAAAGATCCATAAAACAACAACATAAAGAAAAACTATCACTGCTTGCGGAACGAGACGGCCTCGTCGTCGTTGGCTGCCGGCGCGAACCAGCCGTAGCTGCCGACGTGTGTCTCTGCATCGTGGATGTCCTCGGCCTCCAGCTACTCGTTCACGCGGAGCGTGCGGGCGCTCTGCACGGATGAGAGCACTGCCCGGTTCAACTCAAGGACGTCCGATTCCGCTTGCAGGAGGGCCTCGATGGCAGCGGCATCCGCGCGATCTGCGTCGAGTCAAGCCTCCGCCGTCCGGTTCAAGTCCAGGACGTCCGGTTCCACCTACAGGAGGGGCCTCGATGAGAGCGGCATCCGCGCGCTCCATGTCGAGTTGAGCCTCTGCCGCCCGATTGAAGTCCAGGACGTCCGGTTCCACCTGCAGGAGGGCCTCGATGGCAGCGGCATCCGCACGCTCCGCCTCAAGTTGAGCCTCTGCCGCCCGATTCACATCCGTGACATCCGGTTCCGCCTGCAGGAGAGCCTCGATGGCAGCAGCATGCGCACGCTCCACGTCGAGTTGAGCCTCTGCCTCTCGGTCCTCCTTTAGTATCGCCAGGTTGAACCGCTGGTCCGCCTGCACCATGGGGGACTCGGACGTCGGCACGAAGTCGGCGTCCATCGTCTCATACCCATCGGGGGCCTTCTGCGCCGCGACCTCCGCCATGAACATTGGACCGGCTTCCTCCTCCTCGTAGCTTGGCTCCAGAGAATTCCGGGATTGGCCCGCCGCAAAGCGAGCTTGGGAACGGAGGTCTCTGGTGCTGACCGCCACCGTGATTTCTACGCGGCGCTCTAGCGTCAGCATCTTGTAGTACATGATCTTGCGGCACACCATGGCTTTCCGGCGAACTAGGGGACGCTGGATGCGGGCTAGGGGATCGGAAGGTGGGGGAAGGGGCTGGAGTAGGCCGAGCAACAAAGGTTCTGGTGTGAATAGTGGTTCCGGTGACGACCGGTCAATCGGTTTTGACTGTACATCGCTCTTGTCGCGTTCGCGTTACAGCCCGGCACGCTGGACCCTCCACGTTGCTCACCGAATGGAACACGCTTCGTCTTGTGTTTTTGCTCGCTTGTGGGACCGCGGTTGAGAGCAAACCGACGTCCCTCCCCCTCCCCCGTCCGCGTCATTTTATGTGGAGGAAATAAAAACATAGGGAGTATACTACGGATGAGGACCCCCTGACGTGGCCGAACCCATTGAGTAACTGACATGCGGGGCCTAGCAAGCATGGGGTCTGCCAGTAAGTGACCGAAAGGGAGGGTAAGGCAGGGATACGTATGTGAAAGGAGCTTCCAATGATATAATTTTCACATTATACATCTCATGTACTATTAATCTTGTCAATAGTCAAATGCGGTTTTGAAAAACGCATTAGAGCATGGTTAATAATATAGCCAGTCGATGGCTATAAGGAACTGCCATCTCATCTATCGATCTCGTCAACATGAACCGAATGGGATGTCAAAACTAAGACGCGAAGCGACACGTAGTGGAGGCAAAGTGAAACTTCAAATGAACCGTTTGTTTGTATGCATGTCGGACAAATTCCAAATAAACATTGGAAATACAAGCATGGTCTGGGCCCACATGCGAATGATACTCGGCGGAATGTTCAAATGAGGCATGCGGGAGGATGGACTCGACCGGAGGGCGACATGATCGATGGAGAGGAATGAGAAATAAGCAAATGCCACATGATTATACTTGAACGGTTCAAATAAACAATAAGTTGTCTCTCTTGGCCTACATAGTGAAAGGCCTAATGCGCAATGCGGAGCACTAACGCTCGAATATGGCCGGGAAAACAGGGAAACTGACATGTGGGGCACACCTGTCAGGACGACGTAGCGCAAACTAGTCCAATGGAGGAGCGGGCCCACGACCTCCTCGGCACCGGCAACCATTCATGTGGGTCGTGGGGGCCAACAACATCACGCAGCTCCAGCACCGCCTCTAAACACGGCGACCGCGATGAGCGACACGCTCATCGTCGCTAGACATGGTCAGTTTCAGTGTGCCGAGGGTGGCGTTAGTGCTGTGGCACGACCAACAGTATGTTTGGTTTGTGCCCGAGGTTGCCCCATCAAAGCATTGGGTAGCCAAAATTTTGGTTGAGGTTTCGGTTGCCCATGATTTGGCCGACATCGGCAAGAAAAATGAACTAGAGTTGGCTAGAGTTCATTGGCATGCCAAAAAAATGGCAACCATCCAAACAAAGACCAATCTTTGGGTCATGACCAAAATTTTGGTAAGGTGCACTTTGGCCACAATCCAAACACACGCCAACACCCGGCTCGTCGAGGATGCACGGGGCGCCGGGACGCATCCGCGGAGTGGTGTAGCGCGGCCAACTGCATCCTTAGGACCTCAGACCATGTCGGGTCGTCTTGCTTTTTCAATGACATGCGTCGATCGCATGTGAGCAAAGGGCATCTCCAACATTGCCACGACAGAAGCTGACTACCCTGGCACACCAAAAACCCTCGTCCCTCACGCCGTCATGTGGTGCATTCCCAGCCGGCGCCAGCTGCCCGCATTCATGTCGTCCGTCCGTATGCCACCATTAAGAGGCTCGGTGCCCGAGGAACCAACTCCGGCAACTTAATGACGCACCAGGACGCTTGGCCTCACCGGAATGCGCTACTTAAAGCGGCAACGCCCAACTAACCTCCACACCATAACGCATCGTCTTCCTACCTGGCACCACATCCGCCATGACGGCAAGCGCGAACGCTCTAGGGGAGAGCTTGTCTTCGGGGATGGAGCTCGGGGTCGCCGCCCTCGCTCAAGTCGCCGCACAAGCGGTGGCCACGCTGGTGGACGACGACGGGAGCACCGTCAGCCACACGTCCTACGTGCCACCGTCCAACGTCCGGCACCACAAAGGTCGGGGACTCCTCCGAGGATGAGTAGGGCATTGGAGGCGGCAGGGCATGGTGTGCCAACTGGCCGGTCCGTCTCCCGTGTTCTACTTTTCCTCGTCGGAGACTGCACCTTCACTTCACGGGTCTTGAACCCCGCCCCCGTACATGGAGATCGCGGATGGAGGACGTTGGTCGCCTCCGTAAAATAGGTTTAGGGTCAGGTTTCTTTTTTTTCTGTCCCATAAAAGTTTGAAATGTTATGAAAATCTGCCGTGTTTGCATTAATCTCGGTCGGTGTATATGAACTTTCACAATAATATAGTATATTGTAGGAGTACTAGCAAGATGCCCATGCGTTGCACGGAAGATCAAGATCTTGTGGGAGAAAAGGATGAACGAGGGAAGGCCTTATCTGCAAATGCACATTCACGCATTTCACATCTACGGGAACCTACGAAAGGTTAACGTAAATTGCCTCTCTCTCTCCTCCCCTGATTTTCATTGTGGTGGGCCCCTCCCTCCCCCAATCTACAATAAACAGCTCAGACATTTCACATTATGTTAATAACGTAACTGGGACTACGTAGGTGTAGCATTACTCATCCTAAAAAAATCAACTATGCCAACCTCCCAGCATATCGCACGGGAAAAGACCCGGCCGCGCCGTTTTAGTCGGGATTACCGGATTACTAGTAGTAGTATTGATGGATCGCGCGAAGAAACAAGTTTTTTTTTGAGGGGGCAAAGCACCTAGTTTAAGAGGAAAAAAGGCGGTACACTCACAGCACCCCTGTCGCGGTCGCATTGCACCCCACACACGTTCGGTCCTGCACAAGGCTCACGCAAACGGAACGCGCTTCGGCTTGCCTCTTCACTGACATGTGGGACTGCACTTGGAGAAACCGACCACGCGCCAAACTCCCCCCGCCCACCGCGCGAAAATCCTCACCCCCACCCAAAAATTCCCACCAAATTCTAGATTCAAACGCCCTTCGGTCAACTAGCCAACAATATTCCCCAAACACCCCTCCCCCCGTCCCCCTCCACTCCATTCGCTCCGCCAAAGCCGCCCTCCCCGCCACGCCGATACGTCGGCGCCGCGGTTCGTCGAGGGGACGCACGACGATCCTCTCGCTCCCACAGTACGCTCTCGTTGACTGCCGTCCTCTAGCCGCGCTGCCACTTCTGGCGACGTTCTTGTCGAGGCGCATGGCGGTCAGCGTCGCCACCGCTGGCGACGTTTGTGTGGAGACGCACGGCGGTCAGCTTCTCCCACGGTACACGCATTCTAGAGTGAGGCCCCATGCATGTCGGTGTAGCGCTGAATATTAGCTGATAGACACTGTTAATCTCACAGTTTGCCGAAGTAGTTTACAGTCAATATGCTCTGCTTAAGAATCTTCCTTGCCCTGTTCTGCACTCAATCTGCTTAGCTAAGATGGCATGCCAAGGGCGATTAGTTGCTAAAATAGCATGCCATATATTAATTGTGATGTAGATTGCCATGGTCTAGTAGCCAATCTGTTAGGTGAAGTAGCTCTACATCATTTTATACTCGATCTTTGTTGCTGCGATGGCCTTCCATAGTTCGATGGTTGTGTGCTCTGTTGGAAATACATAATCCATCATGCTCGGCCTCATTGACTGCTGAAACAGCCTGCCATAATTTAGCACTCCAATCTGTTTGCTGAGTTAGCTTTACATATATTTCGTTACTTAGATCTGCTCATCCAAATATCTTGCCATAGCCTTAGACATCGACCTAGGTATTTTCTTCTGGACTTCATAAAAAAGCATATATATGTTTTTCCTGTAATATCTAGTAGAAGAACTAATTTGTATGTCTAACAGATGGACATGACTTGCATAACTTCTGCTCGAAGATTCTCCGATGCACATGTTGAGGGGGTTGAAAACTTCATGAACTTTATCAGAGCTGAGTACGGTGGTCCGAAATCAGATGTGCTCTGCCCGTGTAGCAGTTGTATGAATTTAGTTACAAGACCCCAGTCAACTGTGCAAAATCATCTACACTTGTATGGGATGTCGGTCACATATACTAGGTGGGTTCATCATAGTGAAGTTGTGAACATCAATGTTATTGACTACGTGGAAGCAGCAGATCACCATCCTGATCTACCTGATGCTTAGGTGGAAGAGGAGGAGGAGGAGGTGGTGGCGGAGCCAGTGAGTTTGACCAACATTGAAACAATGCTACGAAATGCTCGTGCATTCCGTGAACTTTCACCTGCAGAAGAAAAACGGTGGGCCCGCATGTTGGAACAATGCAATGTGGCTGTCACCCCAGGAAATAAGATGTCAGTATTCTTAGCTATGGTCACCTTTCTACAGGTGAAGACATCTGAGCGGATGACCAACAAATCATTCGATGCGATGTTGGCTGCTTTCCGCAAAGCTTTCCCAGATGCGTTTGAGCTGCCACGCACCTACAGTAAAATGAAGAATTTCCTTCGTGCAGTTGGAATTGGATATGATATGATCCATATTTGTAAGAATAGTTGTGTTCTATTCCAGAAGGATTATGCCAACTTAAGAGAATTCCCGAAATGCAAATCATCAAGATGGAAAGATGGTGATGCTATGAAGAGGATTCCTCATAATGTTCTGAGGCATTTTCCAATTATACCAAGATTGCAGAGGTTGTTTCATGATGCTGAAACAAGAGAGGATGTAATGTGGCATTCTAGGAACCAGGAGTACAGAGATCATAATGTAATGAGACATCCACCACATGGTAGTGAGTGGAAAAGCTTCAATCAGAAGCACGAAAAGTTTGCTGCTAACCCGAGAAACATTAGACTTGGCTTAGCTTCAGATGGATTTAACCCATTTGGCCACTAGAGCGCCACATATAGCATGTGGCCAGTGCTTGTTATCCCTTACAACATGCGTCCAAATGTCTGCACCAAAGAATCAAACTACATGATGGCCTTGCTCATCCCAGGTCCAAAAAGTCATGGAAAGGATTTTGATTTGTTCATGGAGCCTCTTGTGGAGGAACTTCAACAGCTTTGGAGGGGTGTTCTCACTCGAGACCTATATAGCAGCCCACCAGCTGATTTCTTTCTGTGTGATGTTATAATTTGGTGCATCCATGATTATCCGGTTTTGGGCACTATGTCAGTGCGAACAACACATGGTTACAATGCATGTGTTTGTTGTGACAGGAATCCGCTGTCATACGCAATACTTAGCAAGATTTGTTACATTGGACACCGTCGTTTCCTTGCCAAGGACAAGCCACATCCTAGAAAATACCGAAGACATGTGTTCAATGCAAAGCATGAAAAGCGTGATGCGCCAAAGAGAATCACCGCCGATGAGTTGCAAGTGGAATTAGAGAAGGTCGGGCATATTACACCAGGAAACCATCCTGATAATGGTAGCGGGAAAAGGAAGCGTGGCAGGGCAGAAGAGAGATTATTGTTTACCCGCAGGTCCACTTTGTGGGACTTGGAGTATTGGAAATATTTGGATCTGCGGCATAATCTTGATGTGATGCACATCGAGAGAAATATATGTGACAGCATTATCGGCACACTTCTTAATATTGAAGGCAAGACGAAAGATACCTTAAAATCTAGGATTGATTTGACACACCTGGGTATGAGAGAGGATTTGCAGGTGCAAGATGAAGGTAAACCACGGGATATGGCACCAGCTGTGTACGTCTTGGACAAGGTAAAAAGAAAAGAACTCTGCGAGGTCCTGTCACGTGTGAGATTTCCACATGGAGTTGCTTCCAACCCTGAAAGGAGAGTCAGTGCAGATAGAAACAAGGTACAAGGGTTGAAAACTCATGACTGCCATGTCCTACTTCAAAGGGTTTTACCTGTTATCCTTAGAGGATTGGGCCGCCCTGACTTATACAGAGCAGTTGCAGAGTTGGGACAATCCTTCAGGGAACTCTGCAGTAGAAATATCAGGATAGATGCTTTGGAGCGTCTTAGAGACAAGATACCAACTATCCTATACGACCTTGAGAAGATATATCCTCCAGCCTTCTTTGATGTGATGGTGCATTTGGTTGTTCATCTACCTGATGAGGCACTACTTAGAGGTCCAGTACAGTATGGCTGGATGTACCCTATTGAACGGCGGCTAGGCACTTTCAAGGGCTATGTTAGGAACAGAGCTAGACCCGAGGGTTCCATTGGAGAGGCCTACATTGCTACAAAAGCGTTGACATTCTGCTCAAAATACATTGAAACAGCTGATCAGCTTAGCAAAGAGGTGGATGAATGATACGTCTCCAACGTATCTATAATTTTTTATTGTTCCATACTATTATTTATGATGTTTTGGATGTTTGATGGGCTTTGTATACACTTTTATGTTATTTTTGGGACTAACCTATTAACCCAAATACCCAGTCCAGATTGCTGTTTTTTTGCCTATTTCTGGGTTTTACAGAAAAGGAATATCAAACGGAGTCCAAACTGAACGAAACTTCGGGAGAGATATTTTTGGAGCAAAATACGCACGGGAGACTTGAGAACCACGGAATAGGGTTGAGGTGGCATTCACGAGGGTGGGGGGCACCCCCCCCTACAGGGCGTGCCCCCTGCCTCGTGGGCCCCACGTTTGGCCCCCGGTGCCCTCCTTCTTCCTATATATATCTACGTAACCCGAAAACATCAGGAGAATAGAGAAAACCCTGGTTCCATCGCTGCAACCTTCTGTTCCCATGAGATCCCATCTTGGGGCCTGTTCCGGAGCTCCGCCGGAGGGGGGATCTTCCACCGAGCACTTCTACATCATCATAATCGCCTCACAATGAGTTTTGAGTAGTTTACCCCAAACCTTCGGGTCCATAGCTAGAATCTAGATGGATTCTTCTCTCTCTTTGGATCTCAATACCAAGTTATCCTCCATCTTCGAGGAGATCTATTCGATGTAACCTCTTTTTGCGGTGTGTTTGTCGAGATCCGATGAATTGTGGGTTTATGATCAAGATTATCTATGAGAAATATTTGGTTCTTTTCTGAACTCTTTATGTATGATTATAATATCCTTGCAAGTCTCTTCGAATTATTGGTTTGGTTTGGCCAACTAGATCTATAGTTCTTGCAATGGGAGAAGTGCTTGGCTTTGGGTTCATTTTTCCGGTGTCCTTTCCTAGTGACAGTAGGTTTATATCACTATGTTTGACTTTATCCCTCTACATCATGTCATCTTGCTTAAGGCGTTACTCTGTTCTTATGAACTTAATACTCTAGATGCATGCTGGATAACGGTCGATCTGTGGAGTAATAGTAGTAGATGCAGAATCATTTCGGTCTACTTGTTTCGGACGTGATGCCTACAAATAATGATCATGCCTAGATAGTCTCATAATTATTAGCTTTTCTATCAATTGCTCGACAGTAATTTGTTTACCCGCCGTAGAATATTGCTATCATGACAGAAGCCACTAGAGAAAACTATGGCCCCCAGGTCTATTCTCAACATATCAATCTACAATCTACTTTACTTTCCCGCTTTTACTTTCTGTTCTTATATCCAAAAATACCAAAAATATCAAACTATCATCTCTATCAGATCTCACTTCCGTAAGTGATCGTAAAGGGATTGACAACCCCTTATCGCGGGTTGCAAAGTTCTTATTTGTTGTGCAGGTGCGAGGGACTCGCGCGTGGTCTCCTACTGGATTGATACCTTGGTTCTCAAAAACTGAGGGAAATACTTACGCTACTGTGCTGCATCACCCTTTCCTCTTCGAGGGAATACAACGCAAGCTCGAGAAGTAGCAAGAAGAATTTCTGGCGCCGTTGCCGGGGAGGTTTACGCAAAAGTCGTATACCAAGTACTTATCACAAACCCTTATCCTCCGCATTACATTTTTTTGCCTCTCGTTTTCCTCTCCCCCACTTCACCCTTGCCGTTTTATTTGCCCTTCTTTTTGTCATGTGTTTACCGTTCGCTTGCCTTCTGTTTGCTTGTGTTGTTATGTGCGCTCTATCAGCTTGCATCTTTGCTTGCTAAATTATGGATCCTCATCCGCTTTCTAATCTATTTAAGAGATCCAACTATGATGAACCAATTGCTAGTGAGTTTAGTGCACTAGATTATCTTTATGAGGTTTTGCTTGAATTTAGTGAATCTGAAAATTGTGATGAAGTATTGAAAGAAAAATATAAAGTGATTCACGATAGCTCTTTGAGTAAAAAGCATGATTGCAATGATGTTATTATAAATTCTATTAATGTCAACTGTTCTAATGATATGCAAAACCCTAAGCTTGGGGATGCTTATTTTGCTACGCCCACCACTTGTTGCAGTGATCATGATTGGGGTGATGATTCTTACGATCTTGAAAATTTATTTAAACTCCATCATGAATATGAGATTGATAATATTGTTTGCCATAATGTTGAAAGTGGGTTTAAAAGAATGTCAACTTTTGATCCCACTACTTTAGATATTGATCAATCTTATGAATTTTTTGATAAAAGTGGGTTTGGAGAGGTCACGACTTTAGTTAATGTTGATCCCACTATTTTGGAAGAGTGTCAACTTCGTATGCATGTGGATCATGTTGAGAATATGTTATGTGATAGCTATATTGTTGAATTTGCTTATGATCCTACATGCAATTATTATGAGAGAAGAAAATATGGTTGTAGAAATCTTCATGTTACTAATTTACCTCTCGTTATGTTGAAATTGCTATTGTTTCTTTCTTCTTCCTTGCATATGCTAGATCATGCTTGTCTTGCTAATTTGTTTTCCTATAAATTGCCTATGCATAGGAATTATGTTAGACTTAGATGTGATTTTCACATGCTATATGATGCACTCTTTGTGGTTCAATTCGTATCTTTCATGTGAGCATCATTAAAATCGTGCCTAGCTAGGGGCGTAAAACGATAGCGCTTGTTGGGAGGCAAACCAATTTATATTTTTTGTTTTTGCTTCTGATTAGGAATAAATATTGCATATATCTTCTGTTTAGATGTGGTTTTTTGTTTTAATTAGTGTTTGTGCCAAGTAGAACCTTTGGAAAGACTTGTGTGAAGTTTATATGATCTTGCTGTGAAAAAGAGAATCGTTAGCGCATGCTAGAATGGTCACCAGATTTTACTGGAGTGTGCTATTTAGTTGATTCTTTATGAAGATGATTAATAGAAAAATTCCTCACGTTTACCAATTTATTTCAATTTTTTTGGAGTTACAGAAGTATGCGAAAGTTACACATTACTACAGACTGTTCTGTTTTTGACAGATTCTGTTTTTCGTGTGTTGTTTGCTTATTTTGATGCTTCTATGAGTAGTATTGGAGGATATGAATCATAGAGAAGTTGGAATAAAGTAGGTTTAACACCAATATAAACAAAGAATGAGTTCATTACAGTACCTTTGAGTAGTGGTTTGTTTTCTTATACTAACGGAGCTCAAAAGATTTTTCTCTAAGTTTTGTGTTGTGAAGTTTTCAAGTTTTGAGTATTGCTTTGATGGACTATGGAACAAAGAGTGGCAAGAGCATAAGCTTGGGGATTCTCAAGGCACCCCAAGGTAAAATTCAAGGACAACCAAAATCCTAAGCTTGGGGATGCCCCGGGAAGGCATCCCCTCTTTCGTCTTCATCTATCGGTAACTATACTCGGAGCTATATTTTTATTCACCACACGATATGTGTTTTACTTGGAGCGTCATGTATAATTAGAGTCTTTGCTTGTTAGTTTTCCACAATTATCCTGGCTGGACACACCTTTTTGAGAGAGTTAAATATGGCCTAGGAATTGTTAGAACACTCTATGTGCTTCACTTATATCTTTTGAGTTGAATAGTTTTTGCTCTAGTGCTTCACTTATAACATTTAGAGCACGGTGGTGATTATATTTTGTAGAAATTGTTGATCACTCATGCTTCACTTATATCCTTTTGAGAGTATATTAAAACAGCATGGTAATGTGCTTTGGCTATAAAACTAGCCTTCACATGATAGCCATCCAAGATCAATGTAGTAAAAACTTTCACACTAAGTGCATTGAATATGATGAGAAGTTGGATGCTTGATAATTGTTTTGAGATATGAGGATAGTGATATTAGAGTCATGCTAGTGGAGTTATTATGCAATTGAGAAATACTTGTGTTAAAGTTAGTGATTCCCGTAGCATGCACGTATGGTGAACCGCTATGTGACGAAGTTAGAGCATGAGGTATTTGTAGAGTGTCATCCTTTGTGTGGAGGTCGGGGGCGCGCGATGGTTAACTCCTACCAACCTCCCCCCTAGGAGCATGCGTTGATTGCTTTTTTTATGACTCGTAAATTTTTGCAATAAGTATATGAGTTCTTATGACTAATGTTGAGTCCATGGATATTACGCACTCACCCTTCCACCATTGCTAGCCTCCCTTGTACCGTGCAACTTTCGTCGGTCACATACACCCACTATATATCCTTCCTCAAAAAAGCCACCATATATCTTCCTCAAAATAGCCACCATACCTACCTATCATGGCATTTCCATAGCCATTCCGAGATATATTGCCATGCAACTTTCCACCGTTTCGTTCATATGACACGCTTCATATTGTCATATTGCCATGCATAATCATGTAGGTGGCATCGTATTTGTGGCAAAGCCACCATGCATAATTTTTGATACATGTCACTCTTGATTCATTGCATATCCCGGTACACCGCTGGAGGCATTCATATAGTCATACTTTGTTCTAGTATCGAGTTGTAAATCAATAAAAGTGTGATGATCATCATTATTAGAGCATTGTCCCATGTGAGGAAAGGCCAATAAAAAAGAGATGGCCCAAAAAAATAGAGAGGGGCTAAATAAATTTAAAAAAAGAGAGAAAGACCCTCCAAAAAATTAGAGAAAAGAGAGAAGGGATAATTGCTACTATCCTTTTCCACACTTGTGCTTCAAAATAGCACCATGTTCTTCATGATAGAGAGTCTCATGCTTAGTCACTTCCATATACTAGTGGGAATTTTCATTATAGAACTTGCCATGTATACTCCAACGATGGGCTTCCTCAAATGCCCTAGGTCATCATGAGCAAGCAAGTTGGATGCACGCACACTTAGTTTTTTTGTTGAGCTTTCATACATTCTTAGCTCTAGTGCATCCGTTGCATGACAATCCCTACTCACTCACATTGATATCTATTGATGGGCATCTCCATAGCCCATTGAGACGCCTAGTTGATGTGAGACTATCTCCCTCCTTTTTGTCTTCTCCACAACCACCACTCTATTCCACATAGTGCTATATCCATGGCTCACGTCATGTATTGCATGAAAGTTGAAAGGTTTGAAAGAATAGAGTATGAAGACAAGTGCTTGGATGAAACTGGGGTTGTGCATGATATGAATATTTTGTGTGATGAAGAGGGAGCATAGCCAAACTATATGATTTTGTAGGAATAACTTTCTTTAGCCATAGTATTTTGAGTAGACATGATTGCTTTGTTAGTTTGCTTGAAGTATTATTATTTCTTATGTCAATATAGACTTTTCTCTTGAATCTTTCAGATCTGAACATTCATGCCACAATTAAGAGAATTACATTGAAAATTATGTTGGTTAGCATTCCACATCAAAAATTCTGTTTTTATCATTTACCTACTCGAGGACGAGCATGAATTAAACTTGGGGATGCTTGATACGTCTCCAACGTATCTATAATTTTTTATTGTTCCATACTATTATTTATGATGTTTTGGATGTTTAATGGGCTTGTTATACACTTTTATATTATTTTTGGGACTAACCTATTAACCCAAGGCCCAGTCCAGATTGTTGTTTTTTGCCTATTTCAGGTTTTTACAGAAAAGGAATATCAAACAGAGTCCAAGCGGATCGAAACTTCGGGAGAGATAGTTTTGGACCAAAATACGCACGGGAGACTTGAGAACCACGGAATAGGGCTGAGGTAGCGTCCACGAGGGTGGGGGCGCCCCCCTACAGGGCGTGTCCCCTGCCTCGTGGGCCCCACGTTTGGCCCCCGGTGCCCTCCTTATTCCTATATATATCTACGTACCCCGAAAACTTCAGGAGAACAGAGAAAACCCTAGTTCCACCGCCGCAACCTTCTGTTCCCGTGAGATCCCATCTTGGGGCCTATTCCGGAGCTCCGCCGGAGGGGGGGGGGGTCTTCCACGGAGCACTTCTACATCATCATCATCGCCTCACCATGAGTTGTGAGTAGTTTACCACAGACCTTCGGGTCCATATCTAGTATCTAGATGGCTTCTTCTCTCTCTTTGGATCTCAATACCAAGTTCTCCTCGGTCTTCGAGGAGATCTGTTCGATGTAATCTCTTTTTGTGGTGTGTTTGTCGAGATCCGATGAATTGTGGGTTTATGATCAAGATTATCTATGAGAAATATTTGGTTCTTTTCTGAACTCTTTATGTATTATTATAATATCCTTGCAAGTCTCTTCGAATTATTGGTTTGGTTTGGCCTACTAGATCTATAGTTCTTGCAATGGAAGAAGTGCTTGGCTTTGGGTTCAATCTTGTGGTGTCCTTTCCCAGTGACTGTAGGGGCAGCAAGGCACGTATTGTATTGTTGCCATCGAGGATAAAAAGATGGGGTTTATATCACTATGTTTAAGTTTATCCTTCTATATCATGTCATCTTGCTTAAGGCATTACTCTGTTCTTATGAACTTAATACTCTAGATGCATGCTGGATAGCGGTCGATGTGTGGAGTAATAATAGTAGATGCAGAATCGTTTCGGTCTACTTGTTTCGGACGTGATGCCTATATATAATGATCATGCCTAGATAGTCTCATAATTATTCACTTTTCTATCAATTGCTCGACAGTAATTTGTTTACCCGCCGTAGAATATCGCTATCATGAGAGAAGCCACTAGAGAAAACTATGGCCCCGGGTCTATTCTCAACATATCAATCTACAATCTACTTTACTTTTCCCCTTTTACTTCTGTTCTTATATCCAAAAATATCAAACTATCATCTCTATCAGATCTCACTTCCGTAAGTGACCGTAAAGGGATTGACAACCCCTTAATGTGTTGGCTGTGAAGTTCTTATTTGTTTGTGCAGGTGCGAGGGGCTCGCACATGGTCTCCTACTGGATTGATACCTTGGTTCTCAAAAACTGAGGGAAATACTTACGCTACTGTGTTGCATCACCCTTTCCTCTTCGAGGGAATACAACGCAAGCTCGAGAAGTAGCAATGAAGACAATCCTGGGCTCAATGTTTTCGATTATTCTGTTCAAGTTACAGGGAAGAGTCGACAAGAGGACAAACCTAAAGATTTGGACAAAATGGTTTGGTATGTGTTGAATAACTGTCTTGAGATACTACCTTATATCAAGTAAGTGCCAAGTACTGTAGCTTATACATCGTAATCTACTAAACTTCAGCTCATTCTTATATATTTAGATGTTTGACACGATCACTATGTTGTGCAGCATCTACAAAAAGGAGTTACTGCCGCAAAATCCAAGAAACATTGACAAACTGGTTATGGCAGGATTTGCGAAATGGTTCAAGAGCCATGTTAGCTTTTGAATTGCACTGCCAGTTTTTTTAATATATTGAGTACATAAGATGATCAGCTTGTCTATTTTCTAAACATAGGTTAAGAAGATGTGGGAGGATGGGCAGGCAGTTGATGATGCCCTTTACTCACTAGCAATGGGTCCAGATACTCGGGTAAGACATTATGGATCTTGCGTTGTTGGAGATGTGCGCTACAACACCCTTGCACGAGACGAAGGCAGGAAGACACAAAACAATGCCATCATGAGCATGGGTACGTATGACAAAGAGACAACTAAAATGTCTGCTAACATAATAGACATTGTTCTGTTGCAGTATATCTCCAGTTTCGAGGATCATCGGTGTGTGGTTCTGTTGTGCTATCATTGGTATAACCTGTTTTCCAGGATCGCAAAACCCAGAGCTGATGATTATTTCAAATCCAACAATGTCAAGGCGGCGTACCAGACCAACGAGCCTTTTATTTTTGCAAATAAAGCAACACAGATATTTTTCTTGGAAGACACATTTGCACATAGCGATGACTGGAGAGTATTGCAAAGGTTTGAGCAGAGGAATTCGTTTAATGAAGTTGCACAACAAAATGATGCTTACACTGCTCCTGATGTACAAGATAACACAAATGTTCCTAATATCTTTGAGAACCATCACGTCAATGACGCCGGCAAAAGATTGCCTATCGTGCTGTGGACATACAAGAGTTGATCAAGAAGAAGCCAACGTTCGAGGACGTTGAGGACGAAGAAGAAGATGACATCGTGGGGAATTAAGATTCAGACTGATACACATGGCGAAGATGTTGACGCTGCTGCTGCGGATGATGATTACATTGCTTTTGTCGTATTTTCCTATCAGAAGACGTTTTTAATCTACTATGTGAAATTGTGTTTGCTATGACAACTGAAACCTGATGAACATGTTGTTTAGTATTTTCCTGTAAGAACATCACTTGTTATGCATGCTGATTTCTGTTTGGTGATTGTATGATGACTAAAACATGATGACATTGTTGTTTAGTTGTACTCATATTTGGCTGTGAAACTTGAATTTGATGACATAGTTTGATGTTGGACTACAATTTGCTCGACGTCTTCGAATGAGAACAAAGCTGACCCGACAAGGCCTCTGCTAATTTATTTATTTATTACCAAAAGGGCCTCTGCTATTTATTTATTTTTGAGCAAAAGGGGATGCCCCCTGATTTCTGTTAAAGGAAATCATTAGATGTTCACAACACTACGCCCAGCCTGCTACACAGGTTTCATTCATTACTAGTTTCAGCAAAGTGCTCATGTCATAGCCACTGAATACATCACGAGTGCTACATACACTGCAAATAAAGAGACAAATCGTCCTACAGAGCACATCGATTTTGCCCATTATCTTCACAAGCTCTTTCATCTCCTCATTACTGTCAAGGCCGTTCAGCAGATGTTGCTTGGACATGATCACAGGAACTGCATCTTTAACCTTCTGCTCTGCATCTTCCTCTTCTGCCATTTCTTCAGTTACTTGTCCAACACCCCAACCTGTTGGTATTGGGATTCCTCGGCTAACCAAATAATCAGCGTACTTGCACTCCCCCACATCAGCAACTTCCCAGAAATACAAATCACACGAATCTCCCCTTTTCTGCACGAATAAAATTGGAAGATCATCAATCAAACTATTAAAAAAATCAGTAATTGAAAGTAGCAGAACAACACTTAAACATATTATTACCCCATGATTCGGGCATTTGTATAAGACTCAGCCAGGGTTCAGGCTTGTGGTTGAGACGCGACGTATGACTTTGCGTGATTTGCAGCAGTGGTACCACACCAATAGCAGCGGGTTGCGATGAGCAACCAGCTGCGGTGCGTGTGCCGGCGGGGGTGTGATAAGACCCACAGGGGATGGTACGGGTGGCGACTTGGCGCATATTTGGTTGTTTTCTGCTGAAGAGCAGGTGGACGAGCAACCAGCGGACATGGTTGCTGCGGCCAGAGCTTCTGATGCTAGGCTGAGTAAGTAGAGAAGAGGTGAAGCGAACGTTGGATGTGCCAGTTTTATTACTTGCAGAGTAGCATAGCACCATATATAGTCATACTCTAGGTTTGGATTCAAAACAGCTACAGGAGCACGTCTCTCTTTTTTCTAAAACTCAGCAGCGTCTCTTTACTGGTACACTAGCTTGTTCTGTACGCCTTCTCAAGTCTTTGATTCCTCCAACTGACATTTGGGATCCACCGAAAGGGCCTCTGTATTTCGTGAAAAAAACGTGCCCCCCGCTGACAGGTCGGACCCACCAGCTATCTTCGCACGCAAGGAAGTGCCTCCTTATTATACACAAAAAAAATGAATACTCCCCCTGCCAGCTGGAACCCAACATCGTGAGAGGCTGACTTGTGGGCCTACCAAGTTGACGGAGATGGATGGCTTTGTCAACTTAGTCAATATGAATTATTCTAGTTCCAGTTACCGTACGATGTTCATCCAACGGCAGTAGTGCTTCTTCAACATCTGGTCTTCTTGCTCCAGCCGCCTAAACCAACGCCGGTCGTGCCGCGTGCTCCTGCCTCCCGTGGCCGGCTGTGATGCCGCTGAGGCCTCACCGCCCCCTTCTACTCCCGCCGCTGGCCACGGCATCCCTCTACTCACCCACACCCCATGTTATTCTACGGCGACGGCAGCCTCACACCGCAGCCGAACCAGTGAACCCTCGTACTCCTCTCCGCGTGGGCATCCACTGCCGCGTCTTCCTCGGCTCCGTGTCGTCCCCTTCCTAGGCCTCTCCGTCATCCACCGCCTTGGTGCTCTCGACGCGGCGTGGTCAATCTGGTCAATGACGGACTTCCATCGGAAGAGTACTGTACGTGGAGAGGCTGACGGCTGGGTCCACGGCCATAACCCAGTTTTTTTGTGATTTGCCAAATAAGTCGCTTTGTCAGACCTATTGAGCTGTAAATCTTTCAAGACGAGGAGAGCTTCATTCGGCTAGCCGAGAAAATGGCCTATCAGTAATGAGAAATGGGTCGTACAATTTTAAAACACATCAAACCGGCAATTTGTTTCAAATATCTTTTTTTCATTTCGAGATTTTAAATTGCACTGATTTTTATGCGTGGACAATTTGTTGGATTTTATATTGATATGCATTTATTTTTAAAATCAGTTTGAACGTGGCTCGAAATTTCGGGATTAAAAATAGTTCGGATCGCACCAAAACATACAAAATTTCGTATATTTTTTTAACCGTGGCCACAATATGGGTTATAATGCTAACAAAAAGAATATGGGCTCCAAAAAACCCTTAAGAATTAGCAAATGGGCTACAAATTATTAGAAATAATGGCAGATGGGTTGTATGATGTTTTCCACAGATTTGAGGCCTTCCTAAAAAAAGGTTGACGCACAAGCAGTGACTGTTGGATGTCCATCCAACGGCCGTCGTGCTTCTTCTATCTCTGCTCTTCCTGCTCCAGCCGCTCAAACAAGCGCCGGCGGGACTGCATGCTCCCTCCTCCCCGCGGTCGGCTGTCCTGCCGCGTAGGCCTCACCGCCCCATCGTACTCCCATCGCTGGCCTAGCCATCCCTCTACTCACCCACACCTGCTGTTATTCTCCGGCGACGGCAGACGAACCAGTAAACCCTCATACAGTCTTACTCCCCTCCGCGTGGGAAACAACTGCCGAGTCTTCCCTGCCTCCGTGTCGTTCCCTCCCTAGGCCTCGTCGTCATCCACCGCCCTAGTGTTCTCGGCACGGTGTGGTCAATTTGGTCAACGACCGAATTCCATCGGAAGAGTACTGTACGTGGAGAGGCTGACAGCTGGGTCCACGGCAGCCGCAAGGAAGTGCCTCCTTATTACGCAGAAAATAATTATACCTCCACCTGATAGCGGGGACCCACCGGACGGGCCATCGTATTTGGCGGAAAAAACATTTTCCCCCTGACTGTCGGGACCCACCGGACGGGCCACCGTATTTCGTGAAAAAACATTCCCCCCGCTGTCAGCTCGGACCCACAGGAAGTGCCTCCTTATTACGCACAAAAAAATGAATACTCCCCCTGCTAGCTGGGACCCAGTATAGTGGGAGGCTGACTTGTGGGCCTACTAAGTTGACGGGGACGGAGGGCTTTGTCAACTTAGTCGATATGCACGATTCTAGCTCCATTGACCGTATGATGTCCATCCAACGGCCGTAGTGCTTCTTCAACCTCTGGTCTTCTTGCTCTAGCCGCCCAAACCAGCACCAGTCGTGCCTCGTGCTCCTGCCTCCCGTGGCTGGCTACGATGCCGCGGAGGCCTCGCCGCCCCCTACTATTCCCACCGCTGGCCAGGCCCTGTGGCGATGGCAGCCTCACACCGCAGCCGAACCAGTGAACACTCGTACTCCTCTCCGCACGGGCTTCCACTGTCGCGTCTTCCCCGGCTCTGCGTCGTCCCCTTCCCAAGCCTCGCCGTCGTCCACCGCCCTGGTGCTCTCGGCATGGCGTGGTCAACATGGTCAAGGAACGACTTCCATCGGAACAGTACTGTACATGGAGAGGCTGACAGGTGGGTCCACGGCAGCCGCAAGGAAGTTCCTCCTTATTACGCGGAAAATAATTATTCCTCCACTTCACAACAGGGACCCATAGGACGGGCCGCCGTATTTGGCGAAAAAACGTTCCCCCTTGACTGCTGGGACCCACCGGACGGGCCACCGTATTGCGCGAAAAAAACGTTCTCCCCATTGTCAGCTCGGACCCACCGGAAGTGCCTCCTTATTACGCACAAAAAAATGAATACTCCCCCTGCTGGTTGGGACCCACCTTTGTGGGAGGCTGACTTGTGGGCCTACTAAGTTGATGGGGACGGTATGCTTTCTCAACTTAGTCAATATGAACGATTCTAGCTCCAGTGGCCGTACGATGTCCATCCAACGGCCATAGTGCTTCTTCAACCTCTGGTCTTGTTGCTCCAGCCGCCCAAAGCAGCGCCAGTCGTGCCGCGGAGGCCTCACCACCCCCCTACTATTCCCACCGTTGGCCAGGCCATCCCTCTACTCACCCACACCCCCTGTTATTCTGTGGCGACGGCAGCCTCACACCGCAGCGAACCAGTGAACCCTCATACTCCTCTACGCGTGGGCATCCACTGTCGCGTCTTCCCCGTCTCCGCGTCGTCCCCATCCTAGGCCTTGCCGTCGTCCACCGCCCTGGTGCTCTCGGCGCGGCGTGGTCAACATGGTCAAGGAACGGCTTCATTAGACGTGGACTGTATGTGGAGAGGCTGATAGCTGGGTCCACGGCCGCAGCAAGGAAGTGCCTCCTTATTACGCGCAAAATAATTATTCTTCCACCTGACAGCGGGGACCCACCGGACGGGCCACCATATTTCGCGAAAAAAACGTTTCCCCTGACTGCTGGGACCCACCAGCTACATCTTCGCACGCAAGGAAGTGCATCCGGGCAAAAAAATGATTCGCCCCCCTGACTGCTGGGACCCACCAGCTACATCTTCGCACGCAAGGAAATGCCTGACAGTCGGGACCCATTTGGTCGAAGCGTACGTAGCATTGTCATTCTGGTCGCGAACGTGTACGTGCATACTGGTCGATGTAGAGGCGCGCACGTGTCATAGTAGAGGTGCGCACGTAGCATGTACACGTACGTACAGCGGCCAGTGTGCAAGAAAGAAAATACGGCCACGTACATACATACGGGCAGGGTCTCGAACGCCTACTTGCGCATACGTATGGCCAGGGCTCGTGTACATGGCTGGGTCTGAACGGAGAAACAGCATCATCGCCGTGTTCATGGGGAGCCAACCGGCTGGGTCAGAACGGAATGCGTCGTCGTTTTCATCGGGAGGGCTTGGATGGAACAACCGATGGAAACGAGGCATGGCGTACCACAGAACGGAGGAAACGGCCTTGTGTTCGACCAGCCACGTTCGGAACGAGATCCTGTTCATCGGGAGGGGTCTGGCGTACCGTAAAACAGAGGAAACAGACCTCCTACGGTCGAAACGGGGGTCCTGTTGAACGGGAGGGGTGTGGCGTACCGCAAAACAAAGGAAACGGACTTGTGTTGGAGCGCTACGGTTGAAACGGGGGTCCTGTTCATCGGGAGGGGTGTGGCGTACTGCAAAGCGGAGGAAACGGACTTGTGCTGGAGCGCTACGGTCGAAACAGGGGTCTTGTTCATCGGGAGGGGTGTGGCGTACCGCAAAATGGAGGAAACAGACTTGTGTTGGAGCGCTACGGTCGAAACGGGGGTCCTGTTCATCGGGAGGAGTGTGGCATACCACAAAACAGAACTCCACGGGATACTGTTCATCACCACCGTCGACCCCCTCCAGCCTCCACGGGCTACTGTTCATCCACTGTCGACCTCCTCTAGCCTCCACCTGCGACTGTTCAGCCTCCACCGCACGCTACTCCACCTGCTACTGTTCAACCAGCCCTCTCCACGGGCTCCTGTTCAACCACCCCTCCACGGGCTACTGTTTATCTAGCCCTCCACCGTCTACTGTTCATGCATCCCTCCACAGGGTGGTCCTGTTCATGCAGCCCTCCACGGGGTCCTGTTCATGCAGCCCCAACCGGCTCGATCGAACGGGGTCCTGTTCATGCAGAGGCAACACCACGGGGTCCTGTTCAGCCACCCCCACCGGGAACTGTTCATCCAACCCCCCCAGCAACGCTCACTGTTCATGCAGAGGCAACATCGATCGGCTTCAGTTAGCAGCAGTAGCAAAGCAATCGCTCGATCGGGTTCAGTTAACAGCCATCGATCGGTCGCTCGGGTTCAGTAACGCGTAGCCTGCAGTGCAATCGCTCGGGTTCAGTTAGAGCCCAATGCCTCGCTCGGGTTCAGTTAGAGCCTAATGCCTCGCACCCACGCACGTGCGTGTACGAGAGAAACGCGCATCGCTCGGCCCCGACCACCCACCGTAACCGGGAACACCCTGATATTTTCCTCGCCCTCGCTTCTACCACGGTTTTTACATCATGGACGGCCCAAAGAATGTCATGCAGCTGCGTCTCCGGCCCGCCCAGGACGAAAAGCCCATTTTCTGTCATGATTTTTTGACATAGAAGTAGGACCCCACCACATCTATGATGATACCGTGTTTTGTCACAATTATTGTCACAGAAGTGGCATAAGTATGACATAAAAAAGTTCCGTTCGGCCCAAAATGTCACGGATGTGTCTTTTTTTGTAGTGTATACTGCTACACTTGTATGTCGTTCAGGTTGCGGAATGCAGGAGCAACCTTCCAGCGATTGATGCATATCGCTCTGGGAGAGCAGCTCGGGAGGAACGCTGAGGCATATGTTGATGATATCATGGTGAAGTCTCGGGAGGCCAAGACCCTCATCAAAGATTTGGAAGAAACCTTCGCCAGCCTGCGTAAGGTAGACCTGCAGCTCAACCCAGAAAAGTGTGTGTTCGGGGTCCCTTCAGGAAAGCTTTTGGGCTTCCTGGTGTCGCACAGAGGGATCGAGGCCAACCCCGAGAAGGTCAAGGCCATAGAAAAGATGAGTCCGCCGGAGACCCTCAAGGAGATGCAGAAGCTGGCCGGCTATGTAACATCACTTGGGCGTTTCATCTCCAAGCTGGGGGAGCGGGCCCTCATCTTCTTCAAACTGATGAAAAGGAAGGGCATGTTCGAGTGGACCCTTGAGGCTGATGCGGCGTTCGAAGACCTCAAGAGATAGCTCACTAGCCCACCGGAAATGGTGGCACCCAAACCTCAAGAGCCCCTGGTGCTTTACCTGGCCGCTACACCACATTCTGCCAAGAGAGACCACACAGCCCCGGAGCGATGCTTCTGAGGCTCCCGCAGGGCTGGCAGGCGACCGCGCCCTGCAAGATGACATTCCTGAGGCCACAGCTGCCCCTTCTGGCGACCAAGCTCCTGAAGCTCCTTTACCCGATCAGGATCCATAGCCCCTAGCGAGCCAGGGCTTCACCCCCATCGAGCAGCCAGTGTACTTCGTCAGCACGATACTCTGTGATGCTCGGGCACACTATCCCATGCCGCAGAAGCTTCTGCTTGCGCTCCTCGTCGCTTCGTGCAAGTTGCGCCACTACTTCCATGGCCATCCCATCAAGGTCGTCTCGGCCTACCCGCTAGAGAGAGTTCTCCGGATCCCCAATGCGGTGGGAAGAGTCGCTGAATGGAATATCGAGCTACAGGTGTTCCAGTTGGAATTCAGCATGACCCGAGTCATCAAAGGAGCCGCACTTGCTGACTTCGTGGCAGAATGGACTGACGCCCTGGAGCTCGAAGCAAGCAGAAACCGATCCCCCTCACCGAGAAGTGAAGCGCCTGACGACTCGATCATGTACTTCGATGGCGCGTTCACGCGTCAGGGCGCGCGGGCTGGAGCTGTGCTCATCTCGCCCACTCAAGACAAGCTCTACTACGATGTGCAGCTCTGTTTTCAGCCAGGCGATAAGGTCTCCAGCAACATCATGGAGTACGAGGGCCTCATTGCTGGTCTCAAGGCTGCGGTGGCCCTGGGAGTGAAACGCCTCATCATCAGGGGCGACTCGCGGCTCCTCATCAACTTCTCCAACAAGGTGTACGAGCCGAAGGACAGCATATGGAGGCGTACCTTGCGGAGGTACGCAAAATGGAGAAGCATTTCTTAGGCCTGGAGCTGCAACACGTGCCCCGTGGCACCAACAAGGAAGCCGACGACATCGCCAAGAGAGCATCCAGGCGCCTGACCCAGGAGCCAAGCGTCTTCGAGGAGCGGCTCCTCAGGCCTTCGGCGTCACGCCCATGAGAAGAGCCGGCAACGCCTCAGGAGGAACTCCCCCAACCACCGGCCTCGGAGCCCCCGCCTGCGGCCCGACCTCAGCAGCCCGCCTGCTCCTGGCACTCGGACCTCAGGAGGGATGCTGGACCGAGGACCTCAAGGCGTACCTAGTGCGAGGAGCGCTGCTAGGAAAGGAGAAGGATGCCGAACGCGTGGCCTGATAGGCTACGGCATATTGCATTCAAGACGGTGGGCTTCACAGGAAACGACCGAATGATGTTTCTTTGCAATGCATCTCCAGGAAGCAGGGAGGCGAGCTGCTAGCTGACATTCACGCCGGGGACTGCGGGCATCACTCATCGTCGCGCACCCTGGTCAGCAAGGTGTTCCACAGCGGTTTCTACTGGCCCACAGCGCTCAGTGATGTCGCCGAGCTGGTGAAATCCTGCGAGGCTTGCCAATTCCATGCCAAGCAGATCCACCAACCGGCTCAGGGCCTCCAAACCATCCCGCTCTCCTGGCCGTTTGCGGCCTGGGGGCTGTACATCCTGGGCACTTTCCCTCGAGCGCCTGGGGGCTACCCTTACCTCTACGTCGCCATCGACAAGTTCACAAAATGGGCGGAGGTGGAAGCCGTCCGGACCATCCCGGCCGGCTCCACAGTCAAGTTCATTAAGGGTCTCGTAAGCCAGTTCGGTGTCCCGAACCGCATCATCACCGACAATGGCTCACAGTTCACTAGCAACCTTTTTAAGACATATTGTGCTAACCTTGGAACGCGGATTTGCTACGCTTCGGTAGCGCACCCCCAGGAGCAACGGCCAGGCCGAGCGTGCCAACGCAGAGGTTTTAAGAGGCCTCAAGACCAGGACCTTCAAGAAGAAGCTCGAAGCTTGCAGAAGGGGTTTTGTACGACGAGCTCTAGTCCGTGCTATGGTAAATCCGCACCACCGCCACCAAGCCTACAGGCGAGACCCCATTCTTCCTCGTCTACCGAGCCGAAGCGGTTCTCCCTCATGAGGTCAGACATCACTCCGCGCGAGTCCTAGCGTTCAACGAAGCACAGCAGGACGCCATGTGGGGGATGGACCTCGTGCTGGGAGAGGAACGCCGACAGGACGCTTCGCTCCGAGCAGCAAGGTACCAGCAGGCGTTGCGGTGGTACCATTGTCACAACATCCGCCCGAGTAGACTTGAGGTAGGCGACCTCGTCCTAAGGCGAGTCCTCTCCAGGGAAGGGTTGCACAAGCTTTCACCCATGTGGGAGGGCCCGTTCAAGATCACCCACATCTCCAGGCCTAGCGCCGTCCGTCTGGAAACGGGGGACGGTGTCCCAGTCCAGAACGCGTGGAACATCTGGCACCTCCGGAAGTTCTACCCATAAAGCAAGGCCTCGTGCCTATGAAGACAAGGCCCTATGCTTGTAAAGCAAGGCCCCGTGCCTATGAAGACAAGGCCCTGTGCCTGTAAAGCAAGGCCCCGTTCCTGTGAAGACAAGGCCCTGTGCCTGTAAAGCAAGGCCCCGTGCCTGTGAAGACAAGGCCCTGTGCCTGTGAAGCAAGGCCCCGTGCCTGAGAAACCAAGGCCCGGAGCCTGTGAAGCAAGACCGGTGCATGTGAAGCAAGGCTCGCGTCGGTGAAGGTCTCCGCTCGTGACACTCTCACGTAATAATGAGTGGGGCTATACATGCCCCAGAGTCTCCGGAGTGCCGCCCTCAGGGCCTCGGGGACCCCTCCCATGTCCTAGTGGCAGCACTTAGCTCCGCGCTGGTGAGAAGACTAGATTAGGTGCCGGACACAACTGTTCATTTTCTTTCTGGAGTTGGCTTGCCCCTTCCTTCTTTTTATGGATTTTGAAAGTTCTGGCCTTTCTCGCAATGCTTGGTTCAATCTCTCTCTCTTTGGTTCTTCCCTCGATTTTTGGCGTCGCTTCAGAGGGAGTGGCAGTTGCCAGACGCTCTCCCTAGCGTGCCATGTGATTGACGTGCCCCCCTCCTTGCGTCCATGCCCCACGGGTACCGCGACATGATGTGTTTGTCCATGCTTAGCTCACGCCAGGGACCTCGTGCGGTGAAGGATAATAACCACCTAACGAGTTTTTGCAGCCTCCCGAAGGGCCACACGTCACAAGATGAGGGCTATTCCGATTATGTCAAGATAAGTCTCCTCACCCTATGGGTGCATAATACACAGAACCCGCAACGCTGGCTGGGGACACTAAACATGGTGCCAAGCATCATAAAAACCACAGTTCATTACATGCCCTTCCAAGGCCCCATATTCATTTACTTTGATAAAGCAGGAAGAAAGGAAGAGCGGGAACAGGCGACGATGGCTCCTGAGATGCGGCAGCTCACGAGGACCTGCTCCCCGAGCTTAGCCGGAGACCTCCTCACACTTCACCTGGGCGTGACGACGAGACAACCCAGCACCACCCTCAAGGCGGGTGCGGCTGCTGGTTGTAGCCGCCACTGCTGGAGCTTCTGCTGAAGGAGGAGCCGTCGTAGGTGGATGAACTGCAGCCATCGCCAAGGCCGAGCACCTCGCCGCCGTTGTTGTCCTCGGGGCAGCACCTAGCACGGCGGCCGTCTTCCCCGAAATCCCTCACAAAGAGGGTCGAGTCGCCATCATACCTGAGTGAAGAGTGCACAGCCTACCGAATCCGTGCGCACCGGCAAACGTCTGCCAGCCACGGGCCAGGGTCAGAGCACCCGCGACGGAGATCTCCACCGCAACCCCACGAAGCCATGCTGTAGCAGCCGACCGCTTGCAGCCAAAGGACGCCGGAGCTCCCGGCCGGGAGTTCGCCAGCTAGGGAGTGCGGGAGCTGGAGTCGAGTCCTGGTCGGGCTCTCCGACCACACGACGAACTCCAGCGTCACCTCCGCTGAATGAAAGCGCGGTCGGGGAGGCCGGGCGACCCCGGCGCACCCCTCCTCACTCACAGGGCTGCAACGGTGTCAGAGATATTGACCATGGGTACCCTCGGCGCCTACCCTTGGTATTTTAAGACAAATGACAGCCGCCTGGTCCGCTGCGGCCGTCTGCTCATCGAGCCGCCTCCTAGGGTAGCCTGCCCTAGGAGCCGGCTGCCAGCAGGCGGCAAGGACCCAGCAGGCGGCGACACCAACACCACCAGCCAACAGACGGCCCCGCACTCCCTCCCAGGAAGCACGCTGGGGGACCCCTACGCGGCGGAGGCGTGGCTACAGGAGAGCTTGTACTTAGAAGATCTATAAGGGCGTGGCTACAGTGACCGTGTACCTTATGAATATCTCCTAAGCGGCGGGTCACTGTAGCCACGCAGCTCGTGACCAAGCATAGGTCAGAGGAGGCCACGATCCCACTACCCGCAAACGGCGGGGCCAGCAGTCGGCTGGCCCCATCGGTCAGCGGGTAGCTCATGAACAAGCCGCACCTGGCAGACGGCCAAGGGAGACAACCGCCTGGTAACAGACGGCAGACCTGACCCTAGAAGTCCGAGCCTCATCAAGATGACAGGACAGGGCGAGGCGCCAGCGTACGGCGGGAGATGATGGTACTATAGCCATTTCCTTCTCGACGAGGCTGTCATCAGCAGAGGCATGTCCACAGTGAAAGATAATCACGTAGGGCCTGTAGGCCGCGGGCCCCAGCAGACAGGCGGTGAAGCCGGCGCTAGAAGACCCTGACGGCTGGGGGCCACACCGTCGAGATTACCATTGTGCCCCTGGGTCCTCCATGAGGAGGGGTTGATTGGTTAAAGGATCATGAGGTTAAACCCTAGATAGAGAGAGGGAGGAGGTGAGCTAGCCTTGTTCATCCTCTTCCTTTGAACCATACAGCTTAAGGAGCAATCTTGTAGCTACCTTAGTGTTATCAGACATGACGCGGAGCCCCCGCAGAGCAGGACTAGGGGTGTTGTCTCCTCGGAGAGCCCCGAAACTGGGTAAGATCCGTAGGCGTCCTAAGTTCTGCTTTATCCCGCTTCCCGAGCCCGGCGGCGTTCTTTTGACCCCATGCATGATAAGCCATCCGTTAGCATATGTCGTCCCAAAACCCCGACATTTGGCGCCCACCGTGGGGCTAGGTGCACCGTCGTCCGGAGACATGTTTTGGACGGGAACCTTGTTCCTTCCTGGCGAGAGTAGCCAGCCCGGCACGCCCGCTGGCATGGAGACCGGGATGCTTCATGACTCTGAGGCTGCATGCGCCGTGAGCGGGCTCGCCGATCTGCTCGGCGCCGTCCGCATCCACGACGAACCCTCTCTGGTGGCCGAGCCAGTGGCACCGGAGAGCTTCCTCGTCGAGCTCCTCGACAAGCTCCACATCGTCGACGAGCGCGCCTTTGACATAGAGTCAGTGGGCTCTTCTGACCCACCGGTAGACATGATCGTCGACCTCGACGTAGGGCTGGCCGACTCCTTCCCCGAGCACGTGGAGATCATCAACGACCCCTCCCCGTTCTTCCGATCAGCTGCACCATCAGCACTGTCACGGAGGTGCTCGTCACCGACCACGGTGAACCATCGTGTAGGACGGGCCCAGACCCGCTCGAGGCCGCTCTGCAGCACCTCGCCGCCCCTGTCGCGGCGGGGGCAGACGGCGCGGCATTGGAGGCACTCTGCGTCTCGCTCCTCGACAGCACCAACAAATTGGCTGCCTCCCGACTCCTCACTGAAACTTACCGCCGCGAAATGGACCGCGCCATTTGTGGCACGCCGGCTGCTGGCGAGCCTAGTCGAGCAGGCGCTGTCCGTGATCGCAGCGGGCTGCTAGTAGACATGCTGGGGGCCCCGCGGCTTGTGTACCTCACTCCGTCGGAAAACCTAAGGGCTGCCCAGGAGGTAGTCGATGAGATGGGCCACTTAGAGGGAGACGAGCTCCGTTGCATGACCCAGTGTGCCCGCCAGCTCCTCGACACTGCTGCTACGCAGCAGGAGGCCCGTCGCCGGGTATCAGAGGCGGGCGCGCATGCCGACAACCGCCCTTTTCGGCGGGAGCAAGGAGCCACGTCCCGCTCTGCAATAGTCGGCGCCACCAACCGGCGAGACTCAGAGCCCGCTGCCAGCCGCAACTGGCAGACTCGTGTCACCATCGAGCGCGACGAAGACGGCCGCCCAAGGGCCGTAGAATGACGAGGGGAGCATCCGCCTCCTCCCAGGCAGGAGAGGCGCGTGTCTCCTCCGCCTGTTGACCACCCCTCTCTGGCAGGCCGCTTGGGCCGCCGCGAGGGGGTTGGGGAGAACGACGCCCACCACCTCCTGGACCGTCTGGCTCGTCCCCAGGCGGTTGAAGAAGAAGATGACCTCGGCCCGGCCTGCTTCGGCCCTCGCATCCGCAACGAGCCTTTTCCCAAGGGCTTCTCGCTCCGCAGAGACACACCCAAGTACAACGGATCAGTGAAACCAGAGGACTGGCTGGTGGATTACTCCACGTCTGTCCGCATCGCCACCGGCAATAGGCGTGTCACGGTGAAGTACGTGCCCCTCATGCTCCAGGGCACGGCTCGGACGTGGCTGAACAGCCTCAAGCCCAACAGTATCAACGGCTGGCTAGACTTCACCGACGCCTTCACTCGCAACTTCACCAGCACCTACAAGCGTCCTCCCAAGCCGCGTCAGCTCTCCCTGTGTGTCCAAGGCCCAGACGAGTCGGCCCGCGACTATCTGACGTGCTGGGCAGAGCTGCAAAACTCTTGTGAAGGAGTGCACGAGGTACAAGACATCGAGTATTTTACGGCCGGGTGCAGAGAAGGCACATTACTCAAACACCGGCTCCTGTGCGACGAGCCGGCCACATTGGATGAACTGCTGAGCATAGCAGACAAGTACGCCACCACTGACTCCTCCATGAAGACCGAGCTGCAAGTGGATGCTTCTAGCAAGATGACCCCTCCAACTTCCAAGACGCCGACAGGAGAATCCAGCCAGCGCCAGCAGACAAGCGACCAGAAGCGCAAGGCCCACGTGCCGGCTGCCAACAGCCGGCTGGTGGCAGCGGTCGACGGACAGCAGCCAGAAGGTCAAGCAGGACCCAAGCGCCAGAAGGGAGGCAAACTGGTGTGGCAACCGGCCTTCTCCTTTGATCAAGCCTTGGACGCCCCCTGCAAGTTCCACAGTGGCGCGAAGCCTTCCAACCACACCACACGAAAGTGTCATTGGCTCACAAGAATTGCGAGGGGAGAAGCTCTGCCACCGCCGCCTGCTGGACAGCCGGCCCCGCCTCCTAATCTGCCGGCTGCCCGTCCTGGCGGCCAGGTCCAGGATGAATACCTAGAAGAAAATGGAGCCTATGTTGTCTTCACCAGCCAGACGGACGATAGGCACAGCCGGCGCCAGCAGTGCAGAGAAGTCAACACTATCGCCGTCAAGAGCCCAGAATTCATGCATTGGTCTGAAAGGCCTGTCAGCTGGAGCCCAGAGGATCACCCGGCTGTCATACCATTGACAGGGGCCTACGCCTTGGTCCTGGACGCCACTCTCTCCACTAACAGGCGGGCCTGTCGTTTCTCCCGGGCCCTGGTAGATGGCGGTAGCAGCATCAACATCATGTACCGGGACACCATGGAGAAGTTGGGCATCAAAGAGAAGCAGCTTCAGCCTACCAAGACCGTGGTCCATGGCATTGTGCCAGGCCTCTCTTGCTCACCAATCGGCAAGGCCAGGGTCGATGTCCTGTTTGGTGACAAGATGCATTTCCAGAGGGAGCCGGTCTGGTTTGAAGTGGTGAACCTGGAAAGTCCCTATCACGTGATCTTGGGCCGGCCAGCTCTTGCAAAGTTCATGGCAGTCCCCCACTATGCCTACCTCAAGATGAAGATGCCTGGTCCCAAGGGAATAATCACCATAGTCGGGGACTACGAGAAGTCCATTGCATGCGCAACAGCCAGCAGTCGCCTGGCAGAGACCCTTGTCGTGGCTGAGGAAAAGCGCCGTCTGGAGCGGCTGGTGGCGATGGCTTGCGAGCAGCCGGCCATACCAGCTGATCCCAGGGAGGCGGAGCCGCAAGGCTCGTTCCAGCCAGCCAAGGACACGAAGAAGATTGCCTTGGTCCCATCTCACCCGGAGCGATTAGCTGTCATAGGGTCAAGCCTAGACAGCAAATAGGAAAGCGAGCTCGTCGATTTCCTCCGTGAGAATCGGGACATCTTTGCATGGTCCCCCAAGGACATGCCTGGTGTCCCGACGGATTTCGCCGAGCACAAGCTACACGTAAGAGAAGACGCAAAGCCTCTCAGACAGCCGTTGCGCCGCCTGTCAGAAGAGAAGAGAAGAGTCGTTGGGGAGGAAGTCGCCCGCCTGCTAGCAGCCGGCTTCATCATGGAAATCTTTTATCCCGAGTGGCTAGCGAATCTAGTCCTGGTGCTGAAGAAGAACAACAAATGGCGCATGTGCATTGATTACACCAGCCTAAACAAAGCTTGCCCTAAAGACCCGTTTGCTCTGCCACGAATAGATCAAGTGATCGACTCCACAGCCGAATGTGAGCTGCTGTCTTTCCTTGATGCTTATTCGGGGTACCATCAAATAAAGCTTGATCCAGCTGACCGTCTGAAGACAGCCTTCCTCACGCCGTTTGGGGCCTTCTGCTACCTGACCATGACGTTCGGCTTGAGAAATGCCGGCGCCACCTTTCAGCGTTGCATGCAGAAGTGTCTCCTCAAGCAGCTTGGTAGGAACGCCCACGTTTACGTGGACGATATTGTGGTGAAGACGGAGAAGAAAGGAACCCTTTTGGAGGATCTCCAAGAAACATTTGAGAATCTGCACCGCTTTCGGATTAAGCTAAACCCGGAGAAATGCGTCTTCGGGGTACCGGCCGGCCAGCTCCTTGGCTTCCTGGTATCCGAACGCGGCATTGAGTGCAACCCCGCAAAGAGCAAAGCCATTGAGAGGATGGAGCGACCGACCCGTGTGCGAGATGTCCAGAGATTCATGGATATCCTGGCATCTCTCAGCCGTTTCATCAGCCGGCAGGGAGAAAAGGCACTCCCCCTGTACCAGCTGATGAAGAAGACCACGTGCTTCGAGTGGAACGACCAGGCGAACGAAGCTTTCCAGCAGCTCAATGATACGTCTCAAACGTATCTACTTTTCCAAACACTTTTGATATTGTTTTGACCTCATTCTTGCATGATTTGAACTAAACTAACCCGGACTGACGCTGTTTTCAGCAGAGCTGCCTGTATGGTTTTATTGTGTGCAGGAAAACGGATTTTTAGGTATCTCAGAAAAATCGACGAAAAATCACAGAAAATCCACGCACCCGAAGGAACCAGGAGCCAGAAGGGGGACCAGAAGGGGACCAGGGGGGCCCAGGCGCCCTGGTGGCGCGGCCCAGCCCCTGGCCGCGCCGGGGGGTCGCCTGGGTGGGCCCCACGCCCCCTGGTGCCCTACTTCGACTCGTATTTTTACCCGTGCCGAGAAAACCCCAGATCAGAAGTTCTTTTCGCAGTTCTCGTCGCGGAGACGCCGCCACACTCTGTTCTTCTCCGGGAGGGCTAATCTGGAGGCTGAATTGGCCTCCGGAGAGGGGAGATCATCGCCATCGTCATCATCATCACCACTCCATCATCCCTCCATGACTTCTCCTTCCATGTGTGAGTAATTCCCCTGCTGTAGGCGAAGGGGATGGTAGGGATTGGATGAGTTAGATCATGTAATAGTTTGTCAGATCGTTTGGGGGCATGTTGCCTATCATCTACTATGGTGTTTATCATCTTTGCTTCAACTTGTTATTCTTAATGCTTGACACTTAGGGCCCGAGTGCCATGATTTCAGATCTGAACCATATGTGTTTGCATGAATATATTTGTGTTCTTGATCCTACCTATGAGTTGTTTGCACCTGTTACGGTTCGGAACCGGCGATCCCAAAAGTGACAGCTTGGGACACCAAAGGGGATGGTCCGTAGTTTGAGGATTACATGTATCCATTGAGTTCATTGCTTTGTTCCGGTGCTCTTTGACAGGAGCACCTTAATCTCCATAAGTTCCTTTTGGCCCCGTTCGTAGCGGGATGGTAGGACAAAAGATGTTGTGCAAGTTCTTATTGCAAGCACGCACAACTACCTACGGGATACATGCCTAATGTTTGATATTTGCCTAGATGATCATTACTTTTCCGTGTGACGTGCCCCAAGTTAGAATCATGATATATCTCATCCATGCAGCGCCCAACCATCCATCTCCCTAGCCTACAGTGTTTTAAATCCTGCTTGTCACTAGTTGCTACTTTTGCCATTTACCTTTACTATTTACTTTTGTTGTTTACTTTTACTATCACCATCATCGCTATCATATCATTGTTACCATTTATCTTTTGTTGCAAGTAAGTATATTTCAGGTGCGGTTGAATTGACAACTCAACTGTCAAAGCTTATAAATACTCTTTGGCTCCCCGTGTGTCGAATCAATAAATTGGGTTATTCTTACCCGCGAAGACTATCTCGATCCCTTACGGTTGAGGGTTATCAAGTACCGTTTTCTGGCGCCGTTGCCGGGGAGCATAGCAACATTTACAAGTCTACTTGAAGTATCCTACCTGCTGCACTTCATCCACTATGGGTAAGAAAGGAGACCCCAAGGTTCTGATCTTACTATCTACTACAAGAAGAGGTACTGTTCTGAGCACTAGTGCTACACTTGATTCGCCTTCTGTTATGAGTAAGTTTGCCTCACCACCACCACATGATGCTCCTACTGAATCAGTTACTATGTCCGATACTCTTGATGATGCTTCTACTACTGTTGATGATATTAGCTCACTTGGTTATGCTCTTGAAAAACAAATTGCTGCTGCTCCTAAAAAGTCTGGAATTGAAATTCCTGTTACTCGCTACCCTATTGGTGAAACTTATGATTACCCTGATTTGAGTAAACTCAAGGAGAGACTCCTTGATGATGATTACTATATGCTTGACGAAGATTTATGCAGGGAACTGACAGAGTTTTCTGGCTCTGACCCTGAAGTTATTAAGAAACTATTTGAAAAACACTCTTTGAAGAACAAAATAGTTCCTGATCCTGAATTTGCTACATCTCCTATATGCATTGATGATCCTGATTATGATTTCTCTGTTGATCTTTCGCTTATACCTATGGTTGAATCTGACCCCTTTTATGGCAGAGAAAATGATGATGATATTGCACACCTGACTAAACTCGGTGAGTTGGGTGGCCTGTTTACCACAGATGAGAAGATACGATACTTTTATATCACCAAGCTTCTTCCTTTCTCCTTGAAGGAAGGTGCTAAAGCATGGTATGATTCGCTTCCATGCGGTTCCATTAAGAGTCCTCAAGACTTAGCTCACTCTTTTGTTGATAAGTACTTTCCTGCTCACATGCAACATGCTGCTTTACAAAGAATTTATAACTTTAAACAGTTGCAGGATGAGTCCCTCCCTAAAGCTTGGGGGAGGTACTGCGGTCTGATTCGGGCTAGACCAGGACATGAAGTCCCTAAGAACGAATCAATCGATATATTCTATGCTGGTTTAACTGATGAATCCAGGTCCTATTTGGACAGTTGTGCTGGTTGTGTTTTCAGGAAAAGGACGCCGGAAGATGCAGAAGATTTGATGGGCAGGATTGCCAAAAACCATGAAGATTGGTCCGTCCCTGAACCACCTCCACCACCAAAGAAGAGGGGCATGTTTGTTCTAAGCCCCGAAGATATGCGAGAAGCAAAGAAGTCTATTAAAGAGAAAGGTATTAAAGCTGAAGATGTGAAGAATCTACCCCCTATTGAGAAGTTGTGTGAGCCTACCGCTCACCCTCCTATTGTAGAGGTACACTCTCTTTTAGATTTCAACGCAAGTGACATCCCTCATGGTAAGCCTCCTGATCAATGTTTAGATGAGTTTGATAATTTTATTATGAAACAAAATCATTTTAATGAGAGGATACAAAGTCAGTTGCATGATAATTCCCTTGCTATCAAAAGTTTGCTTGATGTTCTAGGTAGAACAGTTAATGATGTTCAATGTCTTGTGAAGCATTTTCATATGGTTAAAACTCAGCTTGACCAAATTTCTAACGTGCAAAAAGATTTGCTTGCTAACAATGCCAAACAAGATAATTTGCAGGCTTTTGGGATTAAGACCCGAGGAGGAACTAGCACTCAAGATCCTCTCTATCCAGAGGGGCATCCGAAGAGAATCGAGCAAGATTCTCAAATGCAGGAAGAAGAAATTGTTGGATCTCCAAAGAAAAAAGAAACATAAGGAGGCTGACAATTCTAATGATTCTATTGCAGATGAGGAGCCAACTATTGATCCAAACAGTGTATCTATCTCCGATGCAGAGACTGAAGATGGTGCTGAACCTGAAGGTAAGGATAATGAGAAGAATGATCCGCCTGAAGTTCAAGAAGAAGAAGCACCTGACAAACGTAAGAGGTACACTAAAGAAGACTTCATCGCAAGAAAACATGGGAAGGAAAGAGAACCATGGGTGCAGAAACCCATGCCCTTTCCAGGTAAGTCCATCAAATCCAAAGAAGAAGAGCATTACAATAAGTTTTGTGAGTGGATTAAACCTCTTTTTCTTCAAATTCCTTTGACTGAAGCTATTAAGTTACCTCCTTATTCAAAATATATGAAAGATATTGTCACTAATAAAAGAAAAGTTCCTAATGAAGCAATATCTACTATGCTTGCTAACTACTCTTTTAGTGGCAAGATTCCTGAGAAGCTCGGTGATCCAGGTATACCCACCATTCCTTGCTCCATAATGAATAATTATGTCAAAACTGCTTTATGTGATCTTGGAGCAGGAGTGAGTGTTATGCCTCTCTCTCTTTACGAGAGGCTTTGTTTAGAGAAGCTAATTCCTACAGATATCTCCCTTCAGATGGCTGACAAGTCAACCGTTGTCCCGATAGGTATTTGTGAGGATGTTCCCGTAGAAGTTGCTAATTGTTTGATTCTTACTGATTTTGTTGTGCTTGACATGCCCGAGGATGGGAGCATGTCCATTATTCTTGGTAGACCTTTTCTTAACACCGCAGGTGCTATTATTGATTGCAATAGAGGGAAGGTTACCTTCCATGTGAATGATAAAGAACACACGGTATATTTTCCAAAGAAGATCGACAGGAGGCATGGCCTCAACTCTATAGAAAATATCGAGACCGTGAAGATTGGAGAATGGGATTGTCCACTACATGTGCCTCACATATACAAAACTATCATGGTGGGGACAATGTCCATCAAGGTAAAGGTTCAGTGATTACTTCGTGAGAGGTGAGACTTTTTGCTCTATATATCGCCTGTTTGTTGGTAAGACTTGATCAACCTTACTAGTAAACATGTTTTATATAGATAAAAAGTTGAGCTTGTTATGTTTTCATTTGTTTTTAGTTTTTGTCCCACTTGCTGTACCAAGTATTTATGTTTTGAAGCCTCACAATACTACTCACTACTTCAAGTTTTCAGAGAGTTTCGCAGCTTTTTGAACTTCGAAAAAATTTCAACAGTGAAGTTTTCAGAAAAATTCCAGAAAAAATTAAATAAAAATTTCCACGACGGGAGAGACCCAGAGAGACCTGGGGCCAGCCAGGGGACCCACCAGTGGCCCAGGCGGCCAGCTGGCGCGGCCCAGCCCCTGGCCTCACCCACAGGGCGCCTGCGGCCCACATGGCCCCCCTCCAAGTATGTCTTCTTCCTCCCTCTCTCTTTTTCTCCAAAAACACGAGTTCTGCACTTGTTCTTGCGTTCTTGCTGTTCTTGGAGGCGATTCTTCGATCTCTCTCTACAGCCCATCATTTGAGCTGAGATTTTGAACAAATACTCCCTGGTATGTAACTCGTCCACCCCTCCAATTAGATTTTTGATTGGTGGCTTCATTTGTGAGTATTTAGTAGTTCTTGGTGCTGTATAGATGAGCTTGCATGCATGTGTAGAAAGTTATTTTCCAAGTTTTGATGCAAGTTTATGCCTTGGGCAAGTGAGTTGAGTAGTTTGCCTTAACTCATCTTGTTTTAATCCTCGTTTTTGTAAATTGCCAAAAATTTCAGAAATGAGTTTGTTAGGAAGGGCAAAAGGGTGGCTTGAGAAGAGGAGGCCTGCACACTCCGATCGAGTTACTAGAGCCGCAGCTTCACCCTCGACTGCTAGGGTGAGCTATAATGAAGATCATGTGCCCCTGGAGTTGTTGGAAGACACAAGTCCAGCACGTGCAATGACGTTTCCATGGGATGAATTCCTTGAAGCTGCGGGAATTAAGGATGAGTTTTATAATCTTTGTGCTAATGCAGGTTTGACACGGCTCGTCACGTGCCGTGTTACTCAATATCAAAAACTCACCTCCATCTTTATTAACAGTTTTAGATATAATCCTGATTCAGGTGCTATTGAGTTTAAAATTTACAATGATCTTATCACCATGACTTTGGGAAGGTTTTGTGAAATAATAGGTGTGCCAAACATTGGGAGGACGGCTAGGATGGCCACTCAGCCCTCCGAGCTGAAAACCGTCATTAACTCTCTCTACAGCATGGGTACGAGGGATATTCATCGGTCGAAGATCTCCAGCATCTTATTTCCCCACCTCAGGTATTTTGCATATTATGTTGCTAGAGGGGTGTTAGCTCGTGACAACACGGGCAGCATTTCTGCTCTCGATATTGCTATCCTGGCAGCAGCCCTCTCAGGGAGGTCTGATTATAATCTGGGTGCCTTAATTGTTTGACGCCTTGCTATGAACGGTAAAAAGGGGGACTTATATGGTGGCGTTTATGCCACACTTATCTTAGAACATCTTGGAGGCACCCCACACCCTGATGATAATCCTTTTACTTATTTAAGCTTTGATCTTGCTGCTATGAAAAGGCATAAGTTTGTTACCATGGCTTCTGAGCTGGATAATCTTGTTTATATCTTACATTTCGGAACTACCGCGGAACGCGAGATCCGTCTACCTGCACCTCTTTTGTTTGATTTTTCTCGCAGGAACGGATGGTCCTTTGATGTTGTCCAGTTCGATGAGTTCATGGTCCAGTATCAGTTTCATAACCCCATGGAGGGGGTTGTGCCCGGCGAGGAGGAGCACGGTGAGTTACCACCTTTCCAGGGAGATACCGCCACCGAGTTTGGTGAAGGGTCTTCCTCTGCTTGGCGTACGGACCCTTCCTCATGGGAGACTCCGAGGAGTTCGGTATACGCGCCAGCATCCTTCTACGACCCTTGGTCTCACCACCATACCCCCGGAGCAGGAGGCTCCTGGGGGCAGTAGCTGCTACCAACTTAGGCCGAAAGCCTAAGCTTGGGGGAGTACGTTCCCCTCTCACTTTTCCATTGTATTATCCGTTTTGTTCGCTTTGATCTTTTCGAAGTTTTTGCCTGTTCTTCTTTATTTCTCTCTTTGCAAAAACAACAAAAAGATTTTCTCTTTCTTTTGCTTTCGTTCAACCTTTGAAATAATCCAAAAAGATTTCCTTTTCTCTTTAGTTTGCTTTGTTTTCAGAGTTCATCTCGAGTCCGTGATGGCATTTAATTATATTTCCTACGTTCGGTCGTGCAAGTGACAAGCAGTAATGATGAAGATCGACTGAAGGGAAGCAACAAGGAAGACCGGTATGAACTCTTCTTGTTTCTACTTTTGTACATATGCCTGTACTTATGATCTAGAGACCATCTTGTAGCGACATAGTGCTATGTTTACAATGCTTCCAGTGGTTCATGCTTTCCTTGTGGCTAGTCTCGAATAACTAGAGTATATAATGTGTTATTGAAATGATCTACATGCATTGCACTGTTCATAGTTCGGTATACTAAGGTGGTATTTCCCTTTAGAGAATTTTTGGATTGACTTGGCACATGCTTACACATGCTTAAGACTAAAAAGTCTGCTCTGCCTTGATGATCTTTGAGTTTTAGAATAGTTATATCACTTTCATGCCCGATTCAATGTTGCTTTGTCGCTCTGCATGATTATGGCCGTTATTGCTCTCTAGTTGGTCGCTTCCCAGTCTTTTGCTAAACCCCCACCTGTACTAAGCGGACTGACTGCTTGTGCATCCAAAATCCTTAAAACCTGTTATGCCATATGAGTCCACCATACCTTCCTATACATGGTATTTACCTGCCATTCCTAACGAAGACTTTCATGTACCACCTCGAAATTAATCAAAAGCATTTCTCTTTTTGTGCCTATGTTTTAGCTCATGAGGAAGTAGTAGTTAATTCATGATCTTTTTAATTTGGACAAGTTTCACCCCTGGATTGCATGTCTAATGTGCAAACCCTTAATACGAGAAGGAACTGGCATAGAGTGCGCCCGGCTCAAAAAGATAATATAACAAACAAACCCTCCTTCACGCTTTGTTCATGAGAAATCAAAAAACTTTAGCAGTGATAAACAAAGGAGATTAAGAGGATGTGATCATCCTCATGCGGGAGCCGTTCCTCGAGACTTGTCCAGCTCAAGAAGTGATTGAGTTGTCTGCTAGCATTCGTTGACGAAATATGCACTTCTCAAAAACGTTTTTACCTCTGTTTTTAAAACCAAGAGCTCTGGTACATGTTTAGTTTTTGTTTCCGACCACGGGTTTTCAACCTTGCCAACAAAAGCCACGGTTCGAGAGTCTCCACCCTCTTTCTTCAAAGCACTAACTAGGAGAGCATAATTGTCATTCTGAGTGTAATGTGCATTGTCCCAAAGTATTACATTGTCTTCTGCATGCTTGTGATATGATTTATTCTGAAATTCTTAGTTCTAGTCTCCTTTAAAACTCTGGAGGAGTTTCTGCATTTATGTTTTGCTTCACTCATGGAGGCTAGCGTGATACCACCCTAATATGCTCAAGCTATGTGCAATGTGATCTTGTCTTGATTTTCAGTAATATATTATTTACTTTTAGGTATTTGTGATTGGTCACTTGAAAGAAGGATTGCTCCTTGCATTATCCTCATGGTACTGTTTCAATACTTTCTAGACTCTTTTCGTAGTACATGCTTATATACATCCAATGAAGCAAAAGAGTTTGTCAAAGTTTTCTTTGTCGCGTCTAGTTCGTTGAACTGAATTGCTTGAGGACAAGCAATATGCTAAGCTTGGGGAGTTGATACGTCTCAAACGTATCTACTTTTCCAAACACTTTTGATATTGTTTTGACCTCATTCTTGCATGATTTGAACTAAACTAACCCGGACTGACGCTGTTTTCAGCAGAGCTGCCTGTATGGTTTTATTGTGTGCAGGAAAACGGATTTTTAGGTATATCAGAAAAATCCACGAAAAATCACAGAAAATCCACGCACCCGAAGGAACCAGGAGCCAGAAGGGGGACCAGAGGGGGACCAGGGGGGCCTAGGCGCCCTGGTGGCGCGGCCCAGCCCCTGGCCGCGCCGGGGGGTCGCCTGGGTGGGCCCCACGCCCCCTGGTGCCCTACTTCGACTCGTATTTTTACCCATGCTGAGAAAACCCCAGATCAGATGTTCTTTTCGCAGTTCTCGTCGCGGAGCCGCCGCCACCCTCTGTTCTTCTTCAGGAGGGCTAATCTGGAGGCTGAATTGGCCTCCGGAGAGGGGAGATCGTCGCCATCATCATCATCATCACCACTCCATCATCCCTCCATGACTTCTCCTTCCATGTGTGAGTAATTCCCCTGCTGTAGGCGAAGGGGATGGTAGGGATTGGATGAGTTAGATCATGTAATAGTTTGTCAGATCGTTTGGGGGCATGTTGCCTATCATCTACTATGGTGTTTATCATCTTTGCTTCAACTTGTTATTCTTAATGCTTGACACTTAGGGCCCGAGTGCCATGATTTCAGATCTGAACCATATGTGTTTGCATGAATATATTTGTGTTCTTGATCCTACCTATGAGTTGTTTGCACCTGTTATGGTTCGGAACTGGCGATCCCAAAAGTGACAGTTTGGGACACACAAGGGGATGGTCCGTAGTTTGAGGATTACATGTATCCATTGAGTTCATTGCTTTGTTCCGGTGCTCTTTGACAGGAGCACCTTAATCTCCATAAGTTCCTTTTGGCCCCGTTCATAGCGGGATGGTAGGACAAAAGATGTTGTGCAAGTTCTTATTGCAAGCACGCACAACTACCTATGGGATACATGCCTAATGTTTGATATTTGCCTAGATGATCATTACTTTTCCGTGTGCCGTGCCCCAAGTTAGAATCATGATATATCTCATCCATGCAGCGCCCAACCATCCATCTCCCTAGCCTACAGTGTTTTAAATCCTGCTTGTCACTAGTTGCTACTTTTGCCATTTACCTTTACTATTTACTTTTGCTGTTTACTTTTACTATCACCATCATCGCTATCATATCACTGTTACCATTTATCTTTTGTTGCAAGTAAGTATATTTCAGGTGCGGTTGAATTGACAACTCAACTGTCAAAGCTTATAAATACTCTTTGGCTCCCCATGTGTCGAATCAATAAATTGGGTTATTCTTACCCGCGAAGACTATCTCGATCCCTTACGGTTGAGGGTTATCACTCAAGCGACTGTTGTCCACCCCGCCTGTCATGGCGGCGCCAACAGACAAGGAACCCATGTTCCTTTACATAGCCGCCACCAGTCGGGTGGTTAGCACTGTCATTGTGGTCGAGCGCCTAGAGGACGGCAGAGCCTTGCCCGTCCAGAGGCTCTTCTACTACTTAAGCAAAGTGCTGTCAGCGTCCAAACAGAACTACCCCCATTAACAGAAGATGTGCTACGGCGTGTACTTCACCGCCAAGAAACTCAAGCAGTACTTCCAAGAGCGTTCTGTCACGGTCGTCTGCACGGCCCCGCTTGCCGAAATCATGGGAAACAGAGATGCCTCGGGAAGAGTGGCCAAGTGGGCGATTGAGCTGGCCCCCTTCACCATCTTCTACCAGCCGCGCACCACCATCAAGTCGCAAGAATTGGTCGATTTCCTCGTCAACTGGGCCGAAACCCAGTACTTGCCGCCTGTGCCAGACTCAACCCATTGGCGGATGCACTTTGATGGGTCAAAGATGCGCACCGGCCTAGGAGCCGGTGTCGTCCTCACCTCCCCCAAAGGCGACAAGCTCAAGTATACCCTGCAGATCCAGTTTGCCGCCTCCAACAACATGGCCGAATACAAGGCACTTATCCACGGGCTCCGGATGGCCAAGGAGATTGGCATCCGCCGAGTGTTGTGCTACGATGACTCAGATTTGGTTGTCCAGCAGTCGTCTGGGGACTGGGACGCCAAGGACGCAAGCATGGCAAGCTATTGCTTCCTTGTCCAACAGATCAGTGGACACTTTGATGGCTGCGAGTCCCTCCATGTACCACGAGCTGATAACTTGCAAGCGGACACCTTGGCACGAATCGGGTCTACCCGCCAAGCAATACCAGCCGGCGTATCTCTCCAATGCCTGCGCAAACCGTCTATCAAGCCTTCACAAGAGTCGGAGTCAATCTTCATACCAGCCGACCCCGGGGCAGGCGGCCTCGCGGTTTCGGCTGCTGGCCCAGAGACTGCCCCAGCAGGCGGCCACGACACTCCAACTCCAACAGACAGACCACCTATAGCCGCGCCAGCTCCTGGACCGGGGACTGCTCCAGCAGACGGCCAGGAGGCGCCGGCCCCAGCAGACGGCTCGGGGACTTCGGATACACAGCAGGCGGCTCAGCCCAGCCCTCCACCTCCCAGCCCAACCACCCTGGTCTCCCTGGCCAAAGCAACTGGAGTCTGAGCGCCGTCTTGGGCACAGCCAATCCTCACATTCCTGCTCAAAGGAGAGCTGCCAGCAGAAGAAACTTCGGCACGACAAGTTCAACGCCGAGCCTCAGCATACACCATAGTCAAAAAAGAACTCGTCAGAAGAAGTGTGACGGGCGTCTTCCAGTGCTGCGTAGAAGCAACAAAAGGACTGGCTATCCTGAAGGACATTCACCAAGGGGAATGCGGCCACCACGCGGCCTCGAGGTCTCTCGTAGCCAAAGCTTTCCGCCACGGTTTCTTATGGCCGACTGCTTTGGACGATGCCAAAGATTTGGTGAGAAAGTGCAACGGCTGCCAATGCTTCAGCTCCAAGCAATACTTGCCGGCTTCTGCACTCAAGACTATTCCGATCACTTGGCCATTTGCCGTCTGGGGTCTGGATATGCTAGGACCTTTCAAGACTGCTAGAGGAGGCCTGACACACTTGCTCGTGGCAATAGATAAATTTACCAAGTGGATCGAAGCCAAGCCAATCAAGAAACTCAATGGCCCAACCGATGTGACATTCATTGTAGACATCACAGTCCGTTATGGTATACCGCACAACATCATCACCGACAACGGCACAAATTTTGCCAAAGGCGCACTTGCCCATTTCTGTGCAACTCAGGGCATCCGACTGGACCTAGCGTCCGTTGCCCACCCACAGTCTAACGGCCAAGTCGAGCGCGCCAATGGCCTCATCCTGTCCGGCATCAAGCCTCGGCTGGTCGAACCTTTGGAGCGGTCGGCCGGCTGCTGGATCGAAGAACTGCCGTCTGTCCTGTGGAGCCTCAAAACCACTCTGAACAAATCCACCGGCTTCACTCCTTTCTTCCTCATCTATGGGGCCGAGGCCGTCATCCCAACGGACGTCGAGTTTGACTCACCTCGCGTTACCATGTATACGGAAGCTGAAGCCAAAGAAGCATGCGAAGACGGCGTGGACTTGCTGGAGGAGGCCCGGCTGGTAGCACTCAGCCGCTCCACCATCTACCAGCAGGGTCTCCGCTGCTATCACAGCCGGCGAGTCAAGCCACGCTCCTTCCGCGAGGGAGACCTTGTGCTCCGGCTGATCCAGCGAACAGCCGGCCGGCACAAGCTCTCGGCTCCTTGGGAAGGACCGTTCATCGTCAGCAAGGTACTGGGCAACGATGCCTACTACCTCATCGACGCCCAGAAGCCAAGAGCGCGCAAGAGAGACGACAAAGGCAAGGAGTCGGAGCACCCATGGAACGCAAACCTTCTTCGTCGCTTTTATAGCTGAAAGACAGTATGTGTCGTGCTATCTAAACTTATTTTGAGAATCAGTGGGAACCCCGAGGAGTTCTCGGGGACTGCCCAACCTTTTATCTATATGATAAGAATTATGCCTGTGAATGATTGTTGTTCACTCCTTTGTCCGGCACCGGAGCCTAGCAGATGGCCCGGGGACTGGCCGCCTAGCCCTATGTCTAGGGAATTCTCCTTAAAAAGTCAGACAAGTAATGTGATGGCATCCAAGCCCTCTCCTGCATCAAGTCACAGACTCGCAGAACGCGGATGTCCGGCTGGCAGGAGTCAAAGGCAAGAAACGGTGCCCACATGAAAAATGTCTAAGGAAAAAAGACATAGGGCCAGCCGGCCCCTCACACGAACCGCCAGCTATCAAGCAGCCGGCCAGCCGGTTCTAGGCTTAGCCAGATCGCCTTCCAGAAGGCGAGATACTTGCCCACCCCGAAAACAGCCAAGTCCCTGACCCAGCCACAGAACCACAGAGTGGCTGTCTGGCTGGCAGGGCGGCAGTTCAAGGAGACGGCAAGAATAAAATCGCCATAGGGAAACTAGGGCAAGGCTAATCCTAGGACTCAGCACAATTGCATAAAAACGATGAAGCATTAAAAAGAATATTTACATCCAAAAGGCCTCAAGAGCCGCCTTGCAGTAACAACTTACTGATACACCCAGCGGGTGGAATTGTTCGGATTAACCCTAGAAGTCTTACATTGGAAGCAGAAGATACAAACGAAAAACTTAAGGTGCAGCAGGTTGGGCAGGTGGCACGACGGAGCCGGCTTCCGGGGAGGCTGCCTGGTGGGTCTCGGCCTGGCCGTCTCCTGTAGCAGGCGGGGCCATCACTCCTGGTCCTCTTGTTGAGGATTGGTCAGGCAGGCGACTGGCTGCTGGGTCTGCCTCCTGGGAACTGGTCTCCTCGTCGCTGCCTTCCTCCTCTTCATCACCTTCGCTGGAGGCGATCTCCTCGTCCGGCTCCTCCGACGCAGCCAAGTCCAGCCCGAAGTTGCCAGGCGGCACCACATGGCCTCTGTCATCCAACTCTGGGATGAAAATGGAGGTGTCGGCGTATTCAGCGAGGGCGGCGGCACGTTGGACGAGCTCCTTCTGCTCCACGGCCAGCTCAGGCTGGGCCTCTGCGCGGAAGGTCTCCAGCTGCGCAAGGCTTAGGCCAGGATACCAGCTCTTGGCGAACTCCAGGGCGATCCGCGCACCAGCCCTTGCTGCAGAGCCCTTCTAGGCCTCGAAGCGCTGGTCGGCCGCCTCGAGCCAGGCGGCCGTCTGGCTGGGGGTGCGGAGTGTTGGCACACCTGGCCAGAGAGCGGCCAGGACCTGGGCGCCAGCACGCTGTAGCCGGCGAAGAAGACGGCGGACTGGCAGAAGACGCACCCGAATGGCAAGAAGCTCCTCGGCCGGGGTCCTGGGCGCGTTGGGTGGGATCAGCCGGCCCGCCTGGCGCCTCGATGGCCTGGGTGGCGGCCACAGAATAGCCCGGGAGGAACTCTGCCAAGACTAGAAGAAGGATTAGAAGAAAAGAAAGACGACTGTTGTAAACGGCGAAGACAAGATAAAAGGGTAGACGTCTCACCGTCGACCATGTTTCCAATGGATACATAGCCGTCTTGGAGAGCCGCCTCCTTCTCGACCCAATTCGAGTGCTCGGTCTCGAATTCGGCCTGCAGAAGTGACTCAGCATCAGACATCTTGCCAAGCTCGGCCTTGTGAGCCGCCGCCTCATCCGCCAGCTCCTTGGCCAGGCGGTCGCGGTCTTGAGCAGCAAAACCGCGCTCCCGCTCCTTCGCAGCCAGCTCCGTCTGGGCCTCGCCCAGCTGGTTGCGGAGGTCCACGGCGACCACTGGCAAGAGAGAAAGAAGAAAACGAAGGTCAGCAGCAAAAAATATAACCTTGGAGTTCAGGGCCGCTTGCTCAGCAGCCGGCTCGGAACTCAGGGACTACACCCACCGGGTGCGCTAACGCGCCCCCGTAAGGAGAAGAGGAGGAACTCACCTCGGCTGTCTGCCAAGGCAGCCTGCAGCTGCACCAGCTCCTGGCGATGAGCGTTGTAGGAGGCCACGCGGAGGTTGTGGTACTCCTGCAACAAGAAGCAAGATCAGCTCATGTACACTTTGGAGTTCGAAGCCGCCTGCTCAGCAGCCAGCAAGGAACTCGGGGACTACACCCAGTGGGTGCGCTGACGCGCCCCCATAGAAGAAATTTAAGAAATAAAACAGAAGAAAACGAAGCACACTTACCCGAACGGAGGATCGCGTGGCGACGAACTCCTGCACCGCCGTCTGCATGACGTTGCCCAAGGAGTTCATGCGGTCCAGGACGTCCCGCGACGCGACGATCCACGCGCCGCCTCCTCGGACCTCCAGCTCGTTGGCAGCGTGTTGGTCGCCTCGTTCTCCGGCGCGGATGAGATGGCCCCGCCGACCTCCACCTGCTGGGGCATAGAGACCGCCCTCGCAAGGCGCCGGCGGGCTGGGCCTCGTGGGGCCGGTTGTGGGCCAGTCACTAGCACGCCCCCAACTGGCGGTACCTCTGTCCCTGCTGGCCGGCTGCCCTGCTCCCCAGCAGGCGGCGCGGGGGGTGGTGGCGGCGTCTCCAAGATGACGCATTCGTCACCCCCATCGCCTAGAGCCGGCTGCTCGTCAGCAGCCGGCGCCTGGGCCGATGGCTCCATAGACCCTGGTTTCGGGCGGACGACGTGGCCCGCCTGCTGCTGGGGGCCCTTTCCCCGCTCTCGGACGCGGGCGGCGTCTGCCTCGGCCTTCTTGGCGGCTTCGGCCTCCGCCTGAGCGGCGGCATCGGCCGCCGCTCGCTCACGCTCCGCGGCCTCGCGCTCCGCGCGTGCCTCGCGAGCATTCCTCTCTGTCGCCTCCCGGAGCGCGGCGGCTGGATCCACGTGAGGGGGCGCAGGAGGGGCATCTGGGCCTCCCACTACAGAGCCCGCCGGCACCCGCGAGAGGGAAAGGTGTGCGCTGCGCGGATGTCCCTAGGAAACGGAGAGTCAGCCAAGAAGGGGTCAGCTGTGAAAAATGAATAACACGCAAACCAGGAATGAAAAATACTTACCCGGACACAACCGGCCTGGCCTTGGGCTTCTTTGGCACGTTTGCCCTGGCGGCCGCCTCCCGACGCCTCGTGGCGGCGGTCGACAGCCGGAGCTTCTTGGGTGGGGCACCAGTCGGACCTGATGAGGACCGCCGCTTCCCGCCGCAGGCCGTGCCAAACGGCCCCGCCTGCTGGCTGGTGCGGACGGGAGCCTCCTCCATCTCCTCGTCATCATCCGGCCAGCTCTCGAGGCCGCCTTCTTGTAGGGCGCCCGATGGCTGGTCCCCGCCACCCGTCACCTCTTCCTCCTCCATGGCGGCGGCGACCCCAAGATTGGGGTCGCTTGTATCGCTCTGGGAGCGATCCGGCTCGAGGGGGCGGCCCAGTTGGTCGGAGCCCGGTGCCGGCTGGCCTGGGAAAATCTGAACAAATTATTAGGACCAGACGGCCACAGCAGCCGGATAAAGAAGGAAGAAAGCAGAAGGATGAAAAGCTTACTGCGGGCGGCTGGTTGGCGCGGCTGTACGGCGGCCTGCCGAAGGCCCAGCCGGAGTCGGAGAGTTTGCAGCTGGAGATGTGCTTCACCAGACGGGCCACCTCCCCGTAGGGCAGGGGCTTGGTGCAAGTCCGTCTGGGGTCCCGGCACCCGCTCATGTCGCAGATGAGGTGAGGGCGGCGCTGCAGCGGCAGCACCCGGCGCTCAGCAAACGTGAGAAGCAGATCTGCGAAGTCCAAGCCCTCGTCGTCTCTCAGCTCCCGGAGACGGCGCAGGGCGACGGAAGCGCCTTCGGTGAGGGTAGCAGGCCGGGTCCTCCAGGAGTCCCGAGGCTCGGCAGGCGGCCCCGGCACCCACTCCGGCAAGCAGACGAAATCTTGCTCGAGGTCGACGTTGGAGACGTAGAAGTACGTCTTCTGCCATTGCTTCACCGACCCCACGAGCTTCGGCGCCGGGAATAAGTTCTTCGCCCCGGTGCGCTTCACCGCGATGCACCCCCCACACTTAGCGGCCACGCTCTGGACGGCGGTGCCGAGCTTCACGTAGAAGAGCTCTGTCCAGAGCTCAATGGTGGGGAGGATGCCGATGTAGGCCTCGCAGAGAACGACGAAGGAAGAGAGAGTCATCATTGTGTTTGGCGTGAGGTGGTGAGGTTGGATGTGGAAGAAGTCGAGGAAGGAGCGGAACAAGCCACTCGCCGGCAGGCCGAATCCGCACGGAAAGTGTGAGCGGAAGATGACCCGCTCGCCTTGCCGCGGGGCCGGCCTGATCTCCGCCATTGGCGCCAGGCGCACGGCGACCCTATCGACCGGGGGTAGCTTCCGCGACCGCCGGAGGACGTCCATGTGCTCCTGCAGGACCTCGCTGCCGTCCCATTGGTCGTGGTGTTGGGGAGGTACTGGACCGGACATGGCTCGGGCGGTGGTTCGCTGTGACGACGACGAGAAGGGAGAGGAAGAAGGAGGATGGAGGAGAGTGGGCGCGAGAACGGTGCCAGCCATGTCCCCCGGCCTATATATAGGCCCGGGCGTCGAAGGCGAGGGGGCGGGCGTGGGATTAACCGCTCCACGTCCCGCACGACCCCCGATTTTCTCGCGCCTAATCCGCGCGAATTAAATGCGCGTGGGAGGGTAATCGATTACCCCTACCACTGTGGATCCGCGCGGGGCCCGAGGCCCTTAGTGGCGGGCCCCGACCCACTGTTACGTCCTGTCACGCGCGTGGGCTGGCAGGCCGACGCGACAGGACGGTGATGCGTGGGAGCTGCCAACGGTCTGCGGGCCTGTGCGACTGCCCGCTGACCAGGTGGTGCCTTCTCGCCGAAGACTCTGAGACGACGGTTCGGCTGCTGGGAGCCGGCTCCAGCGACGCAGGGCCGGCTGTCAGCAGACGGACATCCTTAGCAGATAAGTGAAGGACGATGGGCCTGCCTGAGGGGGGAAGATGTTAGAACCCCTCGGCACCTCCAGCGCCCGCCTCGGAGTTGCATCAGCTTCGGGGACTACTGTCGGAGATATTGACCATGGGTACCCTCGGCGCCTACCCTTGGTATTTTAAGACAAATGACAACCACCTGGTCCGCAGCGGCCGTCTGCTCATTGAGCCGCCTGCTAGGGTAGCCTGCCCTAGGAGCCGGCTGCCAGCAGGCGGCAGGGACCCAGCAGGCGGCGACACCAACACCACCAGCCAACAGACGGCCCCGCACTCCCTCCCCAGGAAGCATGCTGGGGGGACCCCTGCGCGGCGGAGGCGTGGCTACAGGAGAGCATGTCCTTAGAAGATCTATAAGGGCGTGGCTACAGTGACCGTGTACCTTATGAATATCTCCTAAGTGGCGGGTCACTGTAGCCACACAGCTCGTGACCAAGCATCGGCCAGAGGAGGCCACGATCCCACTACCCGCAAACGGCGGGGCCAGCAGGCGGCTGGCCCCATCGGTCAGCGGGTAGCTCATGAACAAGCCGCCCCTGGCAGACGGCCAGGGGAGACGACCGCCTGGTAACAGATGTTAGACCTCACCCTAGAAGTCCGAGCCTCATCAAGATGACAGGACAGGGCGAGGTGGCAGCGTACGGCGGGGGGTGATGGTACTGTAGCCATTTCCTTCTCGACGAGGCTGTCGTCAGCAGAGGCATGTCCACAGTGAAAGATAATCACGTAGGGCCCGCAGGCCGCGGGCTCCAGCAGACAGGCGGTAAAGCAGGCGCCAGAAGAAACTGACGGCTGGGGGCCACACCATCGAGATTACCGTTGTGCCCCTAGGGTAGGCCTATATAAACCCCCCAGGGTCCTCCATGAGGAGGGGTTGATTGGTTTGAGGATCACGAGGTTAAACCCTAGATAGAGAGAGGGATGAGGTGAGCTAGCCTTGTTCATCCTCTTCTTTTGAACCATACAGCTCAAGGAGCAATCTTGTAGCTACCTTAGTGTTATCGGTCATGACGCGGAGCCCTCGCAGAGCAGGACTAGGGGTGTTATCTCCTCGGAGAGCCCCGAACCTGGGTAAGATCCATAGGCGTCCTAAGTTCCGCTTTATCCCGCTTCTCGAGCCCGGCGACGTTCTTTTGACCCCATGCATGATATGCCATCCGTTGGCATATGTCGTCCCAAAACCCCGACAAACGGCCTCGGCGATGCCCACCACGCGTGGAACCGCCGCCGCAGTTGCCAAGGGCAATGCCGGGTGCTGAGGGGGACCGTCCGTGCCCACGAGGAGCTGCGGCAGGGGTCGCGACGCACTTACAGGGGCGGCCTCGTCCCCTATTAGGTGGAGGCGAGCCAGGTCCCACCTGATGGGTCTTCCCTTTCTCCGCGGATGAGAACTTCCTCATCGGCGGCATGGGTGGCTCTGCCAGGCAAGGAGCAAGGAAGAGGAAGAAGCGAGAGGAATGAAGGGAGAAGATGGGCAACAAGGGCTCCGCCGGTCGCCTTACTTATGGCCACGAGAAGGCCCACCGCCGGACTCCATAATCATAGGTAATAATGGTCTTTTGTGCATGCAGGGACTTGTCGAGTCGCGCAGCCGCTGAGGCGGCGTGGGGAAGTGGAGACGCCCACGTCCCATCAATCAACTCGCGTCAATCGAGGCCGCGGGTTTTTGGGGGACCGTGATGCTCTGCACTTGACCCTTGGCTTCGGCGCGAAGCCAAGCCTGAGCGCGCCTTGGGCCCGGGGGCTACTGTCGGCGTTCTGGGAATGGGGGTACCCAGACTTGCCTGACTGCGGCCCAGGGTGTGGCTCATCCAACGGCCTGGTATGGCCTAGCCTCGTCAGCAACAACTCAAGACCCTCGTGAGGGGCCAAGCCTCGCGAGGCGGACAACACAAGACCTCCCCTGGGGTGGCCTCACTAGGCTAGCTCCCGAGGAGCGAAGATATCAAGGCTAGGGGCACCTCGCGAGGTCCTCGTGACGTGAGCCATGACGACCAAGTCCAGGCGGGCGCCAGTGGGCGCAGGATGCTAGTTTCCTCTTTGGTGCTAAAGGGGCAGGCACAGGCGAGGAGTCCCGAGGCATCAGGCAAAGGTTTCCATATCTGTGCAACAAGACCAAGACTAGCACGACGGCAAAGCGGAGGTCATCGCGGAGCCCACGGCAGTGTCACCACCAGAGCCTTTGGCAGGCAAAGACCACCTTTTGTCAGGATAGCTTGTACTAGTTGTCCCCCTTCAAATTTGGCCGTTGTGGGATCTTATCCCGCTCAATATTTGGGAAGAGGATCCGGGCCTCTATAAATATGACTAGCCAGCACCACATGGAAGGAGAACCGGATCGAGAGCCAAGAAGTCACACGAGCAAGCTCATCTGAGCACAAGAACACCTCCCCTCAGGAGGCTGTTCTTCCCTTGTACTAGTTCTTCCTTAGCCTACAAGGCAATCCACCACACCAAACTGGATTAGGGTATTACACCACAACGGTGGCCCGAACCAGTATAAAACTTGGTGTCCCTTGTTCTTCGAGCTCGACAAGCTAGGCCTAGGAATTGGTGAGTAGACAAGCTAGGGCGGAAGGAGAGATCTTCGTGCGCACCCCAGTGTTCGAACCATAAGGGTTTTGTCGGAACCCATGATCCGACACACTCCCCTTGGCAACCGGCAAGCTTGGGGGAGGTGCCCCAGTATCGTATCACCTTCACACATTTACCTTTATTGTTTTTCTTAGGTTGATTCTTTTGGTTATATCTTGATCTAGTAGAATAAAGTTTTTAGTATGATCTACCTTTGAGTTTTGTTTTGATCTATATCTATGTAATCGAGTCTTTGAGCTATATAATAAAGAGTAGTTTTGAGTTGAGGGCTTTGCTTTCTTGCTTTGACCATAAGGGAATAAAAATTTGAGAAAGAAATAAAAGAAATAGAAAGATCATATAATGATTTATGGTGAGTAATGACTTCACATATAAAGAGTATGATGAATAAAATTGTTGAGAGTTGACAAACATAGTTTTGGTCATTGTTGCAATTAATAGGAAGTGATAAATAAAGAGAGGTTTCACATTTAAATATATTATCTTGGACATCTTTTGTAATTTTGAGCACTCATTAAAATTTGACATGCTAAAAGGTTGCTGTTGGACAAGGAAGACAACATAATGGGTTATGTTCTCTTATATCCGAATAGAAGTTATATTGTTATGGATCCTCCAACTTGTTGAGCTTGCCTTTCCCTCTCATGCTAGACAAAATCCTTTGCACCAAGTAGAGATAATACTTGTGCTTCCAAACATCCCTTAAAACAGTTTTGCCATGAGAGTCCACCATACCTACCTATGGTTTGAGTAGGATCCTTCAAGTAAGTAGTCATCAGTCCAAGCAATAAAAATACTCTCTAAATATGTATGATCTATTAGTGAGAAGAAAATAAGCTTTATACGAACTTGTGATATGGAACAAATAAAAGTGACAGACTACATAAAAGGTCTTTCTCACAAGTAGCAATATAAAGTGACGTTTTTTTGCGCTAAGATTTGGTACATCCAACCATAAAAGTACATGACAACCTCTGATTCCCTCTGCGAAGGGCCTATATTTTACTTTTATCTCATTCCCTTGTATAAGAGTCATGGTGATATTCACCTTTCCCTTTTACACTTTTTTTCCTTTAGGCAAGCACTATGTGTTAGAGAAAGATCCAGATATATATCCCCACTCGGATATAGGTTATCATAAAGCATTATTGTTGACATTACCCTTTAGGTAAAAGGTTGGGAGGCGAAACCGTAAGCCCCTATCTTTCTCTATGTCCGAGTTAAGCTTTGAACTCATAAGTATCGCGTGAGTGTTAGCAATTGTGAAAGATTAAATGCTAGTTGATTATGTGGACTTGCTAAAAAGCTCTTACATTGACTCTTTCCGATGTTATGATAAATTGCAATAGCTTCAATGACTGAGATCATAGTTTGTTAGTTTTCAATTAAGTTTCCGATTCATACTTTACCTTGCGAATGAATTGCTACTTTAGCATAAGAAACTATATGACAATATATATTGCTATTCTAAAGATGATCATGATGCCCTCATGTCCGTATTTTAGTTTATCGACACCTCTATCTCTAAAGATGTGGACATATTTTTTGATTTTGGCTTTCGCTTGAGGACAAGCAAGGTCTAAGCTTGGGGAGTTGATACGTCCATTTTGCATCATGATTTTACATTGATATGTATTGCATTACGGGCTGTTATTACACACTATGGCACAATACTAATACCTTATCTCACTTATTTTACAAGGTTTCCACAAAGAGGGAGAATGCCGACAGCTAGAATTTTGGACCAGAAAGGAGCAAATCTGATTGACCTATTCTACATAACTCCAAAAGTCCTGAAACTTCACGAAGAATTATTTTGGAATATAAAAAAATTATTGGGCGAAGAAAGCACCCGAGGGGACCCACCAGGCATCCACAAGGGTGGGGGCGTGCCCTACCCCCTTGGGCGCGCCCCCTGCCTTTCCGCCAGCCTGGCAGATCCCCGGTGCCCATCTTTGGCTATATGAAGGGTTTTTCCCTGGAAAAAAATAAGGAGGAATCTTTCAAGATGAAGCGCCGTCGTCTCAAGGCGGAACTTGAGCAGAACCAATCTAGGGCTCCGGCGAAGCTGTTCTGCCGGGGAAACTTCCCTCCGGGAGGGGGAAATCGAAGTCATCCTCATGACCAATGATCCTCTCATCGAGAGGGGGTCAATCTCCATCAACATCTTCACTAGCACTATCTCCTCTCAAACCCTAATTCATCTCTTCTATCCGATCTTTGTCTCAAAACCTCATATTGGTACCTGTGGGTTGCTAGTAGTGTTGATTACTCCTTGCAGTTGATGCTAGTTGGTTTATTCGGTGGAAGACCATATGTTCAGATCCTTAGTGCTATTCAATACCCCTCTAATTATGAACATGAATATGCTTTGTGAGTAGTTATGTTTGTTCCTGAGGACATGGGAGAAGTCTTGTTATAAGTAATCATGTGAATTTGGTATTCGTTCGATATTTTGATAAGATGTATGTTGTCTTTCCTTTAGTGATGTTATGTGAACGTCGACTACATGACACTTCACCATTGTTTGGGCCTAGGGGAAGGCATAGGGAAGTAATAAGTAGGGATGGGTTGTTAGAGTGACAAAAACTTAAAGCATAGTTTATGCGTTGCTTCGTAAGGGGCTGATTTGGATCCATATGTTTCATGCTCTAATTAGATTTATCTTAATTCTTCTTTGGTAGTTGCGGATGCTTGCGAGAGAGGTTTATCATAAGTAGGAGGCTTGTCCAAGGAAGGGCAGAACCCAAGCACCGGTCCACCCACATATCAAATTATCAAAGTAATGAACGCAAATCATATGAGCATGATGAAAACTAACTTGACAATAATTCCCATGTGTCCTCAGGAGCACTTTACTTTATGTAAGAGTTCGCCCAGGCTTGTCCTTTGCTACAAAAAGGATTGGGCCACCTTGATGCACCTTAGTTACTTTTGTTACTTGCTACCTGTTATGAATTACCTTATCACACAACTATCTGCTACCGATAATTTCAGTGCTTGGAGAGAATACCTTGCTGAAAACCGCTTGTCATTTCCTTTTGCTCCTCGCTGGGTTTGACACTCTTAATTATCGAAAGGTCTATGATAGATCCCCTATATTTGTGGGTCATCAAGGCCCCACCTGGCAGCGGCAGCGGGAGAGAGCGGTGAGGGCGGGCGAGCGATGCGAAGGGCGCGGGGTAGGCCCGTGCCGAAATTGGCCAGCGGCTGGGTGGTCCGAATGGCCGTGGACTGGCTGGTGCGTGCACGCACGTGTGTGAGTGTGCGTGTGTGCGTGCTTTTTTAAAACATAAAACAAAAGTGGCCCTAAATAAATTCAAATAAATTTATAAAAATACCAAACAAAACCCTAAATTCATTTGTGAATATCTAAAGCAAGTGAACATTAATTTAAACACAGAAAATTTAGAAAATATTTTTCCTAATGCAATTAATGCACTTTTGGCAAATAAAATAAATATCTAGTGAACTCTAAAACTCCAAATAATATTCAAATGAAATTCCAACTCTTTTATAATTTGATGAAGTCATTTTATCCTCTCTCTTTTATTTTTCTTGAGTGGAAAAATATTTAAATAACTTAGAAAACTCCAAAATTCAATAAATCATGAAATCCATATGATGATTCTATTAACATCCAAATTTAATAAAATTGAGATGTTACAAACCTACCGCCCTTAATATGAATCTCGCCTTGAGATTCAGGTTGGCCAGCAAAAAGGTGTGGATGGTCGTGCCTGAGATCTTCCTCTCGTTCCCAAGTAGCTTTCAGGGAGTCCTGGATTAAGGGGTCCTCAGATGGACAGACTGCTCATTATGGGCCGGACTGGTGGGCCGTGAAGATTATTGTTGAAGACTACCTCTCGTATCCGGATAGGACTCCCGTGTGTGTAAAATAGCAAGTTTAGAGTCCGGGTGTAATACTTTCCTTCCTCTGCAAGATGGTCATGTACAACCCTAGGTTCCTCCGGTGCATATATAAACTGGAGGGTTTAGTCCGTAGAGACAACAATCACAATTACATAGGCAAGACTCCTAGGGTTTTAGCCATTACGATCTTGAGGTAGATCAAATCTTGTAAACCCATATTCATCAAGATCAATCAAGCAGGAAGTATGGTATTACCTCGATCGAGAGGGCCCAAACCTGGGTAAACATCGTGTCCCCAGTCTCCTGTTACCATCAATCCTCAGACGCACAGTTAAGGACCCCCTACCGAATGACACCGGCATTGGTGCTTTCATTGAGAGTTCCACTGTGTCGTCGACAGAAGGATTAATGATTCGTTTCGTCATCAACGACGACGCCACCATCGAGGGAATTTTTCTCCACGGCCAGCTTTTCGTGTTTGGCGGCTTCGTGCTTCATGCCAACACGGAAGGCCAACTCGAGCAGGTTGACAGCTATGCCCCTGGTCATCAGATCAGATTTGGAAGCATGAACTACGTTGCTGACTCCGTGGAGATTTAATCTTCGACGGATTCGCACCTATGGCGGCTGCCCCCTGCCTCCACGATGAGGACTCCTTAGATCTGTCATTGGACCCCATTCAGGGGTCAACACCTGTAATAGCTCTCGCCCTAGATCCGGAGTTGATCGCTTCATCCGAGGATGGGAAGATCAACCCCTCCACGGAAACTGCAGACTTAGCCGCGCTCGAGCCGCTCATAGACCCAGCATGGAGCGGGGCTCCCCCCGCCAGTGGAGCACCGGACTCGGCCCCGGTTACGAGTTCTGAACTTTCAGGATCCGTGCTTTTTGGGCTCGATCGATCGGTCGTCATCAAACTCTGCCCAGCAGATGGACGAACATACGTCCAGCACTCGCCCTTAGACAAAGCGCTGGACTTGCTAAAATCTCTCTACCTAACAGAGGATGCCCAACCAAACTATGCCCAGTTCGAACTAGGAACTGAGGACAGGGAATTTGCTTCCCACACACCACCCACTTGGTAGCCACGGTCGAAGACTTAACCGATCTACTACATTACGCTTCCGAAGACATCGATGGGATGGACCACGAAGTCGAAGCCGATCTAAGTGCAAACCTGCCCGCAGTCGGGCGATGGATGGTTACTTCTACATATGATGTATATATGGTGGATACACCCAACAAGAAGGAAGACGACAGCGAAACAAATCCAAAGCAGGATAAGCTCGTCGATGAACCTCCTAAGCGCCGATGTTAGAAACGTCGATCTCGATCCTATAAAGGGAAAGAGAGTAACACTGTCACTGAAGACGATGACGATCTAGAGCAAGCCGATGACCCCGTGGAGCCAGCGGTGGAGCGGGACGAACGGGAGGATGGCGAACACAGTCTCCAACCGCTGGTCGATCATAGTGCCGAAGACAACAATTATCAACCTGTCTCTGAAGAGGATGTCGGCCTGGGAGACGAAGAATTCATCGTCCCAGAAGAATCACTCGAATAGAAACGTTTTCAACAACATCTCATTACTACAGCAAGGAGCTTGAAGAAGTAGCAGCGGCGGCTTAGAGCTGAAGAAGATACGCTAAATGAGAGATGGGACAAAGTGTTAGATGCTAAAAAAAGATACGGCCGTGAGTGCCAAACAAAAACCTATCCCAAGCGCAAACTGCTGCCCCAATTCGACGACGAGGCTATCGCGCCCATACCGCCAAAGTACGACAAGGCCGATAAGCCGGACTGACCACTTTGTGGACGGGATAAAGTGGCCAGCAACACCGTACACAAGCCCGCACCTCCTCACCATAAAGCAAAGGATACAGCGGCTCAGGGCCATAAGTACGATCTATGCCAGGACCTGAATAAAAAAGCTGGCCAGGCCAGATCAATCTACGAATCGAGGGAACGTGCTCCCACACGAGACGTCGGCTATCAAGCCAAACTCGCCGGGCACAATGAAGTGCGGAGCTAACACCAAACACAGACACCATCCAAATTACACCACGATATCGCAAAATGCAGGGGTACCGCACACCCTGTGTGCTTCATCGATGAGGTGCTGGATCACGAATTTCCAGAAGGGTTTAAACCCATAAACATTGAGGCGTATGATGGAATGACAGACCCCGCCGTATGGATAGAAGACTTTATTCTTCACATTCACATGGCTCGTGGAGATGACCTCCACCCCATCAAATACTTACCTCTCAAGCTGAAAGGGCCTGCTCGGCACTGGCTAAACAGCCTCCCAGAGAACTCCATTGGAAGCTGGGAAGAACTTGAGGACGCTTTTCGGGCTAACTTTCAGGGGACTTATGTCCGGCCCCCGGACGCTGACGCTCTAAGCCACATAATCCAGGAGCCTGCCGAGTTAACCCGCAAGCTTTGGAATCGGTTCTTAACTAAAAAGAACCAAATTGTTGATTGTCCGGACACCGAGGCCTTAGCGGCATTCAAGCACAGTGTCCGGGATGATTGGCTGGCTAGACACCTCAGCCAAGAGAAACCAAGGACAATGGCAGCCCTTACTACACTCATGACCCGCTTTTGTGCGGGCGAGGACAGCTAGCTAGCTCATAGCAGCAAAAGCACCAGCGACCCTGGCACCTCCGAAGTAAGGGATGGCAATGGCAAGCCATGGAGAAATAAGAATAAGTGTCGAAACAATACTGGAAGCACAGACGACATCGCAGTGAACGCCAGATTCAGTGGCTCCAGGCCCAGTCAACAGAAGAAGCCATACAAAGGCAACAGAGACGGTCCATCTATCTTGGACAAAATACTAAAAAGGCCTTGTCAGATTCATGGCACCCCTGATAAACCCGCAAATCATACCAACTGAAGTTGTTGGGTCTTCAAGAAGGCCGGCAAGTTAAATGCCGAACACAAGGGGAAAGGACCTCAAAATGAGGACGAGGATGAACCTCGCCAGCCGAACACTGGGGGACAAAAGAAATTTCCACCGGAGGTAAAAACTGTGAATATGATCTATGCTACCCATATCCCCAAGAGGGAACGCAAGCGCACACTCAGGGACGTTTATGCCGTAGAACCTGTCGCCCCCAAGTTCAACCCATGGTTGGCTTGTCCAATACCTTTGATCGCGGGGATCATGCAACCAGTATCCATCATGGAGGTTCGCGGTCCAAGTGCTCGATCCTATAATCGAAGGATATCATCTTACTCGAGTCCTTATGGACAACGGCAGCAGTCTCAATCTTATATACCAAGACACTGTTCGCAAGATGGGGATAGACCTGTCAAGAATTAAGCCCAGCAGCACTACCTTTAAAGGAGTGATACCATGCGTAGAAGCCCGCTGCATGGGCTCATTAACATTAGAAGTCATATTCAGCTCTCCTGATAACTTCAGAAGCGAAGTGTTACTATTCGACATCGCTCCTTTTCGAAGTGGATATCATGCACTACTCGTAAGAACGACCTTCGCCCGCTTTAATGCAGTCCCGCATTATGCCTACTTAAAGCTCAAAATCCCCGGACCACGCGGTGTCATCATGGTCAACGGAAAAATGGAGCGCTCTCTCCGTACGGAGGAAGACACTGCGACCCTTGCAACCGAGGTCCAAAATGGCTTATTCAAGCCGAACAGTTCATCAGTCATCAAGACCACAAACACGGCTAAGCGTGGCTGGTCCGCACTACAATGCGGCGGCTCAGAGGAACCTGAGCTCGATTAGCAGTTACGCCCCTGCTGACTGCCCCATAAGGTGGTAGTATACGTACCTCGCGTACACAATTATGCCCTTAAAATACCTTGGCCGGCGCTGGGGGCACACTGCATACAAACAGTCCATAGTTCGGCTTGACCCTATTCAGACTCTAAAATACATTTTATTTTTTAGGTTCATTAAAAGAACCAACGTCACTTGCGGCTGTGAAGGACAATCTTTTCCAGAATTCTTTTTCCTATTTTACAAACGGCCATCATAATTCCCCTCTTCAAGGACACATTACAAAGGAGAAAACAGTGCAGATGTGCAGCAGGGCCCCGTGTTGAGATTTCTTTTTCGATTCAGGCTCTGTGTAAACCTTTTTCTCTCTTTTATTTCTACTTTTTGGCATGTAAAATGCCCAAAGATGTTATCGGCATTATCTGTAACCAGACGGCTTGCCGTATTCAACGGGATATAAAAGAAGCAGTTTGGTTCCAATTCGCTTGGAGATTATTTTATTACCACATGTGTTCTCTCCCCACATCAGATTGCCACATGTGCCTTAATACCTGGGGGTTGTATTCGGCCCGACACACCTCCAAAAGTCTAAACACCTATAGGGAACTGTTCGGCATCTCGATATTGCATTATATGCATCGGCTCCAAATCATGTCTTGGGTCTATAGTTGGGTTACCCGGCTCCTATGCTTACCACCTTACGTTCCGCATTGTTAGGCTAAGGTAGTAAAGAGAGAACTACTATGATTGTACTACTGGCTTGTCCGGTCAAGTACCTCAGTAGAAGAAGCCAATAACTGACTGTCATGATGAAGCGAGAACCGGTCAAGCGATTCGGTGACCTAGTGTTATACTATGATCGATAGCGATCCACTCTGTGTTATACGAGGGGCTGGTCTTTGCCCAACCGCGTAAAACGGGCACCATAGTTCGCAAAGCCCTACACGCACCATGGGCTAGTACTTAGCCCCACAAGTCAAGCTCCTATGGCTAAGTGAAAGCAATAAAGCCGCATAGTCTGATCGCCTGGTTCGCTCCGTGGACACCTCCTCTATGGACCAAGACGTTGGATAAAGAGTGTTCACGCGCATTACCGAACATCCCTATAATATTTACATGGGGGCTGAAGCCAGCGACTGGAAACTTTCAAATTTAAATAAACAGTCGCACAGGAGGAAAAAGTCACTTATAATACAGAAGCGCAAAAATTATATATATCGGCACACAGGCATAGTCCTTACAATCCGAATACAATCATTCAAAGATTATATCCTTTGAGCACTGTCCCTCTACTAGGAGGGATCCTTCTACGATGTCACCAATGTACCTTTCTGGCTTCCGGTGATCCTTGCCCTCTGGCGGGCCAGTAGTTTCTATCTCCGTGGCCTTCATCGTCGCCCAGTGCACCATGACGCGGGCGAAGGCCATTCGTGCACCCTCTATGCAGGCCGTTCACTTAATAGCATCGACCCGCGGACTCGCGTCGACGAGTTTCTTCACCAATCCGAAGTAGCTACGTGGGATTGGATCAGTGGGCCATAGTCAGACTATCAAAGTCCTTCATGGCCGTACCCGTCGTATTATGCAGCTCGACCAGCTGCTTCATCTCGTCATTGAGGGGCACCAGATGATTTGGCGCAAAAAACTGCGAGCAGAACAGCTTCTCCGTGTTGTTCCCCTCCTTGGCTCAGAAGTACTGGGCGGCATCGGCGATGCTCCTCGGGAGATCCGCAAACACGCTTGGAGAACTCCACAATCGCGTCAGCGCAAGATACCTCCTACCTTTGAAGATACTCTGCAAGAGAAAAGTCCTACCAGCTACTATTTGCCACGCTTGTTTTATCTCCTCGTGAGCACTGCGCGACTCACTTCACGCCTCCTTGGCAGCATTGACTGCCGTGTTGAGTTCGGATGCTTGTTCTGAAGTCTTCTGCTCCAATGCCTCGCACTTGTGAATGGCATCTCGCAGCTCATCCTCGACTTCGGCACCAGAGACTTGTGTTGTTGACGCACGGCCTGTTCGGCCTTTAGGTCGACAGTCGCTTTGTCAGCAGCTGCCCTGCTTGCCTTGGCCTTAGCAAGCTCACCCTTAAGGGCCTCGACCATAGTTGCGTCAGCTATTCCACAAATCAGGTAACACAAATAAGCTCACGCCCACACATATAGTGTCTTAAAATTTCAATTCTTTGTAAACCTGCATACCTTGTGTTTCATCAAAACGCTTGTTGACAAGGTCGAGCTGCTCGTCAGCTAGTTTCAGTTCCGATTAAGCTCAGAAACCTCTACGGCTTGGACAGATGCTGCTACTAGCGAAGCCTGTTCAAAAACATAGTACAAAGTTCAGCTCTGTTAAATACTATAACATGGATACTTTGTCTGATTCTGTCCAGAATCCAACAAAGCATCAGGGGTTGCTGTCTATATATATATATATATATATATATATATATATATATATATATATACATGAAATAAAAAAGTACTTTTTAGAAAATTACATCGCATACCTCGAAGCCTGCCAGTAGGATGTTGAAGGCTTCGTTCAGTCCACCTTTGACGGAGTGAATCTTCTCCATGAGCGCACTCATCAGAGTGCGGTGTTCCACAAAAATGGAAGCACCTCTCGGTGTTTCCTCTAGAGTGTTCGGCACCTCCGAATTGACGGCAGGCGCCGTTTGAGCTGTCGTTTCTTCCCCCATTACGGGGGCTGATTTCCCAATTCGGGAGCTGCACCGGGCTCCGGAACGGTGTTTGGCGGGGGCCCGGATTGCTTGGGCCCCCCTACTTCGGTCACCATGGGGATTGCTCCCTCTTGGTTAACGGCGGCTGCGGGATTGACCTCGAGCGCCCTCTCGTCTGTCCCACTCCCACTTGCTCGAACAGGGGAAGCTTGTAGAGAGGACACCTAGGCGTCCCCTAAGATGGGCGATGAGCCCAGCGGAGGCGTATTGCTCTCCACCATCTCTGGCGCTAGAGAATTCCCCGATGACAGTGAAGCCTCGGGGAGCACATGTGGAGGACTATATCAAAAAAAATAACCTTGTTTAGATACTGAAAAGTAATTCAACCAAACATAAGCAGCTATCTTCTGAGTACTTACGATTCGGCCAGGGGCTTAATCCTGGGTTGAACTCGGAACTTGTGTTCGGACATTGAGTCTGAATTGTCCGGAAGGTTCTGTTTCTTCTTGAGCGCCGCCTTGCCCGCATCAGTGGGGGCCTCTCTCTTCCTCCACCTTGCCTTAACGGGGGAGTCATCTTCTTCTTCCTCCTCCTCCTCTTCTTCTTCGGAGGAGAGGTGGGAGTCGGTTTCCCCGGACCTTGTGTCCGCGGGACCCTTAGGGCAGAGGTTGCTCTTGACCTCCTTGCCCTTCTTCTTGGCCTTCTTCTCCAGCGCCTTGTACAGTGCCGGAACCAACATTGCCGTCAGCTGAGGCGTCTCTGGGTCTTCACGCAAGGGAGCCGGGCACTTGATCTGCTCCGCCTTTTTCGTCTAGGTCTGGATAGAAAGCAAAAACTCTAACTCCTGTTATAATTGAAATATAGACGGAGTATTCGGCAGAAATTCTGATTACCTCTGAAGAAGTGACCACGCTGCTGAAGCCCTTCTCCTCGGTCTCTGCCAGCTACCTCTTTTGGGCCTTGAAGAGCTACTTCCAGATGTCTTCATGCGTGGTTCCGAAGAGGTTCTTGAAGGGATGGGGCTCTTCCAGATTGAACTCCCATAAATGGGAGTCCAGGCGTTGGCAGGGAAGGACGCGGCGGAAGTGCATTACCTGAATCACATTAGTGAGGAGGGTGCCCTTTGTTATCATGCCAGAGATGCGATTTTGGAGGGCTAGCACCTCCAGCTGAGACCCCCAATCCGGACTCTTATCGGTCCACGAGGTAAGCCTCTCCGGGGGTCCAGATCTGAGTGCGGGCATCGTCGCCCACTTGGTGTCATAGGGCTCAGTGATGTAAAACCACTCCTGCTGCCAGACCTTGTTCGTCTCCACAAGGGCCCCCTTTGGCCAAGTGGCATTGGCGATCTTGCTCACCATGGCTCCTCCACAATCTGCGTGTTTCCCGTCAACCACGTTTGGCTTCAGATTGAATATCTTGAGCCATAAGCCGAAGTGTGGGGGGACGCGGAGGAACGCCTCACATAGCACTATGAAAGCTGATATGTGGAGGATTGAGTTCGGGGCAAGATCATGGAAATCCAGCCCGTAGAAAAATAAGATGCCCCGGACAAAGGGGTGGAGAGGAAATCCCAGCCCCTGGATAAAGTGAGAGAGGAAGACCGCCCTCTCACTCGGCTTAGGGACGGGGCTCACCTCTCCCTTTTCGGAGACCCGGTGCGCTATATCGTCAGCGAGATAGCCTGCACTCTAGAGATTCTTCGTGGTCTTCTCCGTGACCGTAGAAGCCTCCCACTTTCCCTTAGAACCGGGTCCGGCCATTGCTGGGAAGGGAGGCGATGGTGGAGGAGTCGAGAGTTGTGGGCGCAAGAGCTGTGGGCGCAGGAGCTAAGGAGATTGGAAAGCTAGGGCTTGAGGAGAGCGTAGGGTTAATGGGAAGGATTTGCGTCCTTTTATAAGTGGTGAATGCTAAATGTCCCCCCACTCCAGCCGTAAACCTTGCCGGTTCCCAACGTAGTCGTGCGTAAGGCGTGGTTGGGATGCTCACGTCATATTGATAAGGATCCCGCAATAAGCGGGCATGATCTCTGTTTTGACAAGATGTGCCAATGGGGCTATACCTCGAAACGCGAAACTGGGGCCAAGAAAACGGTTTGATATATTAAGGGGTCAAGCGTGACGTTTCGCTAAAAAAAATTCAGTAAAGACACGATGTCCGTTTTTCGATACCTTGCCTTCAAGGCTAAGGGTTGTACTAACCATGCAGAGCCGGACATAGTACCTTTATGTAGGGAATGTTGCTTCAATATGTTCGGTAGGAGGAACCCGCCTTGCAATGCCAAAGACAGTACGTGAGCCGAACTCATCGTCATCGAAGACTGGTTCAGGGGCTACTGAGGGAGTCCTGGATTAAGGGGTCCTCAGACGGTCGGACTGCTCGTTATGGGCTGGACTGGTGGGCCGTGAAGATTATTGCTGAAGACTATCTCTCGTATCTAGATAGGACTCCTGTGTGTGTGTGTGTGTGTGTGTGTGTGTGTGTGTAAAAAAGCAAGTTTAGAGTCCGAGTGTAATACTTTCCTTCCTCTGCAAGATGGTCATGCACAACCCTAGGTCCCTCTGGTGCATATATAAACCGGAGGGTTTAGTCCGTAGAGACAACAATCAAGATTACATAGGCTAGACTCCTAGGGTTTTAGCCATTACGATCTCGAGGTAGATCAACTCTTCTAAACCCATATTCATCAAGATCAATCAAGCAGGAAGTAGGGTATTACCTCGACCGAGAGGGCCCGAACCTAGGTAAACATCGTGTCCCCAATCTCTTTTTACCATCAATCCTCAAATGCATAGTTCAGTACCCCCTACTCGAGATCTACTGGTTTTGACATCGACAAGCTTCCTCCTCTGTGTGGTGACTCCACTGAACCTTGCAGAACTTGATGATCTTGGTACGAGTGATTCGCTCTGTAGGCTCAATAATCTTAACAGGCTTCTCCTCATAAGTCAAATCACTCTCCAACTGGATTGCCTCCAATGGCACTGTATCTCTCAAAGCAATATATGTCATCTCTGCATGACACTTCTTCAGATGGGAAACATGAAACACGTCATGAACTACTGACAAAGCCTATGGTAATTCCAACTTGTATGCAACCTCTCCTCTGCGTTCCAGAACTATGTATGGCCCCACAAATCGTGGTGATAACTTTCCTTTGACTCCAAATCTCTTAATTCCTCGAAGTGGAGACACTCGAAGATATGCTCTATCTCCCACTTCACATATCACTTCCATGTGTCTAGCATCGGCATAACTCTTCCGCCTGGACTTAGCTATCTTAAGTCTGTTATGAATCAACTTGACCTTCTCCTTAGAATCCCTGATCAAATCTGATCCAAGCAACTTGTGATCTCCAACTCCATCCCACATCAAAGGTTTCCTGCATTTCCTCCCATACAATGCCTCGAAAGGGCCCTTATGCAAACTAGCTTGATAGCTATTGTTGTACGAGAACTCCGCATAAGGTAAGTTATCATCCCAACTAGACCCATAGTCTAGTGCACAAAAGCTCTCAACATGTCGTCCAGAATCTGATTGACTCTCTCTATCTGCCCATCTGTCTGTGGATGGAAGGTTGTACTGAACTCTAGCCTGGTACCCAAAGTTTCGTGTAACTGATTCCAAAACTTTGAGGTAAACTGTGTTCCTCTATCTGATACAATGGTCCTTGGAACTCCATGCAGACATATGATCCTAGTCATATATATCTTTGCTAGCTTAGCACTTGTATAGGTGGTTTTCACTGGAATAAAGTGAGCAACCTTGGTCAAACGGTCAACTATTACCCATATGGAACCATAGCCTGAACGGGTCTTGGGTAATCATGTGATCAATTCCATACCAAGCTTGTCGCATTTCAAATCAGGTATCGGCAACGTCTGAAGTGAACCTGCTGGTTTCTGATGCTCTGCCTTTACTCTGTGACATACATCACATATTGCTACATACTCAACAATTTCTCTCTTCACACCGGCCCACCAAAAACTTTCCTTCAAGTCCAAATACATCTTGGTGTTGCCTGGGTGTATCGAGTAGGGTGAGTCATGAGCCTCCTGAACAATCAACTTCCTTATCACTGGGTACATAAATCCATTGCTCAAACCATATGGTTCCATGTTCATCCTCACAGAATCCTTCTACTTTCCCTTTGCTCATCATTTCCTTTATCTCAGCAATATTTGGTCCAGCTTCTGGGCTTCTATGATTTTTTCCAACAAGGTTCACTGAATCTCGAGTGTGGCAGCATAACCTCTTGGGACTATTTCAAACTGAAGGTCTCTAAGCTCATCACATAACTCATGAGGTAAACCTCCTGCTGTAAGGGTGCTAACATAACTCTTACGGCTCAAAGAATCCGTCACAACATTGGCTTTTCCTGGATGATAATGCACACTCATGTCATAATCCTTTAGAAGTTCCAACAATCTCCTTTGCCTGAGGTTCAACTCCTTCTGCGTGAAGATATACTTCAAACTCTTTTGATCTGTGTAAACATCACAACGATTCAAAATAAGATAGTGCCTCCATGTCTTGAGTGCATGCACTATGGCTGCCAACTCCAAATCATGCATGGCATAGTTCAACTCATGAGGTCGAAGCTGTCGTGAGGCATAAGCTACAAGTTTTCCCTCTTGCATAAGAACACCTCCAAGTCCCTGACGTGAAGCATCACAATACACCTGAAAATCCTTGTATACATCAGGAAAAAATAGCACTGGGGCTGTAACCAAATGCTTCTTCAACTCTTGAAAGCTGGCTTCATACTCTTCAGTCCAAATGAACTTGGTGTTCTTCTTCAATAACGTTGTCATGGGCCTTGCGATCTTGGAGAAATTCTCAATAAACCTCCGGTAATATCCCGCAAGTCCAAGGAAACTGGGAATCTCACCAACTGTGGTGGGTGCCTTCCATTCTGTGACTCCTCTACCTTGGAAGGGTCTACTGCAATCCCTTCACCTGACACGTCATGTCCAAGAAATCCGATTTCCTTTAGCGAAAACTCACACTTGTTGAACTTGGTTTAAAGTTGGTGTTCTCTGAGCTTCTCCAGAACTAAGCGCATATGTTCGTCATGTTCCTCCTCATTCTTGGAGTAAACAAATATATCATCAAGGATACCACTACAAACATATCCAAGAACTCCATGAATACCTTGTTCATCATACTTATAAAATAGGCAGGGGCATTAGTCAAACCAAAGGACATGACAGTATACTCATAAAGACCATACCTCGTGGCAAAAGCTGTCTTGGGTATATCCTTCTCATGGATCTTCAACTCGTGATTACCTGATTGAAGATCAATCTTAGAGAAAACACTATCTCCTTCTAGCTGGTCAAACAAGTCATTGATCATCGATAGGGAGGTACTTGTTCTTGATTGTCACCTCGTTCAAAGAATGGTAGTCCACACACATCCTCAAGGTTCCATCCTTATTCTCCACTAAGAGTACTGGGGCTCCCCAAGGCGATGAAGTCAAGTGAATATACCCTTTATCTAGCAACTCCTTATTCTACTTCTTGACTTCCTCTAGATCATTAGCGGGCATCTGATATGGCCTCTTGGAGATAGGTCATGTGCCTGGTAGCAACTCAATCAAAAACTCAATCTCTCGATCTGGTGGCATACCGGGTAACTCCTCTAGGATTACATCGGGATAATCCTTCACCACTGGTACTTCTTCCTGGACAACTCCCGTAAGAGAGTTCACCTGAGTCCTCTTAGGTTTAAACCTGGACACATGCTTGATCCTCTTCTCCTCTAGGGTGGTGAGAAATATTGATCTACTAGCACAATCAATGTTCCCCCATACTTGGACATCCAGTCCGTACCTAGGATTACATCCAACCCTTGGGACTCTAGTATGATCACATGTGTGGGAAAAACATGTCCCCGTATGTTTAGAGATAACTAAAAACATCCTAGACTAGCCATAGACTGTGCTCCCAGGGAACTCACTAGGATAGGTGACTTAAGAGCTATGGTAGGCAACTTATGTTTATCCACAAATCCCCTTGATATGAATGAATGTGATGCATCAGTGTCAAAAAGAACGAGTGTTGGAAAGGAATTTACCAAAAACATACCAATCACTGCATCAGCCTGCTCATAGACTTTTTCCACATTGACATGATTCACACGCCCCTTAGTTAAGGGGTTGGGCTTCTTGCCTCCAGAATTCCATTGTTGTTTCCATTATGTAGCTCGGGACACTCGTTGGAGTAGTGCACTGTCTTCTTGCACTTGAAGCGGGTAATGTGACTCAGATCGTTCTTCATTGGTGTAGAAGAGCTGAAATGTTGCTGATTGCAGTTTCCTCCATCGCCATTGCCATTCCCATGCTTGTGACCATGGTGGTTGTCTCCATTTCCTCCATGTTGAATGTGACCTCCATGGTTATGATGATTTCCTCCAAACTTTCTAGTGCCTGATCCTGAACTTCCTGAGTACGGGTTGTAGCAGGCCTTCTGCTGAACTCCAGAGTTGAACTTTCCCTATCTGTACTTACTCTTATGGTTCTCGATCTGCTAGTGCTTACCTTCGATAATGGTAGCCTTGTAAACCATCTCCTGGTAGTTCCCGAAGTTTGCCATGGTTAACTGAACTCCTAACTCATTGTTCGGTCCCTCAAGGAATTTCTCCTGTCTGGCTGCATCAGTGGCCACGTCATCTGGGGCATAACGGGCCAACATGCTGAACTCATAGCTATCGTGTGTCCTCCCTGGCACAAGCTACGAAACTCCTTCTCCTTTAGACTCATGGCTCCAACTGAGACATGAGCAGCGCGGAATGCCTGCTGGAACTGAGTCCAAGTCACAATCTCCATGGGGTACATGGTGGTGTAGTTCTCCCACCATGCAGCTCTCGGTCCATCCAGCTGGTGAGCCGCAAACCTCACCTTCTCAGCGTCATTGCATCCTATTATGACCAACTCCCTTCCTTTCTTGCGGAGCTAGTCATCTGCGACAATCGGCTCGATGCTGCTTTAAAACATTGGTGGGTTCATCCTCGGGAAACGGGTAAGGCTATCCACTTGGGGTGGCAGCGATGGGTTGTTTTTGTTGTGGTTCTGGTTCTCCATGAGCATCTACATAAGAGTATTTTGATGCTGGATCAACTGGGTGAGTTCGGTGGAAAACTGGATCCCGGGTCACGTCTCGGAGACATCTGATGGGTTTAGAGTGGATGAGAACTTAGAATATAATGTGACACCCCGAGACCGGTGCGCCAGGTGTCAGCCAGTTATTCGTCGTCGTTGCCATGTCATCTTGCTTGCGTGTTGCATTTTTCCATGTCATCGTGTGCATTGCATCATCATGTTTTCAAAACTTGCATCCGTCCGAGTTCCCTCGTCCTTTCCGTTGTCCGTTCTGAGCCCAGACACACTTGCACGCGCCCGCGGCACCTTCGAATATTTATTTTATGAGTGGCCGGCAAATGTTCTCGGAATGGGATGAAACTTGGCGTGTGGTCTTATTTTAGTGTAGACAGGCCGCCTGCCAAATTTCATCGCATTCGGAGCTCGTTTGATAGCCCAACCGTTAAACTATAGCGGCACTAGTCGCCGGTTAATTCGTCAGACGTTTTCGGTCTCCGAAAACCTCCCCGGGTCACTCTCTCTTCTCTCCTCTCAGCCCGGAGGCCTCCTACACAGCCCACCAATCAGCCCACTAGGACTTCCCTAGCCTCCCCCGCGATCGGATCCATCGGATCGCGATCGGAGGGCTCAAAAACCCCTCCAAACACCCCCAAACCCTAATCCCTAGACCCCCCCCCTTGCCTATTTAAGCACATCCCCTTGCCATTTTTGGCCTCCTCCTACCTCCCACCTTGTTTTCCGCGTAGCCAATCCCCTCCTCCTCCATTTTCTGGCCCGACCACCTCATAAGCGCCACGTGGCAACCTCCTAGTGGCCAGCCACGGCCACGCGGGCGCCCATAGCCAATGGGACGGCGCCACGCATCCCTCCCCGCGCCACCTCAGCCTCCCGCGTCTCCCTCCTCAGCATGCCAGCCACCGCGGCCCGCTCGGCCCGAGGCCGGCCCGCCCGGGCCCGACCGCGCCCCCGCGGGCACCCGAACCTCCAGTCGCCTCCCGCAGCGCTCGATCCAACATGGATCAAGGCAGTTGCCTCCGTCGCCGGTTCCCTACCCCGCCGCCAGACTCCTCCTGCGTCAGCTCGCCGCCCAACGCTCCTCTGCAGTCGCCGGCGACCAGGCAGTCGCCGCCGCGCATGCCCCCTCTCCAACCCCCGCCGCCGAACCCTGGGCCCTCGCCTCCCTCGTCGGCCCTCGCCGGAGGCCGCGTCCGCCGCCGCCACAAGCTCCGCCGGACCCCGCCGGTTCCATTCCGGCGAGATCTGCCTCCCTCCATGGCTGGAGTCCAGCAGCCGCGTCCCGGCCGCAATAGATCCCGTCGTCGGACCTCTGCTCGTGCACGCACGAGGAGGAGGATGACCCATCGGCCTCTTGGGCCCCGGCCCAGCCGCCTCCGGCCCATCCCCAGCTCCGGGCCTCTCTAGGCCTGCCTCCGTTGCTCGTGGGCCACGGCCCATCTTCCCCCCCCCCCCCCCCCCCCCCCCCCCCCCCCCCCCCC
>LR738709.1:148858635-148895831 GCA_902687465.1 Secale cereale
CCAGATCCCCTCCGGCCCATGGCCCGCTGGTGAGCTGCCCACTAAACCTCGTCATGTGCGTTATATAGTTCTTTTCGCCCGCTCTGTTTTTTTTTTCCAAAGTAAAAAAAACTGCTAAGTCTTTTCTGTCATAAAAATGTTGCATGTTTGCATGGTTGTAACTTGATGTGTGTATGTCCAAATTGAGTGTATGAGATGTCAAAATGATCGTGGTGATATGCTCTTCACTTTGTTCCATTGTGCCATGATTGTTTGACTTCATCTTGATGCTCTAATCTCTGTAGCAAGAGTGCTACTTGTTAAAACTGCTGTTAACTATAATTTTGTTGCATACTTGTGGTGCTTGTAACTTTGTACATGTTTATCCAAATGGAGCATATGATATGTCAAAATGTTCATTGTGAAGTGCTCTACATGTTGGTTGCTGTAGCATTCATGTTAGGTGCCATATTGCCATGTTAATATCTATTGCAAAAGTGCATTTGGCTGTTAAGTGCTGAAACTTGTTATGAGATGCTGATTTCACTTGCTCATCGCTATTGATGTGTTTGTCTTTCATGCCTCATGTCTATTGTTTTAGAAGCACAATCATATGGTCTTTGCTGTGGTGCAATCAACTTTCCATGATATGCCTTGAGGTGACTTAAACAAGCTTGTAAACATGCCATGTTGTTGTTGCTGTTTTATACTTAGTAAAAAACTGCTAAGTCTGGAATCTGTTATAACCTGATGCTATGTTTGCTTGATGCCCCACTCAAATCCATGCTTGTTTTGGAATGGACAATGACCATGTCTTGTTGCCCATGTTATTGTCTATCCATCCATGCCTTTACTTGCTCATATGGCCTGCTGTAGCTTATTTATTTCTTGATCTCAAGTTGCTATAAATTATACCTGTCAGGATTTTATCAGCATGTTCAATTTGGTGGAGCTTGTTGTTATTGATCCATGCCTCCTATGAAGATGCTCCAATGGAGTTGTTTGCTGTATGATATGTCTACTACATGTCCATGCTCTTTATGTTCTTATTAAAGTTGATATGCCTGTTGTTTTGTGCCTCCGAAGACAGCATCGTGATGATGTTTTTGCCTTCCCAGATTTTGACTAAGTCTGGATAATTTTATTGCAACTTGCCATGCTTGTTTAAATGTATTCCAGCAAGCTTTTGGTTGTGTTCTAAGTTCATGCTTGTTAAGTATCATGTATACTTCACATCCATGCTTCTTGTTATCATGTTTGAGTGATGTAGCATATATTTACCTTGCTCCAAAGTTGTTATGTGGCTGTTAACTTCAGCTTTGCTTTGTTACTTGTTTTGCTCGTATCTTTTAGCCCGTTGCTCTGTTTTGAGTGTGTCTTATATGAAACTTGTGTGATTTTGCATGTAGAATCATAATATCATATTTTTTTACATGTTTGGAGTGTTTTTTCTTGATGTTTGGGTGCATATTGCACCAATGCCATGCTTGACTTGTTTTGCTCATATCTTCTAGGCCGTAGCTCCGAATTAGACAAACTTTATATGAAACTTGACTAGAATTTCATGTAGATCATCATGGTGGATTTGCACCTGCTGTTTAACCACTCTAACTTAAGGTTTGTTCAGATCTGGACTAATTTCAAATTATGCTTATGAGGACTTACCAGATTTGTTATGTGTTGATTCCGGCCTCATTTAAACTTGTTGGCTTGTGTTGTTCTTGTGTGCTTCATCCCTTGCCATGTATTGCATCATATAGAATTTTTCCTTGCATCATACTTGGTTGAGCATCTTGTCATGTTCTCGTGTTGTGTGTTCACTTTGTTGTGTGCTTCTTCTCGCTAGTTCTTTTCCGTTGCGATCGTGAGGATTCGTTCGACTACATGTGGTTCGTCTTCAAGGCTTCTTCTTCATCTACTTCATGGAACCGTTCTTCTTCCTTGCGGGATCTCAGGCAAGATGACCATCACCTTGGATACCTTTACAACCATTGCTATGCTTAATTGTCTCGATGCTATCGTTATATGTCGCGCTACCCATCATTATTGTCAGCCCCTCTCCTTGTTGCCATGAAACCTCTAACCTTTGACACCTTCCCAGCAAAACCATTGTTTGGCTATGTTACCCGCTTGCTCAGCCCCTCTTATAGCGTTGTTAGTTGCAGGTGAAGATGAAGATCGTTCCATGTTAGAACTTGTTGTTGGAATATCACAATATCTATTATCATATTAACACACCTATACACTGGGCATGGGTGGAAGGCTTGGCCTTTTGCTCGGTGTTTTATTCCACTCATTCCACCCTAGGAGCCAATAAACCGGCATTATGTTCCTTGATTTTGCGTTCCTTACACAGTTGGGTATATGGGGACCCCTTGATAGTTCGTCTTTGAATAAAACTCCTCCAGCAAGGCCCAACATTGGTTTTAATTTGCAACATAATAAAAACTTAATTAATTAATTAATTCCATAGGGAGCTAGCGCTACCCGAGGATTCTTCTACATAGCAGGGGGCAGTGCTGATGGTGTTGGTCCCAAACGGGGGTTATGCGGGGCCACCACGGGGAAACTCGAGGATTGGTTTTACCTATAGGATCGCCCATCCGGTCATGGCCTGAGACGAGATACGCGCGGCTACTATAAGGGTGTCGACACACCGGGAGGTCTTGCTGGACTTTTTTTACCATTGTCGAAATGTCTTGTGCACCGGGATTCCGAGCCTGATCGGATTGTCCCTAAGATAAGGGGTGATAATATTATTATTACTTCTGCTGATCGTGAGAGCTTATGATGGGCTAAGTTGGGACACCCCTGCAGGGTTATGATCTTTCGAAAGACGTACCCGCGGTTATGTGGCAGATTGGAATTTGTTAATGTCCGGTTGTAGAAAACTTGACAGAGGATCCGAAGTAAAACACACAACTGTGTGAGTCACCGTGACTATCTCTTTTCACTTTGAGAAGAGAACACGATGGGGTTATGTTTGACTCATAGGTAGTTCAGGATCTTTAGCGATCATTACTAGTTTGCGACCGTTTGCGTAGATGCTCATCTTATTCTTGTACTCGTAAGTTAGCCACCATACTTATGCTTAGCCGCTGCTGCAACCTCACCACTCTACCTCTTCCTATCCATTAAGCTTTGATTGTCTTATTACCCATGGATATGGGATTGCTGAGTCCTCGTGGCTCACAGATACTACAACAACAGTTGCAGGTGTGCAGGTTTTCGATGACTTGACGTGAGAGCGATGATCGTTGTGTTGGAGTTCTTTCTTCTTCTTCTTCTTCTTCTTCTTCAGTCTTGGGTTAGGTTCTGGGTCGGTAGCCTGGGATACCAGATGGATGTCTTTGTGCTTTTCTTGTTTGCATCCGTAGTCGGATGTCTTGTATTGATGATGTTGTATTCATGTGACTTGTATGATTGTTGTATCCCCCATGTATGTATGTAATGGTACGATGTAATGATATCCATCTTGCTAAGCGCCCGAAATGCGGTTGTGCCCCAATCACGTAAGTGTCACGTGATCGGGATATAATCGCATCTTGGGTCTGACATATAATGAGGGCCTAATGAGTAAAATCACACTACCCATATGCACATGACAGAAATAAAACTTCAAACCACACCAGTTCAATTTCAATCAAAGAGGTTCACATGAATAATCAAACCTAAGGTAAGCCATGTCACAAGATTTGACATGGTCTTACAAATGAATAAAACTAAGCGAATAATGAAATCAAGTTCCTAAACTCTCATGGTGGTATAAAACCTAACTCTCATCGGACGATGACAGATCCATCATGTTGATGTAGGGCCTTCTTCCATCACTCTCCGTGTCGTCATCTCCGAGCTAGTAACATCCCAAATTTTCAATTTGGAATGTTATACATAGATCATACTGCATTCATATTTCTTTGCATTCTGTGCGTGGCGATCCTCGAAAATTCTAAGCAACTCAAGGACCTACGGAGAGAGTTGGGAATTCTACCATTTTCGTATTTGAGTTTTCTCGAATACCGGTACGAGGATAGCGTTGGTTTTAATTATTTTTCTCTCCTAAAAATATTTCTAAATAAAATATATGAGCGGAGATAATATGACTTCTCCAAAATAACAGAAATATTGGAGGAAAATATTAAATTCACTTTTGGTTTTACTCGGATTTTATTTGTGATTTTATTTGCATAGGAAAAATACACGTTTTTCAAAATTGCATCTAGGTCCGGCAAAAATGTTCACTTTGTCCTAAATATTATTAGAGGATGGTGAAAATTTATTTCGGAATTTTTGGAGTCCGTTTAGTATTTCTTTCGTTAGTTTTCGTACGTCAGGACTCGTTTTAAAAAAAAGTGCGAACCGACCTTGGGCCATAACCGGCTAGGACTCCCCTAGCCGGGGGCCTTTAAAAGGTGAGGCCCAGCCGGCCCCCCGCAGCTCGCCAGCCCGCCTCACCTCGCCCGCCGCGCCGAACCCTAGTCGTCACCGCCGCCTAGCGCCGTCGCCGCCGCCGCTGCCCGCCGCCACAGCACCGCCCGCCGCACCGCGCCGCCGCCGCCGGAGTTCGTCTTTTTCGAGGTAGCCGCCGGTTTTCCGTAAAAATCGTTCGGTTTTCTTTCAAAACCCTAGATTCATTTTTTTCTAGATCGGTCCGGTTTTCTTTTAGGTTTAGTTATTTAGCGGACGTTCGTTCGTACGTTCGTTTTAACGAATGTTGTTCACCCGTTAGCCGCAGACAGCGAACGTTCGTTCGTTAGCTAGATCGCCAGATTTCTTTTTCGGGGTATTTATCCGCGATTATTTCGATCGCAATCTCTGCCCTGATCTTGTTTTTCGTTTTTCTTTTCGCTCGAGAGTCAGAATCAGGTGATTCAAAATCCCATATCTTCGTCTCGACGCCCTCTTTCCGTTTAACCAACTTGAACAAGGTTTTGCTACTGTAAAATTTGACCCTAGATCAATCTAGTAGACGGATCTCGTTTCTTTCACAGTTTGAGTTTCGTTGCTTCGTTCGATTTGATTCTTTTTGCAAACCGGAGTTCTTAAGTTGAACTTTCTGGTTAGATCTTCTTGTTTGGAGTTTTGTTTGTGCATCATTGCTTGATTGCTTATGAATGCTATTGTTTGCTTGCGATAGAATACCCGGATTGTGAAGCGTGCTACTACGAGTCTCTAGGTTTTGCGAATCATCAGCAAGGCAAGTAACACTTTGATCATACCCCTTTATTACCCTGTTTTTATGCATTAGATCAAACCCTCACACATTGCATGAGTAGGATCTCTTAACTTGTGGGTCTGGGAAATAGATTGATGTAGAACCTATTACCTACATTATTTTCAAACACTTGGGAGTTACTTCTACGCTATGCTTAGGTTGCCATGCTATGCTCGTAGACGTGGTTTGGGTTTGAGTGAAATCCATGACACATGTGAGTTGTTAATTAATGGTTCAACTTAAGGTGGCTACTTGAATACACATCTGGATGGATTGGTTGTAGGGCACCTGGAGAATCCAGTGTTGTCCTAGGAAATCCCGGGGTTCCGTGTGATTGTCCTATGGAATGCCACCCAGGCTCAAAGGGATCATAAAACTATTCATGCTAGAAACTTCCATGTGCAGCCACAATGCCAATATGGGATGTGGCATAGTATGAGTAAGTTGTGTGAGCTCTTTCAGTGGTGGACTAGAAGATGTAGGGGAAAGTAGGTGTACCGGTCCACCCGGGGTAAAGAGTAAATGCTTCTGAAAGACTGTGTCTCGGTCATCCGTTTCTCAAACACCATGCAGTGCGAGAAATCCAACGGAGGAGATCGAGTCTTGTGGGAAAAGTGCACAAACCTCTGCAGAGTGTACAAACTGATCATGATTAGCTGTGTCCCCGGTTATGGACAATCTTGAGTATCTGGTACTTGAATTATTGGTTGATCTCATCACTCTAAAGTTAATTTGTTGGGTTAATGATTACTTTAATTGGGATTGAGTTGGAGGTACCTTCTCAATGATGTTTCAACTACCATGATAGTTAAAATAAAAGTTATTCCTTTGTTGTAGGGAAAAATTGGCTTTACGCAAAAACTTTAACCTTAGAGCCTCCACCAGCCAAATATGCATGTAGTGTTAGCCTTTATTCTGTTACTTGGCATCTTCTGTGTTATCTTGCTAGCATATTCCATGTGCTGACCCATTTCGGGCTGCAACATGTTACGTTGCAGACTTTTCAGACGAGGAGTAAGGCGTTCTAGGTCGTTTGTCCTGCACTCAGCTATGCCATTGGAGTTGATGGACTCACTTATCTTCCAAGCCTTCCGCTGTTATTTTGTTAGATGGCCTTAAGCCATAGACTTTTGTAATAAGTTCTCTTTGGAGACATTCGATGTAATAAGTGTGTGATTGCCACTCTGTTATAAATCCTTCAAGTATTGTATGTGTCAGCATTACCGATCCAGGGATGACACTAAAACACAGAGACTTCGGTCCATTCGGATCGTGGTCGCTACAAGATGGTATCAGAGCACACATTGACTGTAGGACACAACCACTAAGATAAAACCTAGGTCGCTCTTCTCTACTCATTTCTGACTCCTCTTCATTTTCTACTTCTTTAGGATGGTGGACCCAAGGAACAAGTTCACTCAACCAGATGAAGACACACCTTTTGGACGACACTTGAAGGAAGTCACTAGGTACCTGAACATAGGAATACCAAGCTTTATCGAGACCTACACCGCTACTTTACCAGAAGAGGAGCGATGGAGCATTCAAGTTCAAATTCCCGGGAGAACCTTCGCACCATCCACTGGACTAATAGAGTTTTCCTTTGACGCACCAACCTGGAGCCTAGGCAAGAGTATGGCAGCCCACATCACTATGGGAAGGATCGGAGAAATCTACAAGCAGGAGCTAAAGGACACCATCTACCAGATTTGTGGACGTCGAGATGAGCGTTGGGACATGATTAGTACCAGGAAGGACAGGTCCATTGCAGCGTTCATCCAGGAGTTAAACCAGCACATTCATCGACAGGAGCACCAGATGTGCGCATGGATGATAGGTTTGAAGAAGGCACTAACCAGGAACTTGGAGCTAGAAGAAGAACTCAAGTCTACTCGTGACGGATACGAGGAGGAGATGTTGATACTTGTGGAGAAGAATGATGATTTGACAAGGAAGCTAGGAGTATTCATGGGAGATCCAGCACTAGGAGGAGAGGAAGAGAAAGAAGAACCCAAGGAGATTCGTTCTGAAGATTACATCATCATCGACGACACGGATTCAGACCCCGATGATAGTGATGACGAAGACTATGAAGATGAAGCTGGAGCAGACATCATGGAATCTTCCACCGATCAAAATTTCTAGATGACCACCCTATGACTAGTAGTTTTCCCACACAAAGTAGTATTTAGAGCACTTTTGTAGCATTAGTTAGATCTTTGTGAGACCTTGTTTGAAATTGATTGGTGTGATATGATTGTGCTTGCCTCATGTGCATATGGGTAGTGATTTTCCCTTAGACCTCAGTTTCTATTCTAATCTCTTCCCTCTACACCCATCAGATGCCTCCAAGACGTGAGCCCGGATTTGAGTTTCCCCCTGAGGTCACTTAGTTGATCCAGCAGCAGAACACCTTGATGCAACTTCTTGTCCAGAATACTCAGAACAACCAGAACAACAATAACAGCCCACCACCACCACCCGTGGACAACCTGACACGTTTCTTAAGGTTGCAACCACTGGTGTTTGCTAGCAGCATTGAACCAATAGTTGTGGATGACTGGCTATGCAAGATTGGAAGGGATTTGACCACCGCCAATTGCTCGGATGCTGAGAAGGTGCGATTTGCCGCACATCAGTTGTCTGGACCAGCCACATCATGGTGGGAGAATTACACAGCCACTTTCCCCATAGCCAATGTCACTTGGGAGCAGTTTCAACAAGCTTTCTGTACTGCCCATGTCTCGACTGGAGCTATGAGCATGAAGAAGCGGGAGTTTCACAATTTGCGTCAAGGAAATCGTACTGTGGCTCGGTACGTAGATGAGTTTAGTACCCTATCTCGTTATGCCCCAGATGATGTGACCACAGATGCCGCTAAGCAAGAGAGGTTTATGGAAGGGCTAAATGATGAGATGAGCGTACAGTTGATGGTGGCAACCTTCAACAACTACCAGGAGTTGGTGGATAAGGCTCTTATGATTGAAGGGAAGCAGCAGCAGATTGAGAGCCGCAAGAGGAAGTATGGACAAGGAAGGAATAATTCTAGAGCCCAGCAAAAGCCCCGATTCGCTCCGAATTCGGGAGGATACACACATAACCATGGAAGCCACACCCACACTGGAGGAAGTTCTCACAACCACAATGGCTCCAAGAATGGGAATGGGAATGGAGCAAACAATACTCAGAACCGCTCTACTCCATCCACACCCGCCAAGAGGGATTTGAGCCACGTCACCTGTTTCAAGTGCGGGAAGAATGGACACTATGCCACGGAGTGCCCTGAAGCTAAGAATGGGAGCAAAAATGGAAGCGCCGGGAAGAATCCCAATCCATTCAATAAAGGACAAGTGAACCACGTGACCGTGGAGGAGGTTGAAGAGCAACCAGATGCTGTTGTCGGTAAGTTTATGGTTAAGTCATTTACCGCAATAGTTATTTTCGATACTGGTACATCGCATTCATACATTTCAAGGGGATTCGTGAATAGACATAAGTTGGCCACCCAAGTCCTTAAGACCCCCATGTTAGTAAGTTCTCCAGGAGTGGAGTATATGGCACATCAAGGATGTTTTCAGATGCCATTGGTCATAGGACGCCATGTTTTCCCCTCAGACCTGATAGTTTTGGAGTCACAAGGATTGGATGTAATACTAGGTATGGATTGGCTATCGATGTATGGAGGGAACATCGATTGTGCCAGTAAGTCCATTTTGCTTACCACCCCGGAGGGAAAAAGGATCAAGTATGTATCTAGGCATTCGCCTATAAGGACACAAGTGCATTCTCTCACGGGGGTTGTTCAGGAGGAAGTGTCTGTAGTAAAGGATTATCCGGATGTTTTTCCAGAGGAGCTACCTAGCATGCCATCGGATAGGGATATTGAGTTTTTGATAGAGCTGTTGCCTGGCACCGGACCTATATCGAAGAGACCATACCGGATGCCAGCGAATGATCTGGAGGAGATCAAAAAGCAGATTAAGGAGTTACTGCAGAAAGGATTTATTCGCCGGAGTTCATCATCGTGGGGAGCCCCAATGCTTTTGGTCGAGAAGAAGGATGGATCTTTAAGAATGGTCGTTGATTATCGAGCCCTGAATGAAGTGACGATTAAGAACAAGTACCCGCTGCCGATGATCAATGATCTGTTCGACCAACTCCAGGGAGCGAAAGTATTCTCCAAGATCGATCTAAGATCGGGATACCACCAGTTGAAGATCCGAGAGAAGGATATACCTAAGACAGCCTTCACCACTAGGTATGGGCTATATGAGTATACGGTTATGTCATTTGGATTGACTAACGCCCCTGCATATTTCATGAGTATGGTGAATAAGGTGTTCATGTAGTTCTTGGATAAGTTTGTCGTGGTATTCATTGATGATATTTTGGTGTACTCGAAGAACGAAGAGGAACCCGCGGAGCATTCGCGTTTGGTACTAGAGAAGCTCAGAGAACATCAGTTGTTTGCCAAGTTTAGCAAATGCGAGTTTTGGTTGAAAGAAGTTGGATTTTTAGGGCATGTTATATTTGGAGAAGGTATAACACTGGACCCCGTCAAAGTGCAGGCAGTCACGGAGTGGTTGGCACCCACTTCCGTTGGAGAGATCCGCAGTTTTCTTGGACTCGCGGGATATTACCGGAGATTCATAGAAAATTTCTCCAAGATTGCAAAGCCAATGACGACATTGTTGAAGAAGGAGACAAAGTTCCATTGGACCGAAGAGTGCGAAGAAAGTTTCCAGGAGTTGAAGAAACAGTTGACGACAGCCCCAGTGCTGATTTTGCCAGATATACGCAAGGAGTTCCAAGTGTATTGTGATGCTTCACGCTTAGGACTTGGAGGAGTACTCATGCAGGATGGAAGAGTTGTTTCTTTTGCATCTCGTCAACTGCGACCGCACGAGTTGAATTATGCGACGCATGATCTAGAGTTAGCAGCTGTAGTGCACGCTCTCAAAACTTGGAGACATTTCCTTATTGGAAATCGTTGTGATGTGTACACGGATCACAAGAGTTTGAAGTACATTTTCACTCAGAAGGAGCTGAACCTCAGACAAAGGAGATGGTTGGAGCTTATAAAGGATTACGATATGAAGCTGCACTATCACCCAGGAAAGGCCAATGTCATTGCAAACGCTTTGAGCCGGAAGAGTTATGCGAATACCCTAGTAAAAGGGGGATTGCCACAGGAGTTAGCAGAAGATCTCAGGGAGCTTTGTTTGGAGATAGTTCCTAGAGGTTTTGTCGCAACATTGGAGGTTCAGTCAACATTGCTAGGAAAGATGCGTGAAGCCCAGAAGGATGACAAGGATATTTTCGAGATAAAGAAGAGGATGGGTGAGGGAAAAGCCATGGGATTTCTTGAGGACGAGCACGACACCTTGTGGTTTGAGGATCGAATTTATGTGCCCAACGACCCGGAGATCAGGAAGTTGATACTGCAGGAAGCACATGATTCGCCATACTCGATACACCCCGGAAACACCAAGATGTATTTGGATTTGAAGGAGCATTTCTGGTGGACGGGAATGAAGAAGAATATTGCCGAGTATGTAGCCGTATGTGATGTATGCCAGAGAGTAAAGGCAGAGCATCAGAAGCTAGCAGGATTGCTACAGCCTATGCTGATACCCGAATGGAAGTGGGGGAAGCTTGGCATGGACTTTATCACCGGATTGCCCAGGAGCAAATCAGGATATGACTCAATCTGGGTACTAGTGGATCGCTTGAACAAAGTAGCCCATTTTATCCTCATGAAAACCATGTATACCAGTGCGAAGTTGGCCAAGATATACATGACCAGGATCGTATGTCTGCACGGAGTTCCGAGGACCATTGTATCAGATAGAGGAACACAGTTTACCTCAAAATTTTGGCATCAGCTACACCAAACTTTGGGAACGAGGCTGGAATTCAGTACAGCTTTTCATCCGCAGACAGATGGACAGACCGAGAGAGTCAATCAGATTCTGGAGGACATGTTGAGAGCCTGTGTGCTAGATTATGGATCTAGTTGGGATGACAATTTACCCTCGCTGAGTTCTCGTACAACAACAGTTATCAGGCCAGTTTGAAGATGGCACCGTTCGAAGCATTGTACAGAAGGAGATGCCGAACGCCGTTAATGTGGGATGAAGTTGGAGACCGTCAGTTGTTTGGACCAGACCTGATCAAAGAGTCTGAAGAGAAGGTTAAGTTGATTCGGGATAGACTGAAGGTAGCTCAGTCCAGGCAGAAGAGTTATGCAGACTCGAAGCGCAAGGAAGTAGCCTATGAAATTGGAGATAGAGCATACCTGAGAGTATCGCCTCTGCGAGGAGTTAAACGTTTTGGAGTTAAGGGAAAGCTAGCCCCAAGATTTGTGGGACCTTACCGTGTTTTGGAACGCATGGGAGAGGTTGCCTATAAGTTGGAGTTACCCGAAGGATTGTCGGGAGTGCACGATGTGTTTCATGTTTCACAGCTTAAGAAGTGACATGCGGAGATGGCCGATATCCCGCTAAGAGACACAGTACCTCTAGAGGCAATTCAGTTGGATAGTGATCTGACTTACGAGGAGAAGCTTGTCAATATTCTCGAACTCTCGAGTAGAGTCACCCGCAGTAAGGTTATCAAGTTTTGCAAAGTTCAGTGGAGTCACCACACCGAGGAAGAAGCCACCTGGGAACAAGAAGATGATCTACGCAAGGACCACCCACACCTGTTCTCTAGCCAAGCCGAGTCTCGGGGGCGAGATTCATTCTAAGGGGGGTAGGTTTGTAACATCCCAAATTTTCAATTTGGAATGTTATACATAGATCATACTGTATTCATATTTCTTTGCATTTTGTGCGTGGCGATCGTCGAAAATTCTAAGCACCTCAAGGACCTACGGAGAGAGTTGGGAATTATACCGTTTTCGTATTTGAGTTTTCTCGAATACCGGTACGAGGATAGCGTTAGTTTTAATTATTTTTCTCTCCTAAAAATATTTCTAAATAAAATATATGAGCGGAGATAATATGACTTCTCCAAAAATAACATAAATATTGGAGGAAAAATATTAAATTCACTTTTGGTTTTACTCGGATTTTATTTGCGATTTTATTTGCATAGGAAAAATACGCGTTTTTCAATATTACATTTAGGTCCGGGAAAAATGTTCACTTTTTCCTAAATATTATTAGAGGACGATGAAAATTTAATTCGGAATTTTTGGATCCCGTTTAGTATGTCTTTCGTTAGTTTGCGTACGTCAGGACTCGTTTTTAAAAATAAAAAATGCGAACCGACCTTGGGCCGTAACCGACTAAGACTCCGCTAGCCTGGGGCCTTTAAAAGCCGAGGCCCAGCCGCCCCCCCCCCCGCCCCCGCAGCTCACCAGCCCGCCTCGCCTCGCCCGCCACGCCGAACCCTAGCCGCCCGCCGTTGCCGAACCCGCCGCCGCCGGAGTTCGTCTTTTTTGAGGTAGCCGCCGGTTTTCCGTAAATACCGTTCGGTTTTCTTTGAAAACCCTAGATTCGTTTTTTTCTAGATCGGTCGGTTTTTCTTTTCGTTTTAGTTATTTAGCGGACGTTCGTCTGTACGTTCGTTTTAACGAATGTTGTTCGCCCGTTAGCCGCAGACAGCGAACGTTCGTTCGTTAGCCTGTTCGTCAGTTTTCTTTTTCGGGGTATTTATCCGCGATTATTTCGATCGCGATCTCTGCCCTGATTATGTTTTTCGTTTTTCTTGTCGCTCGAGAGTCGGAATCAGGTGATTCAAAATCCCAGATCTTCGTCTCGACGCCCTCTTTCCGTTTAACCAACTTGAACAAGGTTTTGCTACTGTAAAATTTGACCCTAGATCAATCTAGTAGACGGATCTCGTTTCTTTCGCAGTTTGAGTTTCGTTGCTTCGTTCGATTTGATTCTTTTTGCAAACCGGAGTTCTTAAGTTGAACTTTCTGGTTAGATCTTCTTGTTTGTAGTTTTGTTTGTGCATCATTGCTTGATTGCTTATGTATGCTATTGTTCGCTTGCGATAGAATACCCGGACTCTAAAGCGTGCTACTACGAGTCTCTAGGTTTTGCGAATCATCAGCAAGGCAAGTAACACTTTGATCATACCCCTTTATTACCCAGTTTTTATGCATTAGATCAAACCCTCACACATTGCATGAGTAGGATCTCTTTACTTGTGGGTCTGGGAAGTAGATTGAGGAGAACCTATTACCTGCATTATTTTCAAACACTTGGGTGTTACTTCTACTCTATGCTTTGGTTGCCATGCTATGCTCGTAGACGTGGTTTGGGTTTGAGTGAAATCCATGACATATGTGAGTTATTAATTAATGGTTCAACTTAAGGTGGCTACATGAATACACATCTGGGTGGATTGGTTGCAGGGCACCTGGAGAATCCAGTGTTGTCCTAGGAAATCCCGGGGTTCCGTGTGATTGTCCTATGGAATGCCACCCCGGCTCAAAGGGATCATAAAACTATTCATGCTAGAAACATCCGTGTGCAGCCACAATGCCAATATGTGCTCTGGCATAGTATGAGTAAGTTGTGTGAGCTCTTTCAGTGGTGGACTAGTAGATGAAGGGAAAAGTAGGTGTACCGGTCCACCCGGAGTAAAGAGTAAATGCTTCTGAAAGACTGTGTCTCGGTCATCCGTTTCTCAAACACCATGCAGTGCGAGAAATCCAATGGAGGAGAACGAGTCTTGTGAGAGAAGTGCACAAACCTTTGCAGAGTGTACAAACTGATCATGATTAGCCGTGTCCCTGGTTATGGACAATCTTGAGTATCTGGTACTTGAATTATTGGTTGATCTCATCACTCTAAAGTTAATTTGTTGGGTTAATGATTACTTTAATTGGGATTGAGTTGGAGATACCTTCTCAATGATGTTTCAACTACCATGATAGTTAAAATAAAAGTTATTCCTTTGTTGTAGGGAAAAATTGGCTTTTACGCAAAAACTTTAACCTTAGAGCCTCCACCAGCCAAATATGCATGTAGTGTTAGCCTTTATTCTGTTACTTGCATCTTCTGTGTTATCTTGCCAGCATATTCCTTGTGCTGACCCGTTTCGGGCTGCAACATGTTACGCTGCAAAGTTTTGAGACGAGGAGTAAGACGTTCTAGGTCGTTTGTCATGCACTCAGCTATGCCGTTGGAGTTGATGGACTCACTTATCTTCCAAGCCTTCCACTGTTATTTTGTTAGATGGCCTTAATCCATAGACTTTTGTAATAAGTTCTCTTTGGAGACATTCGATGTAATAAGTGTGTGATTGCCACTCTGTTATAAATCCTTCAAGTATTGTGTGTGTCAGCATTACCGATCCAGGGATGACACTGAAACACAGATACTTCGGTCCATTCGGATCGTGGTCGCTATAGAGCTCATCATCATGGTCCTTGTCTCGGCTGACATAATCTCCATAAGAGTGATCCTCTTGGATATTTTCTCCCTCATCCAGCTTCTCCTCGGCCTCCTCAAGCTGAAGCTTCAGGTCGTCGATCTTATCTTGTAGTTCATCTAGCTCTCCCTCATGCTCGATGCAAGCATCCTAGAGCTCCTCCTCAAGACCGGCCTTGCGGGTCATGAAGTTCTTGGTGACGATCATGTTGTGGTCCAACTTGATCTCCATCATGCGAATGTGCTCCTCCATGTCCTGGATATGGGATGTTATCGTCTTGTCCTCCAGGGTACGCACCACGTCACCATTCAAGTTGCGGCGTCCATACATCACAAAGGAGGACTTCTTAAGGTCTTCGCCATACTCCTTGCACGGGCATGTCCCTTCCTGAGTGGTTTTGGTGATTGATGACAATGCTTTTGTGGACTAATCGTGTGTGCTAAGTATTTTAGAGATTCATCCTTTGGCACGAGACGATTCCTTCCCCTCGAAGTTGTAAGTGAAGACGCATCGTCTCCTTCGTTTTGGTTTTGGTGGACTTGAGTCGTAGGAAACACCGTACTATCAGGAGGGGGTCTGCATTGGAAAGGCTAGGTTGGAATCAACACGTATACTTCATTTTTGCACCCGCAGCTCCTTTCCTCTCCTTGGAGTTTACCTTTCGACAGAAGTGGAGGTTGTGAGGTGTTTGCGGTAGTATCGCCTATGGTTCTCAAGCGGCAGTACCGCTGTCCTCAGTGGCAGTACCGCTCGGGGGCATTGACGGTAGTACCGCCCTGGTTCAGCTCAGCGACTACCTCGATTCAAGGGCGTATTTCCTCGTGTCGAGTTGTGCCGTAGTAGTACCGGCAGTAGCAGTGGTAGTACCGCTTACAAGCGGTAGTACCGCAACTACCACCGATACTAGTACCGCTCTAACCCCCTCTTCTCTCTTCCGTCCTCCTTCTTCTGCATCTGCCCTTAGTCTACGTGGTAGTACCGCATACCAGCGGTAGTACCGCTCCACTAAGCGGTAGTATCGCTCTATGCGAGCTGAAGTCAGGATAACAGTTGGATTTGTTCCCCGCTATAAAAGCAGGTCTTCTTCTCCAAAAAGACCTACCTCTTCCCTCCCCAAACTCCGTTGTCGCTCAAAGCTCCATTTTCACCCGATCTCTCTCCCTAGCCAATCAAACTTGTTGACTATATAGGGATTGGTTGAGAAGGCCCCGATCTACACTTCCACCAAGAGAAATTTGATCCCCCCCACTAATCCCTTGCAGATCCTGTTACTCTTGGGTGTTTGAGCACCCTAGACGGTTGAGGTCACCTCGGAGCCATATTCCATTGTGGTGAAGCTTCGTGGTGTTGTTGGGAGCCTCCGATTAAGTTGTGGAGATAGCCCCAACCTTGTTTGTAAAGGTTCGGTCGCCGCCTTCAAGGGCACCAATAGTGGAATCACTGCATCTCGCATTGTGTGAGGGCATGAGGAGAATATGGTGGCCCTAGTGGCTTCTTGGGGAGCATTGTGCCTCCACAACGCTCTAACGGAGACGTACTTCCTCTCAAAGGGAAGGAACTTTGGTAACACATCCTCGTCTCCACCGGCTCCACTCTTGGTTACTTCCTACCTTTTCTTGTGCAAGCTTATATTGTGTTTTATCCCTTGCTTGCTTGTGTGCTTGTAGTTGTTGCATCATATAGGTTGCTCACCTAGTTGCATATCTAGACAACCTATTTTGATGCTAAGTTTATTTTGGTCGAGAAAAGCTAAAAAAAATAGTTGCCTATTCACCCTCCCCCCTCTAGTCAACCATATCGATCCTTTCAATCTGTATAAGAGCCTCGTCTCTTTATTAAGGTCTTTACCATCCAAAGAGTATGGGTGAAACCATAGTCGAGGCGGAGGAGCACTCCGGTGTGAATCCGTCCTTGTCTATGGCCGATGGGGGATCCTCGGTCTCTCATGACGAGTTCAATGCGGCTTTGGACACATTGAAAACCTCCATGACGACCGAGGTCAAAGGCATGTTCAAAGAATTTCTTGATGGGCTTAAATTATCCACCGCACCATTGGAAGTGGCTCGTCCCACTAACAAGGTGGCGGATGCTCTCCCCGATAAGGGGGAAGCTAGTAGTGATCAAGTTCTGTTGCCTAATAATGGAAGTGGCATCTTTGCCCATGTTGAACCTCCTCTTACCTATGGAGGTCCGGTTCCCTCCACTCATATGAATCATGTTGGTGCTCCTCCTAAGTATGTAAAAATGTGGATTTTTCCTCTTGGGTTTATTGCTTTAAACGTCATGAATGATAGTTGTACTAATATTTGGAGAATTATTGAGCAAGGTTTCTAACCACACGATCCGAGCAACTTCACTCCTAGAGAAACCGCGGATCATCAATTCAACGAGCCACTCTCTTTATCCTCCAAGAAGCTATTCCTCTCGAAGATATTGCTCATCTCCAACCCTTCTCTATGGACAAGGAAGCATGTGAGAATGTTGTTTCCTTGTACAAGGGAAGTGCAAGCATTCAACGCTCAAACTTTGAAGTTGTTCAAGATTAAGCCAATGAGTTCGCCATGATTGAAGTTGAAGAACCTTGAGAGCTTTATAGAAGATTAACTACTCTCACGGTCTCACCCCGAGATCATGGGAGCAAGGATACGGATGAAAATTGGATCGAGCACAAGTTTCTCAAGGCTATGATGCCTTATCATAAGGCCATGTCCTCCATCATTCGTCAAAGACCAGACTTCCACAACTTGACATCAAGTGAAGTGTTGGATGAGTTTGTTGCGATGAGGATCTTGGACAAGACCGCCGACAATGCGGTGTTGCAGGCTCAACAATCTAAGAAGCCCAACCTTGCTTTGAAGGCCAAGGCTAGTGCGGAAGAAGAGGATGAAGGGGAAGAAGAAGAGTGTTTTCCCAAAGACATGGAATATGCCTATCATGAGCACATGGCTCTTGCTTCACGGAAATTTTGGGGCAGCAAGAAGAACTCAAGGCCCAACTTCAACAAGAACAACTCAAGTGGCTCCAAGGGCAAGCAACGTCTGAGGACGTGCAACAATTGTGGCAATGTGAGTCATTTTGTTTTGGATTTCCCTTACGAGAAGAGGGAAAACAATGGTGGCAAGCTTATCCGGAAAGACAAGGCCAAGTCTTTCCCAGGCAAGAACATCTTCACCAAGAAGACTCCTCCCAAGGGGTTGGTGGCACAACAAGAGTACGATGAGGATGATGATGATGGTGAAGATGGTGAGTTGATTGCCATGGCCTCCATTTCCATTGCGACAACTCCATGGGTGTCCCTCTTCAATTCACCCAATGAGAACATCACCGCCAAGTGCCTCATGGCCAAAGCCACCAACAAGGTAACCCCCAACATCAAAACTACCCTCACTGCTAATCCTTCATTGACGGATTGCATTGATGAAAGTGAGGGGGCGATGGAGGAGGAAAATGAATTTAAGTCTTTTATGAGTAAGCTCAAAGGTAAATCCAAGAAGCACTTCGTTGCTCTCTTGGAACAACTTGATGAACCAAATGACATGATCGAGGCTCACGAAGAAACCATCTCTAAGATGGAAGGACATAGTCATGACTATGCCGATGAGATATCGGATCTCTCTAATGTGCTTGAACAAGAGCGTGGTCATTTTTTGGCTCTTGAGGAGGCACACAATGATTATCATGCTAAATTAAAGAAAGATCTTGATCATGCTCTTGTTGTCTCTCGTGTGCTCAAATCCGAGAAGGCCAAACTTGGGGTTGACCATGCTGGACTCAAGGAGGAGTTTGATCTACTTGACAAGGTTCACAAGGTCCTTAAGAGTGTTCATGCTAGCCTCAAGGAGTCTCATGACCAACTCCAAGTTTAGCTAACCAAGGAGAAAGCCACTTTTCCTCATATGGTTTTAATTGATAATGCAAATGCTACTAACCCGTGTTGTGAGCATGTGCATCTTGTGGAGGAGAATGCCAAGTTGAAGGAGCAACTTGAGAAAGTCCTTGTGTCTTGCATACAAGGTGAGAAGAACCTCAACGACCTTTTGAGCAATCAAAAGGAAGTTGTTGCCAAGGAGGGAATTGGGTTTGCACCCAAGTCCAAAAAGAAGAATGACAAGACCAAGCCATCTCTTCCTCTCAAGCAAACTTTTGTGAAGGAGTAAGAGGGTACTCCTAAGGAGAAGAAGAACAATGCAAAGGGTGGTGGTGCCAAGAAGGGCAATGCCACTTCTTCCAACAAAGCCGGCGACTTTAACCTGTCTTATGTGTTATGTAGTGCTAGTGATGGGCATGTTTATGCCAAATTTGTTGGTTCTTCTTATGAGTACATTGAATGTTCTATTTGTGTTCCTAAGACCCTTGTTGCTAACATCAAAGGACCCATTACAAAATGGGTACCTAAGACCAAGCATTGATCTCTTGTAGGAGTTTGCTTCCGGCGGGGGATCATGGTTGCTCGATAGTGGAGCCACAAATCATATGACCAGAAGCAAAGACTTGGTGGTGGACGTGGACAAAGTCTCATCTATGGCCACAAATGTTGAATGGGGTGATGCATCATCTTCTAAGGTATTGGGTCTCGGCAAGGTTGTCATTTATCATGATCTCACGATCGAGAAAGTCATGCTTGTTGAGTCCCTTGCATACAATTTACTTTCCGTTTGTCAACTTGCACTCATGGGCTTTGCTACTTTCTTTTATATTGATTATGTGGCCCTCTTGTGGAGCAAGACTCTTAAAGTAGCCTTTGTTGGGCATGTCGAGAACGGTCTCTATGTGGTTAACTTCTCGGAGCGACCCACTAAGACCGTGACATGCCTAATGGCTAAAGTTGACGTGGGATGGCTTTGGCATTGCCGTTTAGCCCACGTCAATATGAGATCTTTGCAAAGTCTTCTCAAGGGGACCATGTCCGTGGACTGATACGTCTCCAACGTATCTATAACTTTTGGTTGTTCCATGTTATTATATTATCATTCTTGGATATTTTATAATTATTTTGTAGTCATTTTATATCATTTTTTGGTACTAACCTATTGACATAGTGCCAAGTGCTAGTTGATGTTTTCTGTATGTTTTTACATCGCAGGAAATCAATACCAAATGGAGTCCAAACGCAATGAAACTTTTTGTGGATTTTTTTGGACCAGAAGACATCCAGTGGGCCGGAGAAGCGCCTGGGGGGTGCTCTAAGGCGAGCACAACCCACTAGGGCACGCTAGGAGGCCCAGGCGCGCCCTGGTGGGCTGTGCCCACCTCGGGTGCCCCCCGGACCACCTCTTTGCTCTATAAATACCCCAATATTCTAGAAACCCCAGATGAGTCGACGAAAATCAATTCCAACCGCAGCAAGTTCTAGAATCACTAGATCCAATCTTAACACCATCACGGAGGGGTGCATCATGTCCATTGGTGCCCCTCCTGTGATGAGTGGGTAGTTCTTTGTAGACCTACGGGTCCGTAGTTAGTAGCTAGATGGTTCCTCTCTCTTGTTTGATTCTCAATACAATGGTCTCTTGGAGATCCATATGATGTAACTCTTTTTGCGGTGTGTTTGTTGGGATCCGATGAAGTTTGATTTTATGATCAGATCTATCCTTTTATATCCATGAAAGTTATTTGAGTCTTCTTTGATCTCTTATATGCATGATTGCTTATAGCCTCGTATTGCTTATCTGATATTTGGGTTTTGTTTGGCCAATTTATTCTAATTATCTTGCAATGGGAAGAGGTGCATTGTAGTGAGTTTGATCTTACGGTGCTTGATCCGAGTGAAAGAAGGGGAACTGACACGTATGTATCGTTGCTACTAAGGATAAAACGATGGGGTCTATTTCTACATAAATAGATCTTGTCTACATCATATCAACGTTCTTATTGCATTACTCCATTTTCCAATGAACTTAATACACTAGATGCATGCTGGATAGCGGTCGATGTGTGGAGTAATAGTAGTAGATGCAGGCAGGAGTCGGTCTACTAATCTTGGACGTGATGCCTATATAATGATCATTGCCTAGATATCGTCATGATTATTTGAAGTTCTATCAATTGCCCAACATTAAATTGTTCACCCATGATGGCTTCTCGCCCCTCGTTGGTTACCCCAAGTGGAAGGTTGAGATGTAGCGCAGCGGCAAATTTCCCTTGGCAAAGATACCAAGGATCGAATCCCGTGAGACTCCGAGGGTCGACAAGTAGGTGTCAACGGCGCGAGAAACTTAGCGGTTGATGGGACCTGCACACAGATACAGATAACTTTGCTCCCAACGAGTACAGAGAGGTTGTCAATCCCTCCGGCCTTGTTGTTTACAAAGGATCAAACACAAGAGATAATAATGATAGCTATGACTGCAACTAGGAAATAAAAACAGGAAGTAAATAGAAGGTGTGATCAGCGGTGGTAATATGGACCGGGGTCCCATGATGTTCACTAGTGATGTCTCTCTCCCAAAAGACGATAAAACAGCAAAGCGAGGTAAACAAATTACAGCTGGGCAATTGACAGGATTATGTGCGCAAACCAATGCTAACTATGCTGCAAAGAAAGGTAGAGGCTCAAAAGCATGGGCGGTACGCCAAGGCAAGTAGACCGAAATCCATCTGCATCTACTACTAATCATCCACCTTGAGATATCTATCCAGAACATCTCGCTGGTATTAAGTTGCAAATCCCACCCAAAGTGTAAACTCAAAGCAACAGACAACTGCACTAAAAGAACTTTGCGTAAAGTAAACAATCCTTGCACCCGCAAGTACAAGCACCGTTGTTTTCTCCCTTGTGGCAACAGCACATCCCCTAGACTCATGTTTCTGTCACTCAAGCTAGTCATCAGGGGGCATGAACCCACAATCAAGCATAACGCTCCCTCTTGGAGTTACTACCTACTACTTGGCCAAAGCAATAAACAGCAACGGAGAACATGCAAGAATTACTCAAGAACAAAGATATAAAAGAGGTGAATCAAATATATTACTCAAACACAATCTGAACATAGTCTCATAATCCATCAGATCCCAGCAAACTCAGCAAAGCAACAGCAGAAAGATTACATATGTGCCTCGATCATGTAGGGCAGCTCACGAGGTCTAAACCATGAAGAGCAAAGAGGGGAGGAGAACATCACATAGCTACTGATCATGGACCCATGGTCCAAGGTGGACTACTCACGACTCATCCGGGAAGTGTCCATGGTGGTTGAGAAGCTCCCGGTGGTGGTTCTCCCCTCCGGCAGGGTGCCGGGAAGAGTTCTCCTGATGCTCCCGATCTTGGAAGCGCTGCGGCGGTGGAACAGAGGCGAGATCGCGAAAAAGGGTTCTGTCCTCGAGGATTTCGGGACGAGAGGGATATATATGCGAAGGGGGGCAGCCAAAGGCGGAGCAGGGGCCCCAGGCGCCCCCCTGGCGCGGCCAGGGGTGGGGCCGCGCCAGGTGGCCTCCTGGGCCTCCCCTGGCTCCCCTCTGGCCCATCTTTGGTTCTTCGCGAAGCTTCCTGTACACTGATTTTTCCTATATTTTTCCTAGAATTTTTGGAGCACTTTTAATATGGGGGAAACCTGACATATAAAACAGCAGAAAACAGGAACTGGCACTGTGGTGCACTGAGTTAATAGGTTAGTACAAATATGATCAAAAGTGCATGGAAGTGCATCAATATCATAGCAATATCACACAAAAGAAGCATGGAGCAAGCATAAATTATAGATACGTTTTGGACGTATCAACATCCCCAAGCTTAATTCCTGCTCATCCTCGAGTAGGTAAATGATAACAAGCATAATTTCTGTGGTGACATGCTACCAACCATATAAGAACCTTTTAAGTAAAGCAATCAAGGCATGTAATTCAATTCAAGTCATAATAAGCAAGAGTCTATATTAGCATTGTAGCAAGCAACATAAGAACATAAAGGTGCAAGAGCTCTCGCTGTCCGTGACTCGAATGTCTTCAAATGGTGTTTGCGTGCAAGAAAGGGGATAGGGATATACGAGAGAGTAAAACATAGTTTTTGTATCGTTGAGAACTTAATCTACTAAAGTTTCACACTTGGTCTTCTTTGGAATCTTATCTTGACTCATCCCCAGACCACTAGCCAGGTACAAGTCAAAATGATCCACTCCCTTTCGATATTTTGAGCACTCATGCAATGGATGAGCGTAAGCAAGAAAGTTGACACTTAGGATGGCAAAGAGAGAAAAAGATGAAGGGGGAAGATGAGAAAGGTGTGAAAGGCTCACATCAATGAGGACAATCATAGGCGAGAGAAAGCCAAATGATAGATATGTTGTGAGGAGTAGGGATTGCCATGCAACGGATGCACATATGAGCTAAGGTAAGCTCTCCAATGGAACTAGTGGGGGTGCATCCAACTTGCTCGCTCAAGAAGACCTAGAGCTCTTTTGAGGAGGCTCATCATTGGAATATACAAGCCAAGTTCTATAGTGTGAAGGTCCCCACATAGCTATATGCATGAATGATAATCTCTATGGAGTACAAGGTATAAGATGGAGTACGAGTGTGGATCTCTCAAAAGGAATAGTAGTGTGCCCCCTTCTCTCTTTTTATTTCTTTTTCTCTTTTTTCTATTTTTTTTATTTTTTTGTGGCCTCAATGGCTCTTTTTATTTAACTCTCATTTGTCCTCTTTGGGATCTTTTGATTTTGTCCTCTTTGGGATATTTTCCTCACTTTAGGGGCAACACTCTATATATTACAAGAAGTATAGAAGATCTTTCACACTTTACAAAAGTACTCAACGTAAAGAAAATGAAACTATCATGATGTATGCAAATGTATGCCTCTGCCGGTGTAGCAGGATATGCAATGATACTAGCGCGTCATGTAGCAATGATTAGGGCAAGGCCCAACTAGCATGCGTCTCATCGATCAAGCAAAAGGCATGTATGACATGAAGATCAAGTCATGAGAAGATGGATGTTGCATGGCAATGTATCTCAGAAAGGCTATGGAAATGCCTTGATAGGTAGGTATGGTGGCTGTTTTGAGGAAGGATATAATGAGGCTTATGATGACACAGCGTGTCGTGCCAAGGATTTGGATGCACCGGCGAAGTATGCGCCAACTCTCGAGGTGAGAAAGGGCAATGCACGGTACCGAAGAGGCTAGAAAAATATGGCTAGGTGGAAGTGTCAACTTTTGAATACTCACATTAGTCTGAAGAACTCATGCACTTATTATCGGTAACTCTCAATCTAATTTGGAGGTTCACAAAGAGACAAGTACCCCGAGGAGGAGTGTATGGGGGTTTGGTTATCCTTGCGCATCCTCGACTCATGGTACGTGAGTGTACTCTAATAATCGATCCCTCCAAAGATTAGTGATTCATCTAGTAGCTAAAGTTCTCAACTATTTTGTAGGTTTTCGAAAATAAACATGGATTGCCCAAAATACGACATCTATCACTAATAGGCTAAAGCTCTTGACACCAAAAGTTCAGACATTACTCATGGCAATACCTCAAAACTATTGCAAGTTACTACTAAAATTAAATAGCAACCTCAATTACCTACTTTAAGTTAAGACACACAACTCAGTGCAACAGGCAAACTCTCTTAACAAGATAAACATGAAAACTCAAGAGAGTTCAGCAACTAACTAAACAAAAGCTCTTTAAAAAGAAAAGCATGAAAACTAAGAGCTAAACATGACAGCAGCTATGGAAAGACAAAGAACACACACAGCAAAGATAAGCATGAAAATCCTATGTTGTGTTCTAGGTTGAAGTGGAGCGTGTTTCTCTCCCACACAAAGAAAGTTGGGTTCTAACTTGTTATGAACAGCAAGCAAAGCTAAAAACGAAAAAAAAGAAACTAAGAGCAAGACGCTCCAAGCATAGCACATAACGCATGAAGTGATAAAAATATAGTGGAACGAAAGACGAACTGATAATTGTTGATGGAGAAGGGGATGCATGGGGGCATCCCCAAGCTTAGACGCTTGAGTCTTCTTGAATATTTCTTGGGGGTGCACGGGGGCATCCCCAAGCTTGAGCGTTTGACCCTCCTGGATCTTCTTTTATCATCTTCCCTCGCACACTTGAAAACTCCCTTCATACATAACTCATCATAATCTGATTAGCTAGGTTAGTACCCACAATAAAATAATTTTTCCCTACTGGAAATAAAGATAATCTTGAAGAGCTACTGCTTCTCAAGATTTCCAAAAGGTTTTTGCAAAGAAAAAGCAAGCTCAAGGTTTGCAAAACGAAGAAAAGGCAAAACAGGACAGAATCTGTGAAAAACAGACCAGCAGGTAGTAAATAATTTTTTCGGGGCACTTCTGCAACTCAAATCAAAAAACTCAGAACAGACGCTCGAAAGCCAATTGTATAGAGCACGCTGTCAAAAAAATTCTGATCAAAAAGATGATCTGGTGATTTTATTCGAATTTTTCTGTCCAAGGACAGAATCTGTTTTCTGGACAGCACGTCACAACTTTTGAACTTTCTTGCAATCGGAGGCTAAACTTGGCACAAAGCTGAAAAGAAAAGATACAATGAGGATTCTACTGTAGTAACAAACATCAAGACACAACAAAAGCAAAATAAAACCTAATTCGTTGTGGGCTGCCTCCCAAAAGCGCTTTCTTTTATGCCTTTAAGCTAGGCATGATGCAAAAAGAGAAGATCAAGTTTTATCAAGAGTAAGAGAATAGCTAGCCCGTGTAACGGACTCAAAAGGCAACTTAATCTTCTTTCTAGGGAAGTGTTCCATCCCTTTATTGAGAGGGAATTGGAATTTTATATCCCCCTCTTTCATGTCAATGATAGCACCAACGGTGCGAATAAAAGGACGTCCCAAAATAATTGGCCATGAAGGTTCACATTCAATATCCATAATAGTAAAATCAACGAGAACATAATTGTCATTGACAATGATAAGAACATCGTCGATCTTCCCCAAAGGTTTCTTTACGGAAGAATCAACAAGACGAACACCAAAAGAACAAGGATCAAAAGGTTTCAATTCAAATATATAATACATTCTTTTGGGCATAACGGAGGTACTAGCTCCAACATCACATAAAGCATAGCAAGAGAAGTTATTCAACTTACTTTTAATCATAGGATCCCAACTATCTTCTAGCTTTCTAGGTATGGAGGCTTCTACCCTAAGCCTCTCCTCCCTAGCTTTGATGAGAGCATTAGTGATATGCTCAGTGAAGGCAAGATTAAGTGTGCTAGTGTGGGGATCTCTAGACATCTTGTGAAGAAAACCAATAACTTCAGAAAGGGTGCAATTATCAAAATCAAGGTCACTACTATCAAGTAAAGTGGTAGTGGTGTCCTTTAGGCTCACTTGTTTGGTAGCTTCTATGGTTATAGGAGTTTCTTCTTCTACGGTTGAGGTCATAGCATCACCATTAATAGGTCCAATGGGACTAGGAGTGCATTGGGTGCTAAGAGTTTGGATATCCTCAACAACTTGGATAGTAGCAACAGTGTGGTGGGTAGGAAGGCTCTTAATTCTATCCTCTTCCTCCTTTTCTCTAGCCCATCTCTCTTTAAGTTTAGCCATCATCCTAATGTTTTCATTAATTTGCACTTGAATAGCATTCATAGGAGTGGTCTTCCTCTCCTCAAGAGGAGAAGTTCTAATTTTAAGCAACTCTACCTCATGGGCTAAATTGTCTACCTTCGATGAGAGATTATCTAGTTTGTCTAGTTTTTCTTCTACACTCTTATTGAAGGCCTTTTGGGTAGTGATGAAGTCTTTAAGCATTATCTCTAGTTCATAAGTGGAGTTCTTGGTGCTAGGATAAGCATTGTTGTTCCCATAGGAATTAGAGGGGAACGGTCTAGGGTTGCTACCAAAATTACTCCTATAAGCATTGTTATTGAAATTGTTTCTAGAGATAAAGTTCACATCTACTTGATCTTGAGCAATCAAAGAATTTAAAGGAACATCATGAGGATCAATAGAAGATTGCTTGGAAAGTAGAGACATGATCAAGTCAACTTTGTCATTTAGGGAGGAAATCTCCTCGATAGAGTTTACCTTCCTACCTGTTGGAGCGCGTTCGGTGTGCCATTGGGAATAATTGGTCATCATCTCGTCGAGAAGTTTCGTGGCAGCACCAAGTGTAGTTGACATAAAGGTTCCTCCCGCGGCCGAATCTAACAAGTTCTGCGAGGTAAAGTTCAAGCCTGCATAAAAAGTTTGGATAACCATCCAAGTAGTCAAACCATGAGTAGGGCAGTTCTTGACAAGAGATTTCACGCGTTCCCAAGCTTGGGCAACGTGTTCATTATCCAATTGTTTAAAATTCATTATGTTACTCCTTAATTGGATAATTTTAGCAGGGGGATAGTACTTCCCAATAAAGGCATCCTTGCACTTGTCCCAAGAATCTATACTACTCCCAGGCAAGGATTGAAACCAGATTTTAGCTCCTCCTCTCAAGGAGAAAGGAAAAAGCTTAAGCTTAACAATATCACCATCTACTTCTTTGTACTTTTGCATATCACAGAGCTCAACAAAATTATTTAAGTGCAAAGCAGCATCATCTCCAGCACCGGAGAATTGATCTTTCATAACTAGGTTCAGTAAAGCAGGTTTAATCTCATAAGAAGGTGCTGAAGTGGCAGGTGTAGCAATAGGCGTGCAGATAAAGTCATTGTTGTTATGACTAGTGAAGTCACACAACTTGGTGTTATTGGTGGAACCCATAGCAGCAGCAAGCAAGATAACTATTTTTGTGATTTTTTGTAAGGGACACTAAAGCAAAAACTGAAAGGTAAACTAACAAGACTAAAAAGCAAAGATAAAAGATAGCGTGCAACTCCCCTATCTTGAAGAGTGGAGTCCCCGGCAACGGCGCCAGAAACTTGCTTGATGGCTTCTCGCCCCTCATTGGTTACCCCAAGTGGAAGGTTGAGATGTAGCGTAGCGGCAAATTTCCCTTGGCAAAGATACCAAGGATCGAATCCCGTGAGACTCCGAGGATCGACAAGTAGGTGTCAACGGCGCTAGAAACTTAGCGGTTGACGGGACCTGCACACAGATACAGATAACTTTGCTCCCAACGAGTACAGAGAGGTTGTCAATCCCTCCGGCCTTGCTGTTTACAAAGGATCAAACACAAGAGATAATAATGATAGCTATGACTGCAACTAGGAAATAAAAACAGGAAGTAAATAGAAGGTGTGATCAGCGATGGTAATATGGACTAGGGTCCCATGATGTTCACTAGTGATGTCTCTCTCCCAAAAGACGATAAAACAGCAAAGCGAGGTAAACAAATTACAGCTGGGCAATTGACAGGATTATGTGCGCAAACCAATGCTAACTATGCTGCAAAGAAAGGTAGAGGCTCAAAAGCATGGGCGGTACGCCAAGGCAAGTAGACCAAAATCCATCTGCATCTACTACTAATCATCCACCTTGAGATATCTATCCAGAACATCTCGCTGGTATTAAGTTGCGAATCCCACCCAAAGTGTAAACTCAAAGCAACAGACAACTGCATTAAAAGAACTTTGCGTAAAGTAAACAATCCTTGCACACGCAAGTACAAGCATCGTTGTTTTCTCCCTTGTGGCAACAGAACATCCCCTAGACTCATGTTTCTGTCACTCAAGCTAGTCATCAGGGGGCATGAACCCACAATCAAGCATAACGCTCCCTCTTGGAGTTACTACCTACTACTTGGCCAAAGCAATAAATAGCAACGGAGAACATGCAAGAATTACTCAAGAACAAAGATATAAAAGAGGTGAATCAAATATATTACTCAAACACAATCTGAACATAGTCTCATAATCCATCAGATCCCAGCAAACTCAGCAAAGCAACAGCAGAAAGATTACATATGTGCCTCGATCATGTAGGGCAGCTCACGAGGTCTAAACCATGAAGAGCAAAGAGGGGAGGAGAACATCACATAGCTACTGATCATGGACCCATGGTCCAAGGTGGACTACTCACGACTCATCCGGGAAGCGTCCATGGTGGTGGAGAAGCTCCCGGTGGTGGTTCTCCCCTCCGGCAGGGTGCCGGGAAGAGTTCTCCTGATGCTCCCGATCTTGGAAGCGCTGCGGCGGCGGAACAGAGGCGAGATCGCGAAAAAGGGTTCTGTCCTCGAGGGTTTCAGGACGAGAGGGATATATATGCGAAGGGGGCAGCCAGAGGTGGAGCAGGGGCCCAGGCGCCCCCTGTCGCGGCCAGGGGTGGGGCCGCGCCAGGTGGCCGCCTGGGCCTCCCCTGGCTCCCCTCTGGCCCATCTTTGGTTCTTCGTGAAGCTTCCTGTACTCTGATTTTTCCTATATTTTTCCTGGAATTTTCGGAGCACTTTTAATATGGGGGAAACCTGAAATAGAAAAACAGCAGAAAACAGGAACTGGCACTGTGGTGCACTGAGTTAATAGGTTAGTCCAAATATGATCAAAAGTGCATGGAAGTGCATCAATATCATAGCAATATCACACAAAATAAGCATGGAGCAAGCAGAAATTATAGATACGTTTTGGACATATCAACCTAGCGTTTGCTATTTTCTCGAGAGAAGCCACTAGTGAAAACCTACGGCCCCCGGGTCTCTTTCTTATATTATTTGCCTTTGCGATCTACTTTTTCTTTGCTTTTATTTTAGATCTATTAAACCAAAAATACAAAAATACCTTGCTACAATTTATCTTATTTGGCATTTAATCTATCAATATTTACAACTCTCTCACGTCTGTTTGCCTATGTCTAGGCACCGTTGCCCAAAAGGGATTGACAACCCCTTTTACACATCGGGTTGCGAGTATTTGTTATTTGTGTGCAGGTGCCATTTACGTTGTGTTGCTAGGTTCTCCTACTGGTTCGATAACCTTGGTCTCATCACTGAGGGAAATACCTACCGTTGTTGTGCTGCATCATCCCTTCCTCTTTGGGGAAATACTGACATAGTTCTAGCAAGCATCATGGACTAACAAATGTTAGTTTTTCCAAAGATCGTGCTTGCAGTGCTTGTATCGAAGGAAAGCTACATGAGAAGGCTCACCCTCCCACTACTATCATCTACTCGACGAGGCCTTTGGAGCTCCTCCACATGGATCTCTTTGGGCCTCCATCCTTTGATAGTTTGGGGGGGGGGTAGAAAGTATTGCTTAGTGATTGTGGATGATTATTCAAGATACACTTGGGTATACTTTTTCAAGAGGAAGAGTGAGACCCAACAAACCATCATCAACTTTGCAAATTAAGCTCAACGTCAACATGATGCAAAGATTTTGATGATATGAAGTGACAACGGCACCGAGTTCAAGAACTACACCTTGGATGAATTTCTTAATGATGAGGGGATCAAGCATCAATATGCCGCACCCTATACCCCTCAACAAAATGGTGTGGCGTAGAGGAAGAACCGGACATTGATGGACACGGCAAGGACCACGATGGCGGAGTTCAAGTCTCCGTGAAACTTTTGGGCCGAAGCCATCAACACCGCTTGTCATGCATCCAATCAGCTCTATCTCTGCAAAGGCTTGAACAAGACTCCATATGAGATACTTACCGGCAACAAGCCCAACCACAAGTACTTCCGGGTGTTCGGTAGTAAGTGTTTCATACTCATGAAAGGTGTTCGTTTGTATAAATTTGAGGCTAGAGCTCATGAGGGCATATTTGTTGGTTATGCTACAAACTCTCATTCTTACCGTGTCCTCAACAAGTCCACCGGACTTATTGAGGAGACGTGTAACATGGAGTTTGATGAGAATAATGGCTCCCAAGTGGAGCAAAGTGGTACCTATGATGTCGGTGATGAAATTCCTCCCCAAGCCATAAGAATAATGGGTGTTGGTCATATTCTACCCATTGAGGAACCCCTTGTGGACGAAGGTGAAGGACAATGTTCCACTCAAGTGGAACCATCACAAACCCAAGACTGCTACTTCTCGAGCTTGCGTTGTATTCCCTCGAAGAGGAAAGGGTGATGGAGCATAGTAGCGCAAGTATTTCCCTCAGTTTTTGAGAACCAAGGTATCAACCCAGTAGGAGACCACGCGCGAGTCCCTCGAACCTGCACAAACAAATAAGAACTTCACAGCCAACGCGATAAGGGGTTGTCAATCCCTTTACGGTCACTTATGAAAGTGAGATCTGATAGATAGGATAGTATGATTTTTTTGGTATTTTTGGTACAAGAACAGAAAGTAAATAAAGCAAAGTAAAGTAGATAGGAGATTAATATGTTGAGAATAGACCCGGGGGCCATAGGTTTCACTAGTGGCTTCTCTCATGATGGAAGAATTCTACGGTGGGTGAACACATTGTTGGAAATATGCCCTAGAGGCAATAATAAAATGGTTATTATTAAATTTCCTTGTTCATGATAATTGTCTGTTATTCATGCTTGAATTGTATTATCCGGAAACAGTGATACATGTGTGAATACATGGACCACAACGTGTCCCTGGTAAACATCTAGTTACTAGCTCGTTGATCAACAGATGGTTACGGTTTCCTGACCATGGACATCGGATGTCATTGATAACAAGATCACATCATTAGGAGAATGATGTGATCGACAAGACCCAATCCTAAGCCTAGCACGAGATCGTGTAGTTCGTAATGCTAAAGCTTTTCCAATGTCAAGTATCTTTTCCTTAGACCATGAGGTTGTGCAACTCCCGGATACCGTAGGGATACTTTGGGTGTGCCAAACGTCACAACGTAATTGGGTGGCTATAAAGGTACACAACGGGTATCTCCAAAAGTATCTGTTGGGTTGGCACGAACCGAGATTGGGATTTGTCACTCCGTATGATGGAGAGGTATCTCTGGGCCCACTCGGTAAGACATCATCATAATGAGCTCAATGTGACTAAGGTGTTGGTCACGGGATGATGTATTACGGAATGAGTAAAGAGACTTGCCATGACGAGATTGAACAAGGTATCCGTATACCGACGATCGAATCTCGGGCAAGTACTATATCGATAGACAAAGGGAATTGTATAAGGGATTCATTGAATCCTTGACATCGTTCCGATGAGATCATCGAGGAGCATGTAGGAACCAACATGGTTATCCAGATCCCGCTGTTGGTTATTGACCAGAGAGTCGTCTCGGTCATGTCTACGTGTCTCCCGAACCCGTAGGGTCTACACACTTAAGGTTCGGTGATGCTAGGGTTGTAGAGATATATGCATGCGGTAACCAAAATGTTGTTCCGAGTCCCGGATGAGATCCTGGACATCACGAGGAGTTCCGGAATGGTCCGGAGGTTAAGAATTATATATATGAAGTCCAGTTTCGGCCATCGGGAGAGTTTCGGGGGTCACCGGTATTGTACCGGGACCACCGGAAGGGTCCCGGGGGTCCACCGGGTGGGGCCACCTATCCCGGAGGGCCCCATGGGCTGAAAGGGGAAGGGAACCAGCCCATAGTGGGCTGGTGCGCCCCCCTTGGGTCTTCCCCCTGCGCCTAGGGTTGGGAACCCTAGGGGTGGGGGCGCCCCACATGACTTGGGGGGCAAGCCCCCCCTAGGCTGCCCCCCTAGAGATCCCATCTCTAGAGCCGGCGCACCCCCTAGGACCCCTATATATAGTGGGGGGAGGGAGGGCAGCCGCACCCTTGCCCCTGGCGCCTCCCTCTCCCTCCCGTTACACCTCTCCCTCCTCCAGTGCTGCTTGGCGAAGCCCTGCTGGAATACCGCTGCATCCACCACCACGCCGTCGTGCTGCTGGATCTCCATCAACCTCTCCTTCCCTCTTGCTGGATCAAGAAGGCGGAGACGTCGCTGCTCCGTACGTGTGTTGAACGTGGAGGTGCCGTCCGTTCGGCGCTAGGATCATCGGTGATTTGTATCACGACGAGTACGACTCCATCATCCACGTTCTCTTGAACACTTCCGCTCGCGATCTACAAGGGTATGTAGATGCACTCCCCTCTCCCTCGTTGCTAGATGACTCCATAGATTGATCTTGGTGAAGCATAGAAATGTTTTGAATTCTGCTACGTTCCCCAACAGTGGCATCTGATCTAGGTCTATGCGTAGTATCTTGCACGAGTAGAACACAAAGCATTTGTGGGCGTAGATTTGTTCAATTCTCTTAGCGCTACTAGTCTTATCTTGATTCGGTGGCATCGTGGGATGAAGCGGCCCAGACCGACCTTACATGTACGCTTACGTGAGACAGGTTCCACCGACTGACATGCACTAGTTGCATAAGGTGGCTAGCGGGTGACAGTCTCTCCCACTTTAGTCGGATCGGATTCGATGAAAAGGGTCCTTATGAAGGGTAAATAGAAATTGGCATATCACGTTGTGGTTTTGGCGTAGGTAATAAACGTTCTTGCTAGAAACCTATAGCAGCCACGTAAAACTTGCAACAACAATTAGAGGACGTCTAACTTGTTCTTGCAGCATGTGATGTGTGATGTGATATGGCCAAAAGGATGTGATGAATGATATATGTGATGTATGAGATTGATCATGTTCATGTAATAGGAATCACGACTTGCATGTCGATGAGTATGACAACCGGCAGGAGCCACAGGAGTTGTCTTATTTTATTGTATGACCTGCGTGTCACTGAATAAACGCAATGTAATTACTTTACTTTATTGCTAACTGTTAGCCATAGTAGTAGAAGTAATGTTTGGCGAGACAACTTCATGAAGACACAATGATGGAGATCATGATGATGGAGATCATGGTGTCATGCCGGTGACAATGTTGATCATGGAGCCCCGAAGATGAAGATCAAAGGAGCTAAATGATATTGGCCATATCATGTCACTATTTGATTGCATGTGATGTTTATCATGTTTGTACACCTTATTTGCTTAGAACAACGGTAGTAAATAAGATGATCTCTCACTAAAATTTCAAGAATTGTGTTCCCCCTAACTGTGCACCGTTGCTAAGGTTCGTTGTTCCGAAGCACCACGTGATGATCGGGTGTGATAGGCTCTAACGTTCGCATACAACGGGTGTAAGCCAGATTTACACATGCAATACACTTAGGGTTCACTTGACGAGCCTAGCATGTACAGACATGGCCTCGGAACACGGAAGACCGAAAGGTCGAACATGAGTCGTATAGAAGATGCGATCAACATGAAGATGTTCACCGTTGATGACTAGTCCGTCTCACGTGATGATCGGACACGGCCTAGTCGATTCGGATCATGTAACACTTAGATGATTAGAGAGATGTCTATCTGAGTGGGAGTTCATTGAATTGTTTAGATCAACTTAATTGTCATGAACATAGTCTAAAATCTTTACAATATGTCTTGTAGATCCAATGGCCCACGCTCATGTTACCCTCAACTTCAACGCGTTCCTAGAGAAATCCAAGCTGAAAGACGATGGTAGCAACTATACGAATTGGGTCCGTAACCTGAGGATCATCCTCATAGCTGCCAAGAAAACATATGTCCTTGAAGCACCGCTAGGTGACGCTCCCGCCCTGGCAAACCAAGACGTTATGAACGCTTGGCAGTCGCGTTGTGATGATTACTCCCTGGTTCAGTGCGGCATGCTCTACAGTTTAGAGTTGGGGCTCCAAAAGTGTTTTGAACACCACGGAGCATATGAGATGTTCCAAGAGCTGAAAATGGTTTTCCAAGCTCATGCCCGAGTCGAGAGATATGATGTCTCCGACGCATTCTATAGTTGTAAGATGGAGGAGAATAGTTCTGTCAGCGAGCACATACTCAAATTGTCTGGGTTGCATAATTGCTTGTCTCGGTTGGGAATGAATCTCCTAGATGAAGCGGTCGTTGACAGAATCCTTCAGTCGCTCCCACCTAGATACAAGAGCTTCGTGATAAACTTCAATATGCAAGGGATGGAGAAGTCCATTCCCGAGGTATATTCAATGTTGAAATCGGCGGAGGTGGAGATCAAGAAAGAGCATCATGTGTTGATGGTGAATAAAACCACTAAGTTCAAGAAAGGCAAGGGTTAGAAGAACTTCAAGAAGGATGGCAAAGGAGTTGCCGCGCCCGGTAAACCAGTTACCGGGAAGAAGCCAAAGAATGGACCCAAGCCTGAGACTGAGTGCTTTTATTGCAAGGGAACGGGTCACTGGAAGCGGAACTGCCCCAAATACTTAGCAGATAAGAAGGCCGTCAACGTCAAAGGTATATGTGATATACATGTTATTGATGTGTACCTTACCAGCGCTCGTAGTAGCTCCTGGGTATTTGATACCGGTGCAGTTGCTCACATTTGTAACTCAAAGCAGGAGCTGTAGAATAAGCGGAGACTAGCAAAGGACGAGGTGACGATGCACGTCGGGAATGGTTCAAAGGTCGATGTGATCGTCGTCGGCACGCTACCTCTACATCTACCCTCGGGTTTAGTTTTAAACCTTAATAATTGTTATTTAGTACCAGCTTTGAGCATGAACATTGTATCTTGATCTCGTTTAATGCAAGATGGCTACTCATTTAAATCCGAGAATAATGGTTGTTCTATTTATATGAGAGAAATATTTTATGGTCATGCCCCTCTGGTCAACGGTTTATTCTTAATGAATCTTGAACGTGATGTTACACATATTCATAGTGTTAATGACAAAAGATGTAAGTTTGATAATGATAGTCCCACATACTTGTGGCATTGCCGCCTTGGTCATATTGGTGTCAAGCGTATGAAGAAGCTCCATGCATATTGACTTCTAGAGTCTCTTGATTATGAATCATTTGATACGTGCGAACCATGCCTCTTAGGCAAGATGACTAAGTCTCCATTCTTCGAAACAATGGAGCGAGCGACCAACTTATTGGAAATCATACATACTGATGTGTGCGGTCCAATGAGTGTTGAAGCTCGCGGAGGCTATTGTTATGTTCTCACCCTCACACATGACTTAAGTAGATATGGGTATGTCTACTTGATGAAACACAAGTCTGAGACCTTTGAAAAGTTCAAGGAATTTCAGAATGAGGTTGAGAATCAACGTGACAGAAAAATAAAGTTCTTACGATCGGATCGTGGAGGAGAATATTTAAGTCACGAATTTGGCACGCACCTAAGGAACTGTGGAATTGTTTCACAATTAACACCGCCTGGAACACCTCAGCGTAATGGTGTGTCCGAACGTCGTAATCTTAATCTGTTGGACATGGTGCGATCTATGATGTCTCTTACCGACTTACCGCTATCATTTTGGGGTTATGCTTTAGAGAGTGACGCATTCACTTTAAATAGGGCTCCGTCTAAATCCGTTGAGACGACACCGTATGAACTTTGGTTTGGCAAGAAACCTAAGCTGTCGTTTCTGAAAGTTTGGGGTTGCGATGCTTATGTCAAGAAACTTCAACCTGAAAAGCTCGAACCCAAATCGGAAAAATGCGTCTTCATAGGATACCCAAAGGAAACTATTGGGTACACCTTCTACCTCAGACGAAGACAAGGTCTTCGTTGCCAAGAAGGATCCTTTCTGGAGAAAGAGTTTCTCTCGAAAGAAGTGAGTGGGAGGAAAGTGGAACTTGATGAGGTGACAGTCACCCTTCCCGAACCAGAAAGTAGCGCAGCGCGGGAAGATGTTCATGTGGTGCCTGCACCAACTAGGGAGGAAGTTAATGATGATGATCACGAAGCTGCAGATCAAGTTACCACTGAACTTCAGAGGTCCACAAGGACACGTTCCGCACCAGAGTTGTACGGTAACCCTGTCATGGAAACCATGTTGTTAGACAATGGTGAACCTTCGAACTATGAAGAAGCGATGGCGGGCCTGGATTTCAACAAATGGCTTGAAGCCATGAAATCCGAGATAGGATGTCAGGACCGGTCTTTCAGTAAAATAATTACCAGAAGACCGACCCCTTTTTTTTAACCATCAAGGAAGAATACTTCTTGCCGATAGACAATTCCTTGATACAGAATTTCCAGAGTAATGAATATTGTACAAGGTTGAGCTGGGATAGCTCAACAATTTTATTACAAGCGCGCCAATATAGTACATAAAGGCGGACATGACACAAAGGCAGGGTGGTATACTACTAACTCGTAAAAAAAAGTGGTGGTTATGTCATAGTGAAGTGGGTGACGTGACTCCAATATAATACAGTTCATCGAGTGTCGGAGTGAGACCCGATGAATTTATTTGGTGATTGGCGGAAGCGGTTATATGACAGTGATCAACTTCAGGATCGCAAGAGACTGACTGGGACTCCACTAGACGTCGGACTCGGTATCGAACTCTTCATCCATGAGATCGCCTTCGTCCACATCTGGCCAAATCAACAAGCCAGGTGAGTACTTTGAATGTACTCGCAAGACAGTTCGGACTTATAAATGCAAACATGATGCATACGAGTATTCTAGCAAAAAATTAATCAGATAATAATATTTCCGAGCTGTAAATAAAAATAGAAATCGGGTGGTAATCCTCCCGAAATCCATAAGATAAATAAAAGGAAACCAAACGAGTGTCTGAGTGACGCCTCGTGAGGAATAAACGAATGGAAACATGCCACAGTCGGACGTCTGAGCGACATCGCATAAAGGGCTATAATGAAAATAAATAATAAGAATGCCACAGTCGGACGTCAGAGCGACATCACATAAAGGGCTTATAAGGAAAATAAATAACAAGAGTGCCACAGTCGAACGTCTGAGCGACATCACGTAAAGGGCTTACACTGAAA
>LR738709.1:148895895-148974331 GCA_902687465.1 Secale cereale
GGACGTCTGAGCGACATCACATAAAGGGCTTATAATGAAAATAAATAACAAGAATGCCACAGTCGGACGTCTGAGCGACATCACATAAAGGGCTTATAAATAACAAGAATGCCACAATTGGATGTCTCGGCGACATCACATAAAGGGCTTATAAATAACAAGAATGCCACAATCGGACGTCTGGGCGACATCACATAAAGGGCTTATAAATAACAAGAATGCCACAATCGGACGTCTGGGCGACATCACATAAAGGGCTTATAAATAACAAGAGTATAACGATGAAATACTTCAGGAAGTAAATCAATGCACAAATGGTTAGTTCATCTACCAAATGAACCTGAAAGAAAAGATGGGGCACTACTCTTGTTACTATCAAGAATATACCAAAGACGGTCACCGGGTTGATACTAAGATTGATCCTAGGCCATAAACATGGCTACTTGAAGGATTTAACTCTGCAGAGCTTGTACTATTAAATCATAGCCAACGGATTCTACTAGCCACGGGGACTAGTTCCGTCTACGGTGTTTTAGTAGAAACCCAACTGACCAGTACACACCCATTTCACATCCTGCTGTCCGGAATCACCTATGACAACGTTCACAAAAAACTGTAAGACTGGGAGGCTACAACCTCGAATAGCATGGGATCAAATTTATATATGCGCGCTCTAAGGGGTGCCCCCCTCTCGGTCCCAACCGGTAACACCCATGCCCCCTGACCGGATGACTGGCTTTAATCCAGGGCCATGGAACCCTCATCCCGGCCCCTCTACTTGGTGTGTACTCGGAAAGTGGTTTACAACTGACTAGACCGTAGTCTTAGCAGACGGCCTATGATAGTACCAAAAGGAGATGAACGGAATCACGACATGATCTCCATTGATACTAAGTTAACCAACTACTGGCATGCTCCAACAATACCAGAATACCACCCATCATGTCACCACATGATCGAGGTGGTTCAACCATTATCATTCGGCGCTCACCCGAAGCTTGCTTGCATGAAATATAACCATACACAAATGCATATATGACCATGCTTATGAAAAGAACTACTCGAGCAAACATGCAACACATCCATCATATCAAAGGTTCAAACATGCTTGCCTGGTTCGGAGTAGTCGGAGTCTAACTCGATGAGGTCCGCGGCTCCGTCACATCCTTCGGTATCTATTTATTCAAACAAACGGATACTAACATAAATACCGCGCGTGCAAATAAAGTTGCTCCAAAAAAATTCACATAAATGTGACAAAAAACTAGACAGAAAACTAAAGAGAACAGAAAAAGAATCAACTCAAAATCATCTTTAGTTAAAAAGATATTAGAGTTTCTGTCCAGGGACTCATCTGTAATGAAATAGAAAAATTCCAGGGGCTAGAATAGAAAATAGAAAAGCGAACCGGTACGCAGTACGCCAACTGAAGACGTAGACGTACTTTGCCCGAAGGCGCTTTCCAGAAAAAGGGTTCGAGGAAAAACCAGAGGCTGACGAGGGGGTCCCTCTCGTCGGATTTAAACTCTGAAACAGAGTCGCGCCGGCGCCAGAAGCTGCGGTGGTCGCCGGCGCCGATCCACGGCGAGTTAGGGGAGGGGAGTGTTACATACAGCTTCCTGGTGTTCTTCCGTGTCGATTGGTGGTGGAGTTGAGCATCGGCGAGCCCCACGTCGACGGCGACCCTGTCTCCGGCGGACGATGGCTCGGGTGGTTGTGGGCCTCGTCGTAGAGAGCTCCTGGGGTCAAATTGGAGTGGGGTTTAGGTTTAGGTAGGTGCCAGGGTGCTACACTCGAGTCCAGGGCGGCAGAGGAGTTCTCACCGGAGAGAACGCTGCTGGAGCTCGAGGCGGACGGAGTTGGCCGGAGTTGGGGAAGAAGGGCCCCTCGAGGCTCTTCCAGAGGCTGGGCGTGGTCTAGGGAGATGGTGGAGGTGTGCGGGCTCGAGAACGAGCTCGGGGGTGCTTTATATAGCCGGCCCGGGCTGGTTGCCGTGAACGGGATAAGTCCGGCGAGCGATTACGGTGATGCAGTGGCTGGACAGTGTGTTTAGGGGCTTGAGCATCGACTAGGAGGTGCACTGGTTCCATTCCCGTGCCTATCTCAGCAGGGGAGGGGTGATTACGGGCTGCCCTCGATGGAACGGCTGTGTGGCACGTCGGCGGCAGAGAACGTGCTCTGTGCGCACCAGGCCACGACGACGGTGCTGCAGGCGTGCGCTGGCAGTGGAGAAGGCCACGCGGAGCGCTGGGGTGACTTGGGCGGCGCCAAACGGCGTCGAGCTGCAGGATGCCTTCTGTCAGCCGCCACGGGAGGTTCTGTTGCCGTGGAAGTCGCCGGCGTGGTCGGGCCAGGGCGCCACCGACGCCCAGAAGCAGCCAAGCAAGCGTGCGGCGTGCTGGATAAGCAGGAGCTAGAGTGAGCATCGATCCAAGGCGGGTACTGGCGAGATTGACGCTGGGGCTCTGACGAACTGACGAACTGCACTGTCGACAGTGAAGCTTCAGTTAGCAGTTTCTGAAACTAACAGCATAGTGTAAGCCAGGTGTTCGATGAAATGATTCTGGCATGTTGGAAATGTTTCTGGGGCTGATATTTGGTGGAGTGGCCTCTTGATGCATCTAGAGGCTGCCTGAATTTTCACAGAATTTTTGGAAGAGGATAAATATGAATTTCACCAAATATTGCAAATCTGGTCCAAACTTGCAGCAAGTGAAATTTGAAAATTTTGAATTGTGGACCAGTGAAACAAGATGGATTTAGGTTGTGGGTACTAAGGACTATCTAGGGAAGTTAGTTTGGGAACAAATAACAAAATGGATATGGTGGTTCCTTTGTAAATCACCAAGGTCCACTATAAATGAGAGAAATAGTTTTTGGGGAAAAATAAATAGAGAGAAAATTCCAATAAGGTTGAAACTCACTGGAATTGATGAGAGACTTGTCCTAAGGTGTAGAGGAGGTCCTGGAGAGAAATATTTCTGTTGGGGTCATGGCAAGATGAAGGTTGGAGAGGAAGATAAGCCCAAGGTTAAACCTGAGAGGTTTAAATCAAGGAGGGGAGAAATCAAACAACCTCTTTTGAAAATCAACTTGTGCTTGAGCTAACACAAGAGAAAACCTTCAAGACCAAAAACCAAGCTTGAGAAAAACACACAAACTTTGGCCAGAAGAGATTTTAGAAGGGTCTTAAGAGAAGATCAAACAACCCCCTTTCAAAAGACCAAAAGTTTGGAAGAAAAACCAAACCCAAAAATTTGGAGTGTTACAACACCTACCCCCTTAGGAAAAATCTCGTCGCCGAGATTTTAGCTGATCCTCAAATATGTGTGGGAGTTCTGTCCGAAGGAATTCTTCCCTTTCCCACGTTGCCTCATCCTCTGTGTGATTACTCCACTGAACCTTGAGAAATTTAATAGTCTTCTGACGGGTTCTCCTTTCAGACTCCTCCAAAAAAATTACTGGGTGTTCCCGGTAGGTGAGATCTAGTTGCACGTCAAGACTTTCATGCGACACATGCTTCTCTGGGTTGCTTACACACTTCCGTAGTTGCGAGATGTGGAACACGTCGTGGACGTCTGACAGTTCCTTGGGAAGGTCCAGCTGGTAAGCCACTGTGCCCCTCCGTGCAACTATACGAAAGGGTCCGATGAATCGGGGTGCTAGTTTCCCTTTGACCTTCAATCGTTGCAGTCCTCTCATAGGTGATACACGTAAGTACACGTCTTCACCGGGCTCAAAACTTATTTCCCGATGCTTTTGATCGTAATAGCTCTTATGTCGGCTTTGGGCTGTTTTGAGTCAATCCCGTATTATTTTTACTCTCTCCTCGGCTTCTTTCAACATATCTAGGCCGAATATACGACTGTCCCCTGTTTCCGACCAGTTTAATGGAGTACGGCATCTTCGACCGTACAAGGCTTCGAACGGTGCCATCTGCAGGCTAGCTTGGTAACTATTGTTGTATGCAAATTCGGCATATGGTAAGCTTACCTCCCAACTGGTCCCATATGTGAGGACACATGCCCTTAGCATGTCTTCAAGTATTTGATTTACTCGTTCCGTTTGTCCTCCAGTCTGGGGGTGATAAGCTGTACTGAACGTTAGTTGCGTCCCGAGGGCTTGCTGCAACTGATCCCAAAATTTGGAGACGAACTGAGTGCCTCTGTCGGATATTATAGTCTTTGGAACCCATGTAGGCATACTATACGGGCGAGGTGAAGCTTGGCAAGCTTTTGGGTGGTGTGGGTTTTCTTGACTGGTATGAAGTGTGCCACCTTGGTCAGTCTATCTGTGATGACCCATATGGCGTCATTACCGTGCTGTGACCGTGGTAGTCCAATAATAAAATCCATTCCAATATCGTCCCATTTCCACTCCGGTATCTTGTTTGGCTGTAAGAGTCCTGCGGGTTTTTGGTGCTCGGCTTTAATGCGTTGACAGGAATCGCATGATGCAATATATGTGGCTATATCCCTCTTCATGACGTGCCACCAAAATCTTTCTTGAATGTCCTTGTACATTTTTTCCCTCCCGGGTGAAGTGAGTACGGAGCAGTGTGGCTCTCTGCGAGAATTTGCTGCTTAAGGTCATTGGTATTTGGTACGCAGAGCCTATCTCCGAACCATAATATTCCTTCTCTGTCTATGGTAAATTCTGAGGCCTTGCCCTGACTTACTTTTCTTTTTATTCCTTTGATGCTGGGGTGTCCATGCTGAGCCATCTTTATTTGTTCTATTAGCGTAGGTTGTATTTCCAGATTTGACACTTCGCCTGCAGTGACCATCATTAAGTTGAGCTTGGCGAATTCTCGCTGAAATTTGGGTCTCAGGTTCTGTAGGCTGTCGTTGTTCGGGCTGGGGTTACGGCTGAGAGCATCAGCTACTACGTTTGCCTTTCCTGGGTGATAGTGGATACCAACGTCATAATCTTTTACCAGTTCCAGCCAGCGTCGTTGTCGTAAATTGAGTTTTCATTGCGTGAAAATATATCTGAGGCTCTTAGGGTCCGTATATATTTCACAGCGATTCCCAAGCAAAAAGTGCCTCCACTCCTTGAGTGCATGAATGACTGCTGCCAACTCCAAATCGAGGGTAGGATAATTTTCTTCATGTTTTCGCAGTTGCCAGGAAGCGTAGGCAACTACTTTGCCTTCTTGCATTAGTACGCATCCGAGCCCTTTTTGGGATGCGTCGCAATATACTTCAAAACTCCTGTGTATGTCTGGTACAACCAATACTGGGGCTGTTGTTAACTTCTTTTTGAGTTCTTGGAAGCTTTTCTCACATGCTTCGGTCCATACGAATTTCTTATCCTTCTTGAGTAAATGTGTCATTGGTTTGGCTATGGTGGAAAATCCTTCAATAAACCTTCAGTAATATCCAGCCATACCGAGGAAACTTCGTATGTCCGTTACACTGGCTGGTGACTTCCAGCCAAGTACAGCCTTAACTTTATCCGGGTCCACAGCAATTCCTTCTTGTGTTAATACGTGTCCTAGGAAACCCACTTGCCTCAACCAAAATTCACATTTGCTGAATTTGCCGTAGAGTTGGTGTTTCCTTAATTCTCCCAGTACAATGCGGAGGTGTTCAGCATGCTCTTCCGGTGTCTTTGAATATACCAAGACATCATCAATAAATACCACCACAAATTTGTCCATGAATTTCATAAACACTTTGTTCATGAGGTGGACGAAATATGCAGGGGCGTTGGTCAGTCCAAACGACATTACTGTAAATTCATAAAATTCGTATCTGGAGGTGAATGTTGTTTTCGGGATATCCTCTGTTCGTACTTTTAATTGATGATAACCTGACCTTAAATCAACTTTTGAGAAAACTTTGGCTTGTGCGAGCTGGTCAAACGAATCATTTATCAGTGGCATCGGATATTTGTTCTTGATAGTGACCATGTTGAGCGCTCGGTAGTCTATACACAATCTCATAGTCCCATCCTTCTTTTTGGCAAATAATACCGGCGAACCCCAAGGTGAGGAGCTGGCCCGTATAAATCCTTTGTCTAGCAATTCCTTTATTTGTTTCTTTAGTTCAACCAACTCGGATGGTGCCATTCTGTACGGCTTCTTGTATATGGGGGTGGTTCCAGACGCTAATTCAATAATAAATTCTATTTCTCTGTCTGGTGGCATGCCTGGTAGTTCTTCGGGGAATACGTCCGGAAATTCACATACTACTGGAACTTTGCTTAACTCAGAAGTGTGTACCTTGTTTAATTTTGGTTGCCGCGATACTGGTCTTTCTTGAGCTGCGACTCTTATTGTCTTTTCGTGATGATGAGTAAGAATCACAGAACGGTTGAAGCAGTCGATAAATCCTTTATTGGTGGTTAGCCAGTCCATACCCAGGATAACATCCAGTCCATTGTTTTCCAACACAATGAGGTTTGCGTGAAACTTTAACCCTTCAATTTCAATGGTCAAACCTTGGCAGTAATTCTGAGTGATCTGCTTACTTCTGGGGGACTTGATGGTCATTGATTTTCCCAAGGGAAATATTGAAAAACCGTGTTGCAAAGCAAAACTCTTCGAAATGAACGAATGAATTGCTCCAGAATCAAACAAAACCGTGGCAGGTATTGTGTTGACAGGGAACGTACCGAGTACGATATCCGGGGTATCCTGTGCTTGCTCCTTGGTCACATGGTTCAGGTGGCCTTTCCTGTGATTGTTATTGGGGTTGAAGTTGTTACGCTAGGGCGCGGAATTGTATTCGTTGCTGTTTGGCTTCGGTGCTGAGTTTCTTGGCTTTGGGCACTGTTTAGCATAGTGTCCCTCTTCTCCACATGCGTAGCAGGTAACACCTAGGAGATAGGTGAAATCCTTGTCCCTTGCATGAAAATACTTGTTTGGACGTGTTTCATTTGTCATGGGTTTGTTCGCCCCATTTTTCTGGAAATTTATCTTGTTCCTCTTGTTGCGAGGGTGGTTGGTCTGATCTCTTTTTCTCTTGCGAATGTCTTCCAGACTGCGACGTTCATTTTCCAATGTAATAGCCTTGTCCACCAGTGTCCTGTAATCCGGAAAGTGTGTACGGCCAACTGGCATTTAAGTGCCGGTGCCAGTCCGTCCAGGAATTTTTTCGATCTTCTTATTTTCAGTCATACGCTCTTCGTTGGCATAACGGGATAATTGCGTAAACTGACTATTGTACTCAGGTACTGTCATGCCCCTTTGCTTGAGGTCATCAAATTCTCTTTTCTTGATCTTCATAATGCTCTTAGGGATGTGTGCCCCACGGAAGCCTTCCTTGAAATCTTCCCATGTGATATTATTTATGTTGGGGTGCATAAGAAGAAAATTTTCCCACCATGACGCAGCTGCTCTAGTAAGATAATGTGGTGTGTAAAGTACTTTTTCACGGTCCGAGCACTGTGCCACAATTAATTTCCTTTCAATATCTCGAAGCCAATCATCGGCCTCAAGAGGTTTGTCTGTGTGCGAAAACGTTGTCGGACGTGTCTTCTGAAATTCAGATAATTTTGAGTGCTGCTGGTATGGCTCGCGGTGATTTCCCATGTTAATGACATGGTTCATCATTTCCTGGTGATGTTGCTGACTTTGCTCGTAAAGACGGCACACTTGAGAAAATGTTGTTTCGCTGCCCTGCTGACTTGACTGCCCGTGTGTGAAATTGTTGTCTGTCTGCGTGCCATAATTTTCTTTGGTGGACTTGGCATGGAACGCATCCAGGGACGAGTCATTTCTTACTCTGGGGGTATTATTGCAGAAATCATGAGAAGAACCGGGCAGCAAAATAAACCAAGATTGCAACAAAACACGAGCTCCAAAGAGATTTTTAAAAACAAACTGCTTGATTACGCACGGAGAAGGACAGCTTAGTACATATCTCACACTCGGGTTCTAATTATACATACGTCACTCAGGATGTGCGTACACTATCCTGACATGTTATTTATGCTAGTGCACTCCTCCAAGATCCTACATGATGCACAAACATACTACTCCCATCAACCTATTTTACATATCACACACAATATACAAGTGAGCACAGTGCGTCGCGGATAAACGTACTAGTACGAGATGTTGAAGATTTTCCTCAGCCTGCCGAGGGTAAGGCCCAGTGGTGCTGGAGACTCAACTTCCTCCTCACTAATAGGCTCCAGGCGCAGAGTATGGGTACGAGGTGTTGAAGCAGGTGCGGCAGGCGGTGCAGCTCTGACTGGGGTAGGAGCAATGACCTGGTCAAACTCCTCGGTGGTAGGCAGACGGCGAGCGGTGGCTAAGATGGAAGGTGCATAGGATGCGGCGGACAAGACAAACATCATTGGTGGCGCAGTATGGAGTAGCTCCCTCCTGTTGGCGGAGCCACTCTGGACCAAGTCCATACGGGCATTCACCAAGTCGTCCACAAGATTATCAAAGGCTGCCTCAAGTGCCCTGAGGTACTCAACCATTGTTTTGATGGCTTCATCACGTTCCCCATTTGTGCAAGCAAACGCATAGTGGCACGTGTAGGGCACGTGGCATGGTAGGTAATGATAGCGACGAGTCTTCATTGAAGGAAGGATGTCCCGGAGACGAGCTATCGCCTCACGGGCAGCCATTTGTATGGCATGCCTCTCCGTAGGCATGGCTCTGCCCACAAATCAGAGGCGGCGTGCTTCAGAACGCCCTCCCTTGAAGTGCACCACGGCCTGGTGCATTGACACGATGTCGTTGAGCTTGTGACGGTAGAGTGTAAACTCTGGACGGGTCGATGGCCCAATCGCGACTTTGGTGATGGCGAATAGGAGCTTGACAAACCCCTCAGGAATGTTGGCGAACACCTGTGCATCACAGTCGTTGCTGGCCATCTACAAAAGTAGACAAAAATTCCAAATAGTTAAGTCATAAATTTATGATGACCAACAGAAATTTACTACAGCTGTAAAAATGCTGAAAAGCAATAGTTACGCTAATCACCGATTAGCGAGCGCACCTAGTGGCTTCCTACAGTCAGCCTAGCTCTGATACCAAGGTTGTCAGGACCGGTCTTTCAGTAAAATAATTACCAGAAGACCGACCCCTTTTTTTAAAAACCAACAAGGAAGAATACTTCTTGCCGATAGACAATTCCTTGATACAGAATTTCCAGAGTACTGAATATTGTACAAGGTTGAGCTGGGATAGCTCAATAATTTTATTACAAGCACGCCAATATAGTACATAAAGGCGGACATGACACAAAGGCAGGGTGGCATACTGCTAACTCGTAAAAAAAGTGGTGGTTATGTCACAGTGAAGTGGGTGACGTGACTCCAATATAATACAGTTCATCGAGTGTCGGAGTGAGACCCAATGAATTTATTTGGTGATTGGCGGAAGCGGTTATATGACAGTGATCAACTTCAGGATCGCAAGAGACTGACTGGGACTCCACTAGACGTCGGACTCGCTAACGAACTCTTCATCCATGAGATCGCCTTCATCCACATCTGGCCAAATCAACAAGCCAGGTGAGTACTTTGAATGTACTCGCAAGACAGTTCGGACTTAAGATATAATAAATGCAAACATGATGCATACGAGTATTCTAGCAAAAATTTAATCAGATAATAATATTATTGAACTATAAATAAAAATAGAAATCGGGTGGTAATCCTCCCGAAATCCATAAGATAAATAAAAGGAAACCAAACGAGTGTCTGAGTGACGCCTCGTGAGGAATAAACGAATGGAAACATGCCACGGTCGGACGTGTGGGCGACATCGCATAAAGGGCTATAATGATTATAAATAATAAGAATGCCACTGTGGGACGTCTGAGCGACATCACACAAAGGGCTTATAAAGAAAATAAATAACAAGAGTGCCACAGTCGGACGTCTGAGCGACATCACGTAAAGGGCTTATACTGAAAGTAAATAACAAAAATGCCACAGTCGACGTCTAAGCGACATCACATAAAGGGCTTATAATGAAAATAAATAACAAGAATGCCACAGTCGGACGTCTGAGCGACATCACATAAAGGGCTTATAAATAACAAGAATGCCACAATCGAATGTCTGGACGACATCGCATAAAGGGATTATAAATAACAAGAATGCCACAATCGGACGTCTGGGCGACATCACATAAAGGGCTTATAAATAACAAGAATGCCACAATCGGACGTGTGAGCGACATCACATAAAGGGCTTATAAATAACAAGAGTATAACGATGAAATACTTCAGGAAGTAAATCAATGCAAAGACAAATGGTTAGTTCATCTACCAAATGAACCTGAAAGAAAAGAAGGGGCACTACTTTTGTTACTATCAAGAATATACCAAAGACAGTCACCGGGTTGACACTAAGATTGATCCTAGGCCATAAACATGACTACTTGAAGGATTTAACTCTGCAGAGCTTGTACTATTAAATCATAGCCAACGGATTCTACTTGCCACGGGGACTAGTTCCGTATACGGTGTTTTAGTAGAAACCCAACTGACCAGTACACACCCATTTCACATCCTGCTGTCCGGAATCACCCGTGACAACGTTCACAAAAAACTTTAAGACGAGGAGGCTAAAACCTCGAATAGCATGGGATCAAATTTATATATGCGCGCTCTAAGGGGTGCCCCCCTCTCAGTCCCAACCGGTAACACCCATGCCCCCTGACCGGATGACGGGCTTTAATCCAGGGCCATGGAACCTTCATCCCGGCCCCTCTACTTGGTGTGTACTCGGAAAGTGGTTTACAACTGACTAGACCGTAATCTTAACAGACGGCCTATGATAGTACCAAAAGGAGATGAACGGAATCACGACATGATCTCCGTTGATACTAAGTTAACCAACTACTGGCATGCTCCAACAATACCAGTATACCACCCATCATGTAACCACATGATCGAGGTGGTTCAACCATTATCATTCGGGGCTCACCCGAAGCTTGCTTGCATGAAATATAACCATACACAAATGCTTATATGACCATGCTTATGAAAAGAACTACTCGAGCAAACATGCAACACATCCATCATATCAAAGGTTCAAACATGCTTGCCTGGTTCGGAGTAGTCGGAGTCTAACTCGGTGAGGTGCGCGGCTCCGTCACGTCCTTCGGTATCTATGTATTCAAACAAACGGATACTAACATAAATACCGCGCATGCAAATAAAGTTGCTCCAAAAAATTTCGCATAAATATGACAAAAAACTAGACAGAAAACTATAGAGAACAGAAAAAGAATCAACTCAAAATCATCTTTAGTTAAAAAGATATTAGAGTTTCTGTCCAGGGACTCATCTGTAATGAAACAGAAAAATTCCAGGGGTTAGAATAGAAAACAGAAAAGCGAACCGGTACGCAGTACGCCAACTGAAGACGAAGACGTACTTTGCCCGAAGGCGCTTTCCAGAAAAATGGTTCGCAAAAAAACCAGAGGCTGATGAGGGGGTCCCACTCGTCGGGTTTAAACTCTGAAACAGAGTCGAGCCGGCGCCAGAAGCTGCGGTGGTCGCCGGCACCGATCCACGGTGAGTTAGGGGAGGGGAGTGGTACATACAGCTTCCTGGTGTTCTTCCGCGTCGATTGGTGGTGGAGTTGAGCATCGGCGAGCCCCACGTCGACGGCGACCCTGTCGGCGGACGGTGGCTCGGGTGGTCGTGGGCCTCGTCGGAGAGAGCTCCTGGGGTCAAATTGGAGAGGGGGTTAGGTTTAGGTAGGTGTCAGGGTGCTACGCTCGAGTCCAGGGCGGCGGAGGAGTTCTCACCGGAGAGAACGCTGCTAGAGCCTGAGGCGGACGGAGTTGGGGAAGAAGGGCCCCTCGAGGCTCTTCGAGAGGCTGGGTGTGGTCTAGGGAGATGGTGGAGGTGTGCGGGCTCGAGAACGAGCTCGGGGGCGCTTTATATAGCCGTCCCGGGCCGGTTGCCGTGAACGGGATAAGTCCGGCGAGCGTCTACGGCGATGTAGTGGCTGGACGGTGTGTTTAGGGGCTTGAGCATCGACTAGGAGGTGCACTGGTTCCATTCTCGTGCCAAACTCAGCAGGGGAGGGGTGATTACGGGATGCCCTCGACGGAACGGCCGTGCGGCACGGCCTGTGGCAGAGAACGCGCTCTGTGCGCGCCAGGCCACAATGACGGTGCTGCAGGCGTGCGTTGGCAGTGGAGAAGGTCACGCAGAGCGCTGGGGTGACTTGGGCGACGCCAAACGGCGTCGAGCTGCAGGATGCCTTCTGTCAGCCGCCACGGGAGGTTCTGTTGCCGTGGAAGTCGCCGGCATGGTCGGGCCAGGGCGCCACTGACGCCAGAAGCAGCCAAGCAAGCGTGCGGCGTGCTGGATAAGCAGGAGCTGCAGTGAGCATCGATCCAAGGCGGGTACTGGCGAGATTGACGCTGCGGCTCTGACGAACTGACGAACTGCACTGTCGACAGTGAAGCTTCAGTTAGCAGTTTCTGAAACTAACAGCATAGTGTAAGCCAGGTGTTCGATGAAATGGTTCTGGCATGTTGGAAATGTTTCTGGGGCTGATATTTGGTGGAGTGGCCTCTTGATGCATCTAGAGGCTGCCTGAATTTTCACAGAATTTTTGGAAGAGGATAAATATGAATTTCACCAAATTTTGCAAATCTGGTCCAAACTTGCAGCAAGTGAAATTTGAAAATTTTGAACTGTGGACAAGTGAAACAAGATGGATTTAGGTTGTGGGTACTAAGGACTATCTAGGGAAGTTAGTTTGGGAACAAATAACAAAATGGATATGGTGGTTCCTTTGTAAATCACCAAGGTCCACTATAAATGACAGAAATAGTTTTTGGAGAAAAATAAATAGAGAGAAAATTCCAATAAGGTTGAAACTCACTGGAATTGATGAGAGACTTTTAGGTGTAGAGGAGGTCCTGGAGAGAAATATTTTTGTTGGGGTCATGGCAAGATGAAGGTTGGAGAGGAAGATAAGCCCAAGGTTAAACCTGAGAGGTTTAAATCAAGGAGGGGAGAAATCAAACAACCTCTTTTGAAAATCAACTTGTGCTTGAGCTAACACAAGAGAAAACCTTCAAGACCAAAAACCAAGCTTGAGACAAACACACAAACTTTGGCCGGAAGAGATTTTAGAAGGGTCTTAAGAGAAGATCAAACAACCCCCTTTCAAAAGACCAAAAGTTTGGAAGAAAAACCAAACCCAAAAATTTGGAGTGTTACAACACCTACCCCCTTAGGAAAAATCTCGTCCCCGAGATTTCAGCTGATCCTCAAATAGGTGTGGGTGTTCTGTCCGAAGGAATTCTTCCCTTTCCCACGTTGCCTCATCCTCTGTGTGATTACTCCACTGAACCTTGAGAAATTTAATAGTCTTCTGACGGGTTCTCCTTTCAGACTCCTCCAAAAAATTTACTGGGTGTTCCCGGTAGGTGAGATCTGGTTGCATGTCAAGACTTTCATGTGACACATGCTTCTCTGGGTTGCTTACACACTTCCGTAGTTGCGAGACGTGGAACACGTCGTGGACGTCTGACAGTTCCTTGGGAAGGTCCAACTGGTAAGCCACTGTGCCCCTCCGTGCAACTATACGAAAGGGTCCGATGAATCGGGGTGCTAGTTTCCCTTTGACCTTGAATCGTTGCAGTCCTCTCATAGGTGATACACGTAAGTACACGTCTTCACTGGGCTCAAAACTTATTTCCCGATGCCTTTGATCGTAATAGCTCTTCTGTCGGCTTTGGGCTGTTTTGAGTCGATCCCGTATTATTTTTACTCTCTCCTCAGCTTCTTTCAACATATCTAGGCCGAATATACGACTGTCCCCTGTTTTCGACTAGTTTAATGGAGTACGGCATCTTCGTCTGTACAAGGCTTCGAACGGTGCCATCTGCAGGCTGGCTTGGTAACTATTGTTGTATGCAAATTCGGCATATGGTAAGCTTGCCTCCCAACTGGTCCCATATGTGAGGACACATGCCCTTAGCATGTCTTCAAGTATTTGATTTACTCTTTCCGTTTGTCCTGCAGTCTGGGGGTGATAAGCTGTACTGAACGTTAGTTGCATCCCGAGGGCTTGCTGCAACTGATCCCAAAATTTGGAGACGAACTGAGTGCCTCTGTCGTATATTACAGTCTTTGGAACCCCATGTAGGCATACTATACGGGCGAGGTAAAGCTTGGCAAGCTTTTGGGTGGTGTGGGTTGTCTTGACTCGTATGAAGTGTGCCACCTTGGTCAGTCTATCTGTGATGACCCATATGGCGTCATTACCGTGTTGTGACCGTGGTAGTCCAACAATAAAATCCATTCCAATATCGTCCCATTTCCACTCCGGTATCTTGTTTGGCTGTAAGAGTCCGACGGGTTTTTGGTGCTCGGATTTAATGCGTTGACAGGAATCGCAGCATGCAATATATGTGGCTATATCCCTCTTCATGCCGTGCCACCAAAATCTTTCCTGAATGTCCTTGTACATTTTTGTCACTCCCGGGTGAATTGAGTACGGAGCAGTGTGGCTCTCTGCGAGAATTTGCTGCTTAAGGTCGTTGTTATTTGGTACGCACAGCCTGTCTCCGAACCATAATATTCCTTCACTGTCTATGGTAAATTCTGAGGCCTTGCCCTGACTTACTTTTCTTTTTATTCCTTTGATGCTGGGGTGTCCATGCTGAGCCTTCTTTATTTGTTCTATTAGCGTAGGATGTATTTCCAGATTTGACACTTCGCCTTCAGTGACCATCATTAAGTTGAGCTTGGCGAATTCTCGCTGAAATTCGGGTCTCAGGTTCTGTAGGCTGCCGTTGTTCGGGCTGGGGTTACGGCTGAGAGCATCAGCTACTACGTTTGCCTTTCCTGGGTGATAGTGGATACCAACGTCATAATCTTTTACCAGTTCCAGCCAGCGTCGTTGTCGTAAATTGAGTTATGGTTGCGTGAAAATATATCTGAGCCTCTTATGGTCCGTATATATTTCATAGCGATTCCCAAGCAAAAAGTGCATCCACTCCTTGAGTGCATGAGTGACTGCAGCCAACTCCAAATCGTGGGTAGGATATTTTTCTTCATGTTTTCGTAGTTGCCGGGAAGCGTAGGCGACTACTTTGCCTTCTTGCATTAGTACGCATCTGAGGCCTTTTCGGGATGCGTCGCAATATACTTCAAAACTCATGTGTATGTCTGGTACAACCAATACTGGGGCTGTTGTTAACTTCTTTTTGAGTTCTTGGAAGCTTTTCTCACATGCTTCGGTCCATACGAATTTCTTATCCTTCTTGAGTAATTGTGTCATTGGTTTGGCTATGGTGGAAAATCCTTCAATAAACCTTCTGTAATATCCAGCCATACCGAGGAAACTTCGTATGTCTGTTACACTGGCTGGTGACTTCCAGCCAAGTACAGCCTGAACTTTATCCGGGTCCACAGCAATTCCTTCTTGTGTTAATACGTGTCCTAGGAAACTCACTTGCCTCAACCAAAATTCACATTTGCTGAATTTGGCGTAGAGTTGGTGTTTCCTTAATTCTCCCAGTACAATGCGGAGGTGTTCAGCATGCTCTTCCGGTGTCTTTGAATATACCAAAATATCATCAATAAATACCACAACAAATTTGGCCATGAATTTCATAAACACTTTGTTCATGAGGTGGACGAATTATGCGGGGGCGTTGGTCAGTCCAAACGGCATTACTGTAAATTCATAAAGTCCGTATCGGGAGGTGAATGCTGTTTTCGGGATATCCTCTGTTCGTACTTTTAATTGATGATAACCTGACCTTAAATCAACTTTTGAGAAAACTTTGGCTTGCGCGAGCTGGTCAAACAAATCATTTATCCGTGGCATCGGATATTTGTTCTTGATAGTGACCATGTTGAGCGCTCGGTAGTCTATACACAATCTCATAGTCCCATCCTTCTTTTTGGCAAATAATACCGGCGAACCCCAAGGTGAGGAGTTGGCCCGTATAAATCCTTTATCTAGCAATTCCTTTATTTGTTTCTTTAGTTCAACCAACTCGGATGGTGCCATTCTGTACGGCTTCTTTTATATGGGGGTGGTTCCAGGCGCTAATTCAATAATAAATTCTATTTCTCTGTCTGGTGGCATGCCTGGTAGTTCTTCAGGGAATACGTCCGGAAATTCACATACTACTGGAACTTTGCTTAACTCAAAAGTGTCTACCTTGTTTAATTTTGGTTGCCGCGATACTGGTCTTTCTTGAGTTGCGACTCTTATTGTCTTTCCGTGATGATGAGTAAGAATCACAGTCCGATTGAAGCAGTCGATAAATCCTTTATTGGTGGTTAGCCAGTCCATACCCAGGATAACATCAAGTCCCTTGTTTTCCAACACAATGAGGTTTGCGTGAAACTTTAACCCTTCAATTTCAATGGTCAAACCTTGGCAGTATTCTGAGTGATCTGCTTACTTCCGGGGGACTTGATGGTCATTGATTTTCCCAAGGGAAATATTGAAAAACCGTGTTACAAAGCAAAACTCTTCGAAATGAACTAATGAGAAGCTCCAGAATCGAACAAAACTATGGCAGGTATTGTGTTGACAGGGAACGTACCGAGTACGATATCCGGGGCATCCTGTGCTTGCTCCTTGGTCACATGGTTCAGGTGGCCTTTCCTGTGATTGTTATTGGGTTTGAAGTTGTTACGCTTGGGCACAGAATTGTTTCTGTTGCTGTTTGGCTTCGGTGCTGAGTTTCTTGGCTTTGGGCACTGTTTAGCATAGTGTCCCTCTTCTCCACATGCGTAGCAGGTAACACCTGGGCGATAGGTGAAATCCTTGTCCCTTGCATGAAAATTTTTGTTTGGACATGTGTCAATTGTAATGAGTTTGTTCGCCCCATTTTTCTGGAAATTTATCTTGTTCCTGTTGTTGCGAGGGTGGTTGGTCTGATCTCTTTTTCTCTTGCGAATGTCTTCCAGACTGCGACGTTCATTTTCCAATGTAATAGCCTTGTCCACCAGCGTCTTGTAATCCGGAAAAGTGTGTACGACCAACTGGAATTTAAGTGCTGATGCCAGTCTGTCCAGGAATTTTTCCATCTTCTTATTTTCAGTCATACGCTCTTCGTTGGCATAACGGGATAATTGCGTAAACTGACTATTGTACTCAGGTACTGTCATCCCCTTTGCTTGAGGTCATCAAATTCTCTTTTCTTGATCTTCATAATGCTCTGAGGGATGTGTGCCCCACGGAAGCCTTCCTTGAAATCTTCCCAGGTGATATTATTTATGTTGGGGTGCATAAGAAGAAAATTTTGCCACCATGACGCGGCTGCTCCAGTAAGATAATGTGGTGCGTAAAGTAATTTTTCACGGTCCGAGCATTGTGCCACAATTAATTTCCTTTTAGTATCTCGAAGCCAATCATCGGCCTCAAGAGGTTTGTCTGTGTGCGAAAACGTTGTCGGACGTGTCTTCTGAAATTCAGATAATTTTGAGTGCTGCTGGTATGGCTCACGATGATTGCCCATGTTAATGACATGGTTCATCATTTCCTGGCGCTGTTGCTGACTTTGCTCGTAAAGACGGCACACTTGAGAAAATGTTGTTTCGCTGCCCTGCTGACTTGACTGCCCGTGTGTGAAATTGTTGTCTGTCTGCGTGCCATAATTTTCCTCTGGTGGACTTGGCATGGAACGCGTCCAGGGACAGGTCATTTCTTACTCTGGGGGTATTATTGCAGAAATCATGAGAAGAACCGGGCAGCAAAATAAACCAAGATTTGCAACAAAACACGAGCTCCAAAGAGATTTTTAAAAACAAACTGCTTGATTGCGCACGGAGAAGGACCGCTTAGTACATATCTCACACTCGGGTTCTAATTATACATATGTCACTCAGGATGTGCGTACACAATCCTGACATGTTATTTATGCTAGTGCACTCCTCCAAGATCCTACATGATGCGCAAACAAACTACTCCCATCAACCTATTTTACATATCACACACAATATACAAGCAAGCACAGTGCGTCGCGGATATACGTACTAGTCGGAGATGTTGAAGATTTCCCTCGGCCTGCCGAGGGTAAGGCCCAATGGTGCTGGAGACTCAACTTCCTCCTCACTAATAGGATCCAGGCGTGGAGTATGGGTACGAGGTGTTGAAGCAGGTGCGGCAGGCGGTGCAGCTATGACTGGGGTAGGAGCAATGACCTGGTCAAACTCCTCAGTGGTAGGCAGACGGCGAGCGGTGGCTAAGATAGAAGGTGCATAGGATGCGGTGGACGAGACAAACGTCATTGGTGGCGCAGTATGGAGTAGCTCCCTCCTGTTGGCGGAGCCACTCTGGACCAAGTCCATATGGGCAGCCACCAAGTCGTCCACAAGATTATCAAAGGCTGCCTCAAGTGCCCTGAGGTACTCAACCATTGTTTCGATGGCTTCATCACGTTCCCCATTTGCGCAAGCAAATGCATAGTGGCACGTGTAGGGCACGTGGCATGGGAGGTAACGATAGCGACAAGTCTTCATTGAAGGAAGGATGTCCCGGAGACGAGCTATCGCCTCACGGGCAGCCATTTGCATGGCATGCCTCTCCGTAGGCATGGCTCTGCCCACAAATCGGAGGCGGCACGCTTCCGAACGCCCTCCCTTGAAGTGCACCATGGCCTGGTGCATTGACACGATGTCGTTGAGCTTGTGACGGTAGAGTGTAAACTCTGGACGGGTCGATGGCCCAATCGCGACTTTCGTGATGGCAAAGAGGAGCTTGACAAACCCCTCAGGAATGTTGGCGAACACCTGTGCATCACAGTCGTTGCTGGCCATCTACAAAAGTAGACAAAAATTCCAAATAGTCAAGTCATAAATTTATGATGACCAACAGAAATTTGCTACAGCTGTAAAAATGCTGAAAAGCAATAGTTACGCTAATCACCGATTAGCGAGCGCACCTAGTGGCTTCCTACAGTCAGCCTGGCTCTGATACCAAGGTTGTCAGGACCGGTCTTTTAGTAAAATAATTACCAGAAGACCGACCCCTTTTTTTAAACCAACAAGGAAGAATACTTCTTGCCGATAGACAATTCCTTGATACAGAATTTCCAGAGTACTGAATATTGTACAAGGTTGAGCTGGGATAGCTCAACAATTTTATTACAAGCGCGCCAATATAGTACATAAAGGCGGACATGACACAAAGGCAGGGTGGCATACAACTAACTCGTAAAAAAAGTGGTGGTTATGTCACAGTGAAGTGGGTGACGTGACTCCAATATAATACAGTTCATCAAGTGTCAGAGTGAGACCCAATGAATTTATTTGGTGATTGGCGGAAGCGGTTATATGACAGTGATCAACTTCAGGATCGCAAGAGACTGACTGGGACTCCACTAGACGTCGGACTCGCTATCGAACTCTTCATCCATGAGATCGCCTTCGTCTACATCTGGCCAAATCAACAAGCCACGTGAGTACTTTGAATGTACTCGCAAGACAGTTCGGACTTAAGATATAATAAATGCAAACATGATGCATATGAGTATTCTAGCAAAAATTTAATCCGATAATAACATTTCCGAGCTGTAAATAAAAATAGAAATCGGGTGGTAATCCTCCTGAAATCCATAAGATAAATAAAAGGAAACCAAATGAGTGTCTGAGTGACGCCTCGTGAGGAATAAACGAATGGAAACATGTCGCAGTCGGACGTCTGAGCGACATCGCATAAAGGGCTATAATGAAAATAAATAATAAGAATGCCATAGTCGGACGTCTGAGCGACATCACATAAAGGGCTTATAAGGAAAATAAATAACAAGAGTGCCACGGTCGGACGTCTGAGCGACATCACGTAAAGGGCTTATACTGAAAGTAAATAACAAAAATGCCACAGTCGGACGTCTAAGCGACATCACATAAAGCGCTTATAATGAAAATAAATAACAAGAATGCCACAGTCGGACGTCTGAGCGACATCACATAAAGGGCTTATAAATAACAAGAATGCCACAATCGGATGTCTGGGCGACATCACATAAAGGGATTATAAATAACAAGAATGCCACAATCGGACGTCTGGGCGACATCACATAAAGGGCTTATAAATAACAAGAATGCCACAATCGGACGTCTGAGCATGATCACATAAAGGGCTTATAAATAACAAGAGTATAACGATGAAATACTTCAGGAAGTAAATCAATGCAAAGACAAATGGTTAGTTCATCTACCAAATGAACCTGAAAGAAAAGAAGGGGCACTACTCTTGTTACTATCAAGAATATACCAAAGACGGTCACCGGGTTGACACTAAGATTGATCCTAGGCCATAAACATGGCTACTTGAAGGATTTAACTCTGCAGAGCTTGTACTATTAAATCAAAGCCAACGGATTCTACTAGCCACGGGGACTAGTTCCGTCTACGGTGTTTTAGTAGAAACCCAACTGACCAGTACACACCCATTTCACATCCTGCTGTCCGGAACCACCCGTGACAACGTTCACGAAAAACTTTAAGACGGGGAGGCTACAACCTCGAATAGCATGGGATCAAATTTATATATGCGTGCTCTAAGGGGTGCCCCCCTCTCGGTCCCAACCGGTAACACCCATGCCCCCTAACCGGATGACGGGCTTTAATCCAGGGCCGTGGAACCCTCATCCCGGCCCCTCTACTTGGTGTGTACTCGGAAAGTGGTTTACAACTGACTAGACCGTAATCTTAACAGACGGCCTATGATACTACCAAAAGGAGATGAACGGAATCACGACATGATCTCCGTTTATACTAAGTTAACCAACTACTTGCATGCTCCGACAATACCAGTATACCACCCATCATGTCACCACATGATCGAGGTGGTTCAACCATTATCATTTGGGGCTCACCCGAAGCTTGCTTGCATGAAATATAACCATACACAAATGCTTATATGACCATGCTTATGAAAAGAACTACTCGAGCAAACATGCAACACATCCATCATATCAAATGTTCAAACATGCTTGCCTGGTTCGGAGTAGTCGGAGTCTAACTCGGTGAGGTTTGCGCCTCTGTCACGTCCTTCGGTATCTATGAATTCAAACAAACGGATACTAACATAAATACCGCGCGTGCAAATAAAATTGCTCCAAAAAAATTCACATAAATATGACAAAAAACTAGATAGAAAACTAAAGAGGACAGAAAAAGTATCATCTCAAAATCATCTTTAGTTAAAAAGATATTAGAGTTTCTATCCAGGGACTCATCTGTAATGAAACAGAAAAATTCCAGGGGCTAGAATAGAAAACAGAAAAGCGAACCGGTACGCAATACGCCAACTGAAGACGAAGACGTACTTTGCCCGAAGGCGCTTTCCAGAAAAACGGTTCGAGGAAAAACCAGAGGCTAACGAGGGGGTCCCACTCGTCGGGTTTAAACTCTGAAACAGAGTCGCGCCGGCGCCAGAAGCTGCAGTGGTCGCCGGCGCCGATCCACAGCAAGTTAGGGGAGGGGAGTGGTACATACAGCTTCCTGTTGTTCTTCCGCGTCGATTGGTGGTGGAGTTGAGCGTCGGCGAGCCCCACGTCGACGGCGACCCTGTCTCCGGCGGACGGTGGCTCGGGTGGTCGTGGGCCTCATCCGAGAGAGCTCCTGGGGTCAAATTGGAGTGGGGGTTAGATTTAGGTAGGTGCCAGGGTGCTACGCTCATGTCCAGGGCGGCGAAGGAGTTCTCACCGGAGAGAACGCTGCTGGAGCCCGAGGCGGACGGAGTTGGGGAAGAAGGGCCCCTCGAGGCTCTTCCAGAGGCTGGGCGTGGTCTAGGGAGATAGTGGAGGTGTGCGGGCTCGAGAACGAGCTCGGGGGCGCTTTATATAGCCGGCCCGGGGCGGTTGCCATGAACGGGATAAGTCCGACGAATGATTACGGTGATTTATGGCTGGACGGTGTGATTAGGGGCTTGAGCATCGACTAGGAGGTGCACTGGTTCCATTCCCGTGCCTAACTCAGCAGGGGAGGGGTGATTACGAGCTGCCCTCGACGGAACGGCCGTGTGGCATGTCGTCGGCAGAGAACGTGCTCTGTGCGTGCCAGGCCACGGCGACGGTGCTGCAGGCGTGCGCTGGCAGTGCAGAAGGCCACACGGAGCGTTGGGGTGACTTGGGTGGCGCCAAACGGTGTCGAGCTACAGGATGCCTTCTGTCAGCCGCCACAGGAGGTTCTGTTGCCGTGGAAGTCGCCGGCGTGGTCGGGCCAGGGCGCCACCAACGCCCAGAAGCAGCCAAGCAAGCATGCGGCGTGCTGGATAAGTAGGAGCTGCAGTGAGCATCGATCCAAGGCGGCTACTGGCAAGATTGACGCTGCGGCTCTAACGAAATGATGAACTGCACTGTCGACAGTGAAGCTTCAGTTAGCAGTTTCTGAAACTAACAGCATAGTGTAAGCCAGGTGTTCGATCAAATGATTCTGGCATGTTGGAAATTTTTCTGGGGCTGATATTTGGTGGAGTGGCCTCTTGATGCATCTAGAGGCTGCCTGAATTTTCACAGAATTTTTGGAAGAGGATAAATATGAATTTCACCAAATTTTGCAAATCTGGTCCAAACTTGCAGCAAGTGAAATTTGAAAATTTTGAACTGTGAACCAGTGAAACAAGATGGATTTAGGTTGTGGGTACTAAGGACTATCTAGGGAAGTTAGTTTGGGAACAAATAACAAAATGGATATGGTGGTTCCTTTGTAAATCACCAAGGTCCACTGTAAATGACAGAAATAGTTTGGAGAAAAATAAATAGAGAGAAAATTCCAATAAGGTTGAAACTCACTGGAATTGATGAGAGACTTGTCCTAAGGTGTAGAGGAGGTCCTGGAGAGAAATATTTCTGTTGGGGTCATGGCAAGATGAAGGTTGGAGAGGAAGATAAGCCCAAGGTTAAACCTGAGAGGTTTAAATCAAGGAGGGGAGAATTCAAACAACCTCTTTTGAAAATCAACTTGTGCTTGAGCTAACACAAGAGAAAACCTTCAAGACGAAAAACCAAGCTTGAGAAAAACACGCAAACTTTGGCCAGAAGAGATTTTAGAAGGGTCTTAAGAGAAGATCAAACAACCCCCTTTCAAAAGACCAAAAGTTTGGAAGAAAAACCAAACCCAAAAATTTGGAGTGTTACATAGGATCCATGTATGAAAACAAAGTATGGACTTTGGTGGACTTGCCCGATGATCGGCACGCCATAGAAAATAAATGGATACTTAAGAAGAAGACTAACGCGGATGGTAATGTGACCATCTATAAGGCTCGACTTTTCGCTAAAGGTTATCGACAAGTTCAAGGGATTGACTACGACGAGACTTTATCTTCCGTAGCGATGTTGAAGTCCATCCGAATCATGTTAGCAATTGTTGCATTCTATGATTATGAGATATGGCAAATGGACGTCAAAACGGCATTCCTTAATGGCTTCCTCAAGGAAGAACTGTATATGATGCAGCCGGAAGGTTTTGTCGATCCTGAGAATGCTAACAAGGTATGAAAGCTCCAATGCTCAATCTATGGCTGGTGCAAGCATCTCGGAGTTGGAACATTCGCTTTAGTGATGTGATCAAAGCGTTTGGGTTTATACAGACTTGGGGAGAAGCCTGTATTTACAAGAAAGTGAGTGGGAGCTCTGTAGCATTTCTCATATTATATGTGGACGATATATTGCTGATGGGAAATGATGTAGAATTCTTGGAAAGCATAAAGGCCTACTTGAATAAGAGTTTTTCAATGAAGGACCTTGGAGAAGCTGCTTACATATTAGGCGTCAAGATCTATAGATATAGATCAAGACGCCTCATTGGTCTTTCACAAAGCACATACCTTGACAAGATATTGAAGAAGTTCAATATGGATCAGTCCAAGAAAGGGTTCTTGCCTGTATTGCAAGGTATGAGATTGAGCACGGCTCAATCCCCGACCACGGCAGAAGATAGAGAAAAGATGAGTGTCGCCCCCTATGCCTCAGCCATAGGTTCTATTATGTATGCCATGCTGTGTACCACACCTGATGTGAGCCTTGCCATAAGTTTGGTGGGGAGGTACCAAAGTGATCCCGGTATGGAACACTGGACAGCGGTCAAGAACATCCTGAAGTACCTGAAAAGGACTAAGGATATGTTTCTCGTTTATGGAGGTGACGAAGAGCTCGTCGTAAAGGGTTACGTCGATGCTAGCTTCGACACAGATCTGCATGACTCCAAGTCACAAACCGGATACATGTATATTTTGAATGGTGGGGCAGTCAGCTGGTGCAGTTGCAAGCAAAGCGTCGTGGTGCATTCTACATGTGAAGCGGAGTACATAGCTGCTTGCGAAGCAGCACATGAAAGAGTCTCGATGAAGGAGTTCATCACCGACCTAGGAGTTATTCCAAGCGCGTCGGGCCCGATGACTCTCTTCTGTGACAACACTGGAGCTATTGCCATTGCCAAGGAGCCCAGGTTTCACAAGAATACCAAGCACATCAAGCGCCGTTTCAACTCCATCCGGAATTATGTTCAAGATGGAGACATAGATATTTTAAAGTGCATATGGATCTGATTGTCGCAGATCTGTTGACTAAACCTCTTCCACGAGCAAAACATGATCAACACCAGAACTCTATGGGTGTTCGATTCATCACAATGTAACTAGATTATTGACTCTAGTGCAAGTGGGAGACTGTTGGAAATATGCCCTAGAGGCAATAATAAAATGGTTATTATTATATTTCCTTGTTCATGATAATTGTCTGTTATTCATGCCTGAATTGTATTATCCGGAAACAGTGATACATGTGTGAATACATAGACCACAACGTGTCCCTGGTAAACCTCTAGTTACTAGCTCGTTGATCAACAGATGGTTACGGTTTCCTGACCATGGACATTTGATGTCATTGATAACGAGATCACATCATTAGGACAATGATGTGATGGACAAGACCCAATCCTAAGCCTAGCACGAGATCGTGTAGTTTGTAATGCTAAATTTTTTCCAATGTCAAGTATTTTTTCCTTAGACCATGAGGTTGTGCAACTCCCGGATACCGTAGGGATACTTTGGGTGTGCCAAACGTCACAACTTAACTGGGTGGCTATAAAGGTACACAATGGGTATCTCCGAAAGTATCTGTTGGGTTGGCACGAACCGAGACTGGGATTTGTCACTCCGTATGACGGAGAGGTATCTCTGGGCCCACTCGGTAAGACATAATCATAATGAGCTCAATGTGACTAAGGTGTTGGTCACGGGATGATGTATTACGAAATGAGTAAAGAGACTTGCCATGATGAGATTCAACAAGGTATCCGTATACCGACGATCGAATCTCGGGCAAGTACTATACCGATAGACAAAGGGAATTGTATACGGGATTGATTGAATCCTTGACATCGTGGTTCATCCGATGAGATCATCGAGGAGCATGTAGGAACCAACATGGGTATCCAGATCCCGCTGTTGGTTATTGACCAGAGAGTCGTCTCGGTCATGTCTACGTGTCTCCCAAACCCGTAGGGTCCACACACTTAAGGTTCGGTGACGCTGGGATTGTAGAGATATATGCATGCGGTAACCTGAATGTTGTTCAGAGTCCCGGATGAGATCCCGGACGTCACGAGGAGTTCCGGAATGGTCTGGAGGTAAAGAATTATATATATGAAGTCTAGTTTCGGCCATCGTGAGAGTTTTGGGGGTCACCGGTATTGTACCGGGACCACTGGAAGTGTCCCGGGGGTCCACCGGGTGGGGCCACCTATCCCGGAGGTCCCCATGGGTTGAAAGGGGAAGGGAACAATCCCATAGTGGGCTGGTGCGCCCCCCTTGGGCCTTCCCCTGCGCCTAGGGTTGGGAACCCTAGGGGTGGGGGCGCCCCACATGACTTGGGCGGCAAGCCCCCCCCCCCTAGGCCTCCGCCCCCTAGAGATCCCATCTCTAGGGCCAGCGCACCCCCTAGGCCCCCTATATAAAGTGGGGGGAGGGAGGGCAGTCGCACCCTTGCCCGTGGCGCCTCCCTCTCCCTCCAGTTACACCTCTCCCTCCTCCAGTGCTGCTTGGCGAAGCCCTGCTGGAATACCACTGCATCCACCACCACGCCGTCGTGCTGCTGGATCTCCATCAACCTCTCCTTCCCCCTTGCTTGATCAAGAAGGAGGAGACGTCGCTGCTCCGTACGTGTGTTGAACATGGAGGTGTCGTCCGTTCGGCGCTAGGATCATCGGTGATTTGGATCATGACGAGTACGACTCCATCATCCATGTTCTCTTGAAGGCTTCCGCTCGCGATCTACAAGGGTATGTAGATGCACTCCCCTCTCCCTCGTTGCTAGATGACTCCATAGATTGATCTTGGTGAAGCGTAGAATTTTTTTGATTTCTTCTACGTTCCCCAACACACATTACTGTCGAGCAATTGATAGAAAAGCGCATAGTTATGAGAATATCTAGGCATGATCATTATATATAGGCATCACGTCCGTGACAAGCAGACCGAAATGATTCTGCATCTACTAGTAATACTCCACACATCGACCGCTATCCAGCATGCATCTAGAGTATTAAGTTCATAAGAACAGAGTAATGCTTGAAGCAAGATGACATGATGTAGAGGGATAAACTCAAGCAATATGATATAAACCCCGTCTTTTTATCCTCAATGGCAACAATACAATACACGCCTTGATGCCCCTACTGTCACTGGGAAAGGACACCACAAGATTGAACCCAAAGCCAAGCACTTACCCCATTGCAAGAACTATAGATCTAGTAGTCCAAACCAAACCAATAATTCGAAGAGACTTGCAAGGATATTATAATCATACATAAAAGATTTCAGAAAAGAACCAAATATTTCTCGTAGATAATCTTGATCATAAACCCACAATTCATCGGATCTCGACAAACACACCGCAAAAAGATTACATCGAATAGATCTCCTCGAAGACCGAGGAGAACTTGGTATTGAGATCCAAAAAGAGAGAAGAAGCCATTTAGCTAATAACTATGGACCCGAAGGTCTGTGGTAAACTACTCACAACTCATGGTGAGGCTATGGTGTTGATGTAGAAGAACTCCGTTGTAGATCCCCCCCTCCGGCGGAGCTCTGGAACAGGCCCCAAGATGGGATCTCACGGGAACAGAAGGTTGCGGCGATGGAATTAGGGTTTTCTCTGTTGCCTCGATGTTTTCAGGGTACATGGGTATATATAGGAGGAAGGAGGGCATCGGGGGTGCCAGAGGGGGCCACGACGGTGGGGGCGTGCCCAGGGGGAGGGGGCGCGCCCTGGACCCTCGTGGCCGCCTCCTTCGTTCCCTCACGTGTACTCCAAGTCTTCCGTGAAGTATGGTTCCAAAAATCACTCTCCCGAAGGTTTCATTCCGTTTGGACTCCGTTTGATATTCCTTTTCTACGAAACCCTGAAATAGGCAAAAAAAAAAAAGCAATCTGCACTGGGCCTTGGGTTAGTAGGTTAGTCCCAAAAATAATATAAAAGTGTATAATGAAGCCCATTAAACATCAAAAACAGAATATATAATAGCATGGAACAATCAAAAATTATAGATACATTGGAGACGTATCAAGCATCCCCAAGCTTAATTCATGCTCGTCCTCGAGTAGGTAAATGATAAAAACAGAATTTTTGATGTGGAATGCTAACTAACATAATTCTCACTGTAATTCTCTTTGTTGTGGCATGAATGTTCAGATCCAAAAGATTCAAGTTAAACGTTCATATTGACATAAGAATAATAATACTTCAAGCATACTAACAAAGCAATCATGTCTTCTCAAAATAATATGGCCAAAGAAAGTTCATCCTTACAAAATCATATAGTTAGGCTCTGCTCTATCTTCATCACACAAAATATTCCAATCATGCACAACCCCAATTTTAGCCAAGCACTTGTTTCATATTTCAATTTTTCAAACTCTTTCAACTTTCACGCAATATATGAGCGTGAGCCATGGACATAGCACTATGTGGAATCGAGTGGTGGTTGTAGAGAAGACAAAAAGGAGGAAGATGGTCTCACATCAACTAGGCGTATCAATGGGCTATGGAGATGCCCATCAATAGATATCAATGTGAGTGAGTAGGGATTGCCATGCAACGGATGCACTAGAGCTAAAAATGTATGAAAGCTCAACAAAAGAAACTAAGTGGGTGTGCATCCAACTTGCTTGCTCACGAAGACCTAGGGCATTTGAGGAAGCTCATCGTTGGAATATACAAGCCAAGTTCTATAATGAAAATTCCCACTAGTATATGAACGTGACTAAACAAGAGACTCTCTATCATGAAGAACATGGTGCTACTTTGAAGCACAAGTGTGGAAAAAGATAGTAGCATTGTCCCTTTTCTTTTCTTTTCTTTTTTTCTTTTTTTATTGGGCCTTTTTGGCCTTTTTTCGGGACAATGCTCTAATAATGATGATCGTCACACTTATATTTACTTACAACTCGATATTACAAGTCGATACTAGAACAAATTATGACTATATGAATGACTCTGGCGGTGTACCGGGATGTGCAATGAATCAAGAGTTACATGTATGAAAAATTATATGCATGGTGGCCTAGCCACAAATATGATGTCAACTACATGATCATGCATGGCAATATGACAATGATGAAGTGTGTCATAACAACCAAAACGGTGGAAATTTGCATGGCAATATATCTCGGAATGGCTATGGAAATGCCATGATAGGTAGGTATGGTGCCTGTTTTGAGCAAGGTATATGGTGGGTGTATGGTACCGGCGAGAGTTGCGCGGTACAAGAGAGGCTAGCAATGGTGGAAGGGTGAGAGTGCGTATAATCCATGGACTCAACATTAGTCCTAAAGAACACACATACTTATTGCAAAAATCTACAAGTCATCAAAACAAAGTACTACACGCATGCTCCTGGGGGGGAGGTTGGTAGGAGTTAACCATCGCGAGCCCCCGACCTCCACACAAAGGATGACACTCAATGAAATACCTCATGCTTCAAATTTGTCACACACCGGTTACCATACATGCATGCTACGGTACTTGCAAACCTCAACACAAGTATTTCTCAAATTCACAACTACTCTACTAGCATGACTCTAATATCACCATCCTCATATCTCAAAACAATCATCAAGTATCAAACTTCTCCTAGTATTCAATGCACTTTATGTGGAAGTTTTTACTATACTCATCTTGGACGCCTATCATATTAGGACTAGTTTTCTAACCAAAGCACATTACCATGTTGTTCTAAAAGACTCTCAAAAGGATATAAGTGAAGCATGAGAGATCAACAATTTCTACAAAATAAAACCACCACCGTGCTCTAAAAGATATAAGTGAAGCACTAGAGCAAAACTATATAGCTCAAAAGATATAAGTGAAGCACATAGAGTGTTCTAATAAAATTTAAAGCCTATTTAACTCTCTCAAAAGGTGTGTCCAGCAAGGATGATTGTTGCAAACTAAAAAGCAAAGACTCAAATCATACATGACGCTCCAAGCAAAACACATATCATGTGGTGAATAAAAATATAGTTCCGAGTATACTTACCGATAGATGAAGACGAAAGAGGGGATGCCTTCCCGGGGCATCCCCAAGCTTAGGATTTTGGTTGTCCTTGAATTTTACCTTGGGGTGCCTTGGGCATCCCCAAACTTAGGCTCTTGCCACTCGTTGTCCCATAGTCCATCAAAGCCATGCTCAAAACTTGGAAACTTCACAACACAAAACTTAGCCAAAAATCTCGTGAGCTCCGTTAGTATAAGAAAACAAACCACCACTCAAAGGTACTATAATTAACTCATTCTTTGTTTATATTGGTGTTAAACCTACTGTATTCCAACTTCTCTATGATTCATATCCTCCAAGACTACTCATAGATTCATCAAAATAAGCAAACAACACACGAAAAACAGAATCTGTCAAAAACAGAACAGTCTGTAGTAATCTGTAACTTTTGAATACTTCTGTAACTCCAAAAAAATTAAATAAATTGGTAAACGTGAGGAATTTGTCTATAAATCATCTGCAAAAAGAATCAACTAAATAGCACTCTCTAGTAAAATCTGGTGACTAATCTCGTGAGCGCTAAAGTTTCTCTTTTTTAGAGCATGATCATATAAACTTCACACAAGTCTTCCCAAAGGTTCTACTTGGCACAAACACTAATTAAAACACAAAACCACATCTAAACAGAATCTAGATGCAATATTTATTCCTAAACAGAAGCAAAAACAAACAAAATAAAATTGGTTTGCCTCCCAACAAGCGCTATCGTTTAACGCCCCTAGCTAGGCACGATACAAGGATAGATCTAGGTATTGCCATCTTTGGAAGGCAATCCATAAGTGGCTCTCATAATAGATTCATATGGTAATTTAATTTTCTTTCTAGGAAGGTGTTCCATGCCTTTCCTTAACGGAAATTGGAATCTAATGGTTCCTTCCTTCATATCAATAACTGCACCAATCGTTCTAAGGAAAGGTCTAACAAGAATAATAGGACATGAAGGATTGCAATCTATATCAAGAACAATGAAATCTACGGGCACATAATTCCTATTGGCAACAATAAGAACATCATTACTACTTCCCTTAGGTTTCTTAATGGTAGAATCTGCGAGATGCAAATTTAAAGAATAGTCATCAAGCTCATGGAAACCTAAAAAATCACACCGAGTTTTTGGGATAGTAGAAACACTTGCACCCAAATCACACAAGGCAAAGCATTCATGATCTTTAATTTTAATTTTAATAGTAGGTTCCCACTCATCATAAAGCTTTCTAGGGATAGAAACTTCTAATTCGAGTTTTTCTTCATAAGAATGCATCAAAGCATCAACTATGTGTTTGGTAAAAGCCTTATTTTGACTATAAGCATGCGGAGAATTTAGTACGGATTGCAACAAGGAAATACAATCTATCAAAGAGAAATTATCATAATTGAATCCCTTGAAATCCAAAATGGTGGGTTCATCACTATGCAAAGTTTTAATTTCTTCAATCCCAGTTTTAACAATTTTAGCATCAAGATCTAAAAACTCTGAATCATTGGGACGCCTTTTAACTAAAGTAGACTCATCTCCAGTCCCATTTTTATCAAGATTCATACTAGAAAACAAGGATCTAATAGGAGACACATCAATAACTTTCAGATCTTCATCTTTATTTTCATGATAACTAGAAGAACACGCTTTCATAAAGCACTCTTTTTTAGCACGCATCCTAGCAGTTCTTTCTTTGCATTCATCATGGAAATTCTCATGGCTTTGAGAGACTCATTGATATCATGCTTGGGTGGAATAGATCTAAGTTTCAAAGAATCAACATCAAGAGTAATTCTATCTACGCTTCTAGCCAACTCATCAATCTTAAGCAATTTTTCTTCAAGCAAAGCATTGAAATTCTTTTGCGAAATCATAAACTCCTTAACACTAGTTTCAAATTCAGAGGGCACCTTACCAAAATTTCCATAAGAGTTATTGTAGGAATTGCTATAATTTAGAGGAATTACTAGGAAAAGGCCTAGGATCAAAGTTTCCTCTATAAGCATTATTACCAAAATTATTCCTACCAACAAAATTCACATCCAAAGATTCATTATTATTTTCAATCAACATGGATAAAGGCATATCATTAGGATCAAAAGAAGCACTCTTAGTAGCAAATAATTTCATAAGTTCATCCATCTTTCCACTCAAAACATTAATCTCTTCAATAGCATGCACTCTTTTACTAGTAGATCTTTCGGTGTGCCATTGTGAGTAGTTAACCATAATATTATCTAGGAGTTTGGTATATTCTCCTAAGGTAGTTTCCATGAAAGTGCCTCCTGCGGCCGAATCTAAAAGATTTCTAGAAGCAAAATTCAAGCCATCATAAAAGTTTTGTATAATCATCCATAAGTTCAAACCATGTGTAGGACAATTATGTATCATTAATTTCATTCTCTCCCAAGCTTGTGCAACATGCTCATGATCTAGTTGCTTAAAATTCATAATATCGTTTCTAAGGGAGATAATCTTAGCAGGAGGAAAATACTTAGAGATAAAGGCATCTTTGCACTTATTCCATGAATCAATACTATTTCTAAGCAAAGAGGAAAATCAAGTTTTAGCACGATCTCTTAGTAAAAACGAAAATAGCTTCAATTTAACATTATCATTATTTGTATCCCTCTTCTTTTGCATATCACACAAATCAACAAAGTTGTTCAGATGGGTAGTGGCATCTTCACTAGGAAGACCGGAAAATTGATCTTTCATGACAAGATTCAACAAAGCAACATTGATCTCACAAGATTCAGCATCGGTAATAGGAGCAATCGGAGTGCTAATAAAATCATTATTGTTGGTATTGGAAAAGTCACACAATTGGGTATTGTTCTGAGCCATAGTGACAAGCAAGCAATCCAACACACAAGCAAACAAGAAGCAAGCGAACGGTAAACACATGGCAAAAAGAAGGGCAAATAAAACGGCAAGGGTGAAGTGGGGGAGAGGAAAACGAGAGGCAAATAAATGTAATGTGAAGGATAAGGGTTTGTGATAGGTACTTGGTATATAACTTTTGCGTAGATCTCCCCGGCAACGGCGCCAGAAATTCTTCTTGCTACTTCTCGATCTTGTGTTGTATTCCCTCGAGGAGGAAACAGTGATGCATCACAGTTGCGTAAGTATTTTCCTCAGTTTTTGAGAACCAAGGTATCAATCCAGTAGGAGACCATGCATGAGTCCCTCGCATTTGCACGAACAAATAAGAACTTCGCATCCTACGCGATATGGGGTTGTCAATCCCTTTACGGTCACTTACGAAAGTGAGATTTGATAGATAGGATAGTATGATATTTTTTGTATTTTTGGTATAAGAACAGAAAGTAAATAAAGCAACGTAAAGTAGATAGGAGATTAATATGTTGAGAATAGACCCGGGGGCCATAGGTTTCACTAGTGGCTTCTCTCATGATAGCAAAATTCTACGCTGGGTGAACAAATTACTGTCAAGCAATTGATAGAAAAGCTCATAGTTATGAGAATATCTAGGCATAATCATTATATATAGGCATCATGTCTGTGACAAGTAGACCGAAACGATTCTGCATCTACTACTATTACTCCACACATCGACCGATATCCAGCATGCATCTAGAGTATTAAGTTCATAAGAACAGAGTAATGCTTTAAGCAAGATGACATGATGTAGAGGGATAAACTCAAGCAATATGATGTAAACCCCATCTATTTATCCTCGATGGCAACAATACAAGACGTGCCTTGCTGCCCCTGCTGTCACTGGGAAAGGACACCGCAAGATTAAACCCAAAGCCAAGCACTTCTCCCATTGCAAGAACTATAGATCTAGTAGGCCAAACCAAACCAATAATTCAAAGAGACTTGCAAGGATATTATAATCATACATAAAAGATTTTAGAAAATACCCAAATATTTCTCATAGATAATCTTGATCATAAACCCACAATTCATCGGATCTCGACAAACACATCGCAAAAAGATTACATCGAATAGATCTCCTCGAAGACCGAGGAGAACTTGGTATTGAGATCCAAAAAGAGAGAAGAAGCCATCTAGCTAATAACTATGGACCCGAAGGTCTGTGGTAAAGTACTCACAACTCATGGTGAGGCTATGGTGTTGATGTAGAAGCACTCCATGGTAGATCCCCCCTCCGGCGGAGCTCTGGAACAGGTCCCAAGATGGGATCTCACGGGAACAGAAGGTTGCGGCAGTGGAATTAGGGTTTTCTCTGTTGCCTCAATGTTTTCAGGGTACATGGGTATATATAGGAGGAAGGAGGGCATCGGGGGAGCCAGAGGGGGGCCACGAGCGTGGGGGGTGCGCCTAGGGGGAGGGGCGCGCCCTGGACCCTCGTGGCCGCCTCCTTTGTTCCCTCGCGTGTACTCCAAGTCTTCCGTGAAGATATGGTTCCAAAAATCACTCTCCCGAAGGTTTCGTTCTGTTTGGACTCCGTTTGATATTCCTTTTCTACGAAACCCTGAAATAGGCAAAAAAAAAACAGCAATCTGCACTGGGCCTTTGGTTAGTAGGTTAGTCCCAAAAATAATATAAAAGTGTATAATAAAGCCCATTAAACATCCAAAACAGAATATATAATAGCATGGAATAATAAAAAACTATAGATATGTTGGAGACGTATCAAAGACCCACACGCTTCCGAAGAACAAAGTGAAGGCCCTCAACCCAATGAACAAAGCCAAGTGCAAGATCAAATGCAAGATGGTGATGATCCACCAAGTGATGCCTAAGGCCAAGTTCCTTCCCCCGAGCAAGTTCAAGATCAAGAGCAATCTCAAGATCAAGAACAAGCTCAAGATAACGCTCATGATGATCAAGTTACCGCCACTCAACTCTCTCTTGAGGAGTAATTGGAGCGTTGTGTCGCCAAAGTTGCTTCCAAGCTCGATTCTAGAGAGCATCACATGGAGAATATTCTTGGAAACATTACAAAGGGGGTAAGCACTCGTAGACAATTAGCAAACTATTATGCACATCATGCGTTTGTTTCTTGTGTTGAACCCCAAAAGGTCTATGAGGCGCTTGAAGACCCGGATTGGCTCAATGCCATGCATGAAGAACTCAACAACTTCGAACACAACAAAGTGTGGCGGTTGGTGCCAAGGCCAGAGGAGAACCACAATGTCATTGGAACCAAATGGATCTTCAAGAACAAGCAAGATGCTCACAGCGATTGTCCTTCGCAACAAGGCTCGGTTGATGGCACAAGGCTACTCCCAAGTCGAGGGTATCGACTACGATGAAACCTTTGCTCCCGTTGCTTGCCTTGAATCTATTCATTTGTTGATTGCCTATGCTTCTCATCATAACTTTAAGTTGCAACAAATGGATGTGAAGAGTGATTTTCTTAATGGTCCTCTTAATGAGTTAGTGTATGTCAAACAACCCCAGGGGTTTGAGGATCCTAAGTTCCCCAATCATGTGTATCAACTTGATAAGGCACTCTATGGCCTTAAAAAGCCCCACGTGCGTGGCATGAGCACCTTACCGTTTTGTTGCAAGATCGTGGGTTTGAAATTGGGAAAATCGACCCCACTCTTTTTACTAAGAGGGTCAAAGGGGAATTGTTTGTATGCCAACTATATGTTGATGATATTATCTTTGGTTCTCCTAACAAAGCTTTCAATAATGAGTTTGCCGCACTCATGACCACGGAGTTTGAGATGTCCATGATGGGAGAGTTGAAGTTCTTTCTCGGGTTTGAAGTCAAACAAAGAAGAGAAGGAATATTCATCAATGAAGCCAAATATACTCAAGACATGCTTAAGAGATTCAGTCTAAGTGATGTCAAGTCAGCTTGTTCTCCAATGCCTACCAAATGCCAACTTGACATTAATCCCAATGGTAAAGCTATGTATAAAAAGGTATATCATTCTATGATTGGATCCTTACTTTATCTTTGTGCATCTAGACCAGATATCATGTTGAGTGTGGGAATTTGTGCACGGTTTCAAGCCTCACCTAAGTAAAGCCACTTTGTGGCGGTCAATCGAATCTTTCGATATTTGGCTCATACCCCAAACTTTGGCTTATGGTACCCAAGAGGGGCAAACTTCAATCTTGTAGGATTCTCGGATTCGGATTGGGCAGGAGACAAGGTGGATAGGAAGTCAACTTCCAGAGGGTGCCAATTTCTTAGTTGCTCTTTGGTGAGTTGGTATTCCAAGAAGCAAAGTTGTGTATCTCTCTCCTCCACCGAAGCCGAGTATGTGGCTGTCGGCAGTTGTTGTGCTCAACTTATATGGATGAGGCAAACTTTACAGTATTATGGTGTTATTTGTGACAAAGTGCCTCTTTGGTGTGACAATGAAAGTGCCATCAAGATTTCTCTCAACCCGGTGCAACACTTCAAGACGAAGCATATTGAGATTCGGTACCACTTCCTCCGGGATCACATTAGGCGAGGGGAGATTGATCTTCACTATGTCAACACTCATGATAACCTTGCAGATATTTTCACGAAGTCCTTGGATCAAGCAAGATTTCGCGAGTTAAGGCATGAGCCAAATATCATTGATTTGAGCAATGTGGCTTGAAACATTGTAGACCCCACCACACTCATCATGTTGTCTAGTTTAGGTGTAGGCATGGATATAGGGGGAGTGTTGTTCTCTCAATGAACTCTCCCTCCCCCCCATTATGCATAAATTGATCAACTCTTTCACATTCACCATTGTTGATGGTACTTGTGCTTCAAAGATGATTTTTGGTCATGGGCCTAAGGTTAAAATCTTCGTGGTGCCATACCACATGACTCAAACATAGGTGGCCTCGGCCACGGCCCTCTCTTTGAGAGTTGTATGGTTTTTGTCTCGTGTTCTCTCTTTCCTAGTTGTGCATTGTCTTCATGTTTGTTCCCTCCCCTCTCTGTGTATTCTTCTTGCTTGAGCTAAACCGTTTCTCAGTTTAGTCTTTCGAGTTCTTGGTTGGGCAGTACTACCGCTAGGTGCACGCGGTACTACCGCTTATTGACTTTAAGTTGTACTACCGCCAGCCCGAGCGGTACTACCACTGTGGGGCGGGACTGGGGGTTAAGTTGGGTAGGGGGAGTTTCTTCTCCCCCATACCCATTCGACACTCATGTCCTCTTCGTGCACGAGCAAAAAAATCGCCGTGGGAGGACGCCGGTGGGCCGCCTCCTCCGGGCTGTTTTTTCACCCTTCCCTCCGGTGGGATCAATCCCCACCCCTTTCTCAAGCCATGCATGCTGGTATCGCCCCCCCCCCCCATCTCTTTCTCTTTGCTTCTAGGTTTCAGATCTAGGATTTAGGGGCAATAGGCTTTGCATTCTTTGATTTTTGGCCAAATCAAAGCTTGTGTAGGATGGTGAAGGCTTCTAAATTGCTAGGATTGATGTTTGGTAGGTTTATTTTTGAATTTGGCATCCCGGCAGTACCGGATTTGGCCGCGGCAGTAAGGGAACCGTCGTTCCCCGCCTGAAGCGGTACTACCGCTCCCCTGGAGAGGTACTGCCGCTTGGGCGGTACTGCCGCCTACCAATCGTGGTACTCCCGTTGGATGCTAACTTCCACCATACCAGTACCAAATATTGATCCTTGTTGCTTTTTCTGGTGGCTTATGCTCGTTCTTTCATGTTGTTTCTCGTGTTCGTGTGTTTGGTTCCAGGTGATGGCCCTTCGGAGCATCATGTCCATCATGTCAACCCCGGGCGCTCTGTTTCTAAGCGCTATCGCACCTCTGAGGCAGCGGGTGCTTCTTCAAGTGTTCCTTCTTCAAGTGTTCTGCCTACTCAGTCCCAGCAGTCGTCCAAGAGTACTGCGAAGAAGCCCAAGTCCATCACTGAGAGGACTGTCAAGGAGTTCTGGGAGAAGCGTCGGCGCAATCCTTATGAGGATGAGCAAGAGCCCAATCTGGTCAACCGTTCCTTCTCGAACCCTTTTTAGTGGGCAATCTATTTTGATGTGATCAAGGCGAAGACAAATCTCTTTGGTGATGCCCGCTCCATCAACATTGCTTATATGGATGTCGGGGTTTTGGGACGACATATGCCAACGGATGGCTTATCATGCATGGGGTCAAAAGAACGTCGCCGGGCTCGGGAAGCGGGATAAAGAGAAACTTAGGACGCCTACGGATCTTACCCAGGTTCGGGGCTCTCCGAGGAGATAACACACCTAGTCCTGCTCCGCGGGGGCTCCGCATCATGACTGATAGCACTAAGGTAGCTACAAGATTGCTCCTTGAGCTGTGTGGTTCAAAGGAAGAAGATGAACAAGGCTAGCTCACCTCCTCTCTCTCTCTACCTAGGGTTTAACCTCGTTATCTTCCAACCCCTCCTCATGGAGGACCCTGGGGGGTTTATATAGGCCTACCCCCCAGGGGTACAATGGTAATCTCAACGGTGTGGCCCCCAGCCGTCAATGTCTTCTGGCGCCGGCTTTACCACCTGTCTGCTGGGGCCTGCCATCCGCGGGCCCCTAGTGATTGTATTTCACTGTGGGGATGCCTCTGCTAATGACAGCCTCGTCGAGAACGAAATGGCTACAGTACCATCGCCTCCCGCCGTACGTTGCCGCCTCGCCCCGTCCTGTCATCTTGATGAGGCTCGGACTTCTAGGGTGAGGTTTGTCGTCTGTTACCAGGCGGCCGTCTCTCCTGGCCGTCTGCCAGGGGCGGCTTGTTCATGAGCTACCCGCTGACCGATGGGGCCAGCCGCCTGCTGGCCCCGCCGTTTGCGGGTAGTGGGATCGTGGCCTCCTCTGACCGATGCTTGGTCACGAGCTACGTGGCTACAGTGACCCGCCGATTAGGAGATATTCATAAGGTACACGGTCACTGTAGCCACGCCCTTATAGATCTTCTAAGGACATGTTCTCCTATAGCCACGCCTCCGCCGCGCAGGGGTCCCCCCAGCGTGCTTCCTGGGGAAGGAGTGTGGGGCCGTCTGTTGGCTAGTGGTGTTGGTGTCGCCGCCTGCTGGGTCCCCGCCGCCTGCTGGCAACCGGCTCCTAGGGCAGTTTACCCTAGGAGGCGGCCCGATGAGCAGACGGCCGCAGCGGGCCAGGCGGCTGTCATTTGTCTTAAAATACCAAGGGTAGGTGCCGAGGGTACCCATGGTCAATATCTCCGACAGTAGTCCCCGAAGCTGGTGGAACTCCGAGGCGGGTGCTGGAGGTGCCGAGGGGTTCTAGCAGCTTCCCCTCTCAGGCAAGCCCAACGTCCTTCACTTGTCTTCCGCGGATATCCGTCTACTGACAGCCGACCCTGTGCCACTGGAGCCGGCCCCCAGCAGCCGAAACCGTCGTCTCAGAGTCTTCGGCCAGAAGGCGCCGCCTGGTCAGCCGGCAGTCGCACAGACCCGCAGACCGTTTGCAGCTCCCACGCGTCACCGTCCTGTCGCGTCGGCCTACCAGCCCACGCGCGTGACACGATGTAACAGTTGGCCGGGGCCCGCCACTAAGGGCCTCGGGCCCCGCGCGGTTCCACAGTGGCAGGGGTAATCGATTACCCTCCCACACGCATTTAATGCACGCGGATTAGGCGCGAGAAAATCAGGGGTCGTGCGGGACGTGGAGCGGTTAACCCCACGCCCTCCCCCTCGCCTTCGACGCTCGGGCCTATATATAGGTCGGGAGAGAGGGCTGGCGCCGTTCTCGCGCCCACTCTCCCCCATCCTCCTTCTTCTTCCTCTCCCTTCTCGTCATCGTCACAGCGAACCGCCGCCCGAGCCATGTCCGGTCCAGCACCTCCCCGACACCACGGCCAATGGGACGGCAGCGAGGTCCTGCAGGAGCACGTGGACATCCTCTGGCGGTCGCGGAAGCTGCCCCCGGCCGACAGGGTCGCCGTGCGCCTAGCGCCGGCGACGGAAATCAGGCCTGCCCCACGGCAAGGCGAGCGGGTCATCTTCCGCTCGCACTTTCCATGCGGATTCGGCCTGCCGGCAAGCGGCTTCTTCCGCTCCTTCCTCGACTTCTTCCACATCCAACCTCACCACCTCACTCCAAACACGGTGATGACTCTCTCTTCCTTTGTCGTTCTCCGTGAGGCCTACCTTGGCATCCTCCCCACCATCGAGCTCTGGACAGAGCTCTTCTACGTGAAGCTCGGCACCACCGTCTAGAGCGTGGCCGCTCAATGCGGGGGGTGCATCGCGGTGAAGCGCACCGGGGCGAAGAACTTCTTCCCGGCACCGAAGCTCGTGGGGTCAGTGAAGCAATGGCAGAAGACGTACTTCTACGTCTCCAACGTCGACCCCGAGCAAGATTTCGTCTGCCTGCCGGAGTGGGTGCCGGGGCCGCCTGCCGAGCCTCGGGACTCCTGGAGGACCCGGCCTGCTACCCTCACTGAAGGCGCCTCCATCGCCCTGCGCCGTCTCCGGGAGCTGAGAGACGACGAGGGCCTGGACTTCGCAGATCTGCTGCTCACGTTTTCTGAGCGCTGGGTGCTGCCGCTGCAGCGCCACCCCCAGCTTATCTGCGACATGAGCGGGCGCTGGGACCCGAGACGGACGTGCACCAAGCCCCTGCCCTATGGGGAGGTGGCCCGTCTGGTGAACCATATCTCCAGCTGCAAAGTCTCCGACTCCGGCTGGGCCTTCAGCAAGCCATCGTACAGCCGCGCCAACCAGCCGCCCGCAGTAAGCTTTTCATCCTTCTGCTTTCTTTCTTCTTTATCCGGCTGCTGTAGTCGTCTGGTCCTAATACTTTGTTCAGATTTTCCCACGCCAGTCGGCACCAAGCTCCGACCAACTGGGCCACCCCCTAGAGCCGGATCGCTCCCGGAGCGATACAAGCGACCCCGATCTTGGGGAAGCCGCCACCATGGAGGAGGAAGAGGTGACGGGTGGTGGGGACCAGCCATCGGGCGCCCTGCCAGAAGGCGGCCTCGAGAAATGGTCGGATGATGACGAGGAGATGGAGGAGGCACCTGTACGCACCAGCCAGCAGGCAGGGACGTCTGGCACGGCCGGCGATGGGAAGCGACGATCCACATCAGGGCCGACTGGTGCCCCACCCAAGAAGCTCCGGCTGTCGACCGCCGCCACGAGGCGTCGGGAGGCGGCCGCTAGGGCAAACGTGCCGAAGAAGCCCAAGGTCAGACCGGTTGTGTCCGGGTAAGTATTCTTCATTCCTTCTTTGCGTGTTATTCATTTTTCATAGGTGATCCCTTCTTGGCTGACCCTCCGTTTCCTGGGGACATCCGCGCAGCGCACCGCTTTCCCTCTCGCGGGTGCCGGTGGGCTCTGTAGTGGGAGGCCCAGATGCCCCTCCTGCGCCCCCTCGCGTGGACCCAACCGCCGCGCTCCGAGAGGCGACAGAGAGGAATGCCCGCGAGGCGCGCGCGGAGCGCGAGGCCGCGGAGCGTGAGCGAGCGGCAGCCGATGCCGCCGCCCAGGCGGAGGCCGAAGCCACCAAGAAGGCTGAGGCAGACGCCTCCCGCGTCCGGGAGCGGGGAAAGGGCCCCCAGCAGCCAGCGGGCCACGTCGTCCACCCGGAGTCAGGGTCTCTGGAGCCATCAACCCAGGCGCCGGCTGCTGACGAGCAGCCGGCTCCAGGCGATGGGGGGACGAATGCGTCATCTTGGAGATGCCGCCAGCACCCCCCGCGCCGCCTGCTGGGGAGCAGGGCAGCCGGCCAACAGGGACGGAGGTGCCGCCGGTTGGGGGCGTGCTGGTGACTGGCCCACAACCGGCCCCCGAGGCCCAGCCCGCCGGCGCCTTGCGAGGGCGGTCTTTATGCCCCAGCAGGTGGAGGTCGGCGGGGCCAGCTCGTCCGCACCGGAGAACGAGGCGACCAGTGCGGCGCCATCAAGCTGGAGGTCCGGAGGAGGCGGTGCGTGGATCGTCGCGTCGTGGGACGTCCTGGACCGCATGAACTCCTTGGGCAACATTGTGCAGACGGCGGTGCAGGAGTTCGTCGCCACGCGGTCCTCCGTTCGGGTATGTGTGCTTCGTTTTCTTCTGTTTTTATTCCTTCAATTTCTTCTGTGGGGGCGCGTCAGCGCACCCACTGGGTGTAGTCCCCGAGTTCCGAGCCGGCTGCTGAGCAAGCGACTTGGAACTCCAAAGTGTACATCCTGATCTGATCTTGCTTCTTGTTGCAGGAGTACCACAACCTCCGCGTGGCCTCCTACAACGCTCATCACCAGGAGCTGGCGCAGCTGTAGGCTGCCTTGGCAGACAGCCGAGGTGAGTGCCTCCACTTCTCCTTGCGGGGGCGCGTCAGCGCACCCGCTGGGTGTAGTCCCCGAGTTCCGAGCCGGCTGCTGAGCAGGCAGCTTGGAACTCCAAGGTTATATTTTCTACTGCTGACCTTCGTTCTTTTCTTTCTCCCTTGCCAGTGGTCGCAGCCGACCTCCGCAACTAGCTACGCGAGGCCCGGACGGAGCTGGCCGCTAAGGAGCGGGAGCGTGGTCTCGCCGCTCAGGACCGCGACCGCCTGGCCAAGGAGCTGGCGGACCAGGCGGCGGCTCACAAAGCCGAGCTTGGCAAGATGTCTGACGCTGAATCACTTCTGCGGGCCGAATTTGAGACCGAGCGCTCGAATTGGGCCGAGAAGGAGGCGGTTCTCCAAGACGGCTATGTAGCCATTGGAGACATGGTCGACGATGAGACGTCTACCCTTTTGTCTTGTCTTCGCCATTTGCAGCACCCGTCTTTCTTTTCTTCTAATCCTTCTTCTAGTTTTGGCAGAGTTCTTCCCGGGCTATTCTGTGGCCGCCACCCAGGCCATCGAGGCCGAGCATGCTGCGAGGCGCCAGGCGGGCCGGGTGATCGCACCCAACGCGCCCATGACCCCGGCCGAGGAGCTTCTTGCCATTCGGGTGCGTCTTCTGCCAGTCCGCCGTCTTCTTCGCCGGTTGCAGCGTGCTGGTGCCCAGGTCCTGGCCGCCCTCTGGCTAGGTGTACCAACACTCCGCACCCCTAGCCGGACGGCCGCTTGGCTGGAGGCGGCCGGCCAGCGCTTCGAGGCCTGGAAGGGCTCCGCGGCAAGGGCTAGCGCGCGGACCACCCTGGAGTTCGCGAAGAGCTGGTATCCTGGCCTGAGCCTAGCGTAGCTGGAGACCTTCCGCGCGGAGGCCCAGCCTGAGCTGGCCGTGGAGCAGAAGGAGCTCGTCCAACGTGCCGCCGCCCTCGCTGAATACGTCGACACCTCCATTTTCATCCCGGAGTTGGATGACAGGGGCCATGTGGTGCCGCCTGGCAATTTCGGGCTGGACTTGGCGGCGGCCAGTTCCCAGGAGGCGGACCCAGCAGCCAGTCGCCAGCCTGACCAATTCTCAACAAGCGGACCAGGAGTGATGGCCCCGCCTGCTGCAGGAGACGGCCAGACCGAGACCCACCAGGCGGCCTCCCGGAAGCCGGCTCCGTCGTGCCACCTGCCCAACCTGCTGCTCCTTAAGTTTTTCGTTTGCATCTTCTGCTTCTTTGTAAGACTTGTAGGGTTAATCCGAACAATTCCACCCGCTGGGTGTACTAGTAAGTTATTACTACAAGGCGGCTCTTGAGGCCTTTTGGATGTAAATATTCTTTTTAATGCTTCATCGTTTTTATGCAATTGTGCCGAGTCCTAGGATTAGCCTTGCCCTAGTTTCCTTGTGGCGATTTTCTTCTTGCCGACTCCTTGAACTACCGCCCTGCCAGCCAGACAGCCACTCTGTGGTTCTGTGGCTAGGTCAGGGACTTGGCTGTTTTCGGGGTGGGCAAGTATCTCGCCTTCTGGAAGGCGGTCTGGCCAAGCCTAGAACCGGCTGGCCGGCTGCTTGACAGCCGGCGGTTCGTGTGAAGGGCCGGCTGGCCCTATGTATTTTTTCCTTAGCCATTTTTCATGTGGGCACCATTTCTTGCCTTTGGCTCCTGCCAGCCGGACAGTCGCGTTCTGCGAGTCTGTGACTTGATGCAGGAGAGGGCTTGGATGCCATCACATTACTTGTCTGACTTTTTAAGGAGAATTCCCTAGACATAGGCTAGGCGGCCAGTCCCCAGGCTGTCTGCTAGGCTCCGGTGCCGGACAAAGGAGTGAACAACAATCATTCATAGGCATAATTCTTATCATATAGATAAAAGGGTTGGGCAGTCCCCGAGAACTCCTCGGGGTTCCCACTAATTCTCAAAATAACTTTAGATAGCACAACACATACTGTCTTTTAGCTATAAAAGTGATGAAGAAGGTATGCGTTCCATGGGCGCTCCGACTCCTTGCCCGAGTCGTCTCTCTTGCGCGCTCTTGGCTTCTGGGCGTCGATGAGGTAGTAGGCATCGTTGCCTAGTACCTTGCTGATGATGAACGGTCCTTCCCAAGGAGCCGAGAGCTTGTGCTGGCCATCTGTTCGCTGGACCAGCCGGAGTACAAGGTCTCCCTCGCGGAAGGAGCGTGGCTTGACTCGCCGGTTGTGATAGCGGCGGAGACCCTGCTGGTAGATGGTGGAGCGGCTGAGTGCTACCAGCCGGGCCTCCTCCAGCGAGTCCACGCCGTCTTCATGTGCTTCTTTGGCTTCAGCTTCCATATACATGGTCACGCGAGGCGAGTCAAACTCAACGTCCGTTGGGATGACGGCCTCGGCCCCATAGACGAGGAAGAAAGGGGTGAAGCCAATGGATTTGTTCGGAGTGGTTCTAAGGCTCCATAGGACAGACAGCAGTTCTTCGATCCAGCAGCCGGCCGACCGCTCCAAAGGTTCGACCAGCCGGGGCTTGATGCCGGACAAGATGAGGCCATTGGCGCGCTCGACTTGGCCGTTAGACTGTGGGTGGGCAACGGACGCTAGGTCTAGTCGGATGCACTGGGTTGCACAGAAACGGGCAAGTGCGCCTTTGGCAAAATTTATGCCGTTGTCGGTGATGATGCTGTGCGGTATACCATACTGGACTGTGATGTCTGCAATGAATGTCACAGCGGTTGGTCCATTGAGTTTCTTGATTGGCTTGGCTTCAATCCACTTGGTGAATTTATCTATTGCCACGAGCAAGTGTGTCAGGCCTCCTCTGGCAGTCTTGAAAGGTCCTACCATATCCAGACCCCAGACGGCAAATGGCCAAGTGATCGGAATAGTCTTGAGTGCAGAAGCCGGCAAGTGTTGCTTGGAGCTGAAGCATTGGCAGTCGTTGCACTTTCTCACCAAATCTTTGGCATCGTCCAAAGCAGTCGGCCAAAAGAAACCGTGGCGGAAAGCTTTGGCTACGAGAGACCTTGAGGCCGCGTGGTGGCCGCATTCCCCTTGGTGAATGTCCTTCAGGATAGCCAGCCCTTTTGTTGCTTCTACACGGCACTGGAAGACGCCCGTCGCACTTCTTCTGACGAGCTCTTTGTTGACTATGGTGTACGCTGAGGCTCGGCGTTGAACTTGTCGTGCCGAAGTTTCTTCTGCTGGCAGCTCTCCTTTGAGCAGGAATGTGAGGATCGGCTGTGCCCAAGACGGCGCTGAGACTCCAGTTGCTTCGGCCACAGAGACCAGGGTGGTTGGGCTGGGAGGTGGAGGGATGGGCTGAGCCGCCTGCTGTGTACCCGAAGTCCCTGAGCCGTCTGCTGGAGCCGGCGCCTCCTGGCCGTCTGCTGAGCAGTCCCCGGGCCAGGAGCTGGCGCAGCTATAGGTAGTCCGTCTGTTGGAGTTGGAGTGTCGTGGCCGCCTGCTGGGGCAGTCTCTGGGCCAGCAGCCGAAACCGCGAGGCCGCCTGCCCCGGGGTCGGCTGGTATGAAGATTGACTCCGACTCTTGTGAAGGCTTGATAGACGGTTTGCGCAGGCATTGGGGAGATACGCCGGTTGGTATTGCTTGGCGGGTAGAGCCGATTCGTGCCAAGGTGTCTGCTTGCATGTTATCAGCTCGTGGTACGTGGAGGAACTCGCAGCCATCAAAGTGTCCACTTATCTGCTGGACAAGGAAGCGATAGCTTGCCATGTTTGCGTCCTTGGCGTCCCAGTCCCCAGACGACTGCTGGACAACCAAGTCTGAGTCACCGTAGCACAACACTCGGCGGATGCCAATCTCCTTGGCCATCCGGAGCCCGTGAATAAGTGCCTCGTATTCGGCCACGTTGTTCGAGGCGGCAAAGTGGATCTGCAGGGTATACTTGAGCTTGTCGCCTTTGGGGGAGGGGAGGACGACGCCGGCTCCCAGGCCGGTGTGCATCTTTGACCCGTCAAAGTGCATCCGCCAATGGGTTGAGTCTGGCACAGGCGGCAGGTACTGGGTTTCGACCCAGTCGACGAGGAAGTCGGCCAATGCTTGCGACTTGATGGTGGTGCGCGACTGGTAGAAGATGGTGAAGGGGGCCAGCTCAATGGCCCACTTGGCCACTCTTCCTGAGGCATCTTTGTTCCCCATGATTTCAGCAAGCGGGGCCGTGCAGACGACAGTGACAGAATGCTCTTGGAAGTACTGCTTGAGTTTCTTGGCGGTGAAGTACACGCCGTAGCACATCTTCTGGTAATGGGGGTAGTTCTGCTTGGACGCTGACAGCACTTCGCTCAAGTAGTAGACGGGACTCTGGACGGGCAAGGCTCTGCCGTCTTCTGGGCGCTCGACCACAATGACAGTGCCGACCACCCGGCTAGTGGCGGTTATGTAAAGGAACATGGGTTCCTTGTCTGTTGGCGCCGCCAGGACAGGCGGGGTGGACAGCAGTCGCTTGAGTTGATGGAAAGCTTCGTCTGCCTCGTTGTTCCACTCGAAGCACGTGGTCTTCTTCATCAGTTGGTACAAGGGGAGTGCCTTTTCTCCCATCCGGCTGATGAAATGGCTAAGAGATGCTAGGCACCCTGTGAACCTCTGGACGTCCCGCACACGGGTCGGTCGTTCCATCCTCTCAATGGCCTTGATCTTTGCGGGGTTGCACTCAATGCCGCGTTCGGATACCAGGAAGCCAAGGAGCTGGCCGGCCGGTACCCCGAAGACGCATTTCTCCGGGTTTAGCTTAATCCGAAAGCGGCGCAGGTTCTCAAACGTTTCTTGGAGATCCTCCAAAAGGGTTCCTTTCTTCTCCGTCTTCACCACAATATCGTCCACGTAAACATGGGCGTTCCTGCCAAGTTGCTTGAGGAGACACTTCTGCATGCAACGCTGAAAGGTGGCACCGGCATTTCTCAAGCCGAACGTCATGGTCAGGTAGCAGAAGGCCCCAAACGGCGTGAGGAAGGCTGTCTTCAGACGGTCGGCTGGATCAAGCTTGATTTGATGGTACCCTGAATAAGCATCAAGGAAAGACAGCAGCTCGCATCCGGCTGTGGAGTCGATCACTTGATCTATTCATGGCAGAGCAAACGGGTCTTTAGGGCAAGCTTTGTTTAGGCTGGTTTAATCAATGCACATGCGCCATTTTTTATTCTTCTTCAGCACCAGGACTGGATTCGCTAGCCACTCGGGATAAAAGACTTCCATGATGAAGCCGGCTGCTAGCAGGCGGGCGACTTCTTCCCCAACGACTCTTCTCTTCTCTTCCGACAGGCGGCGCAGCGGCTGTCTAACAGGCTTTGCATCTTCTCTTTCATGCAACTTGTGCTTGGCAAAATCCATCGGGACACCCAACATGTCCTTGGGGGACCATGCAAAGATGTCCCGATTCTCATGGAGGAAATCGACGAGCTCGCTTTCCTATTTGCTGTCTAGGTTAGACCCTATGACAGCAAATCGCTCCGGGTGAGACGGTCCAAGGCAATCTTCTTTGTGTCCTTGGCTGGCTGGAACGAGCCTTGCGGCTCCGCCTCCCTGGGATCGGCTGGTATGGCCGGCTGCTCGCCAGCCATTGCCACCAGCCGCTCCAGACGGCGCCTTTCCTCAGCCACGACAAGGGTTTCTGCCAGGCGACTGCTGGCTGTTGCGCATGCAATGGACTTCTCATATTCCCCGGCTATGGTGATTATTCCCTTGGGACCAGGCATCTTCATCTTGAGGTAGGCATAGTGGGGGACTGCCATGAACTTTGCAAGAGCTGGCCGGCCCAAGATCACGTAATAGGGACTTTCCAGGTTCACCACTTCAAACTAGATCGGCTCCCTCCGAAAATGCATCTTGTCACCAAACAGGACATCGACCCTGGCCTTGCCGATTGGTGAGCAAGAGAGGCCTGGAACAATGCCATGGAACATGGTCCTGGTAGGTTGAAGCTGCTTCTCTTTGATGCACAACTTCTCCATGGTGTCCCGGTACATGATGTTGATGCTGCTGTCGCCGTCTACCAGGGCCCGGGAGAAACGACAGGCCCACCTGTTAGTGGAGAGAGTGGCGTCCAGGACCAAGGCATAGGCCCCTGGCAATGGCATGACTGTTGGGTGATCCTCTCGGCTCCAGCTGACAGGCCTTTCAGACCAATGCATGAATTCTGGGTTCTTGACGGCAACAGTGTTGACTTCTCTGCGCTGCTGGCGCCGGCTGTGCCTATCGTCTGTCTAGCTGGTGAACACAACATAGGCCCCGTTTTCCTCTGGGAATTCGTCCTAGACCTGGCCGCCGGGACGGGCAGCCGGCAGATTAGGAGGCGGGGTTGGCTGTCCAGCAGGCGACGGTGGCAGAGCTTCTCCCCTCGCAATTCTTGTGAGCCAATGACACTTTCGTGTGGTGTGGTTGGAAGGCTTCACGCCACTGTGGAACTTGCAGGGGCGTCCAAGGCTTGATCAAAGGAGAAGGTCGGTTGCCACACCGGTTTGCCACACTTCTGGTGCTTGGGTCCTGCTTGAGCTTCTGGCTGTTGTCCGTCGACCGCTGCCACCAGCCGGCTGTTGGCAGCCGGCGCGTGGGCCTTGTGCTTCTGGTCGCTTGTCTGCTGGCGCCAGCTGGACTCTCCTGCCGGCGTCTTGGAAGTTGGAGGGGTCATCTTGCCAGAAGCATCCACTTGCAGCTCGGTCTTCATGGAGGAGTCAGCGGTGGCGTACTTGTCTGCTATGCTCAGCAGTTCATCCAACATGGCCGGCTCGTCACACAGGAGCCGGTGTTTGAGTAAGGTGCCTTCTCTGCACCCGGCCGTGAAATACTCGATGGCTTGTACCTTGTGCACTCCTTCACAAGAGTTTCGCAGCTCTGCCCAGCGCGTCAGGTAATCACGGGCCGACTCGTCTGGGCCTTGGACACACAAGGAGAGCTGACGCGGCTTGGGAGGACACTTGTAGGTGCTGGTGAAGTTGCGAGTGAAGGCGTCGGTGAAGTCCAGCCAGCCGTTGATGCTGTTGGGCTTAAGGTTGTTCAGCCACGTCCGAGCCGTGCCCTGGAGCATGAGGGGCACGTACTTCACCGCGACACGTCTGTTGCCGGTGGCTATGCTGACGGCCGTGGAGTAATCCACCAGCCAGTTCTCTGGTTTCACTGATCCGTTGTACTTGGGGGTGTCTCTGGGGAGCGAGAAGCCCTTGGCAAAAGGTTCGCTGCGGATGCGGGGGCCGAAGCAGGCCGGACCGAGGTCATCTTCTTCTTTAACCGCCTGGGAACGAGCCAGACGGTCCAGACGGTGGCGGGCGTCGTTCTCCCCAACCCCCTCGCGGCGGCCCAAGCGGCCTGCCAGAGAGGGGTGGTCAACAGGCGGAGGAGACACGCGCCTCTCCTGCCTGGGAGAAGGCGGATGCTCCCCTCGTCATTCTACGGCCCTTGGGCGGCCATCTTCGTCGCGCTCGATGGTGACACGAGTCTGCAGGCTGCGGCTGGCAGCGGGCTCCGAGTCTCGCCGGTTGGTGGCGCCGACTGTTGGAGAGCGGGACGTGGCTCCTTGCTCCCGCTGAAAAGCGCGGTTGTCGGCGTGCGCGCCCGCCTCTGATACCCGGCGACGGGCCTCCTGCTGCGTAGCAGCAGCGTCGAGGAGCTGGCGGGCACGCTGGGTCATGCAACGGAGCTCGTCTCCCTCTAAGTGGCCCATCTCATCGACTGCCGCCTGGGCAGCCCTTAGGTTTTCCAATGGAGTGAGGTACACAGGCCGCGGGGCCCCCACCATGTCTGCTAGCAGGCCGCCGGAATCGCGGACTGTGCCGGCTCGGCTAGGCTCGCCAGCAGCCGGCGTGCCACAAATGGCACGGTCCATTTCGCGGCGGTAAGCTTCAGTGAGGCGTCGGGAGGCAGCCAATTTGTTGGCGCTGTCGAGGAGCGAGACGCGGAGCGCCTCCAATGCCGCATCGTCTGCCCCCGCCGCGACAGGGGCGGCGAGGTGCTGCAGAGCAGCCTCGAGCGGGTCTGGGCCCGTCCTGCACGAAAGTTCGCCGTGGTCGGTGACGAGCACCTCCGTGACGGTGCTGATGGAGCAGCTGATCGGAAGAACGGGGACGGGGTCGTTAATGATCTCCACATGCTCGGGGAAGGAGTCGGCCGGCCCTGCGTCGAGGTCGACGATCATGTCTACCGGTGGGTCAGAAGAGCCCACTGACTCTACGTCAGAGGCACGCTCATCGACGATGTGGAGCTTGTCGAGGATCTCAACGAGGAAGCTCTCCGGCGCCACTGGCTCGGCCGCCGGAGAGGGTTCGTCGTGGATGCGGACGGCGCCGAGCAGATCGGCGAGCCCGCTCACGGCGCATGCAGCCTCAGCGCTGCGAAGCATCCCGGTCTCCACGCCAGCGGGCGTGCCAGGCTGGCTACTCTTGCCAGGAAGGAACAAGGTTCCCGTCCAGAACATGTCTCCGGACGACGGTGCACCTGGCCCCACGATGGGCGCCAAATGTTGGGGTTTTGGGTCATGCATGGGGTTAAAAGAACGTCGCCGGGCTCGGGAAGCGAGATAAAGCGAAACTTAGGACGCCTACGGATCTTACCCAGGTTCTGGGCTCTCCGAGGAGATAACACCCCTAGTCCTGCTCTGCGGGGGCTCCGCTTCATGACTGATAGCACTAAGGTAGCTACAAGATTGCTCCTTGAGCTGTGTGGTTCAAAGGAAGAAGATGAACAAGGCTAGCTCACCTCCTCTCTCTCTCTACCTAGGGTTTAACCTCGTTATCTTCCAACCCCTCCTCATGGAGGACCCTAGGGGGGTTTATATAGGCCTACCCCCAGGGGTATAATGGTAATCTCGACGGTGTGGCCCCCAGCCGTCAGTGTCTTCTGGCGCCGGCTTTACCACCTGTCTGCTGGGGCCCGCCGCCCGCGGGCCCCTCGTGATTGTCTTTCACTGTGGGGATGGCTCTGCTGACGATAGCCTCGTCGAGAAGGAAATGGCTACAGTACCATCGCCTCCTGCCGTACGCTGCCGCCTCGCCCTGTCCTGTCATCTTGATGAGGCTCGGACTTCTAGGGTGAGGTTTGCCGTCTGTTACCAGGCGGCCCTCTCCCCTGGCCGTCTGCCAGGGGCGGCTTGTTCATGAGCTACCCGCTGACCGATGGGGCCAGCCGCCTGATGGCCCCGCCGTTTGTGGGTAGTGGGATCGTGGCCTCCTCTGACCTATGCTTGGTCACGAGCTGCGTGGCTACAGTGACCCGCCGCTTAGGAGATATTCATAAGGTACACGGTCACTGTAGCCACGCCCTTATAGATCTTCTAAGGACATGTTCTCCTGTAGCCACGCCTCCGCCGCGCAGGGGTCCCCCCAGCGTGCTTCCTGGGGAAGGAGTGCGGGGCCGTCTGCTGGCTGGTGGTGTTGGTGTCGCCGCCTGCTGGGTCCCCACTGCCTGCTGGCAACCGGCTCCTAGGGCAGTTTACCCTAGGAGGCGGCCCGATGAGCAGACGGCCGCAGCGGACCAGGCGGCTGTCATTTGTCTTAAAATACCAAGGGTAGGCGCCGAGGGTACCCATGGTCAATATCTCCGACAATGGAGAAGGATCCTAACTACTTTGGCGAAGCTCTGCAGATGTGTACTCAGTTGAACATTCTTAGCATCATGGAGTTCAACAAGGATTTTGATGCGGACTTGGTGGCTCAGTTTTATGCCATGGTCCATCTTGGCACTGATGAGGAAAGATCTTTAACATGGATGACAAATGGCAAACTTATCTCTGTCAAATGGAAGGCATTCATGGAATTACTTGGGACTGAAGATCAAGGGCTTGAGAATCCGGTTGGCTTTCGTCCTCACCACAATGCAACTTCTACTCAAAAGCAATCTCTCTGGCCTTACTACATGTTGAGGATTAACCCCGAGACAAAGAAGGAGACTTATTAGTTGCCTGCCTTTCTGGACATTCTTCATTGCATCTTCAGGGAGACTCTTTTTCCTCGCATTGGGAACTTGGATATGGTTCACTCGTTTCTCGTAGACATGCTATTTTTATGCCAACATGAGAATGAAGAAAACACTGGAGAATCTCTAGATATTTCTCATGTCATGTGGTCTGATCTCGTATTTGCCATCTCTGAGCGCAAGTGTCCCATTTATGCTCCCTTTCTCATGTTGCTAATTAATAAGGATTCGGAGCACACTTATCCTGGTGTTGTGCTGGAGGCTAATGAGTTGATCTCTCATGAGGTTAAGCGTCTGAGGAAGAAGGAACTCTGGGACACTCCGGTGTCGTAGTCTGGGATCCCGTCAGGTGCTGACGAGGCTAAGGAAGAAGCTGATGCTGACGATGATGAGGACTATGTGCCCTCTGGCGCGGAGCCCTCATGGTCAAAGAAGCTCAAGAGCAAGATGAAGAAGCTAATCTGCATGGAGTCTCATGGGCAGTACTTGGCTCATGTGTCTGAGAGGAAGGCCAGGAGCCACCATAAGGAGCTCATGCGTCAGGTTGGTGAGACAGTTGTTAGTGATTCTGAGGGTGTGGATGATCACACGGGGATGTGATGATAGAGAGTGTCGGTTATGCTATCACCTGTGACAGTAGCAACACTCTTTTCCCTTTTTGGTGTCTCGGTGCCAAAGGGGGAGAGATTTTAGGGATTTTGTCGAGTTGCGAGTGTGTGTCCTATTTGCCTTGTCTTTCTCTCTCGCAAACTCAATTCTTATCGGTTGCTTTGGTTTGGTTTATGCTCGTGAGATCTCGTTACCTTTCATATGGTGTGAGACATATGCTACCCTATCCTATTTTATCTATGGATGTCAATTACTTTGGTAGTATGTGAGTTGCATGCTTATCTCCTGCTTATATATCTTGCTCACTTACTACTCTATTGCTTCCTAGCTCATATATGTCTCTACTCCAAGATAAATGTTATCAGACTATAAAATATAGGGGGAGTGTTGATCCTAATGTGTGTACTTTGCATTCCAAAGGCACCTCTATTTAAGTGCACACATCTAGGGGGAGCCCGTCTATATTTTGTAGTCGTTGGGGTATGCTTACTCTCCTGTCATTTCTTTGTGCAAATCCCGTGTTGTCATCAATCCACCAAAAAGGGGGAGATTGTAAGGGAATGTCCCTTCCTAAGTGGTTTTGTTGATTGATGACAATGCTTTTGCGGACTAATCGTGTGTGCTAAGTATTTCAGAGATTCATCCTTTGGCACAAGACAATTCCTTCCCCTTGAAGCTTTAAGTGAAGATGTGTCGTCTCCTTCGTTTCGGTTTTGGTGGACTTGAGTCGTAGGAGACACCACACTATCAAGAGTGGGACGACATTGTAAAGGCTAGGGTGGAATCAACACATACACTTCATTTTTGCACCCCTAGCTCCTTTCCTCTCCTTGGAGTTTACCGTTCCGACGGAAGTGGGGGTTGTGAGGTGTTTGCGGTAGTACCGCCACCAGAGCGGTAGTACCGCCCATGGTTCACTAGCGGCAGTACCGCTGTCCTCAGTGGTAGTACGGCTCGGGGCATCGACGGCAGTACCGCCCTGGTTCGGCTCAGCTACCGCCTCGATTCGAGGGCGTATTTCCTCGTGTCGGGTTGTGCGGTAGTAGTAGCACTAGTAGCAGCGGTAGTATCGCTTACAAGCGGTAGTACCGCAGCTACCACCGCTACTTGTACCGCTCTAACCCCCTCTATCTCTTCCGTCCTCCTTCTTCTGCCTCTGCCCTTAGTCTACGCGGTAGTACCGCTGGTAGTTGCGGTAGTACCGCGGCTACCAGCAGTAGTACCGCTCCACTGAGCGGTAGTACCGCTCTGTGCAGGCTGAAGTGATGATAAAGGTTGGATTTGTTCCCCGCTATAAAGGGAGCTCTTCTTCTCCAAGAAGACCTACCTCTTCCCTCCCCAAACTCCATTGTTGCTCAAAGCTCCATTTCCACCCGATCTCTCTCTCTAGCGAATCAAACTTGTTGATTTTCTAGGGATTGGTTGAGAAGGCCCCGATCTACACTTGCACCAAGAGAAATTTGATTCCCCCACCAATCCCTTGTGGATCTTGTTACTCTTGGGTGTTTGAGCACCCTAGACGGTTGAGGTCACCTCGGAGCCATATTCCATTGTGGTGAAGCTTCTTGGTGTTGTTGGGAGCCTCCATTAAGTTGTGGAGATAGCCCAAACCTTGTTTGTAAAGGTTCGATCGCCACCTTCAAGGGCACCAATAGTGGAATCACGGCATCTCGCATTGTGTGAGCGCGTGAGGAGAATACGGTGGCCCTAGTGGCTTCTTGGGGAGCATTGTGCCTCCACACCGCTCTAACAGAGATGTACTTCCTCTCAAAGGGAAGGAACTTCGGTAACACATCCTCGTCCCCACTGGCTCCACTCTTGGTTACTTTTTTTGAGGGTACGCCAATGGCGTACCTTAGCTTTATAGAAGGTAGAGTAATATGTACAAGAGATTACATAAAGCTAGCTAGGGGTCACAGATCGACCCTAACATAGCCTCCACACCACTCCCTAGCTATACACGACTACTCTCCTATCGTTTGTCCTCCGAAAGCTCCTGCTCTGGCCCAAGTCCTGAGATCATCCAAGATTAAACCTGAAGTATCCCACTCGTTCTTGATCATGCCCGTGCCAAAGACCCTCGCATTCCTTTGCTTCCATAGCGTCCAACAACTTAACATCACGAAGGTGTCAAACCCTTTCCGAGACTTCTTCTCTATACGCTTTCTCGTATCCGTCCACCACTGCACCAATCTTGAGTCATGGTTTGGGCAGAAGTCTGCCATCAAACCCATCCTAGTCAAGCTGCGTGACCACACTTGCCGCGAGAACACGCACTGTAACAAGATGTGGTCCACCGTATCTTCCTCCTGGTCGCACAAGTAGCATTTAGAGGTTTGGTTTTGAAGTCCGTGCCTGGTTCTCCTGTCCGAGGTCCATAGGTGATATTGCACGGCTAGCCACATGAAAAGCTTGCATGTGAGTGGTGCCCAACATTTCCATATGGCTCCGAAGCAATGGAATCCGACTCCTCCTTCGCATAGCATCTTGTACGCAGACGATGCGGTGTATACTCCAGACGTGTTCCAAGCCCAGATGGGTCGGTCCTCGACCTGATCATCCAAATGGACTTCCAAAATAATCTCCCAGATGCCGATGAACTGGCTAAGGCCCTCAGTGCAAAGATCACCAACTACATCGTCCATCCAAGAGTGCATGCTCAGTGCATCTCGCACAAGTCTCCGGTTAGCCACTTGAGTCCGTACCTTTGCCACCAGCAATGGGACGAGGTCTGCAATGGTTGCTCCATGGATCCATCGATCTTTCCAGAACAAGGCCTTTCCTCCCGATCCGACCTGCCATTTTACTAGGCTCCAAAAAGCTTGATCCACATTTTTGTCCGGGGTTAGACTGAGTCCTTGCCATGTCCGGGAATCATCTGTGCGTCTCAGCCATTCCGATCTAAGTCTTAAGGCGATACCGTGCTTCTGCAGATCCATAATACCCAAGCCTCCGAAGTGTTTGGGCCTGCACACTCTATCCCAGGAGACGACGCATTTACCTCCGTTCACCGCTTCAGTTCCGACCCAGAAAAAAGCGCGGCAACCTTTGTCCACTCTCTCTATGTCACACCCTGCATTTTGTAACATGTTATTTGTACCTTTGAAGCATGAAAATTTGGACCAGCAATTTTTTTTAGCATCATTTGGCTTTTATTTGAAATTGAGTTTTCTTCATATGCTTTTTCATGTGCTCATTGAAATCAACTATGACCTCTTGTATAATTCATCTCCATACCCAAAACTTCTGCCCAATGATCATGCCAAGTGTTATATAATAGTATAGAATTTTCTTACAAAATTAATTTGGCCAAAAAGTATTTTATAAATTTAGTTTTCCAAAAACCCCTGAATTGAGATTTGCACTGCAAGTACTTGATTTAGGGTGAGAAAATTATTTCAAAAGGAACATTTGAGACCTAGTAGTCATAGGACTCCCAGAAACCACAAAGGTATAATTTTAAAAGTTATTTTCCTATTTTATTTAAAAGCTTTTTCTTAAGGCCAGAAATGGTCTTTAATAGGGGAAAATTATTTAACTGTTTCAAAAATATTTGCCAAAATTCAGAGAGACTCAGAGGACATATATTGTCCATATATAAGAGTTTCAACACTTGGTCATGTTCAAAATAATGGGCTAAACCCTCTAAAACCCTTTCTGGATATTTCAAGCTTTTGAAATATTTACAAAGGAAATATTCTCCAACAATTCCAGGGAAATTCTATCATGTCATATATGACATATTTGATGACCTTGCCAAGTCCCATGCCTTGGGAAGCAAGAAAACATCCTCAAACCCCTTCATAACCATTTTGTCCATATTTGAAGTTTGAGCAACTCTACATTGCCAAACTTGTCCAAATGCTCTCAAATTTGGTGCACATGCTAGAATGGCCTAATAAGGCATCTAGACCAAATGGCACAAGATTTGGAATAGAGCAACTTGATCAGATCACCTCAAAACCCTTTCTGTTCAAATGCAAATTTGAACAACTTTACATTACCAACTTTTTATCTGGAGCTTCAAACTTTGTGAGCATGATCAATACCCCAAATGATGATGCTACACCAAGTGGTGCATCAAGGGGAGATGATTAGCTTGACTCAAACAAGATGAAGCTGTTTCTGTTGATTTCTAGGGTTCACCAAAGTTACATTGGCTAGTTTCTTCAAATAAGCCCAAATTTGGTGAAGCACCCTATTTTCTCATGTCTTTCAATCCTGTTAAGTGCCATGTCAAGTGGAGGTCATTTGCTTGATCAAACACTGATCAAACACCTTCTGGCTTTTTACTAAAACCCTCATCTTGATCACTTTTACCTTTCTCCATGGCCTCAACTTTTTACCACATGTTCATTCAGCTGCTGGCTACCCCCAGTAATTTCCCCAGCACCCCAGCTCCATGATTGAGGGGTAAGAACCCAAGTTTACCTCGCTGGACAGCAAGTTTTCACCAAGTCACCAGCATCCTCCCTCTCTCTCAGCATCTCCAGGGCATCCAAGGCTGCAGGCCATTTCTTTACTCCTCCCTCAACCTTCTAGACACTCTTGGGCACGTTGGTTTTGACCAGAGCGGCGAGGGCACGGTGGTGCCAGCCATACGCGCGCTCTAGAACACGCAACAGTGCGGACACGCACTGTAGCTCCAGCTAATCAGCCTCCCTCGACAGCCTCCGGCCACTCCCTCGCGCCAGTCGAGGCCCCTCGACGTCCGCGACCGCCCCGGCGCTGTCCCCCCTCCTCATGCGCCCTCCAGTGACCGTCGTCGCACGCGCACCGGCCGCCCGCAATGGCCACTCTGCTGCCTCGCACGCGCGCGCGCTCCAGAAGCTCCCCCGCTCCTCCTCTCACCTCAGCTGGACGTGGAACAAGTCCACGATCCTCCCCGGCTTGATCGCAGGCACCAGAACCTCTCCTAGCCTCGCCTGCAACCTCGCCGGCGCACGAGTCCACGGTGGACCGTGGGCGCGGCTATATAAGCCTCTCCAGCAGCACCAACAGCCTCACCTCACCTCACTGAGCTCCCCAGCACCATCATTTCGACCCCAGGAGGTCCCAGTGCTCGGGATCGACCGGAGCTCCGCCGCGTCGGGCCGCCGGTGATCTTGCAGTACGGGCCTCCCCTGCCCCTCCTTTCACCCGATTCGGAACCCCCTCACCTCACTGACCATTTCCCCTCTGTTTCCCCTCTCTGTGGCAGTTGGAAACGGCCGGAGCGACGACCTCCCGTAGCTCCTCCGCCGTCCCACCTCGCCGCCGGCGAACCGGACCTCCCCGGCGTGCCGCACCACCACCCCTACATCCGCAACACGACGCTGGTCATGTTCCTGCCCTCCGTTGCCGTCGCCGTGGCCGGAAACCTCGCCGGTGAGCTCGCCGTCGTCGTGGCTGCAAGGTTGGAGATGACAGGCGGGCCCCGCCTGTCATCCCCACACCTCTCTCCCCCTCCTCTTAGTCACTGACCGACGGGCCCCGCCCGTCAGGTTCAAAAACCTGACGCGCGCGTGTAGGCACCCGTGCGGCTGGGCTGGACCGCCCTGGGCCGTGCACTGTGGCCTCTCTGGTCCAGTTGCACAAGTCTTTTTCTCCTTTTTCTTTTCTGTATTAATTCAAACATTTCTACAGAAAAGAATAATGGTCCAAATAAAATAATTCCAACTCCTAAAATCTTGTAATATTCCAACCTATTTAATGGTACCACTTTCACTCACACCTATGAAACTTTTCTGTTCTGTTCAAATTTAAATTCAAATTTGAGCAGTAGAACTCCTGTTCTAAAATCAATAGATTCCATTCTGTTACTCCAAAACTCCAACTAAGATTTTTTCCCATCTTAGAAATCCCTCTAGTATTTAACAAAAATAAGTTGACATTTTTCTGAGCACTTTGATTTTTCTGTTTTATTTGTGGCCTTATTTTTCCCGTTGTTATTATGCGACGTATAGATCCCGTATTTGACGAAGTTGCTATGGAAGGAGAAGGAGAAGGATTTGAAGACTTTGAAGACCAAGCCAATCCAGGCAAGCAGCCCTTTGACCATGATACACTTGTTCTTCGGAACCCGTTTGTTTCCGATGCATGATGTTAGGGTTACGATAGTGACCTAGTTGATTCCACCACATGATGCATGCCTTGATCTTGATCTTGCTATGTGCTAGATGACATGCATATGGTTAGTGGTAATGAATAGTGATGCATGTGTGACATGAACCTTCGTGGTTGAAGTCTTTGCATAAAACCCCGTCGGGTGCCATTCATGCCCGAGGGAGATGATGAGTTGGGTGACCACTTGATGATGAAGTGGTGTACCAAGGCAAGTATGTGTGTTTTTCAAACGGATTGGTTTAAGTTGCGACCGTTATTCCAACCATACATGTGCAACCACACTACCCCTTATGGGACGGGGCTTTATTAATTACTTAGGTCGATACTAGCATGGTGCCCGCATTACTAGTGACGGGAAGACTTGAGGTCTTTCCCGGGACGGGGTCGTGCTTGGATAGACGGCCATGACTGTTTTTACAGGGCACCGGACACACCGTTGGTCCCTTCGGGTATGCGTGACATTGAAATTAGGGCAAGTCCCGTGATCTATTGTTTGTACCCGAGGGCCGTGTACCAACGAGTGGACTCTATGTTAGTGTCGTCTAAGGAAAGATAATGAACGGGTGCTTACCCCGGGTACTTGAGGTACCGCGGGACGTGGATGACACGGAAGTTCCCCGGATCTTGTGGGTAAAGTGTACAACCTCTGCAGAGTGTCAAACTATTCGAATAGCCGTGTCCACGGTCAGGGACAGTTGGGTAACCGCTCTTGGGCTACGTCCAATGTTTGTGAAACCATGCGTGTGTATGTGAGTCAAGGTGGTGACTTGACTCGATGAGTTGAATCTTATTCATGTTGATATCGATAACCTGTCTTCGAGGTTACACGAGGTTATTGATGCATAAGCTTGATATTAGAATATTTATTCTAGCCCTTTGCTAGGTTGTTCATTACCGTTCAAATGCATTGTTACTTTGAACCACATCATGGGTTGCTTGTGAGTACATTCAGAGTACTCATTGGCTTGCCACTGGTTATTTAATTGTCCAGGCATGGAAGAACAGGATTATGAGGAAGAATTCTTTGGAGACGAACGTGCGAACTAGGACGCTATCCCAGTCAGAATGCATGTAGGGTTAAGGCAGATGGCATGGGTTCTACCCGTTATCGAAGACTTCCGCTATTTGAGTTATTTGCTAATTCAGCCCGTGAGGCTCTATCTATGTAAGACTTGGCCATAATGGCCTTAATTCGTGTAAGACTATTTGAATGGATGTAAGACTCTTGTTATTCAGCTTCTGTGTGTTCAGTGAGCATTGATCTCTGGGATCACTGTACACGTGCATTTGGTGATCTCGACTTCTAAGTCGGGGTCCCCTCACTCTAGAGCCCATTTAGGCGCTTCCGCAATCATAAGGTGGTGAGTAGCGCGTGCCCTCATAACTTGATTGACGAGAATTAGCCTCCCCGGCCTTGTCACGAGGCCCCTTTGCCATCCTGGCAGAATGTGGAGGGCCGTGTCAACAATCGGCTGCCATTCCGACCTTTTGAGTTGCTTGATGCTAAGCTGGAGTCCAAGATACTTGCATGGAAAAGTGTCTATTTTCCATGGCAGGGCAGACTGAACAAGATGTACGTCCTCATTCTCCGCTCTGATCATGATAGCCGCAGATTTGGAGAAGTTTACTTTGAGCCCGGATGCCACTCCGAAAATGGCAACAATATCCTTGACGCACATGAGATCTGACCAAGTTGGTTTTATGAAGAGCACCACATCATCTGCATAAAGCGGCAGGCGCTGCATTGGGCTACATCTATTGATGGTACTAAGCACTCGTGCCCCATGCGCCTTGGTGATGATTGGCGTGAGCACGTCCATGGCAATGACAAACAACAGGGGTGATATCGAATCTCCTTGTCTCAGGCCTTTAGCATGCATGAACTTATCACCAGCACATCCGTTCACTAACACTCTCGAGCTGGCGGTGGTGAGGAAGATCGCAATCCAAGAGATCCATCGATCTGAGAAGCCCTTGGCTCTCAACACCTCGAACAAAAATGGCCATGCCAACGAGTCGAATGCTTTAGTAATGTCGAGCTTGAGCATTAGTCCTTTGGCTTTCCTCCTATGCATCCTGCGCGCCATTTGTCGAACCAAGAGAAAGTTGTCATGCAAGCATCTACCCTTAATGAATGCTGACTGATTCGTCTGAACAAGCTCTCCCATGCGAGGCCTTAGCCTGGCAGTCAGCAACTTAGAAGCAATCTTGGGCATACTGTGCACAAGGCTAATCGGTCGGAAGTCAGACACCGTGCATGCTTCTGGGGTTTTAGGTATAAGAGTGATCAGCGCCTGGTTTAGCCTTCCAAAACTCCTACCATTGCCAAGAAAGAACTTGTGGATCGCAGCTATAAGATCCGCCTTGATAACCTCCCACGCCTTTTGAAAGAAGATGCCAATGAACCCATCCGGCCCAGGTGCTCTGTCCGAAGGCATATCCTTTATAACCGCCCAAATTTCCTCCTCGGAGAACACTCGATCTTGATCAGAGAGGTCAACAGCCGCGACGCCAAGCCCCTCCAGGTCAAGCGTGAATTCACGGGCCCTATCCCAACCTAGTAATTCCTTGTAAGCTTTATAGAAAGCATCCTCCTTTCCTTTCTGGTCCGTGATGGTGCACCCATCAATGCATAATGAAGGAATGAAATTTTTCATGCACCTCCCATTGGCTACCAGGTGGAACAACAGCGTGTTGGCATCTCCTTCTCGCAACCATGTGATTTTGGACCTCTGTCGCGCAATAGTCCTCTCAAGAGACGCCAGCACCAGCAAATTTTTTTAGCATCATTTGGCTTTTATTTGAAATTGAGTTTTCTTCATATGCTTTTTCATGTGCTCATTGAAGTCAACTATGACCTCTTGTAGAATTCATCTCCATACCCAAAACTTCTGCCCAATGATCATGCCAAGTGTTATATAACAGTATAGAATTTTCTTACAAAATTAATTTGGCCAAAAAGTATTTTATAAATTTAGTTTTCCAAAAACCCCTGAATTGAGATTTGCACTGCAAGTACTTGATTTAGGGTGAGAAAATTATTTCAAAAGGAACATTTGAGACCTAGTAGTCATAGGACTCCCAGAAACCACAAAGGTATAATTTTAAAAGTTATTTTCCTATTTTATTTAAAAGCTTTTTCTTAAGGCCAGAAATGGTCTTTGATAGGGGAAAATTATTTAACTGTTTCAAAAATATTTGCCAAAATTCAGAGAGACTCAGAGGACATATATTGTCCATATATAAGAGTTTCAACACTTGGTCATGTTCAAAATAATGGGCTAAACCCTCTAAAACCCTTTCTGGATATTTCAAGCTTTTGAAATATTTACAAAGGAAATATTCTCCAAAAATTCCAGGGAAATTCTATCATGTCATATATGACATATTTGATGACCTTGCCAAGTCCCATGCCTTGGGAAGCAAGAAAACATCCTCAAACCCCTTCATAACCATTCTGTCCATATTTGAAGTTTGAGCAACTCTACATTGCCAAACTTGTCCAAATGCTCTCAAATTTGGTGCACATGCTAGAATGGCCTAATAAGGCATCTAGACCAAATGGCACAAGATTTGGAATAGAGCAACTTGATCAGATCACCTCAAAACCCTTTCTGTTCAAATGCAAATTTGAACAACTTTACATTACCAACTTTTTATCTGGAGCTTCAAACTTTGTGGGCATGATCAATACCCCAAATGATGATGCTACACCAAGTGGTGCATCAAGGGGAGATGATTAGCTTGACTCACACAAGATGAAGTTGTTTCTGTTGATTTCTAGGGTTCACCAAAGTTACATTGGCTAGTTTCTTCAAATAAGCCCAAATTTGGTGAAGCACCCTATTTTCTCATGTCTTTCAATCCTGTTAAGTGCCATGTCAAGTGGAGGTCATTTGCTTGATCAAACACTGATCAAACACCTTCTGGCTTTTTACTAAAACCCTCATCTTGATCACTTTTACCTTTCTCCATGGCCTCAACTTTTTACCACATGTTCATTCAGCTGCTGGCTACCCCAAGTAACTTCCCCAGCACCCCAGCTCCATGATTGAGGGGTAAGAACCCAAGTTTACCTTGCTGGACAGCAAGTTTTCACCAAGTCACCAGCATCCTCCCTCTCTCTCAGCATCTCCAGGGCATCCAAGGCCGCAGGCCATTTCTTTACTCCTCCCTCAACCTTCTAGACACTCTTGGGCACGTTGGTTTTGACCAGAGCGGCGAGGGCACGATGGTGCCAGCCATACGCGCGCTCTGGAGCACGCAACAGTGCGGACACGCACTGTAGCTCCAGCCAATCAGCCTCCCCCGACAGCCTCGGGCCACTCCCTCACGCCAGTCGAGGCCCCTCGACGTCCGCGACCGCCCCGGCGCTGTCCCCCCTCCTCCTGCGCCCTCCAGTGACCGTCGTCGCACGCGCACCGGCCGCCCGCAACGGCCACTCTGCTGCCTCGCACGCGCGCGCGCTCCAGAAGCTCCCCCGCTCCTCCTCTCACCTCAGCTGGACGTGGAACAAGTCCACGATCATCCCCGGCTTGATCGCAGGCACCAGAACCTCTCCTAGCCTCGCCTGCAACCTCGCCGGCACACGAGTCCACGGTGGACCGTGAGCGCGGCTATATAAGCCCCTCCCGAGCCTCTCCAGCAGCACCAACAGCCTCACCTCACCTCACTGAGCTCCCCAGCACCATCAGTTCGAACCCAGGAGGTCACAGTGCTCGGGATCGACCGGAGCTCCGCCGCGTCGGGCCGCCGGTGATCTCGCAGTACGGGCCTCCCCTGCCCCTCCTTTCACCCGATTCGGAACCCCCTCACCTCACTGACCATTTCCCCTCTGTTTGCCCTCTCTGTGGCAGTTGGAAACGGCCGGAGCGACGACCTCCCGTAGCTCCTCCACCGTCCCACCTCGCCGCCGGCGAACCGGACCTCCCCGGCGTGCCGCACCACCACCCCTACATCCGCAACACGACGCTGGTCACGTTCCTGCCCTCCGTTGCCGTCGCCGTGGCCGGAAACCTCGCCGGTGAGCTTGCCGTCGCCGGGGCCGCAAGGTTGGAGATGAAAGGCGGGCCCCGCCTGTCATCCCCACACCTCTCTCCCCCTCCTCTCAGTCACTGACCGACGGGCCCCGCCCGTCAGGTTCAAAAACCTGACGTGCGTGCGCAGGCACCCGTGCGGCTGGGCTGGACCGCCCTGGGCCGTGCACTGTGGCCTCTCTGGCCCAGTTGCACAGGTCTTTTTCTCCTTTTTCTTTTCTGTATTAATTCAAACATTTCTTCAGAAAAGAATAAAGGTCCAAATAAAATAATTCCAACTCCTAAAATCTTGTAATATTCCAACCTATTTAATGGTACCACTTTCACTCACACCTATGAAACTTTTCTGTTCTGTTCAAATTTAAATTCAAATTTGAGAAGTAGAACTCCTGTTCTAAAATCAATAGATTCCATTCTGTTACTCCAAAACTCCAACTAAGATTTTTCCCCATCTTAGAAATCCCTCTAGTATTTAACAAAAATAAGTTGACATTTTTCTGAGCACTTTGATTTTTCTGTTTTATTTGTGGCCTTATTTTTCCTGTTGTTATTATGCGACGTATAGATCCCGTATTTGACGAAGTTGCTGTGGAAGGAGAAGGAGAAGGATTTGAAGACTTTGAAGACCAAGCCAATCCAGGCAAGCAGCCCTTTGACAATGATACACTTGTTCTTCGGAACCCGTTTGTTTCTGATGCATGATGTTAGGGTTACGATAGTGACCTTGTTGATTCCACCACATGATGCATGCCTTGATCTTGATCTTGCTATGTGCTAGATGACATGCATATGGTTAGTGGTAATGAATAGTGATGCATGTGTGACATGAATTTTCGTGGTTGAAGTCTTTGCATAAAACCCCGTCGGGTGCCATTCATGCCCGAGGGAGATGATGAGTTGGGTGACCACTTGATGATGAAGTGGTGTACCAAGGCAAGTATGTGTGTTTTTCAAACGGATTGGTTTAAGTTGCGACCGTTATTCCAACCATAAATGTGCAACCACACTACCCCTTATGGGACGGGGCTTTATTAATTACTTAGGTCGATACTAGCATGGTGCCCGCATTACTAGTGACGGGAAGACTTGAGGTCTTTCCCGGGACGGGGTCGTGCTTGGATAGACGGCCATGACTGTTTTTACAGGGCACCGGACACACCGTTGGTCCCTTCGGGTATGCGTGACATTGAAATTAGGGCAAGTCCCGTGATCTATTGTTTGTACCCGAGGGCCATGTACCAACGAGTGGACTCTATGTTAGTGTCGTCTAAGGAAAGATAATGAACGGGTGCTTACCCCGGGTACTTGAGGTACCGCGGGACGTGGATGACACGGAAGTTCCCCGGATCTTGTGGGTAAAGTGTACAACCTCTGCAGAGTGTCAAACTATTCGAATAGCCGTGTCCACGGTCAGGGACAGTTGGGTAACCGCTCTTGGGCTACGTCCAATGTTTGTGAAACCATGCGTGTGTATGTGAGTCAAGGTGGTGACTTGACTCGATGAGTTGAATCTTATTCATGTTGATATCGATAACCTGTCTTCGAGGTTACACGAGGTTATTGATGCATAAGCTTGATATTAGAATATTTATTCTAGCCCTTTGCTAGGTTGTTCATTACCGTTCAAATGCATTGTTACTTTGAACCACATCATGGGTTGCTTGTGAGTACATTCAGAGTACTCATTGGCTTGCCACTGGTTATTTAATTGTCCAGGCATGGAAGAACAGGATTATGAGGAAGAATTCTTTGGAGACGAACGTGCGAACTAGGACGCTATCCCAGTCAGAATGCATGTAGGGTTAAGGCAGATGGCATGGGTTCTACCCGTTATCGAAGACTTCCGCTATTTGAGTTATTTGCTAATTCAGCCCGTGAGGCTCTATCTATGTAAGACTTGGCCATAATGGCCTTAATTCGTGTAAGACTATTTGAATGGATGTAAGACTCTTGTTATTCAGCTTCTGTGTGTTCAGTGAGCATTGATCTCTGGGATCACTATACACGTGCATTTGGTGATCTCGACTTCTAAGTCGGGGTCCCCTCACTCTAGAGCCCATTTAGGCGCTTCCGCAATCATAAGGTGGTGAGTAGCGCGTGCCCTCATAACTTGATTGACGAGAATTAGCCTCCCCGGCCTTGTCACGAGGCCCCTTTGCCATCCTGGCAGAATGTGGAGGGCCGTGTCAACAATCGGCTGCCATTCCGACCTTTTGAGTTGCATGATGCTATGCTGGAGTCCAAGATACTTGCATGGAAAAGTGTCTATTTTCCATGGCAGGGTAGACTGAACAAGATGTACGTCCTCATTCTCCGCTCTGATCATGATAGCCGCAGATTTGGAGAAGTTTACTTTGAGCCCGGATGCCACTCCGAAAATGGCAACAATATCCTTGACGCACATGAGATCTGACCAAGTTGGTTTTATGAAGAGCACCACATCATCTGCATAAAGCGGCAGGCGCTGCATTGGGCTACATCTATTGATGGTACTAAGCACTCGTGCCCCATGCGCCTTGGTGATGATTGGCGTGAGCACGTCCATGGCAATGACAAACAACAGGGGTGATATCGAATCTCCTTGTCTCAGGCCTTTAGCATGCATGAACTTATCACCAGCACATCCGTTCACTAACACTCTCGAGCTGGCGGTGGTGAGGAAGATCGCAATCCAAGAGATCCATCGGTCTGAGAAGCCCTTGGCTCTCAACACCTCGAACAAAAATGGCCATGCCAACGAGTCGAATGCTTTAGTAATGTCGAGCTTGAGCATTAGTCCTTTGGCTTTCCTCCTATGCATCCTGCGCGCCATTTGTCGAACCAAGAGAAAGTTGTCATGCAAGCATCTACCCTTAATGAATGCTGACTGATTCGTCTGAACAAGCTCTCCCATGCGAGGCCTTAGCCTGGCAGTCAGCAACTTAGAAGCAATCTTGGGCATACTGTGCACAAGGCTAATCGGTCGGAAGTCAGACACCGTGCATGCTTCTGGGGTTTTAGGTATAAGAGTGATCAGCGCCTGGTTTAGCCTTCCAAAACTCCTACCATTGCCAAGAAAGAACTTGTGGATCGCAGCTATAAGATCCGCCTTGATAACCTCCCACGCCTTTTGAAAGAAGATGCCAATGAACCCATCCGGCCCAGGTGCTCTGTCCGAAGGCATATCCTTTATAACCGCCCAAATTTCCTCCTCGGAGAACACTCGATCTTGATCAGAGAGGTCAACAGCCGCGACGCCAAGCCCCTCCAGGTCAAGCGTGAATTCACGGGCCCTATCCCAACCTAGTAATTCCTTGTAAGCTTTATAGAAAGCATCCTCCTTTCCTTTCTGGTCCGTGATGGTGCACCCATCAATGCATAATGAAGGAATGAAATTTTTCATGCACCTCCCATTGGCTACCAGGTGGAACAACAGCGTGTTGGCATCTCCTTCTCGCAACCATGTGATTTTGGACCTCTGTCGCGCAATAGTCCTCTCAAGAGACGCCAGCACAAGCACTAGCTCCTTTAAGGTTTTCCTAAGCCATCTCTCCTCCCCAGTCAGGGCATAGCTCTCGTGGGCGCAGTTGAACCGCATGATGACAATGTTCGCAATAGCAATTTGTAGCTTGATGTTGCCAATCTCCTTTTGCCCCCATGTAGCCAGAACACGTGCAGTGTTACGTAGCATGATATCTAAGCGCAGGAAAGGGTCGCTGATGTCTGGGTCGCAGACCCATGCTTCCTTAACAACATCCAAAAAAAACCTCCATTTTGACCCAGAATTTTTCAAAACGGAACCTTCTCCTCGCATGAATGTGCTCCTCAAGAGCAAGATGGAGCGGGCAGCGATCGGAATGCTCGGTCGATAATGCTTGCAGCAAACACTTCAGATGGTCAAGCTCCCAATCCACAAAGACAAAGGCACGATCGATCTTTGTGAGCGTGGGCGTCTCCCTTTCGTTGCTCCACGTGAACTTGCGTCCGTGCAAGAATAGCTCCTTGAGCGCGTTATCATCTACAAAGCATTTGAATTTCCCCATCATTCTCCTGTCAAGGTTGGAGTTGTTTTTATCTGCCGCATAGAGAATGAGGTTGAAATCTCCCAAGACAAGCCACGGCCCTGGACATAGGGATCTACGCTCCGAGAGCTCATTGAGGAAGCTGATTTTCTGCTCATTCTCCTGGGGCTCGTAAACAACGGTGAGCCACCAAGGCACGCCCTCCTTGGGCGAAACGTATGCCGAGATGCTATGAGAGTCATTGACATAATTAGACAATAGGACCCGTGTGTTGTCCCATGCCACAAAAATACCTCCTCTAGTATCCGACGCTGGTAAATAAGTAAAACCATCATAGTTCAGACCCAAGCATTGCGCGATTACAAAGGTGTCCACCACCACAAGTTTCGTTTCTAAAATACAAACAATCGCCGCGCGAGTAGAGTCCACGAAACTCCTAAGTGCCTTCTTTTTAGCCGGGTTGTTAAGACCTCTAACATTCCAACAAACTAACTCCAATGCGTTGAAAGACATCTGGATGATATGGCTCCAACTCCATGGCACCAAAGTGCCAGCTACACCAGGATCGGCGCTCCCATCACTGTCTCCTCCGCAAGGTTTAGTGGTATCGCCTTCCCGAAGATAGCCGCAATAGCCCTCAACTGTGGTTCCTGTAGAGGTGAGTCAAAGACTGCACGGAGCTGACCTAGAGCATCTTCAGAGACCGCCATATCATCACAGTCCAGACCTAGGGTTTTCATCAGAACCGTTTCAGCTATCGAGGCCTTCGTCTTCCTGGAGCTGGAAGCACAAACCGAGCGAGTTGTGCGACGTGGAATGGAAGGGTCTTGGCCTGGCTTGACCCCTCTCAGTCCTTCAAACTCCTTGAGCAGCAGCGGGGCTAGTTTTTTCAGCAACCCAGCGCAGAAAGTCTTGATGTTTCCGAGCGCAGCAATTTCTTTTACAGAGAGGGATGCCTCGTGGCGCTGGGCGTTGAAATCTCCAGAATCTTCTACGTTGCCACTAAAAAATGGCTCGTGCATGCATGCATGTGTTCCAGCTTCTTTGATCTCCTCCGGAATCGTGCCCAACTCCTGTTCACAGGGCCCCGGCCCTTGCATCATGCATGTGATCCCGCCACAGTGGTCTCCTCCAAAATCGCGCCCAACTCCTGTGCACCGGGCCCCGGCCCCTGCAGGGTGGCATTTGTCTTGTCCGTCATGGCCGTTGTCGCTAGCTGGAGCGTCTCATCGATTGGTGCCCAGCCCGCGGCAGGTTTCTCTGGCAGTGGAGCCAGAGGACCCACCTCCTCATCACTTGCGCGAGAAAGGATAATGGCGGCCCCCACCGAATCAGTAGCGGGCAGGACGGCGGGATTTGAAACCTCCAAAATGGCCTCGAGGCGCGTCGAGTCCTCTTGGCGCGTCGCCTCCAGTTGGTCAAAAGCTGCCTTATCTGGGCCCAGCAACTCTGGCGCAGAGGCCGCCTCCTTGGTCACCTGGCAAGGTGGGGTCACACCGCCCCTGCCTGGATCATCTATGGCAAAATGCACCACCGGCTCAACTGTGGCAGACCGCACCACCGGATCGACTGTGGCAAATCTCACCCTCGGCAAGTCATGGGCCATAGCTACCGCATCTCCCTGGCATGGTCCAGGCACAGCGGCCGTGGTGACCACGGGCGCACTGGCTGGCATGTCCCTGTGGCGAGACATCGGTGGCAGCCGCCAATGTGATGGTCCAACTCGACCTAACAGTGCCTGTTTGTATGTAGCTCCGTGCGCACCACTGCCTGGTGCCCTGCCGCGGTGACCACGAGTGCCCCTCGACCATGGCAGGACGCGCCATTCTCCCCAGCCAGAGAAGTCCCCGGGGCTCTCTTGCAAACCACTCTGCTCGCTACCATCAGAGCTGGGAGGCCTGAACCAGCGCTCAGGACCCTCGTGCTCACGCAACCTGTCGATGTGGATGAGAGTTTTGCACTCCAACAGTCCACGGCTCGTTAGCAACATTGCGGCAGGGCCTCCATATTCCTCCGGCTCCGGCACCCATAGCCGCTTCTCTATTGGTACTTCATCCGGATCAACGCACCATGCTCGCAGCTTGAAGAGGAAGAGATCCTCACGATTCTCAGTCTCCGGGGCCAAGCTCTCCACCAGACACGACGAGCCGAGGAGCTCAGCTGTCGTCTTCGTCGTCCATGCATGAGATGGTATGCCTTCGATCATGAGGTCGACTTGGGTACGCATTACCCTGGACACAGCTTGCGCCTGCTTCAGCCAAGGTTTGATGTACAGCTTGAACTAAACATACTCGATAGAGCCCGCCGCCAACGCCTTGTTACGCAGCTCCGGCGAGGCGAAGATCACCAGGAAGTCCTCTGGGTGGTACTTGTGGACAGAGAAGTAGTGGAGGGGGATGCGCTACGCAGTCGACACACCTTCCGCCGCTTCTCGACAGGACACTTGGGGTCGGGTGCCACCCACATACGCCACCACCGCCAGCCGCAGCCGCTGCTCAAGATCCTACATTTCCGGCGTCCTTCGGAGCACGCAGATGGCAAGGGGCGCAATCTCAACAGCAGCTACAGATGCCTGCCTGAACCCCACAGGTGCGGTGTCGACTGGCACTGGCGAGGAGCGCTCCAGCGGAGCAATCTGCCTAGTCACCGGCGACAGCCTGTTCGCGGGTCCGACCTGCATCTTGTGCTGAGAGAAGCGCGCAACCTTGGCCACCGTCTCCCGCCAGAGATCCTCTTCCGACCTAGGGCTCCGCGGCCTCTTGCACGCCGTAGAGATGTGGCCTTCCATACCGCACCGGATGCAGAGCGGCGGAAATTCGCAGTCTTCCCGGCGGTGACCCTCCCTGAAGCAAGAGAAACAGAGACCAAAAAGGCCTGCCAGAATTTCTCTCCTTTCCTGAGACGACGTCAGCGAGTGCGACCGGGCTCCACTCTCCGCGGCCAGCTTCCGAAGCGCCTTCCTTTTGCGCCAGAGCACCTTGCGGGATGGCCCCAGCTTGCGCCAAGGCGCGGAGGAACCCGCGGCCGGCCCCTCCAGAGCTTGAGCCGGCGCACCTCCAGCACCGGTGGACATGGCGTCAGATCCCGACGATCCTGACAGGCCCAGGCCAGAGATGATAGGCCGTAGCCGCGACGACACCGAAGCAGGGCTGGCCGGACCCGGATCCATGGCGGAGCCGATCCTCTGGGCGAGCGCCGCGGGAGGGGAGGCTGGGGCCCGAGCGGCCGCCGGCAAGGAGGGGACGTGCCGGGGGCAGGGGCCGCCGGCAGGGGGTGGGGAGGTGGACGCCGGGGCCGGAGTGGCCGTCGGCGAGGGACGGGGGGGAGGGGCAGGTTCATGTGTGGGGTTTGCTCCACTCTTGGTTACTTCCTACCTTTACTTGTGCAAGCTTATATTGTGTTGTATCACTTGCTTGCTTCTGTGCTTGTAGTTGTTGCATCATATAGGTTGCTCACCTAGTTGCATATCTAGACAACCTATTTTGATGCTAAGTTTATTTTGGTCAAGAAAAGCTAAAAAATGGTAGTTTCCTATTCACCCCCCCCCCCTCCTAGTCAACCATGTCGATCCTTTCACTCCTCCCTAATGCGTCAGAGAGCAATGTGAGCAGCGATGCCCCTGCCCAGGCCCCATGATGCAGTATCCATATAGAAATCAGTGGGCTTGGTGTGATTTCCGATGATGCGTCCGGGGATATGGGCATTGATCCTCCAACGTGTCTCCTCGGGCAAGGTGGTTGTGAAGGTTCCAGTAAATGTGGGAAGTCCGATCTTCAGGTGCTTCACAATCTTCATCAGCTGCCGTCCAAAGGACATGGTCTCATTGGGCTGCTCAAACTCAACAATGGCGGCCGACATCTACATTTGAAAGAGAGGAGAAATTAGTAATGAAGCATAGAAAGTACGAGATCAAAAGATATATAGGGAAATTGTAAAATAAAGTTTTTCTCCTATGGCTTTCCATTTTCTAGGGGTCGCGTCCTACAGTCAACGTGCGCTCTGATACCATCTTGTAGTGACCCGACTCGGTAAGAGTCGAAGTCTCTATGCTTACCATGCTAGTCCCTGGATCAACTTGCTAGCACAGACAATACTCGATGAAATAACAGAAATAACACACATCTCTTTATTACATCGATAGCCCAAGAGCAAGACAATTTATTACAAGATATGGCATAATTCCAAATAAAAAAATATTGCAGAAGCTAAATAGTAAATGAGTCCATCAACTCCATGAGCAAAGGCTAAGTGTGGAACATCGACCTATCGCACCTCAATCCTCGTCGGATATATCTGCAACGTGATAAGTTGCAGCCATATAGGTTAGTATATTGAATGTACTGGCTAGTCACATCATGAGTATAATGAACCTATTTGTACATGCAATTTGGCTGGTGGAAAGCTCTAAGTTTAGTTTTTTGAATAAAGCTATTTTTCCCTATTACAAAAGATATTATTCTACTACTGCAAAATAGCATAGGATGAGTTGGCAAACCCAACTCAATCCATTCCCAAAGTTTATTTAAAGCCCACTGTTTAAATTAAGGGTGATGAGATCTCCCAGCATTTCAACTACTAGATGCTCAAGTTGTCTGTAACCGGGGACATGGCTAATCAATTAGGTTGACATTCTGCAGAGGTTGCACACTTTTTCCCCACAAGACTTGACCACCTCCATGGTCGGAAGATCGAGACATAGTCTTTTGAAAGTATTCCCCCTTAACCCACGAATAGGCCGGTACACCTACATATTCTACATCTGTTAGCCTATCCTGGAAGGGGTCACACTAACTACTCAACTAAGCTAGAGCCCATATTGGCTTGTGGCTGCACACGTAAGCTTCTAGACATGAAGATATGTTTGACCCCTTTGAGCCTAGACGGCTGTCACTAGTAGTGCACCACCATGGATTTCCCATGCATGCTCCCACTATACTTTGCCACCATTCAAACCAATTCCGCCCACGTAGTTCATTAATTATCTTAGGTCATGTTTACTACATTGTCACTCTTACTTTATAATGAGTCACTCCCCAAACCGCGTCTACTTTAGCGAAGCAACATAACGTAAAATGGTGGTGACAATGATGTAAGGTTCTGACCTACCTCAATGAACTACTGGGTGTAAAGCATAGCCATCCGGCATAAATTCCTATCATGCAATCCTACCACAAAGGACTAAGTGCATATAAAAAATATAGGAAATGAAAACATGATCAGATGTAAACTTGTCTTGGTGCTGTTGGTTGAATTCTAGAGAGTGATAGTACTCGGCTTAGCACTCCGGACAATCTATCATCAAAGTAAATAAACATACATAAGCAATCATTTCAAAGAACCAAATAACATGCAAAGCAAAAAGGCTCGGAAAAACCAAATGAACATACAACACACTTAACTATCACCAAAATATTACAAGTGCAAAACAACATATGCCATGAATTAAAAAATGTGTTGTGAACCATAGTGCATACAAGGCATATGAGTAAAACTATCATGGACACATCCTAAGTGTGTGAAAATTGTGGCAATGGTCCAAATCAGAGGGTTAGGCTACAGAGACAAAATGCAAAAAGAATCAACTTAATCTGAGCTACGGTTTAGGAGAGATGGCCAATTGAAGTTTGAATTAAAATCTGAATAAATTTCAAATTTGAATATGGAAAAAGTTTGCAAAGATGACCTTAGATAGATCTAATCATGACGTAGAATTTGCCGCTGGTTTCATTGAATTTGGATCTACGGTTAAAAAGTTGTGGCTAATCTAAGTTTAGGGACTAAACTGCTAATTTCAGGGACTAAATAGTGAAACAAAAACGAAAGTTCAGCTGCGAACAAGCCCTTGGCCATGTGGCGGCTTTCTACAGGTGCATACCCATTTGCTGCAGTGTTTAAACAACGGACGGCCCACAAGTAATAAAAACGCTATTCGGTGGCTAACTAAAAAACGACCAGCTCGGTTTAAAATAAAACCCGCGGTTAACCGCATACCGGTTCGCTAAATAAAAAAATGACTATGATCTAATCTGGGCCATCTACGGTAGATCGAATGGGCGAGAGTGGGGTGGTGGCTCACAGTGGGCTGGAGGTGGCCGACGATGATGTTCACGACGGTGGCGGCGGCTCGGGTCGAACATGGGCGGCAGCTATGGTGGTCCTTGGCGGCGATGAAGTGGACGGAGAGGTGCGGTGCGTCGAGGGCATCACGAAGGTGGTGGCGGCGTGCGTCGGCGACGTCTGGACGGGACGGGGCGAAGACGACGGCCTTTGGTGCTCCGACGAACTCATGGTCGTCGGGGAGGCGGCTCCGGCGATACTTACGGGCCAAAACCGTTTCAAAATGACACGTGATGGACAGGCAAATATATTGACAAAGAGAACGGAGCTCGGGTTGGCTTACGAGCAATGAAATGCTCCGGCGAAGAAGCTCCGGCCGGCGAGATGCAAACGAACGGGGCGGGCAGTTTGAGCGACGTGGGACGATGCGAGTTGGCGAGATCGATAGAGGGGGTCTCGGGCCTTTGATAGGTGAGGCTAGGGGGTGTGGCTGCCGCGTATAAGCCCTATCCGAGGGGCTTCACTGGCGGACTGGGGCGGATGTTTATCCCGTGCAGCACGGGAGGTTGGGGACAAGCTAGGGTGCGGGCCCCACCTGGCAGTGGCAGTGGGAGAGAGAGGTGAGGGCGGACGAGCGATGCGAAGGGCGCTCGGGCGCGGGGCAGGCCTGGGCCGAAATTGGCGAGCGGCTGGCTGGGTCGGCTAGTGCATGTGTCCGCGTGTGTGAGTGTGCCTGCGTGCGTGTTTTCTTTAAACAGAAAACAAAAGTGGCCCTAAATAAATTCAAATGAATTTATAAAAATACCAAACAAATTCCTAAATTCATTTCTTAATATCTAAATCACATTGAACATTAATTTAAGCACAAATGTTTTTGATTTTTTCCTAATGCAATTAATGCACTTCTGGCAAATAAAATAAATACCAAATAAACTCTAAAAACTCCAAATAATATTCTAATGAAATTCCAACTCTTTTATAATTTGAGGAAGTCGTTGTATCCTCTCTCTTTTATTTTTCTTGAGTGGAAAAATATTTGAATACTTCAGAAAACTCCAAAATGCAATAAATCATGGAATGCATATGATGATTCTATTAACATCCAAATTTAATAAAATTGGGATGTTACAGTTGTAGACAACGATGTTATCTCATCCTAGCGGTTATGAGCTACTGCTCTCGACTCTTGTGTGCCGAGTCCGAATTCCGCTATTCCCAGAGAAATAGTTTCAGAATTAAAATTATCTTTATTTTTTTCATGTCGTCGTTGCTGCGATTGTTGGGCCGGCCCAGCAGCGCGGCGCATGAGCGCAAGTTGTAGTAACGGGCGCTGAAGGCGCTGTATAGGAGGTCCCTAGATGTTATCCCCTCTTCCTCTGACTCTCACTCTCCCTCTCCCTCTCTATCTCTCTAAGAAAAAACCACCCACTCTCCAAACAAAATAAACATTACACCTCATCGTCACATGGAGAGCTATAAATTTCTACATTTTCATGTAGTGAATTTATGATGTAAAAGTGAATAGCTTCGCAATTTTGATAGCATTAAAGCTTCATTATCCATATGTTTTCATATTTATTTAAATATGCTCGCATTCCCATTGTGTGTGAATTAGTTTAAAATCACGTAAAATTATGAGTGTACTATCCCTTATCTAAAGGCTATTTTGGCATTGCATCAAATCATTTATTAGCCTTTAGAGTTCTCCGCATCTTAAATTTATTTCGTCCTCCGCCACTGCATGCGATCATCTTTATTTATCTTGTACAAAAGATCAAAAGGCAACTCATGGACTATATTCCTCGCCGAAGCTAGGTCAATCAATAGCCATTGTTCATGCATAGCGTTCCACAAAGTAATTTGAAAGACCCATGTACATAATTTTAGTATTTAGAAAGCTAACCTATATTTTCAGATTGTAGAAATTTCCTCTATGAAAATTTATAACCACTACATTCTAAAGGAGGTATAATCATTGAGTGGTAACAACTAGACTTCCTCTTGTCCCCCCCTAACCTAGAAAGTTAAGGCAAACTCTCCCCTCCAGGCTTCATTAGTGAGCCCATGGATTCTCCTCCTATCTGTGTGTCGCTCTGGTAGCAGGTGGCGAGAAGGGGAATCCCGGTGTCTTTGCTCGAGTTAGTAGTTTAGGTTAGGTTTTTAGTCGTTGCATGTGCGGTGCTCAGGCGGATGGCGTTGCTTCTTCTTTGAGTTTGCCTTCCAGACTCCGATTCTCCTCGACGGAGCTTCGACGTAGATTTATGCCGTCTCCTTGGGACGGTGAGGTTAGGATTTCTCATCATGTGGTGAGACTTGGCGTCAGTTTCTTCAGATCTATGTAAGAGTTCAACGACGACGACGATTGATCGTCCTTAGGGGTATGTGCATGAAGACTTCTCGGTTGTCATCAACAAGATCAAGCCGGCCGCGGTAGAGGAGCAGTGACAACGACTTGTTATGGCAGCAGTGTTTGTTATGTGGTCTTGGATTCTTGATGTAATTTTTATTATGTTTGAGATACTTTGTACTGTTCGCCTTTTAAAGTTATCATCGACTGAGTTTTTTCCTCTTTTGCTCCACTAAAGAACAAGAAAGATCAACCTAATCATGCATATCAGAGTACTCTTTTTAGGCCAACGCTAGGCGTCGGTCAACCGGTCGCCACGCGTACGTTGGATTAAGCAGCTTTACGTTGTTAGATTTCTTCCACGTCTTGCTCGTTTCCTCTGCCTCTCCCTATTCTGAACCTCCGATCTAAACACATGCATATAAAGGGTACCCCGCGCAGCTCGCCGGTATTGGCCGGCCATCGCCTGCGTCCGTCCGCGACCACCCAAACCAGCTATGTATCAGACGTAGGCGCATGCACCTAGGTGCAAAGCTAACTTGCTAGCAGGCAAGCAGCTTAATTGATCTATAGTAGTCAACTTGCAAGCAGACAGAGAAGCAGCTTAATTGTTCTATAGTAGCAGACGCACGTGCACACACTGAACTTGATGACCTAAGCTAGCTTAAACTTAGTAGATCTCGACAGAAATTCTCATATGGTTGCCACTGGCAAGCTCTCGTAAACAGACTTGGACTAGCTGTATCAAAATCACCAATTCCAGCAAATCAATTCTCTGGTTGAAAATTTTCGCCTCACCGATTCCAACAAAAAACATGCGGCTTCTTCATCTCGGCCATGCCCTGGTCCGGTTGCAAGCTTTTTTGTCACCGGTCGGTCGCCGGTTGAAGCTTCTCCCATATAAGGTTGAAGCTTTCTCTATCAACATTTGCAACTTTTCTCTAGTTGCACACTGTCTCGTTGGAGCTTTCTTTCTCGCTGGTTGAAGTTTTTTCCATCTACAGTGAAAGCTTTTTTGTAAACGATTGCAACTTTTTTCATTTGAGCATCACCTAGTTAAAGCTTTCTCTATCGTTTGGTTGAAGCTTTTTTCATATAGGGTTGGAGCATTTTGTGCCAACGGTTGTAACTTTTCGTGGTTGAGAGTGCCGGTTGAAGCTTCCTCGGAAGTCGGTTGAAGCTTTTCCATCTAGGGTTGAAGCTATTTTTTACAGCAGTTGCAATACAGGGGTATGAGCCGGTTCCAATCTTGCCTCCGTTCAGTCATGCACCAACGCTCGCGCTATCTCTATTTGTCGCTTCCTCGTGAGAGGTTGCAGCATCGCCTGCTGGTCACGGCCTTAAACTTTGGCCAGCGCTAATTGTTGTATCTATCATCTTCCAGTTCTAGCTCCCGACACGGATGGTCCCAGTAAGCCGTGGTGCCAGTGATAGCAGGCCGCCCCGACGGGTTTAGAGCTCTGATGAAATATGCGGCCTTTGGCCGCCCTAGCCGGTTGCATCAAATGATTCAAATCGTTGTGTCGGTTGTAGTAGTACTGCTTATACAGGTGTAACACCCCGAGAATCATGCTACAGTAATCCCCTACTGATGGTGCCATGTCATCACTCTTACTGTTGCTAGTCCTCTTTTGCATTCAAACACAATTCAAATTCAAATACAAGTTTAATGTCAAAATTCAAAACTTCTCAAACGTGAAGGCTAAAATGTTCATCATGTGGAAAATATTCCATAACTAATTGTGGTGGTGACTCAACCTTTTTGAAAAGTGTTTCAATGCCCTAAATTAATTAAAAGAGTGGCTAAATCATTTATTGAAATGCTTTACAAAACTAATAAAAATGCTAAACTGATTTATTTAACTACTAAACTTATTTTGGAAGTGGCCTAATTTATTATACTAATTTTAGACGTAAGCTTTACATTTTATATAACTAAAACAAAAGAAACTAAAGGGAGAATAGAAAAGTTTTTTTGAAGAAAAAGAAAAAAAAGCAAACGAATCAAAAGTAGGCCTCCTCCCCACCCCTGGGCCTCGGCCCACCAGGCCATCAGTCTGGCCGGCCCAACCCACCTCACCTCCTCTCCCTCCCCACGGTACAGGAAACAGGGGAGGCCGTGGCGGCCATCCACGCCTCCCTGGCCGGCGATGCCACCGTGGCAGCCATCCCACGGTCCCAAGAGAGGATAAGGAGGACCACCACGACCCCGTGCCGAACCCTAGGCCACCCCTTTCCCCTATTACACCCCCAGATCCCCTTTCCCTCTTGCTCTCTCTGTGATAGAACTCGCACCCGAGACCTTGTCATCGCGCCCTCGTCGATCTCGCGGCCACCATCATCACCGGCGTGCGGGATCGTGTCCAGGAGGATCGCCATCGACTGCTTCGTCACCTGCATCGACACATCGGAACTTCCCGCCTCTGCATAGGCCGCGGCAATCTCTTCTTCTTCCTCGGGCACCCAAGAGCACGACGTCGATTCTTCATCACCCGAGCTTCCCCGAGCACGCTGAGTCGATCGACAACTTCACTGTGAGCCCCGCACATTTCCCCTCTCGTCTCGTTGCCCCGTGGGCCGTAGCCACTGTCCCTGCTCGAGGCCGACGCCGCCGTCTGGCTGCGCTCGCCGGTGCCACGCCGGCCACCTCCCCTTCCACGTCGTGCCGCTGCTCGGGCCCGCACCGCGGCCAGCCACCGCCCAGCGCCGCCTCTGCGGTTCCTCCCACCGCCGCTCCCAGGACCCGGCAGCCGCCCCGCACCAGCTGCCGCCAGC